>CALSFV010000234.1:0-690000 GCA_943737045.1 Parapristionchus giblindavisi
CATTCACTGTTCCTGAAGCGTTGAGCGGATGTTATACACTGAATCAACTTGAATTAATCGGATTCGATTATATACCAAAAAGCTTTCTTTCTAAGGTATGTATTGTAATGTACGATTATATTTTTACATCAAATTTTTATATCAAACTTATCGGCTTTTATGTATAATTGAGATTTGTTTAGATTGATTTATTCACAACATTGGACACTCTTGTTTTACCACGAGCAACGAATTTAACTGTGGAAATGCTATATTCTATGCTAAAGGTTTGCTGTTTACGATTTGCCCCGGGCTTAAATCAAGAAAGTTTTAGAAAATTTAAAAAAAGGAAGAATAAAAAACGAATGAAAGATTTAATTTGCCCACAACAAATTACGTTATATCATCTCTATGGGATCATGTGAGAGAAAAATTCCTTGGTTTTTACACACAATATTAGATTTCGTTGAATCTCTCTAATTCATGATCCATCCCTCCATTATCTTATATTGCCACAGTTGTGACATAATATTTTATGTGCACTCCCCAATTCACTCCATTTTGTAAATTTCTTTTCCACTGACCACATAAAGATCATTTTATGATAATTATTAAATCAACTCATAGCCAAATAATTACGATTAAATAATATCGAAAATTTCAAATTTTCTTCAGGGACTCCCTCAACTTCTCCACCTCGACGTCTCTTCGTGTCCTCTACTTTCTGACATATCTTGGCTCAGTCAAGCCAAGCAATTGATGAAGCTTGGACTCTACGAACTTCAATTATGCATGAATGTGGAAGAGTTAACAGACACTTTAGCCACTCTGAAGGATCTTAGAGTGCTTGATATTGGAAAGGCCACAAACTATGGGTATGCTCATTCGGACTACGCACACAGAGAAAACGGGAGTAAAACGAAACTACAGCTGGAAAAGAAACACCCATAAAATGTAAAAAATATCGTAATAATTGTTAAATGTAACACACCACAGGTAACTTGGGATCTGCATTAGGGCTGTGCATTTTTCGTTTTTTCGTTTATTTTCGAAAAAGTTTTTTTAACGAAAAATTTTTCGAAAAAAATTGAAAAAATCGAAAAATGCTTTGTTATAAAAAAGCACAAAATTTCTAACATTTATGACATTTTAACGATAATGAAAACTTGGAAAATTACAATTTCAATTAAGTGAAATATATGCATTTTATCGCATAAGCAGCTTCAAACGAGAAACACACAGTTGCAATTCTTTCGTTTTCATTTTATCGATAGGAAAATGTAGCGCATTGCTGATTTGAAAAGAGAACTTTCGAAAATAAAGTTGAAAAATGGGGGGGGGGTGATGTTTCAACACTTTTCTCTGTGTGTGCGTGTCCAGTCCAGACTATTGAATTGTAAAAGATTGTGCTTTCAGGATCAATTTAACGTCAATAATTTGTGATAGTATGCTCAAGGAAAAGGCTTCGCCATGGCCTAAACTCGCATGCATCGACATTTCTGACGTAAATATGGTGGGCAGTTCGATTGGTATTCAACATACGAAGACGATTATGGAAAGACACAACAAGCTACAGACTGTTCGCCTGATAGGTTAGTGACTCTGACTCTGATTCATTCTCGTTTCGAGCGGTTGCTTATCATTTTTTCTCCCTGTTCAAATCTGCCTTTTAGAAACGCAGCTCTTATCCCAAGATCTTTTGTTATATCCTTGGATAACGGAGAGTGTTCAGATCTGTAATTATTGGAGTGCTTCAGCCTGCTTGAATACCCTCAATGCTTGCATTAAACAATACAAGAATGATGATGAAATTGGTGAAGTATTATCCCGACTCTTTGTGGTAATATATAATTATAAAAATAAAAATAATAATAATAATAATGATAATAATAATAATAATAACAGTTATAAAAATAAAAATAATAATAATAATAATGATAATAATAATAATAATAACAGTTATAAAAATAATAATAATTACAGGCAAATGAATATGAATTTATTGACCCATCGAAAGTGAATGCCTGCGTTGAAGCATGCCTGCATGTAATGAGGCAGCCTCGTTATGACCAGGTCACAGAACACGTCATTGCTTTCATGAAATTGTTGAATCGGTAAGGTCCTACTCTGGTATTTTAAAAATAGCAGTCTACTTAAGAATTACAGTAAAAGTAATGAGAGAATGGAAGTAGGTTGTATTGTAAGAAAAACTATTTAATGACTAGTGTATACTTATGTAAGAGAGATGGCAATTAAGACTTGACCACCCCCGGACGCGTGCGCTAGCAATGAGAGACATCTGATATTTCCTGTTTGTGTCCTCAGGCTATTAGAAAAATTAATTTAAGTGCGAAAACGTTTAAAAATCATAATTTTTCAAATTGTTGACATGAAGTCTAAATACCATTTGCGATGCGTCTAGGGTGCACAGACCTTGCTAATTCACTATTAGCACCGAATTTTTTTTCGGACAAACCATCGCTTGTTGTAGTTTGCTGCAAAGTTTTCTGACCAGGACTTGTAGCCTAAGCAATTCTGCATTGATTTCGCTTAGAGCTGGGTTCTCCACATTAGACCCAGTCGAATTTTTCGCTCGAATTTCCGTCATCGATGGTTGTCACGGACAAATGTTGTATTTTCCAAACTATTGCTGCGAAATTGTGGTCTACTCAAACCTTCGAGACGAGTAAAATGACACAAGAAGCCCATCACTTGGATCAATTTGAAAATTTCGATTTTCACGACCCTGGTCATGGTCCGAAAATTTCAAATTTGTCAAGTTTGAAATGTTTTCATTATACGTCTTATTGTGAAGTACTACTGATGTGAATAATATTCAGCCAATGCTCAATGGTTGATCTCTCCTTTTAACCATTTTTTTCGACAATTTTCGTTCTGAATGCGTGCGAAAAATCAGAATTGTGTTTGAATCAGTTTCCAACTTTTTTATGTTAGATTCTGTCATAGTACTTTGCAATGTACATAATCAATATGAAAATCGTCTATTTTCGAAAGAAGCACCTTGCCATGTTTATACTCATTTTAAAGAACTCGTCGAGTACTTCATTTTTCATGTTGATCGTCCTCTATGAAAGTCGTTTAGTAAGTATGGAGTACGTTAAGTATGAAAGTTCCCGAGAAACAAGCCAGGGCGGAATTTGTTTTTGAAAACAATTTCAAAAAATTTTAGATCAAAAAATGCAAAAATGGCTCAAAAAATTTTTCAATTCAAAAATTATTTGAAATAATATTTTACTTTGTTTAAAAGGATACTTAGCAATACAAACACATTATCAAACACACAGAACATTTTTTTTTGATTTTTTGTAAAAATTTTAAAAAAAATTAGATTTTGAATTTTTTGAAATGGTCAAAAAAATCAAAAAAATCCCAGCCCTGATACAAACGATAGAATCATCGTTTTCCCTACTACTTTGGATGGCTTGAACCTTGAGAACAAACGACTTTCATGGAACACGATCAACATGAGAAATGACGTACTCCACGAGATCTTTGAAATGAGTATAAATTTGGAAAGGAGCCGGCATTTTTTTAAACGCAGTTTCGAGGTAACTTTCGAAGCCATTTTTCTCAGTATCGGGATCTACATTTTTAAAGGGTCTATAATGTTTTTGGTGGAAGAAAGAACAAAGTAATTACAAAGTAATGGATTTTTGAGTTCTGCAATATGGCCTGATTATATTTGCTCAAAAATATTTTATTTTCGTTTTACTCAAAATTAGCAGGAAAACGGAAAACAAACATGGTGGGGGTTGTAAGCAAAAATATTTCCTTTCGGCGCAGATTTTTTGCATTATAAGATGAGGCAAAAATTGGACTGCACTTTTTTGTTTTGAAATTTGAATTAATTTTAGATTGTTTTGAGGTAAAAAAATCAGGATCTCAGAACGGTCGTATAGCCAGTTTTTTTTCGGCTAGGTACACTTATAATTAATCGACACTAGCATTGGTTTTAGGTTGTTCCAATTTTTTTGGAAAATCGAGTTTTCAAATTTCGAGAATTCGCCACATCTGAGTTTCAAGGACCTAGCCCAAATGAATACCCATTTTGTTATGGGTAAAAAAAAGTTCATAAAAAAGTTCGGTGAGGGCCAAATCGGTGAGGTCGATGTCTGGGGTCACTGGCACAACCCTCGAATCTTACTGAGCCGGAGTCTTAAAATTGATTTTCCCGATGTAGCTCAAATGTATCAAAAAACGTTGAAACGTATAGCTTTCACTAACAAGGGAATAGTCGGAGCACACATATTCCAATCTTCACGAAACTTGGCGGGTATATTAATTCGACCACGTTGATTTCAAATCCGTATTAAAAACCTGCACTATTTTGTGCTCCGACTATTCCATGTAAGCTTATCTCGACGTTTTTCGCTATTTTCATTGTTATAAATATTATTTTCGTAGTTATTTCATATATGCCACTGACATTCAATGCTAACAAACAAAAAAATCGAAATCCTATATTTATTTGACAATTTAACGGAATGAACAGAACATAACGGAATTCAAAACAGTAAATTTAACGGATTGATTTAACGCTCAACACTGCACTTTCCGCATCTCTCGTAAACAAATAAAGCGAATGAAACTCTCCACTCTATTGTGGTGTTAAAATCTTGGAAAAGTAGATGGAAAAGTGAAAAGTAGTGTTAATTTTGTGATTGTAAAAGTAGTTGGAAAAGTAGCATAGCTTCGTAATTTCGGTGAAAGTAAGAATTTGTCAATTATGAAGCTATGCTACTTTTACAATCACAAAATTAATACTACTTTTCACTTTTAAATCTACTTTTCCAAGATTTAACATCGCATAAATCTACATATCTATCATCTGTAGATAGATGTTGTTGCATCTGCGAGCGGAGAGTTTCATTTTAGTGTAACTTTGATGATTTGTGATCACGCAGGAACAAACAACTCAGTCTGCTCGATAGTATCAAACTGTTCTACTTAAGCTTTGAGCGTTCTCTAAACATTGCTGAAGGCCAAGGAATGATAGATGTACTGTTAGAGGTAATTTATATTTCATCAATTCAATTAATCATAATTCATATTCTTTATCTTTATGTGGCCGTTTGCCTAAGAGTCGGTTGGCACAGGCGAAAAATTTACCCTCAAAACGTGTGTATATGCGTTATTGACCTCACTGTTGAAGATGTACATAGTCATTTTTGGCTCCAGTAGTCCCGCAACAGTGAGGAACCGGGTCTTTTGTATGCGATGAACACCACAAAAAAAGGGAAGAATAATTCTGTAATTTTTTGGCTTGACAAGAATTGTAAAAATTTTCAAATACTCTGTTCTATATCATATCTTTGTACTTCAGAGCTGCTCGCTGCTGAAATTCAATCTTGGGGAACGATGCTCATTTGACATTGATCGATTCTGTTCCATTGTCTTGAATTTTACATTTGAGCGTAAAAAATTCTATATGTAAGTAATTTTATTATTATTATTATTATTATTTATTTATTTATTTATTTTTATTTTTTTATATTTATTTATTTATATTTTTATTATTGATCCAAAATATATCCCGAAGAGTCTCACTTTGTGCGCACAATTCCCCCACCTGTTAAATACCATGATTTTTAAATATGCATTTGCTGCACGTAAAGAGAAAACCCTAGTTCGCGTGCTGCGCTGTAAGCAAAGCCTTACAAGGGGATGGTCGCAACTGGTCCTGGCCATATGAGATGGCAATAACATGACTAGGATCAGTTTTCGATGCTTATTACGAATCCGTATTCAGAAAATGCCTAATGGACCTCTGTTCCGAGAAAATCAGTATTGAAATTTGGCTTGTTAATTCGAAAAAAAAGTTTAATTCACAAACTATCTGGATTGTATCGAAAAGATAAACTGATAAAAGATAAAAGAAAAGACAATGTAAGGTAAACTATTGCGAAAATTTATAGATGAGTTCACCAGCCCATCCGGAAGGTTCGCTCAGGAAACCACACGAATTTCCGAATTAAAATATCGATTTCCTCGAAAATCAGGTCGATTAGGCACTTTCTGAAAACGGATTCGTAATCAGGGGTGGTATTCTTTCGTCAATTTCGTCAATGCCGAAATTTTCGGCGTGCCGAAATATTTCGCGGCTTGCCGAAATATTTCACTGCTATAGCCGAAAATTATGAACCGAATCTCGCAAAAGACCCATGTTTGAGAGAAGAATGTACCACCGATCATTCGCATGACAAATTATTAATCAACCAATAGACTATGTTGCTTCATTTCATTCTCTATCGTTTCTCTTCCTAGTACCTAGGAATATTGTCTCTAATTCATCATTTCACCCGTTCTTCTCTTCGCTGGTCGGTTGGTCGTGCTGCTGAGGCGCCGCTCAAGAAAAGGACAAATAGCAAAAATGAAAACGATGTCATGCCGAAATCCCTTTGATCTTCTCTCAAATATTTAGGCTTTCGAAAAAGTGTGCCGAATTTTTCTCTTACGATGTCTAAATCATTTTGCCGAATATTTCGGCATTCGGAAGGCCTCTCTCATTTTCGGCAGTCCGCTCTATCTCTCAACGTGTGCGCGAAATTTATTTCGGAATGCCGAAAATTATTTCGGCATGTGGCGAAATTGACGAAAGAATACCGCCCCAGCATCGAAAAATGATCCTAGTCATGTTATAGAAATCTCATATGACCAGGACCAGCTGCGACCATCCCCTTGTTAGGCTGAAATCCTTGAATGCAAGGGATTGCACACCCCTAAGGGTTCAAGCCTTATATCAAAGAGTTTCAAACCCTTGTAATTAAGGTTTTGCATACAGCGCAGCAGGCGAACTAGTTTTTTTTGTGAAATAAATAAGTTAATTAATTTTTTAAAAAAAGTTAATTTATTAATGACTACTTGATTCGACTCCCCGCTGATGCAACTATTTTATCGCGCGCTAAAGGAAAGCTCTTCGGGACAGTAACAAAATATACTTTCTCTTTATTTCAAGGACAATAATAATGATTGTGTTCAGCATGTATTACACCCTGAATCAAGTTGGATACATCCTGAGAAGAATACCCAAAGCCTTATCGTACCTCACTGATGAAAGACTTATGAACTTAATAATTAATCTAGCTCGTGAGGACTACGATAATTATAAATCTTATAATTACTTCGACCTGATCTGCGAGCTGCTGAGTATTTTTTGTTTATATTTATTTATTTATTTGTTTGTTTGTTTATCCATCAGTTAAAACATGAAGAATAAAGGGGGGAAAGCAATATTGGAGTGCTTGAGTTCTTTCGCTTTACGGTAATAATGACAAAAATAATTTATGCGTTACAAGGATAACTTAAAAATAGTTTATACCGTGATGAATTACATAAAACTCCGGTATTTTTTGTCCGTGTGGTGCGCCATGGGCAGCACCATGGTGTGGGACTAGGGCGTACCCCACGGGATTTGGTCTCTGGACGGCGTACCCCACGGGATATATAAAGGGCGTGCTTCATGGTGTGGAAGAAAACGGCGGCTTGCCCCACGCGATAAGTGAAAGGCGTAAAAAGTGAAAAGCTTACTGGCATTACGATAATTCTCACTATAAGTGAGTCGGTCCCGCATGGCGCCAATGCAAGCACTGGATACTAACCACTGACGCTGTGAGCTCTACGGGCTACGCTTTTTCACTTAAAAATGTGAGCTCCACGGGCTACGCTTTTTCTCTTAAAAATGTGAGCTCCACGGACTACGCTTTTTCTCTTAAAAAATGTGAGCTCCACGGCTACGCTTTTCTCTTAAAAATGTGAGCTCCACGGGCTACGCTTTTCTTTTAAAAATGTGAGCTCCACGGTTTACGCTTTTCTCTTAAAAATGTGAGCTCCACGGTCTACGCTTTTCTTTTAAAAATGTGAGCTCCACGGACTACGCTTTTTCTCTTAAAAAATGTGAGCTCCACGGGCTACGCTTTTCTTTTAAAAATGTGAGCTCCACGGTCTACGCTTTTCTCTTAAAAATGTGAGCTCCACGGTCTACGCTTTTCTTTTAAAAATGTGAGCTCCACGGACTACGCTTTTTCTCTTAAAAAATGTGAGCTCCACGGGCTACGCTTTTCTTTTAAAAATGTGAGCTCCACGGTCTACGCTTTTCTCTTAAAAATGTGAGCTCCACGGTCTACGCTTTTCTTTTAAAAATGTGAGCTCCACGGTCTACGCTTTTGTCTTAAAAATGTGAGCTCCACGGTCTACGCTTTTACCTCAAAAATCTACTGCAGAACAGAATGCATATCGTGGTTCAGCTTATTGATCGCACACTTTTTTGAAAATTGAGAAAATTCTGCAATAGGTTTTGAGCGTGCAAGAAGGGATTATTGCATGGCAAGACAGATGTAATAGATTTACAAACGGGTCTTCACCTTTAAACCAAATTATTATGTTTTGGAAAAGAAACTTGTTATATTTAAATTCCAGTGTGTCCATTGTAGATTTATCGGCTGAATCGTATTTCCAATTTGTTCGGGACAGGGGTCTTGAACTTCTGTTCAGAATAGTACGTGATGATCCCATCATCCATCTATCCGATCAACTCGTAAGTTATTTATTATTATATTTACGTACATGTTTAAATTATTTTCCTTGTTCTTCTTGTTCTTGTTCTTATTCTTCTTCTTCATGTTTAAATTATTCTTCTTTCAATTTTTTCCTTTTTCTAATTTCCATGATTTTTTTTTATTTTCGCACTAATATTCAGATGCTTTTGGCAGTCTACAAAGTTGTAATAATGCCAGAGAACCATGAAGCACTTTTCGACATCCTGGGTACCAACTTTCTCGAGTAAGCTTAAGAGCTCGGATCTGTAAGACTCGAGCATTGTCCGGACATTTCGCCAAGAATTTTGATTCAGGCCACTGTACTTTATGGGTGTAGGGTACCTTGGGCCCACATTACAAAACGGTACCCAAAGTGGCCCTAGCAGTGGAACGCGGCGTGGTGGGCGCCAAGTTTGAAAACTCTATTTTCATATTTTTCAACCGAACAAGCTAGAGTCCAAATTTCTTCGGCATTGTGTTAGGCATGCCCGATGTGCACAGAAACACTGTTGAGATTAATTTTAAGCAATTCCTAGAGTGATTTTTGACCCGAATTTTCGGTTTTTTTCGATTTCTCGGAATCTCAATTTCAATTCCGCAACAGTTCTCTAGTATATCCATGTTGCCCAACTACTAGTGCATGTAACCCTGCTTGGCGGAAATCGATCTTGGATTGCGCGTGTCGGAAAAAATCGGTCTGAGTGTATCCAACTTGACTCAGAAGCGTTATTTCATGATTTTTTGCTGTATTTTCCAAACGATTAGTGCGGAATTGTGGTCTACTCAAAGTTTCGAGGTGAGTCGAGTAAAACGATACAAGAAGCCCATCACTTGGATCAATTTGAAAATTTTCATGACCCGGGCGTCATGGTCGAAAATTTCAAAATTTCTCAAGTTTGAAATGTTTTCATTTATGTGGCTTCTTGTGAAGTACTAATGATGTGAATAATATTCAGCCAATGCTCAATGGCTGATCTCTCCTTTCAACAATTTTCCTAAAAGTTTCATGTTGAATGCGTGCGAAAAAGTCAGAATTGTGCTTGATCAGTTTCCAACTTACTTTCTGTAACATTCTATCTAAGCACTTTGCAATGTACATAATCAAAATGAATATCGTTAATTTTGGAAAATTCATATTTTTTTACCATGACCCCGGGGTCATGGAAATCGATTTTTTCAAAAGTGAGCCGAATGCAGGGATTTCAGTTGTACTATGTTTACTCATCATGAAACTTCTCAGTCATTGTCATTTGCTAATTGACGCAGCATCCGAGTCGAAAAAACTGCAATATTTCAGAAATTTTCCGTGAAAGTAGGCACTCAAATTAAATTGATGAGTAAACATAGTAGAACTGAAATCCCGGCATTCGGCTCACTTTTGAAAAAATCGATTTCCAAAAAATGAATTTTCGAAAATAAACGATTTTCATATTGATTATGTACATTGCTAAATAAGTACTTAGACAGAATGTTACAGAAAGCAAGTTGGACACCGATTCAAACATAAATCTGATTTTTGGTACGCAATCAGAATGATTTTTTTCGAAAAAATGGTTGAAAGGAGAGATCAGCCATTGAGCATTGGCTGAATATTATTCACATCATTAGTACTTCACAAGAAGACACATAAATGAAAACATTTCAAACTTGAGAAATTTTGAAATTTTCGACCATGACCCCGGGGTCATAAAAATCGAAATTTTCAAATTGATCCAAGTGATGGGCTTCTTGTGTCATTTTACTCGACTCACCTCGAAACTTTGAGTAGACCACAATTCCGCACTAATCGTTTGGAAAATACAGCAAAAAATCATGAAATAACGCTTCTGAGTCAAGTTGGAAAAAATCAGACCGATTTGTTCCGACACGCGCAATCCAAGATCGATTTCCGCCAAGCAGGGTTACATGCACTAGTAGTTGGGCTACATGGATATACTAGAGAACTTTTGCGGAATTGAAATTGAGATGCCGAGAAATCGAAAAAAAACCGAAAATTCGGGTAAAAAAATCAGTCTAGGAATTGCTTAAAATTAATCTCAATAGTGTTTCTGTGCACATTGGGCATGCCTAACACAATGCCGAAGAAATTTGGACTCTAGCTTGTTCGGTTGAAAAAATATGAAAATCGAGTTTTCAAACTTGGCCACTTTGGGTACCATTTTGTAATGTGGGCCCAAGGTACCCTACACCCATAAAGTGCAGTGGCCTGAATCAAAATTCTTGGCGAAATGTCCGGAATCTGGCCGAAATGCTCGAATCTTACAGATCCGAGCTCTTAAGGAAGTTTTATGGAAAATATTTTCAGAAAGTCATAACATCTAATTACAACTAAAGCTCTTTCATGAAATCTTTTCTCCTTCTCATTTTTTATCCTTTTCAAACACATAAAAGTAAAGGGAAAGGTACAAACCGTTATTTAAGGCACACGAAGTCCTGCGGGTGATCACTGCTAGGCCAGCGATCTTTTTTTCGACCAGCGATCAGAGATTTTCAAACATATAGAAAAGATAAATATAAGCATTATTACTTTTTTCTCTTTAGTATGCTTAACATGAAATATTCGATCGATAATCGTCAAAATCAATATCTCAAAGTGGGAATCCTATCTTTTTTGACTGCGTCGCCGCTATATTCAGATGGATTACAATCCCGAAAGATTATGGATAAACATTTGGTGAGTTATCTTTATTCATTGATTTTTTATCTTTGATCTACCGTGTGCACATAACAATTATAAGTTTCAGATAAAATGGGTTGAATGCTGGCCTGTTGAAGAACTTATCATAAAAGTTAAACACGTCCAATCTTTCTTCTATCGAAGACCCTTTCGGTACTTTTTTGTTTGGTCAAAGACTTTAAGACACCGGCTCAGTAAGATTCGAGGGTTGTGCCAGTGACCCCGGACATCGACCTCACCGATTTGGCCCAAAATTTTTTGATGGATACCCCCATGGCCCCCCATCACAAATGGGTATTCATTTGGGCTGGTTCCTTGAAACACAGATGTGGCGGGTTTTCGAATTTTGAAAACTCGATTTTCACCGGAAAAAATGGAGCGACCTAGGACCAATGTTAGTGTCGATTAGTTATAAGTATAAATAGACAACAAAAACTGGCTATACAACGGTCCGCAGATCCGATCGCAAACTGATTTTTTAACCTCCTCAAAACATTCAAAAATTAATTATAATTTTAAAACAAAAAAGTGCAGTCCTATTTTTGCCTCATCTTATAGAGCAAAAAATTCCGCGTCGAATAAGCGAAAAAAATAAAAAATCGAAGGCCCCCTCTTTTGAGATAAATGGGCCTGAAGTTGACCCGAAAATATTTTTGTTTTCAAACCCCCTCGTGTTTGTACTCATATTGATGATCTCGTCGAGTAGAACAACTTTGATGTTGAGCACTTTGTTTGAAACTCATGTACAAGAGAACTACATGAGTTTTATTTATTCACACGGTTGTTCACCCACTTTTGAGTAAAACGAAAGTAAAATATTTTTTGTGCACAAATTGATTATGCCAATATTGTAGAACGCAAAAATCCATACTTAGTTTGTTGTTTCACGAAAAAAAATTGTAGACCCCAATGCTGAAAAATATGGCCTGGAAATTGGTCTTGAAAAAAAAGTTGTTAAAACCTTGCCATGTTTATACTCATTTTAACGAACTCGTCGAGTACATCATTTTTCCTGTTGGTCGTATTCTATGAAAGTAGTTTGTTCTCAAGATATAAGCGAACGAAATGATTTGGATCCAATAAATCTTAATTCATGTATTTCTCTTGTACAAGAGTTTCAGACAAAACGTTCAACATGAAAGTTGTTCTACTCTACGAGCTCTTCAATATGAGTACAAACACGAGGGGGTTTGAAAACAAAAATATTTTCGGGTTAATTTCAGGTCCATTTATCTCAAAAGAGGGGTCTTTCGATTTTTGATTTTTTTCCCATTATTCGACGCGGAATTTTTTGCTCTATAAGATGAGGCAAAAAATGGACTGCACTTTTTTGTTTTAAAATTTTAATTAATTTTAGAATGTTTTGAGGAGGTAAAAAAATCCGTTTGCGATCGGATCTCTGGACCGTCGTATAGCCAGTTTTTGTTGTCTATTTATACTTATAATTAATCGACACTAACATTGGTCCTAGGTCGCTTCATTTTTTTCGGTGAAAATCGAGTTTTCAAAATTCGAAAACCCGCCACATCTGTGTTTCAAGGAATCAGCCCAAATGAATACCCATTTTGTGATGAAGGGCCATGGGGGTATCCATGAAAAAATTTTGGGCCAAATCGGTGAGGTAGATGTCCGGCACTTCCTGGAATCTCACTGAGCCGATGTCTTAATCAAACACTAAGCATATAGAGAAAAGAGAGAAAAAAGTGTTTTTCAGTGTAGTACATTGCAATTTGCAGCTTTAGCCATGATTAATTAATAATGTATTGCAGTACATTCATTCCATTCTTTGATCTTCTATTTAATACTAACTATCCCGGAGTTCAAATGTTCGCCCTCTACTCATTAACAATCGCTTCTCTATCCACGATCGACGATTGTGATTACCTAAAGTTAGTTCTCTACTTCATATTATACTGCCTCTTGCAGTCATCCACACAAGTTTCAAATGCAAACCCGAGCTAAATTGAAAATCTTTGCTCTGGAAACACGCTCTCGTAAACAAAGAAAGCGAGAGATCACTGCCAGAGCAGAGACTCTGGTATTTCAATACTTAGCAGTATATCCAAAATACGTCGCTGACTAGAAGTTTACTTCTAGTTTACTACGAGTGAAAGAATGCATTACAGTTTAATACACCCCTTAAAGTAAACTTACGTGTAACAATAAGTAGAAAGCCTACTTCTAGCGGGAATGATAAGTAGACCACTAGATATGTAGTCTTGAAATCCAAAGGTTCAAATTAACAAATTAACTTTTCAAATTAACTTGCTGTGCGCCTTTAATCTTCTTTTGTCTCTTGCAGGGTTTTGTATTCGGAAGGAGTCGAAGAAGTGCTGGAACGCTTCGAGGCACTCGAATCGAACAGATTACTGAAGAATGAGAAAATGAAAGAATTGCATTCTCGTCTTTCTGAAGTACTCAAAGGGGCGAAGGAGAATGTATCTACAAATTAACAAACCATAATCAGCTAAATAATAATATTATAATATGTCCTTCTGTCAAATCTTTTCGTGAATCTATCACTTCATTACCTTTTTCTTAGTAATTCTCACAGTAATTGTGACTATCATCATTGCTATCTTAGTCGTGGCATCGTATTTATGCGTACTCCACTTCATATCCTGATCTATCAACTATTATACTTTACTTTTGCACCGCATAAAGTATATAATATTATTAAAAATATCAGTTTATATTTGTGGTAGTTCCTTTGAAAACTGCCATACGAAATCGCGTATAAGCGACGGAAATCCATCTCCTAAAAAAACTCTCTTCCCTCTGTTATTAATGTGATTGTGAACATATATATTTGATGGAATAAAGAAATTAATAAATGAATAAAGATGAGCATATATGTACATCCTTCATCCGTATCATAGAAATATATGTAGTAACTATGCCAAACCCTACCGCATTTTGTTGTTTCGTTCGAAAGCTCTCGCTGCTCTCCTAATCTCAGCTCTCCTAATCGATTTAAATTTTTCCTGAATTCTGACGAGATAGATCCTCTCCTGTCCCCTCCCTTCTTCCACAGTTCCGGGAAAGATTTCTTTCAAAAGCTCAATCGATAGAGCTCGTTGAGAGCTTTCGATTGAGCTCTTAAGAGACGATTTTCATGGGGATTTGGCTGAAGGATGTCCAAAAACTGCATTTGAATGTTGGTAGACCACAAATAAAAGCCCAGTGTTGCTTTGATCTACTCACCATTGTCGGCTTCTTAACATTATTTCCCTGTAATATCCCGGAGAATGTGTTGATGATCAATCTGACGTCGAGTCGCCCACCCAAGGTCGTTCTGCTATAATAATATATCGCAAGTGCTGTCTGTGATGTATGAAATATGTTGCACTCAATTCTCATAGCCCATAACCGTTTCCATGATACGATTTCATTATTAACATTTTTTGCGGAAAACCCAATAAATAATATCTCCCTTTGTTCCAGCTGGGACACCCGGACATCATACGGTACTTCACGTCCATCTGCAGCGAGGCACGGACGGCGAGCGGAGCGAAGGAGTTCATCCTCATCACTGAACTGTGCTCAGGTACTACGGTGGTCTGGGAGGAACCAATCAATAATCGACGTAGATGTGTATGTAGATGTATACAATACGACGATTATTTTTTTAAACAATCGATAATCAATATCGATTTATGATTGCAATAGTTCAGTACCACACTTATATAATCGCTGTAGTTAATTATGACAGTTATCTAAGAAATAATCGATGCTCGAAATCAATCAATACTCAGGTAGTTCCGTTATCGATCTGATCACGAGTGGCCAGTCTGTCGTGAGCTCCGCCAGGGCGAATCTCAATGTTCAGAACGTTTCTCGGTTTTGTGGAAACAGAGACTTTTTTGTTTTAACACGAAATTTGTTGCTCTCGGCGGAGAGAGTGGGCATGGCAGAGAGAGTGGAAGAGAAAGAAAGAAAGAAAAGGGGGGAGTGGTCTGAACAAACGGATGACCATTCTGTTTTATATATAGTATGTTGTGGTCAAGAATATTGATATATTAATATATAAATAAATAATAGGAATATAGATATAGATAGCGAACATCTTCAACGCCGCAGTCTCATCCATTGCCTACCTCCATTCGTGGTCACCGCACACGCATAGCGATATCAAGGTACGGTAGTTGTGGGGAGTACGGTAGGGGCCAATGTACTGTAGCCGGAGTTCCGGAGGTAGTACGGTAGATAGGGGTGGTATTTAGCTTTGAGTGATATTGTGTTATTTGATGTTTCAAAATTAGAGAAAAACGCGGTAAGGTTAAGTATTTCCCTTGTAAGTTTGCCATAATAGCTTCTTCTATAAAATCACGAACGCTAAACACAATATCTGCGTTAAGTCATGGGACGCTTTTTAAATTTATTTATAACTTTTGATCCAGGAAAGCAATTAAGTTGATCTTCTCTGTCAATGTAGAGAATTTATCAAGATTGCTCCTACGGAACCTCCAACCACTCTGGTATTTTCAAATTAGCAGTTTACCTATATTTCACACTAGCCGTAGACTTGCAAGTCTACGCCTAGTTAAAACTAAGTTTACTAGAAGTGGTGTATAATACGGTAATGCATTTCGTCAAAAGTTCTTTCACTTGTAGTGAACTAGCAGTAAGCTAGTAGTCTGTGACGTCACTTAAGTAAACTACTAGTTTGGAAATACCAGAGGATATGTCTACTGATCCGCCTACCGCATATGAGCCGTCTACGACCAGTGAAGCCAACAATTAGGCGATCGTGGCTCTCGTGGTACATAGACCACTTGGCCTCCAATAATAAAAAAAGCACATGCCGACCTATATGACAGTATCATCTATAAAAACATACTAAAAATGAAGAAAAATGGTTTTCTGCGAAGAAAGTTATGGCTGAATAACCAAAATATCATAGAATATTATTGGCCAGCACTGTGATTGATAAAGGAGGGTTACTTAGTCGTGTGCGAGAAAACCTAACAAAAAGTACATGGTTAGAATGATAATCTAATTCTAAGACTTGTTGGTCTTTTCATTTTTTTGGTTTGGGCTTCCTAAGGTCTGAAAATCGATGTTGAAAATAAAAAAAAAGTATTTCTATTCTGTATGAGACGGAGAGGATACTGCAGTATCGAGAGTGAGAGAGGGGGAGAGAGAGAGAGAGAGAGAAAGGGAGAGGGAGAGAGAGAAAGGAGAGGGAGAGAGAGAGGGAGATAGTGAGAGAGCCAGGTCAACAGATAGGCAAATTGCAACGAGATGGCTGCATGACCTATCTGTGACCCGAGTCAGCTTTCTCCCCACCATAGAGTGACATTAGAACTATGTCCTAATATCACCATACATTTAGATTTACTATCTTTTTTCTCTTTCTAACACGACCTTTTTTTTAAAATTTTTCCCTTTTATGATCTCTCTTATTCCAGACCGATCATTTTTCTACTTTACCATTGTCTTTCCTATTTATAATCGAAAGTCTTTCAAAAAATAAAATATCAAGGAGCACGGAATTTGTAAATTTCCATACATTAAGTAAATCTAATCACTCAATATATATATATAATCGTTTCCGTCGTAACTGGTGCTTACCTTGTCAGTATGACTTATAAGATGTATCTGTGCTTTTTAGTTCTCATATTTGTAATGCAATACTGTTACTTAGCTGTTACATTTCTTTTTTTATAATATATCGCCCCCACTATCAATGATTTCACTTTAAAATTGACTGCAAATTTTGAGAAACGATAAATATGTTGATGCCCTTCAGGCGCCTTCCTTCTCACTCAGCGTCTTTCACCAGTGGCCGTATGCAAGAACAACGGGAAAACCGTTTTAAAGGAAAACGTGACGTCATTAGCGTAGGCGGAGGATTTTTGGAAAACGCCTCCGCCTACGCTAATGACGTCACATTTTCGATTCTTGCATACGGCCACAGGTCCTTACAATGATCTATTTTGCGCAATAGTAAACATTCTTTCACGCGAGTCTCGCAAAACTACTGACGAGTTCAACAAATATTGTTCTTAAAGGAACACCCCAATCTAATTTTACTCTCCGCATTGGCAATACTCTCTCGCAGACAAAGAATGCGAGAGAGTGTGGCCAGAGCGGAGAGTTTTAAATTAGCTTCTGGTGTCATTTTAACTATCAATTTCAGATGTCCATCCACAAGAGCCTCGAGGAGATAGCAATAGATCGGTTGGCTGATCTTATCATAGCCAAACGAATGCCTACATTTGACTCACCGCTACCGATTTCCATTTCAAATGCTGTAATTCGAAGTTTGAATTGGAAATGTCGTCTAAACTCTTCCCTATCATTACTTGATACAAAGAGATTTACTATTACAGAGGTACATTTCACAGCGTTTTAACAGAGCTTGACATGAAAAGCTTGAAATATTCCAAAAAGTATCCAATTCAGGTCGTCAAATTCATTTCATTTATATCATTTATGATTTTCAAAATAATATACAATACAGTCAAATAATTTCCGCCTGCAAATCACAAGCCCTTTCTTGTCTCTCTCTATGCTCTCACACTCTACTCTTGTATACTCTCTCACTTTCGCTTTAACTCTTTTATCTTATTTTTTCCGATGACGGTTTTCGCAATATTGCTCACTATGCTTTGTCCAATATTTGCATATATTTGAATTTCTCTGCTCTTTGCAAACTCTTCGTAGATTCGTCCTTAAAGCGACACACCAAGCTAATTTGAAACTCTCCGCTCTGGCCACACTCTCTCCCTTTCTTTGTCTACGAGAGAGTATTGCCAATCCGGAGAGTAAAATTAGCTTGGGATGTGCCTTTAAAGAAGGAGACCCTTTATTTGCATGACTGACTATGAGGGACAATGGGAAATTGAGAGAGCCACGTATGCAAATCGGATAGGCACTTTCTCTACAAGTTGTAATTTTAATACGCGTAACAAGCTTCAAACATATCATCAAGTCTTTCGGTTCGAATAATGAATCTCTATCATTCTACAAGAACAGTCTTATTTCGATAATCTCGATGATCTCGAGGGTTGAGGGTGGAAGGGTAATTATTACCGATGAAAGCTCACTCTTCTTTATCCAATATTTGCACATTTCTCTCTGCTCTTTGTAAACTCTCTCGTCCTCAACTGAAGGCTGGCATACGCGGGGATGTCATTTAGTTACTGTTTATCCATATAAGTTAGAAACTTAAATTCTAGGCAGAGATTAGACTCACCGAATCTGATCACGATTCCATATCAACCATTCTCCAACATCGACTCAAGAAATTGATTTTATATGGAAAGTTGGAAGATCGTGATAGTAAGTTGGTTGTTTCCAGCAGAATTTAAATTAAATTCATTAAATTCACCTATTTTAAAATTATTTAAACTAAATTAAATTCATTTATTTTTAAACATGTTTGACGGATGCAATACCTAATATTAGGGAATGCAGTTTCCATGCAACTACATACACATACAGTTTTGTCCAAAAGAATACCAAAAAGTACCTTTTTAGTGTAACTTATAATTAGCTTATGCACGACCAATCCTGTGTGTGCACAAGATATCAAAAAATAGGCTGATAGGTGGCGTACAAGCTTATAAGTTGCACTAAAAAATGTACTTTTTGGTATACATTTGGACGGTACTTATATGAAATTTACATACAAATTTTAATAATATTATATGTTTATCATTTAGTAATGTAAAGTTTTTATGTTCATTGTCAGAATTCCATATATGTAATAAAATAGCTATAACACACAGAGAAAATAGGTGTAACCCGCAGCACATAAGACCTGTGAAGTGTTATATTTAACACTTTATAGGTGTTAAAATAGCTCACAATGTGTAAAATATATACACTTCACAGGTCTTATGTGTTTTGGGTTACACCTCTTTTCTCTGTGTGAACTGCCATGGGAATCGAACTTGCAAGCAAAAAGTATATGAGGTCGTCATTTCCATACCCTCGTAATGCGAGGCTTGCAGGCACTTCTTCGGTTTCGGGCCTAGATCCGAGGGGGGCGCCCGTTTCGGCAACGAGTTATAAATCGGTTGGGAGATGGTCTATGGAAACAAAAGTTGTACCATTATTATCAGTAGTGGTGTACGGTATGGTGCTACCGTAACCGTCGGGAATCGTGAACTGATTTTTTTAGTCGACCCATGACCCGGGGTTCATGGTTTAAAATGGCCAAAGTCGAAAAATTCATGATGACCCGAGATCAAATACTAGTTGCAATTATATCAATAGTGAGTCAACTTTTATCTTTATGGATACCGTAACCCGTACTACCGTAATCTAGCTACCGTAACCTGCAATAATATTGCCAAATGCACTTCAAATCCCGGTTTGGTTACGGTAGTTCGGGTTACGGTAACCAGAAAGATAAAAGACCATTTTCAACCATGAACCCCGGTCATGAGTCGAGTAAAAAAAAACAGTTCACGATTCCCGACCGTTACGGTAGCACCATACCGTACACCACTACTGATAATAATGGTACAACTTTTGTTTCCATAGACCTTCTCCCAACCTATTTATAACTCGTTGCCGAATATTTCTGCGTTTGGCAGCAGTAGCAAGGAAATTACTCAAGTACATTTTATACGGACAATAAAAGTGACGATTTTTTTAGCAAAAACCAACGCATTTTCTAAATCGTCCCACCTTATTCCCAAAAGCTAAGCACTAAATAAAAATAGCGGCTAGGGTACGGAAAATGCATGATTAACGGTTAATTTATTCAGACGCTTCATTCACTGTTCCTGAAGCGTTGAGCGGATGTTATACACTGAATCAACTTGAACTAATCGGATTCGATTATATACCAAAAAGCATTCTTTCTAAGGTATGTATTGTAATGTACGATTATATTTTTTACATCAAATTGTTAATTTATATATCAAACTTATCGGCTTTATGTATAATTGAGATTTGTTTAGATTGATTTATTCATAGCATTGGACACTCTTGTTTTACCACGAGCAACGAATTTAACTGTGGAAATGCTCTATTCTATGCTAAAGGTTTGCTGTTTTCGATTTGCCCTGGGCTTAAATCAAGAAAGTTTTAGAAAATTAACAAAAAAACAAAAGTAAGAATAAAAATAACGAATAAAAGATTTAATTTGCCCACAGCAAATTACGTTATATGATCTCTATGGCATCATGTGAGAGAAAAATTCCTTGACTTTTGCACATAATATTAGATTTCGTTGAATCTCTCTAATTCATGATCCATCCCTCCATTGTCTTATATTGCCATAGTTATGACATAATATTTTATGTGTACTCCCGAATTCACTCCATTTTGTAAATTTCTTTTCCACTCACCACATAACGATCATTTTTATGATAATTATTAAATCAACTCATAGCCAAATAATTACGATTAAATAATATTGAAATTTCAAATTTTCTTCAGGGACTCCCTCAACTTCTCCACCTCGACGTCTCTTCGTGTCCTCTACTTTCAGACATATCTTGGCTCAGTCAAGCCAAGCAATTGATGAAGCTTGGACTCTACGAACTTCAATTATGCATGAATGTGGAAGAGTTAACAGACACTTTAGCCACTCTGAAGGATCTTAGAGTGCTTGATATTGGAAAGGCCACAAACTATGGGTATGTATGCTCATTCGGACTACGCACACAGAGAAAACTGAAATAAAACGAAACTACAGCTGGAAAAGTAACACCTATAAAGTGTAAAAAATATCGTAATAATTGTTAAATGTAACACACCACAGGTAACTTGGGATCTGCATCAGGGCTGTGCATTTTTCGTTTTTTCGTTTATTTTCGAAAAAGTTTTTTTAACGAAAAATTTTTCGAAAAAAAATTGAAAAAATCGAAAAATGCTTTGTTATAAAAAAGCACAAAATTTCTAACATTTATGACATTTTACCGATAATTGAAAACTTGGAAAATTACAATTTCAATTAAGTGAAATATATATGTATTTATCGCATAAGCAGTTTCAAACAAGAAACACGCAGTTGCAATTCTTTCGTTTTCATTTTATCGATAGGAAAATGTAGCGCATTGCTGATTTGAAAAGAGAACTTTCGAAAATAAAGTTGAAAAATGGGGGGGGGGGGTGATGTTTCAACACTTTTCTCTGTGTGTGCGTGTCCAGTCCAAACTATTGAATTGTAAAAGATTGTGCTTTCAGGATCAATTTAACGTCAATAATTTGTGATAGTATGCTCAAGGAAAAGGCTTCGCCATGGCCTAAACTCGCATGCATCGACATTTCTGACGTAAATATGGTGGGCAGTTCGATTGGTATTCAACATACGAAGACGATTATGGAAAGACACAACAAGCTACAGACTGTTCGCCTGATAGGTTAGTGACTCTGACTCTGATTCATTCTCGTTTCGAGCGGTTGCTTATCATTTTTTCTCCCTGTTCAAATCTGCCTTTTAGAAACGCAGCTCTTATCCCAAGATCTTTTGTTATATCCTTGGATAACGGAGAGTGTTCAGATCTGTAATTATTGGAGTGCTTCAGCCTGCTTGAATACCCTCAATGCTTGCATTAAACAATACAAGAATGATGATGAAATTGGTGAAGTATTATCCCGACTCTTTGTGGTAATATATAATTATAAAAATAAAAATAATAATAATAATAATGATAATAATAATAATAATAACAGTTATAAAAATAAAAATAATAATAATAATAATGATAATAATAATAATAATAACAGTTATAAAAATAACAATAATTACAGGCAAATGAATATCAATTTATTGAACCATCGAAAGTGAATGCCTGTGTTGAAGCATGCCTGTATGTAATGAGGCAGCCTCGTTATAACCAGGTCACAGAACACGCCATAGCTTTCTTAAAATTGTTGAATCGGTAAGGTCCTACTCTGGTATTTTAAAATTAGCAGTCTACTTAGGAATTAGAGTAAAAGAAATGAGAGAATGAAAGTAGGTTGTATTGTAAGAAAAACTATTTAATGACTAGTGTATACTTATGTAAGAGAGATGGCAATTAAGACTTGACCACCCCCGGGCGCGTGCGCTAGCAATGAGAGACATCTGAAATTTCCTGTTTGTGCCCTCAGGCTATTAGAAAAATTAATTTAAGTGCGAAAACGTTTAAAAATCATAATTTTTCAAATTGTTGAGATGAAGTCTAGGATGCTCAGAGCTTGCCAATTCACTATTAGCATCGAATGTGCGTTGATTCCTAAACCACCTTTTTGACTCAAAATTTTGGTTTTCTCGAACAAATTATCGTTTGTTGTAGTTTGCTGCAAAGTTTTCTGACCAGGTATTGTAGCCTAAACAATTCTGCATTGATTTCGCTTACAAGGGGACTCTGTAGGCTTGTCTTGGCCATATGAGATGGCAATATCATGACTGGAATGAGTGTTCGATGGTGACTAAGAATCTCTTTTTTCGGACTGCCTAGACGACCTGAGTTTCGAGAAAATCGATATTGAATTTCCGATGGTCAATTCGAAAATTTTCGGGGGGCAGTGCACAAACATTTCGTATGAGTTAGTGAACTCATCTATCAACCTTCAAAGCCACGAATAAAAGAATAAAAGGATAAAAGAATAAAAGGTGATGATAATAACATAATATTATAATTTTGCCACAAACCTGTGGCCATAACATTGCCGTATTGTAATCGGCTATTCAATCACATTTGGAGCGTTTCAAAAATAATCTCTGATTAATTTATTCTTCCGTAGCCGCTTGGTACAGATGAACTCTCCCAAAATTAAATGATCACTGTGCTAGTAAACGAAATGTTGCTTTATTTTTTGCATTCCTAAATGATAAAATTCAAGTTCAACAGCTACATAAGTACTGTGAAAAAGATTTTAATTTTTTTCTGATCATAATTACAAGTCCGAAACGTATAAAAATTAGCAAAGGTAAAATGTCCATAGGTGTATTCAAACCACCAACATAGCGATCAAGAGGGGAACACACTACCACTAAACCACGCCGCCATGTCTTCGCTGATCTTTCAAGGGCTCTATTAGGGGAGTCTTATTCCATCGCCTATACGGCCTGTAAACAGCGCGTTCGAATGTATAAAATATAATTATTGATATAAAATCGGAAAGTGCATGCCAGTTTCTGATTTTTTGGTACCGACCTTATATTGCCTATATCTATCGAGGAAAAGTACTCTCCATAGGTCTAAAAGATATTTTTTACACTTCCCTTGTTAGGTCGTTCCCTTTTTTGGTTGAAAATCGAGTATCATCCACATCAGTGTTTCAAGGACCTAGCCCAAGTGAATACCCATTTTGTTATGGGTAAAAAAAGTCCAAAAAAGTTGAGCTAAATCGGTGAGGTCGATGTCCGGGGTCACTGGCACAACACTTGAATCTTACTGACGGTGTCTTAAAATTGATTTTCCCGATGTTGCTCAAATGTATCAAAAAACGTTGAAACGTATGACTTTGACTTATGGGGTGTTCAGAACTTGGAAAATGCGGAAAATGCTGTTCAGAAGTTCAGTTGGAAAATGCCCGAAAATGCTCGATTTGGGCTTTAAAGACGGCTTTGTACACTTTAAAAGCGTTGAAACTCGTTGTTTCATGGAAGTAGCGAGTCCATATATATATATATATATATATATATATATATATATATATATATATATATATATATATATATATATATATATATATATATATATATATATATATATATATATATATATATATATATATATGAGTGCGCTTGCGAGAGAAGAAAAAGTGAAAAAATCGTGCAAATTTGCTGTTTTTTTCTATGTGATACTGAAGCCATCCCGGTTCGATCTGTGTAGGTTGCATTACGCACTTTTGTCGTTGAGAGAATTTCCATTTTTGAAAATTATGAAAAATTTTTTTATGAAAAATGAATAAGAATCAACCAACATGAGTGAAATCTGGCACAGTAAAAAAAATGAAATTTTGGGGATCGGGGTTCTCAAGGGTGCTGATGATGATGGTCATGTTCATTTTGCACCTAGAGGCACCGTTGAGGCCAGACGACGTCGCGTTAAAAAAGCGTTTTTAGGCAGGGGAGGCGACCAGCATGGAAAGGAAGGGGGTGACGGGATTGTGTCTCTCTGCTCTCTCGCACCACCACACTCTCTCGCCTCTTGCCTCCACTTCAATGGCAAAATGCCTACACTAAAAGTTGATTTTCTCGAAAAACGCTTCCTCAAATTGGCTGAAATTTTTTCTATGCGATCCTGAAACCATTGCGGTCCGATCTATGTATCTCGCACGAATATCTTTTGCCTTTGACAGAAATTCAATTTTAGAAAACTCATGAAACATCTTCATGAAAAATGAATTAGACAGGCGTGATCAGCATCATATTCTGCCCCAAATTGTATAGTCTGCAAATTTTAGCATCATCGTGTGACGAGAAATGACTAAAAACGCTTTTTCAAGGCGACGTCGTCTGGCCTCAACGGTGGATCTAGGTGCAAAATGAACATGACCATCAGCACCCTTGAGAACCCCGATCCCCAAAATTTCATTTTTTTACTGTGCCGTAACTTAGTCGAGTCTTACGCAAACGGCCTCATATATATTTAAAATTATCACTTATCATCAATAAAAATGCGCCCGCAGCACTGTTTCCAACCTTTAAACGTTGATATTCAACTAAAAATCCAGTAAACTTTGCCTTGAATCATCATTTTGACCATTTCCTGAGCATTTTCCTCCTGAACTTCTGAACAGCATTTTTTCCGCATTTTCGTGCACTTTCCAAGTTCTGAACACTGCATAACAAGGGAATAGTCGGAGCACACATATCCCGATCTTCACGAAACTTTGAGGGTATACTAATTCGACCACGCTGATTTCAAATCCGTTTTAAAACCTGCACTATTTTGTGCTCCGACAATTCCATATAAGCTTATCTCGACGTTTCTCGCTATTTTCATTGTTATAAATCTATTAGGGTGTCCCATAAGTCTTGGCACTTTTTTCTACACTAACTTTGGACCCTTTTTTCACGGTCGAGAGCGATTGTTATGCCCTGTGGTATTTTTCATACATCGAAGGTATACTGATCAGCAATTGTGATAAGTTTCATTTGCCAACTCTTTTTCCACGACCATTTTTGATTTTTTAAATTATGTCTCCGTTACACGGTTTTCGATATGCCCTTCTTCATTTATACCGTAGTGGGCGGAATACGGTAGGAGCTATCCCTAACTACGTCAGTCAATGAAGCCTAGGGGGCAGTGTCGTGTAACAGTCTTCTCCTGGTATTGTCAGTTCAAGAACAACCATTTCTCCTTGGTTGAAAATCCAAGGTCGGGACGTGATCCTAGTTCGAATGAAGACCTGGTTCTTCGAAACGTCACAAATCAGTGGAAGCAGAGTTGGAGATACATGGAGCAGGCAACTGGTACTCCAAGATCCACCATCCATCGCATCTTCATTCGGTCTTCTCTTCGCCTCAGGGCACCTTAAGTGTTCCACATGTTCTCTTCGCCCTGCTCTTCAGAAACCGAGTCGACATCACTACTTCAAATCTCGGCCGTTCTCGATCCACTGATTGAGTGGTGTATTGTATCTGCTAGGATGATAAGTGGGTAACGTACTACAACCCCGATATGAAGGTGGTACTGCTGCATGCTTGTAAGGGTGCTAAACCCGTCCCTAAACGCAATCCAAAAGGAACGAAAGGGTCGCTCTCATTCTTCTTCTGCTATATTCGTGTGGTTTATCACGAGTTGTTACCTGAGGGGCAGACTGTTAACACTGATGTGTTCTGCGAACAACTGCAGGAGATGGAGGGCCAAGTCCTTCTCAGCCTCGTTGTGTGAGGGAAAACATTGGATTTAATGAACAGCGCGATGACACATCACACTAACAAGGCGCAGGTCAAACTGAAGAATTTAGATATTGACTGGCTTCACCATTCATCGTATTCCCCCGACCTGTCCCCTTGTGATTGCCATGCTTTCCGATCTCTCGAGCGCTGCTGCAGAGGAAAAAACTTCCGTAATCAGGCCGATGTCAAACGGGAGATCGACCAATGGATTGCCTCGCTTCCTAAGGAATTGAGACAGAACGGTGTCATGCAGTTGCATACGAGATGGTGGCTAGTTGTTCATAAACATGGACAGTGTATCACCATTTGAATGTAGCTGCTTCGTTTGTTATTTGAAAAAATGACAAGCATTAAAATAGTGCAAAGACTTATGGGACACCCTAATACATATCTGTCATCTGTATGTTGTTGCATCTGCGAGCGGAGAGTTTCATTTTAGTGTAACTTTGATGATTTGTGATCACGCAGGAACAAACAACTCAGTCTGCTCGATAGTATCAAACTGTTCTACTTAAGCTTTGAGCGTTCTCTAAACATTGCTGAAGGCCAAGGAATGATAGATGTTCTGATAGAGGTAATTTATATTTCATCAATTCAATAAATCATAATTCATATTCTTTATCTTTATGAGGCCGTTTGCCTAAGAGTCGGTTGGCACAGGCGAAAAATTTTGATACCCGCAAAACTTGTGTATATGCGTTATTGACCTCGCTGATGAAGATGTACATAGTCATTTTGGCTCCAGTGGTCCCGAAACGGTGGGGAACCGGGTCGTTTGTGTGCGATGAACACCGCAAAAAGGGAAGAATGATTCTGTAATTTTTTTTTGCTTGACAAGAATTGCAAAAATTTTCAAATACGCTGTCCTATATTATATCTTTGAACTTCAGAGCTGCTCACTGCTGAAATTCAATCTTCGGGAACGATGCTCATTTGACATCGATCGATTCTGTTCCATTGTCTTGAATTTTACATTTGAGCGTAAAAAATTCAATATGTAAGTATTTTTTATTATTATTATTATTATTATTGTTTATTTATTTATTTATTTCTTATTTTATTATTTATTTATTTATATTTTTATTATTGAGCCAAAATATACCCGAAGAGTCTCACTTTGTGCGCACAATTCCCCCACCTGTTAAATACTATGATTTTTAAATATGCATTTGCTGCACGTAAAGAAAAAACCCTAGTACGCGTGCTGCGCTGTAAGCAAAGCCCTAGGTTGAAATCCTTGCATGCAAGGGGTTGCACAATCCTAAGGGTTCAAGCCTTATATCTAAGGGTTCCAAACCCTAGTATTATAGAATTAAAACTGTCCGAACAATACAAATTTCCCTCTTTGCCGCGCAATACTCAGACTCCGCCCACTTCTTCGCGCGACATACCTTTTTCTCTTATTTTATCGAATTTTATGGCGTTTCCTCATAATTTCACAGGACTTTGAATAAAAATAAAATTATATGCATTGAAACAAAGTTCGAAAAAACCTTCCGAAAATTTGGAGTGCGTTTTTCTTAACGGTGGAGAAGTTTACTATATTCGGCATTTGGCGCGGTGTGTGCAAAACTGTAATTCTATAATTACTAAGGTTTTGCTTATGCACTGTTACATTTGCCTTACGTGTCTACGCCGTAACCCCTCCGCCGCCTGTCCGACGCGACGGAGGGGGTTACGTAAGGCAAATGTAACAGTGCATTACAGCGCAGCATGCGAACTAGTTTTTTTCTCGCAGTGTGAAATAAATAAGTTAATTAATTTTAAAAAAAGTTAATTTATTAATGATTACTTGATTCGACTCCCCGCTGATACAAATATTTTATCGCGCGGAAAAAGGAAAGCTCTTCGGGACAGTAGCAAAATATAATTTCTCTTCATTTCAAAGACAATAATCATGATTGTGTTCAGCATGTATTACACCCTGAATGAAGTTGGATACATCCTGAGAAGAATACCGAAAGCCTTATCGTACCTCAATGATGAAAGACTTATGAACTTAATAATTAATTTAGCTCGTGAGGACTACGATAATTATAGATCTTATAAATACTTCAACATGATCTGTGAGCTGCTTGGTAATTTTTTGTTTATATTTATTTATTTATTTGTTTGTTTATCCATCAGTTAAAACGCGGTCTCTGTAAGAACGTCGGAGGGGGTGGCACAGTATTTTCAAAATGGTCCGATTTTTCTCAAACTTACAGGGCAGAGTGCCTAGGGGTGGGATACACTTCAGCCGAAAAATTGGACCCGTAGGTTAATCTTTGATCTTTGATCTTCGGAATTTTCAACGTAATATTAACCCCTCATGCTATACACCATTCGATAGAGCGTGAAAAGTTGTGCCAGGAGCCAAATTTTCGAAGGTGTAGGTGCTCTGGTATTCGAGAAACAGAAGAAAATGTCGAAAAAAAACGTGATCTCTATTTTCAAAAAATATTTTCGCCATGTTCCAATAGCGGCCGCCACCTAGAAATTATGTTATATATGCAAAATTGTATGGAGAATCCGATAAAAATAGTCTCCAGTCTGTCCGACATACCGCACATGCACTTTTTCGCGAAAAACTAGCGTTAGCTAGCGTTCGCGATAGCTAAGTTAGCGACCCGGGTTCGAGTCCGCCTTCCGACATCAAATTTTTGCAAATTTTTTTCGACCACTAATTGAGCTCAATTCAACAAAATTTCATAATTCATGTGTTTTCACAGTGGTCAATATTATTGCTTGTCTAAAAAAAACGTGTCCACCAACTTTGATTTTGAAGTGTTTTGGGTCCCAAGGGTCCTTATTGTCAATTGGGATACGGTAAGAAGTTACCGTAATCATGGATCAATAATTAATCTAACTAACTAACTAACTATTCTAGTCAAACTAGTCTAGTCTGACTATTCTTATTGTTCATTGTTGAAATTGTTTGATAAATTGTGTTCCGCCGATCTAGTCTGTGTAGTTGGAACATCAAAGTTGGAACATATGTCCTGAAATCCGGGGGGCGATCGTTTTCCCAACGATCATTTGCACTACGGATCATAAATCGGTTAGGATTTGGCGTATGGCAACCAAAATTGTATCATCACTATCAGTGGGAGTGTACGGTATTGGGCTACCGTAACCGTTAGGAATCGCGAACTGATTTTTTTTCAGTCGACCCATGACCCGGGGTTCATGGTTGAAAATGGCCAAAATCGAAAAATTGATAATGACCCGAGATCAAATACTAGTTGCAATTATATCAACAGTGAGCCAACTTTTATCTTTCTGGATATAGTGACCCGAACTACCGTAATCTAGCTACCGCAACCTGCAATATTATTGCGAAATGCACTTCCCCAAAACACTTCAAAATCAAAGTTGGTGGACACGTTTCTGAATGTAACACTATTTCGAATGACCGTGTGAAAATGTAACACCACATAAACATGAAATCACTTAAAAATTAGTCAAGCAATAATATTGACCACTGTGAAAACACATGAATTATGAAATTTTGTTGAATTGAGCTCAATTAGTGGTCGAAAAAAATTTGCAAAAATTTGATGTCGGAAGGCGGACTCGAACCCGGGTCGCTAAATTAGCTAACGCGAACGCTAGCTAACGCTAGTTTTTCGCGAAAAAGTGCATGTGCGGTATGTCGGACAGACTGGAGACTATTTTTATCGGATTCTCCATACAATTTTGCATATACAACATAATTTCTAGGGGGCGGAATACTTGTTATATTTAAATTCCTGCGTGTCTATTGTAGATGTATCGGCTGAATCGTATTTCCAATTTGTTCGGAACAGAGGTCTTGAACTTCTGTTCAGAATAGTACGCGATGATCCGATCGCCCACCTATCCGATCAACTCGTAACTTATTTATTATTATGTTTACTTATATGTTTAAATTATTTTCCTAGTTCTTCTTGTTCTTGTTCTTATTCTTCTTCTTCATGTTTAAATTATTCTTCTTTCAATTTTTTTCCTTTTTCTAATTTCCATGATTTTTTTCTATTTTCGCACTAATTTTCAGATACTTTTGGCAGTCTACAAAGTTGTAATAATGCCAGAGAACCATGAAGCACTTTTCGACATCCTGGGTACTAACTTTCTCGAGTAAGCATAAGGAAGATTATGGAAAATATTTTCAGAAAGTCATGTCATAACATCTAATTACAACTAAACCTCTTGCATGATATCTTTTCTCCTTCTCATTTTTTCTCCTTTTCAAACACATAAAAGTAAAGGGAAAGGTACAACACGTTATTCAAGGCACACGAAGTCCTGCGGGTGATCACTCCTAGGCCAGCGATTATTTTTCGATCAGCGATCAGAGATTTTCAAACACACAGAAAAGATAAATATAAGCATTATTACATTTTTTCTTTAGTATGCTGGACATGAAACATTCGATCGATAATCGTCAAAATCAATATCTCAAAGTGGGAATCCTATCTTTTTTGACTGCGTCGCCGCTATATTCGGATGGATTACAATCCCGAAAGATTGTTGATACACATTTGGTAAGTTATCTTTTTTTCTTTGATTTTTTATCTTCGATCTACCGTGTGCATATAACAATTATAAGTTTCAGATAAAATGGGTTGAATGCTGGCCTGTTGAAGAACTTATCATAAAAGTTAAACACTCCGAAACTTTCTTCTATCGGAGACCCTTTCGGTACTTTTTTTGTTTGGTCAAAGACTTTAATCAAGCTCTAACTAGGGAATGGTTCGTAAAGGAAGCATATAGAGAAAAGAGAGAAAAAGTTTAATTCTTCAGTGTAGAACATTGCAATTTGCAGATTTAGCCATGATTAATTAATAATGTATTGCAGTACATTCATTCCATTCTTTGATCTTCTATTTAATACTAACCATCCCGGAGTTCAAATGTTTGCCCTCTACTCATTAACAATCGCTTCTCTATCCACGATCGACGATTGTGATTACCTAAAGTTAGTTCTCTACTTCATATTATACTTAATATTGCAGTCATTCACACAAGTTTCAAATGCAAACCCGAGCTAAATTGAAAATCTTTGCTCTGGAAACACGCTCTCGTAAACAAAGAAAGCGAGAGATTACTGCCAGAGCAGAGACTCTGGTATTTCAAAACTTAGCAGTCTATCCAAAATACGTCGCTGACTAGAAGTTTACTTCAAGTTTACTACGAGTGAAAGAATGCATTACAGTATAATACACCCCTTAAAGGAATACCCCATGCTAATTTTACCCTCCGCATTGGCAATACTCTCTCGTAAACAAAGAAAGTGAGAGAGTATTGCCAGAGCGGAGAGTTTCAAATTAGCTTGGGGCGTGCCTTTAAAGTAAACTTACGTGTAACAAGATGTAGAAAGTCTACTTCTAGTGGGAATGATAACCACTAGATACCACTAGACCACTAGATAGACTTGAAATCCAGAGGAGTTTCAAATTAACTAGTTGTGCGCCTTTAATCTTTTGTCTTTTGCAGGATTTTATATTCGGAAGGAGTCGAAGAAGTGCTGGAACGCTTCGAGTCTCTCGAATCGAACAGATTACTGAAGAATGAGAAAATGAAAGAATTGCATTCTCGTCTTTCTGAAGTACTCAAAGGGGCGAAGGAGAATGGATCAACAAATTAGCAAACCATAATCAGCTAAATAATATATTTTTTTCTATTTCAATACTAATTTTCTAGTGGTTTTTATGTTGTTGTTGTCATTCTCGTTTGCGTCAGTCATCTTTAGCGGTCGCCCGTTCATTTTGTAAATTTCAAACTCGTCGCATATCCGCCGCATGATAAGGGCAAAATGACATGAGAAATAAGGGGATGAGGGGAGGGATGAGGGCGGAATGGTCACGGGGGCGGCTGCACCGACCCACATGTCCAAAAAATGGCGAAAAAGCAAAAATAAATACAGGAAGTCTATTTGGACACGAGATCAGCCAGCTATTTTGGGCGTAATATCAGGGGGAAACATACCGAAATCAGGGAAAAACTTGAAAATCGGGGAAAATTTAAATCCCTGAATCACTAACTTTCCCTGAATCACTAACTCCGCCTGAATCAGTAAAAAAATTACTTTTGTAAGTTAAATAGTCCAACTCTCTGGCACTTTGCCAAATTTTGTCGGAACGAACAAATATAATTTCCGACTTGTATTTTTTAGTTATTCAAATTGTGAGCACTAAACCTAGTAAGTCAGCCCAAAAATAGCCACCCTCTCGTAGTTATACGGTCGGCTTTCCCGCTCCCGTGAATGGTAGTGTCTCATTCCCAACCGAGCTGTGGTATAGTAGTTAGCGCGCGCTCACAACTTTTTGCACGCAAGTTCGATTCCCAAGAGAACATTTTTGCTAGTGCTGTATTTCAATAATAAACATTTATGTTTCAATAGATATTGACTCCAATATTTATAATTCTTTACGTTTTCGCAACTTTTTTCGCTGTCTTTTGTTATCCGCGAATCTACAGAGTATCAAATAAAAGTAACAGCTTCAGGGAATTGATAGAAAAAAATAAAAAATGAAATTCACAATTCATGTTTGGTTCTGATTGCACTAATGATTGTAGCTGTGGCTCCACCGTCGTCATCTGTCTAGTGTTATCTGTCGTCATAGCTGTAGGTAAATCATTTGTTTCAAATTCTTCTTTGCAGAGTCTCATCTTTGTTGATGTATTTTTTATACAGTAATATTTGATTTCTTGAACGTTTATATTATTTTTTTTCTATGAATTTCATTAAACTGTTACTTATATTTTATCCTCTGTACATTCGCAACTAGGTAGAGATAACAAAACACAGCGAAAAAAAGTAGCAAAAACGTAATGAAATATAAATATTGGAGTCAATATCTATTGAAACATAAATGTTTATTATTGAAATACTGCACTAGCAAAAATGTTCTCTTGGGAATCGAACGTGTTCGCTAACCACTATACCACAGCTCGGTTGGGAATGAGACACTACCATTCCGCCCTCATCCCCTTATTCCCTATGTCATTATGCCTTTATCGTGCGGCGGATATGCGACGGGTTTGAAATTTACAAAATCGATAAATTGCAGACTTTGAAAGTTGATTCCTACTAAGTCGAGCATGGTGATTATCGCTATGGATGTCACTCCCCGTAGTTTCGTACCCTTACGAACCATTCCTAGCAAGAAGAGCTTTTTCCCCATGCACATCAGAGCCCTACTCTTGATAAATGTGTTTTAACCCGTAAATTATGATACAATTTTAGCTTGAGAAGTTTTTTTCCGTATTTTAACATTAAGTTTTATAATAAAAATTCCAATTTATTTTTTTACATTTTTGATTACCTAAAGCATATGTTGTAGCACCTACAACGGCAAGTATAATATATTCACCAACGAGATGTAAAAAAAAATTAATAAATAGTTAAACGGAGAATTTAGTAAATACAATTTAAATTTAAATAAATGAAATAGTAAAATGAAGAACACTTACACAACACAATCGAATACAAAACAACAGAAAGAGGATGAACTAAAGATGCTGACCCCATCTCCTAGGTGGGATAGCGCTAGGTGTTGTGTCCCCTCCGGGCTTCTAGAATAGTACAAAGGTTCTAGAGTAGTGCCAAGCCCACAGCTATAGAAAGGGAGATAGGGAGAGAGAGAGAGAGATGAAGAGAGCGGGAATGAGAGAGGGAGAAAGGGAGCATGAGAGAGGGAGAGAGGGAGAGAGCCAGGTCAACAGATAGGCAAATTGCAACGAGATGGCTGCATGACCTATCTGTGACCAGAGCCAGCTTTCTCTCCACCATCGAGTGACATTAGAACTATGTCCTAATATCACCATACATTTAGATTTACTATCGTTTTTTTCTCTTTCTAACACAACTCATTTAAATTTTTCCCTGTTATGATCTCTCTTATTCTGTACCGATCATTTTTCTACTTTACCATTGTCTTTCCTATTTATCATCGAAAGTCCTTCAAAAAATAAAATATCAAAGAGCACTGAATTTGTAAATTTCCATACATTAAGTAAATCTAATCACTCAATATATATATATATATATATATATATATATATATATATATATATATATATATATATATATGTATATATATATATATATATAATCTTTTCCGTCGCAACTTGTCAGTATGACTTATAAGATGTATCTGTGCTTTTTAGTTATCATATTTGTAATGCAATACTGTTACTTACCTATCTGTTACAGTTCATTATTAAAAAATTTATCGCCCCCACTATCAATGATTTCACTTTACAATTGACTGTAAATTTTGAGAAACGATAAATATGTTGATACCCTTCAGGCGCCTTCCTTCTCACTCAGTGTCTTTCACCAGTGGCCTTATGCAAGAACAACGGGAAAACCGTTTTCCAGGAAAACGTGACGTCATTAGCATAGCGGAGGATCTTTAGAAAACGCCTCCGCCTACGCTAATGACGTCACATTTTCCCGGAAAACGGTTCTTGCATACGGCCACAGGTCCTTACAATGATCTATTTTGCTCAATAGTAAACATTCTTTCGCGCGAGTCTCGCAAAACTGCACACGGGAGGAATTCAACAAATATTTTCTTAACTATTAATTTCAGATGCCCATCCACAAGAGCCTCGAGGAGATAACAATAGATCGGTTGGCTGATCTTATTATAGGCAAACGAATGCCTACATTTGACTCACCGCTACCGATTTCCATTTCAAATGCTGTAATTCGAAGTTTGAATTGGAAATGTCGTCTAAACTCTTCCCTATCATTACTTGATACGAAGAGATTTACTATTACAGAGGTACATTTCACAGCGTTTTAACAGAGCTTGACATGAAAAGCTTGAAATATTCCATAAAAATAGCCAATTCAGGTCGCCAAATTCATTTCATTTATATCATTTATGATTTTCAAAATAATATACAATACAGTTAAATAATTTCCGCCTGCAAATCACAAGTCCTGTCTTGTTTCTCTTTATGCTCTGGCCGAAACACTGGATCGTTTTTATCTCTAGATATTAAGTCTTTACATAGTTTCTTTTCTAACACAACCTACTTTAAAACCATTCTTTCATTACTTTAACTCTAATCTCACACTCTACTCTTGTATACTCTCTCACTTTCGCTTTAACTCTTTTCTCCCTTTGACGGTTCTCGCAATATTGCTCACTACTCTTTGTCCAATATTTGCATATATTTTGAATTTCTCTGCTCTTTGCAAACTCTTCGTAGATTCGTCCTTAAAGAAGGAGACCCTTTAGTTTGCATGACAGACTCTGAGGGACAATGGGAAATTGAGAGAGCCAAGTATGCAAATCGGATGGGCACTCTCCACTTGCCTACATGTTCTACAAGTTGTAATTGTAATACGCGTAACAAGCTTCAACCATACCATCAAGTCTTTCGGTTCGAATAATGAATCTCTATCATTCTACAAGAACAGCCCTATTACGAAAATGCAGAGAATATCGAGGGTTGAGGGTGGAAGGGTAATTATTACCGATGAAAGCTCACTCTTCTTTATCCAATATTTGCACATTTCTCTCTGCTCTTTGTAAACTCTCTCGTCCTCAACTGAAGGCTGGCATACGCGGGGATGTCATTTAGTTACTGTTTATCCATATAAGTTAGAAACTTAAATTCCAGGCAGAGATTAGACTCACCGAATCTAATGACGATTCCATATCAAACATTCTCCAACATCGACTCAATAAATTGGTTTTATATGGAAAGTTGGAAGATCGTGATAGTAAGTTGGTTGTTTCCAGCAGAATTTAAATTAAATTCATTAAATTCACTTTTTTAAAAATTTATTTAAACTAAATTAAATTCATTTATTTATATCCATTTATTTTTAAACATGTTTGACGGATGCAATACCTAATATTAGGGAATGCAGTTTCTATGCAACTACATACACATACAGTTTTGTCCAAAAGTATACCAAAAAGTACCTTTTTAGAGTAACTTATAATTAGCTTATGCACGACCAATCCTGTGTGTGCACAACATATCAAAAAATAGGCTGATAGGTGGCGCACAAGCTAACAATAAGTTACACTAAAAATGTACTTTTTGGTATACATTTGGACGGTACTTATATGAAATTTACATACAAATTTTAATAATATGTTTATCATTTAGTAATGTAAAGTTTTTATGTTCATTGTCAGAATTCCATATACGTAATAAAATAGCTATAATACATTACGCAAGTACATTTTATACGGAACAATAGTGATTTTTAGCCAAAACTAACGCATTTTCTGAATCGACCCACCATATTTCCAAAAGCTAAGCACTAAATAAAAATAGCGGCGAGGGTACGGACAATGCATTATTAACGGTTCATTTATTTGTATATTTATTCAGACTCTTCATTCACTGTTCCTGAAGCGTTGAGCGAATGTTATACACTAGGGTTCCGCATTTGTGCACTATTCGTTCAATTTGTGCAATCGTGCAGAGTCGTGCATCATTTTCATTCATCAGCGACATTTAGCGGTCGCTATTTTCAATGCTTTAGTGGAATTTGCATTTATATAACAAAGAAAATGCCGATAAAAAATTGAAAATAGCGACCGCTAAATGTCGCTGATGAATGAAAATGATGCACGACTCTGCACGATTGCACAAATTGAACGAATAGTGCACAAATGCGGAACCCTATTATACACTGAATCAACTTGAACTAATCGGATTCGATTATATACCAAAAAGCTTTCTTTCTAAGGTATGTATTGTGTTGTACGATTATGTTTTTACATCAAATTTTTATATCAAACTTATCGGCTTTTATGCATAATTGAGATTTGTTTAGATTGATTTATTCACAGCATTGGACACTCTTGTTTTACCACGAGCAACGAGTTTAACTGTGGAAATGCTCTATTCTATGCTAAAGGTTTGCTGTTTACGATTTGCCCTGGGCTTAAATCAAGAAAGTTTTAGAAAATTAAAAAAAAGGAAGAATAAAAAAACGAATAAAAGATTTAATTTGCGCACAACAAATTACGTTATATCATTTCTATGGGATCATGTGAGAGAAAATTTCCTTGACTTTTGCAAATAATATTAGATTTCGTTGAATCTCTCTAATTCATGATCCACCCCACCATTATCTTATATTGCCACAGTTGTGACATAATATTTTATGTGTACACCCGAATTCACTTCATTTTGTAAATTTCTTTTCCACTCACCACATAAAGATAATTTTTATGATATTTATTAAATCAACTCATAGCCAAATAATTACGATTAAATAATATCGAAATTTCAAATTTTCTTCAGGGACTCCCTCAACTTCTCCACCTCGACGTCTCTTCGTGTCCTCTACTTTCTGACATATCTTGGCTCAGTCAAGCCAAGCAATTGATGAAGCTTGGACTCTACGAACTTCAATTATGTATGAATGTGGAAGAGTTAATAGACACTTTAGCCACACTGAAGGATCTTAGAGTGCTTGATATTGGAAAGGCCACAAACTATGGGTATGCTCATTCAGACTACGCACACAGAGAAAATGGGAGTAAAACGAAACTACAGCTTGAAAAGTAACACCTATAAAGTGTAAAAATATCACAAAAAGTGTTAAATGTAACACACCACAGGTAACTTGGGATCTGCATCAGGGCTGTGCATTTTTCGTTTATTTTTGAAAAAGTTTTTCAACGAAAAATTTTCAATAATGCTTTGATAAAAAAAACACAAAATTTCTAACATTTATGACATTTTAACGATAATTGAAAACTTGGAAAATTACAATTTCAATTAAGTGAAATATATATGTATTTATCGCATAATCAGCTTCAAACAAGAAACACGCAGTTGCAATTCTTTCGTTTTCATTTTATCGATAGGAAAATGTAGCGCATTGCTGATTTGGAAAGAGAAAATACTTTTTAAAATTTTTTTCGAATTTTTCGTTTTTTTTTCGAATTTTTCGAAAATTTTTCGAAATATTTTTTTTCACAAAGCCCTGCTCTGCATATTACTGTAGAGGGGGGGGGGGGTGATGTTTCAACACTTTTCTCTGTGTGTGCGTGTCCAGTCCAGACTATTGAATTGTAAAAGATTGTGCTTTCAGGATCAATTTAACGTCAATAATTTGTGATAGTATGCTCAAGGAAAAAGCTTCGCCATGGCCTAAACTCGCATGCATCGACATTTCTGACGTAAATATGGTGGACAGTTCGATTGGTATTCAACATACGAAGACGATCATGGAAAGACACAACAAGCTGCAGACTGTTCGACTTATAGGTTAGTGACTCTGACCCTGATTCATTCTCGTTTCGAGCGGTTGCTTATCATTTTTTCTCCCTGTTCAAATTTGCCTTTTAGAAACGCAGCTCTTGCCCCAAGATCTTTTGTTATATCCATGGATAAAGGAGAGTGTTCAGATCTGTAATTATTGGAGTGCTTCAGCCTGCTTGAATACCCTCAATGGTTGCATTAAACGATACAAGAATGATGATGAAATTGTCGAAGTATTATCCCGACTCTCTAGAGTAATATATAATAATAGTAATAATAATAATAATAATAATAATAATAATAATAATAATAATAATAATAATAATAATAATAATAATAATAATAATAATAATAATAGTAGTATTAATAATAATAATAATAATAATAATAATAATAATAATAATAATAATAATAATAATAATAATAATAATAATAATAATAATAATAATAATAATAATAATAGTAATAATAATAGTAATAATAATAATAATAATAACAGTTATAAAAATAATAATAATTACAGGCAAATAAAGAAGAATTTATTGATCCATCGAAAGTTAATGCCTGCGTTGAAGCATGTATGTATGTAATGAGGCAACCTCGTTATAAACAGGTCACAGAATACGTCATATTTTTCATAAAATCGTTGAATCGGTAAGGTCCTACTCTGGTATTTTAAAAATATCAGACTATTTTATATACATAAAAAACAAGCTTACTTTAAGACTACTTCAACTCAGTGACATCACTCTTTTTTATACCAGAGTATGCCATATTCACTGTTATCTGATTTAGATATATCGTTTCAAATTATCTTGGGGTGTCACTTTAAGAGGCATGTTCCCTAAGACTCTATCATATTCGACCCCCCCCGGACGTGTGCGCTAGCAATGAGAACTGGGGGTCCAGACTTGGGTGTTAGGAGTGTCATCGTCCCTTATTACACAAAACAGCTGAAATTTCCTGTTTGTGCCCTCAGGCTATTAGAAAAAAAATAATTTTAAAAAAACTTTTAAAAATCTTTTGAAAAAAAAAATTCTAAAATTGTTGAGATGAGGTCTAAATACCATTTGCGATGCGTCTAGGGTGCACAGTGCTTGCTAATTCACTATTAGCATCGAATGTGCGTTGATTCCTAAACCACTTTTTTGACTCAAAATTTTGGTTTTTTTTCGGACAAATCATCGCTTGCTGTAGTTTGCTGCAAAGATTTCCGACCAGGTATTGTAGCCTAAGCAATTCTGCATTGATTTCACTTAAAACCGGGGTCTTCCCGTTAGACCAACTTGCCGAAATTTTCGCTCGAATTTCCGTCATCGATGGTTTTCCCGAACAAATGTATTTTCCAAACGATTGGTGCGGAATTGTGCTTTACACAAAGTTTCGAGGTGAGACGAGTAAAATGACACAAGAAGCCCCATCACTTGGATCAATTTGAAAATTTGGAAAATTTCAAAATTTCTCAAGTTTGAAATGTTTTCATTTATGTGGCTTATTGTGAAGTACTAATGATGTGAATAATATTCAGCCAATGCTCAATGGCCGATCTCTCCTTTCAATCATTTTTTTCGAAAATTTTCATTCTGAATGCGTGCGAAAAATCATAATTGTGTTTGAATCAGTTTCCAACTTGCTTTCTGTAACATTCTGGCATAGTGCTTTAAAATGTACATAATGAATTTGAAAATCGCTTATTTTCGAAAATTCTTTTTTTTGCCATGGGGTCATGGAAATCGATTTTCCAAAAGTGAGCCGAATGCCGGGATTTCAGTTCTACTATGTTTACTCATCATGAAAATTTACATTGTCATTGTCATTTGCTCATTGTCGCAGCATTCGAGTCGACAAACTGCAATATTTCAGAAATTTGCCGTGAAAGTAGGCGCTCAAATTTAATTTTCTGAATTTTCGTAAATAAACGATTTTCATATTGATTAAGCATATTGCATAGTACTAAGACGGAATGTAACAGAAATCAAGTTGGAAACTGATTCAAACACAATTCGGATTTTTCGCACGCATTCAGCACGGAAATTTTCGAAAAATGGTTGAAAGGAGAGATCAGCCATTGAGCATTGGCTGAATATTATTCATATCATTAGTGGTTCACAATAAGAAATATAAATGAAAACATTTCAAACTTGAGAAATTTTGAAATTTTCGACCATGGTCGTGAAAATCGAAATTTTCAAATTGATCCAAGTGATGGGCTTCTTGTGTCAATTTACTCGTCTCACCTCGAAAATTTGAGTAGACCACAATTCCGCACAAATCGTTTGGAAAATACAGCATTTGTTCGGGACAACCATCGATGACGGAGATTCGAGCGAAAAATTCGAGAAAAGGGTCGATCGGGGAGAACCCAGTTTTAAGTTAAATCAATGCAGAATTGTTTAGGCTACAATATCTGGTCGGAAATTTTGGGCACCCACTAAAACAAGCGATGATTTGTCCGAGAACAACCAAAATTTTGAGTCAAAAAAAGTAGTTTAGGATTCAACGCACATTCGATGCTAACAGTGAATTAGCGAGGTCTGTGCACCCTAGACGTATCGCAAATGGTATTTAGACTTCATCTCAACAATTTGAGAAATTATGATTTTTAAAAGTTTTTTTTAAATTATTTTTTTCTAATAGCCTGAGGGCACAAACAGGAAATTTCAGCTGTTTTGTGTAATATGGGCCGGTGACACTCCTAACACCCAAGTATGGGCCCCCAGTTCCCATTACTAGCGCATGCGTCCGGGGGTGGTCGAGTCTCTCTCTTAAAACACGCTATCTGAGAAAATCGACATAGGAGCGGTATCGATGAAAAATAGATTTTTCTGTTTTATATATGATAATTACAGGCTATATGAGTGTAGTTCACTGGTACTTGGAAATTCCTTCCAATTGAAAATTCGCTGCAGGAGGTGACCACACCACGATTTGGCGCCTTTTCCTAAAACGTTTCTTTCGTATCCAATCGATTCGGGAGTGGGTGCACTCGACTCCTTGGCTAATTCTAAGAAACTATTGTCGAGGAGAGTTTTTCGATCAACGGACAACGAAGGTTGGAATTTGGAAATTTTCGAAAAAAAATCACATTAAATTAATTCTCACGAAAAAAAATCACATTAAATTAATCATCACATATACCGTGCAACTGCACTCCAATGGTGCAGAATAGGCATATACCTCTAACATTGTAAAGAAAAGGGCTGAAAATACGTTTAAAACTAGCGAAAAATCAAATTAACCGATTAGGGATTACTGTAGGAGCACACCATAATTCACGACGTTCGTTATAAAAATGATTATTTCACATGAATTGTATTTTTTTTTAATTTTGAATTTTAAACTAAAGGTGTAATATAATATGGGGAAGCTAATGAGCAAATAAAAAATTTGCATTCGCCATGGGAAAATAGTGAGAATTAATTTAATGTGATTTTTTTTTCGAAAATTCCCAATTCCAGCCTTCGTTGTTCGTTGATCGAAAAACTCTCCTCGATAATAGTTTCTTAGAATTAGCCAAGGAGTCGAGTGCACCAACTTCCGAATCGATTGGATACGAAAGAAACTTTTTAGGAAAAGGCGCCAAATCGTTGTGTGGTCACCTCTTGAAGCGAATTTTCAATTGGAAGGAATTTCCAAGTACCAGTGAACTACACTCATGGAGCCTGTAATCATCACACATAAAACAGAAAAATCTATTTTTCATCGATACCAAAAAATATCTCAGTTGTTGAATTCTCTCAGAGTGTTTTTTAAGTGCAATTTTGATGAGTTGTGATCACGCAGGAACAAACAACTCGGTCTGCTAGAGAGTATCAAACTGTTCGACTTATGCTTTGAGCGCTCTCTAAACATTGCTGAAGGCCATGGAAGGATAGATGTACTGTTAGAGGTAATTTATATTTCATCAATTCAATTAATCATAATTCATATTCTTTATCTTTGAGAGTCGAACAATGTTTGGCACAGGCGAAAAATATTGATACCCTCAAAACTTATGTACGTGCGTTATCGACCTCGCTGATGAACATGTACATATTATAGAATTGCAAAAGTTTTTCATAAACCAAGCAAATGCCGAATCTAGTAAACTTCTCCACCGTTGAAACAAACGCACTCAAAAATTTTTGGGAGGTTTTTCCGAACGTTTTTTTTTAAATGCATCTAATTTTATTTTCGCTGAATGCCCAATGAAATGACGAGATCTCCATAAAATAGGATAAAATAAGCGAAAATGCTATCCCTTTTTGCGGTGTTCATCGCACACAAAAGACCGGGAAGAGAAAAAAGGTCGAGAAGAAAGGGAAGAATGATTCAGCCATTTTATTGCTTGGCAAGAATTGCAAAAATTTTCAAATACTCTGTCCTATATAATATTTTTGAACTTCAGAGCGGTTTCCTGCTGACCAGCAATCTTCGGGAACGCTGCTCATTTGACATCGGTCGATTCTGTTCCATTGTCTTGAATTTTACATTTATGCGTGAACAATTCTTTACGTAAGTAACATTATTATTATTATTATTATTACTATTATTATTATTATTATTATTATTATTATTATTATTATTATTATTATTATTATTATTATTATTATTATTATTATTATTATTATTATTATTATTATTGTTATTGTTATTATTTTATTTACTTATTTATTTATTTATTTCTCGCAGTGTGCAATAAATTAGCTAATTAATTTAATAATTAATGAGCACTTGATCCCGCTGATGCAACTATTTTATCACGCGGCAAACACTTTTTATTTTTGGTGTATTTTTTTCGTCAGTTGAGATATCAAGCTGAAACTTGTACATGATGTACCCACAGTATGTACGTATTCGATCCTCTTATAAGGTCTCACGGGCGTCTCTTGTTTGTGCATAGTGATGACGCTACCGAACAACACTTTTTCGAAAATTCATTATTTTTTCACGGATTTTTTAGCATTCGCCAAACTTCGTGAGCATCGAGAGAACTCTACAAGGTCTATCTAGGAAAAAAATTTCAGTTTGCTGCGAATTCGGGTATTGGTCGCGGGTACTAGCAGCAACTTCGCGGTCGCAAAATCATATCTCGGCTTCTAGAAGAGCTTGGAACGCGTTCAAAGCAGCAAACTGATTCTCTTGGTGATTCCCGATGATCCTGTAAGTATGGTAGATCATTCATCTTCATGGATCGAAAAAGTCACTTTTTACATGACCCAACTTTAAAAAATCACAATTCTGAGGGCGGACCTTGTAAAAATCTGGTTTTTGGATAGAAATGTTGCAAATCTATTAATTAGTCGATTTCCCGCTTTTTAGAGCGATTGATTATCTTTCTTGCCTGCGGCAGTCGATTATCTGAAGGATAGTCGTTTAGGCCGCGCTCCCTTCTCATCTCACGACCCGTACACATCTCTAGGCTTTCAACACTGCTCAATGACGATTTAGCCGATTTTAGTGATTTGATTAGTCAGAATAGAGAGACACTGTTTGAATCGAGTTTTTGATCTTTGATCTTTGTCTTTTCGATCTTTGATCTTTGCTCTTTTTTTCGTCAAATTTTGCTCAAAATCATAATGAAAAGTTGTTTCATTCGATCAAAGAAGATCAAAAACGCTTTCTTTTATAGACTATGATGTTCAGGATTAGCGACAATACGTTTTAGAATGATTTCAACTATCGAAGCTCGTTGAGCAGTGTGAAAAGCATAGAGATGAGTACGGGTCGCGAGATGAGAATGGAGCGCTGCCTAAACGACTATCATTCAGATAATCGATTGCCGAAGGCAAGAAAGATAAGCAATCGCTCTAAAAAGCGGGGAATCGATTAATCCATATAAGTTGGGTCATGTAAAAAGTGACTTTTTCGATCCATGAAGATGAATGATGAGCTAGCTCTACCATACATGCAGGATCGTCGGGAATCACCAAGAGAATCAGTTTGCTGCTTTGAACTCCTTTAAAGCTCTTCTAGAAGCCGAGATATGATTTTGTGACCGCGAAATTGCAGCAAGTCTGCAGCCAATTCCCGAATTCGCAGCAACCTGAATTTTTTTTCCTCTCTCGATGCTCACGAAGTTAAACGAGTACGAAAAAATCCCTGAAAGAATAATGAATTTTCGAAAAAGTGTTGTTCGGTTGCGTCATCACTATGAAAACCAAAAAGGCCCGTGAGACCTTATAAGAGGATCGAATACGTACATACTGTGTGTACATCATGTACAAGTTTCAGCTTGATATCTCAACTGACGAAAAAATTACACCAAAAATAAAAAGTGTATTTGAACTTTCCGGTGCTACTGTAAACTTTCTCTTCATTTCAAAGAATATAATCATGATTGTGTTCAGCATGTATTACATCCTGAACCAAGTTGGATACATCCTGAGAAGAATACCGAAAGCCTTATCGTTCCTCACTGATGAAAGACTTATGAACTTGATAATTAATCTAGCACATGAGGAATACGATATTTATAGAGCTTATGATTACTTCGACCCGATCTGCAAGCTGCTGAGTAATTTTTCGTTTATATTTATTAATTTATTTGTTTGTTTATCCATCAGTAAAAACATGAATAATACAGGGGTGAAAGCAAAATTGGAATGCTTGAGTTCTTTCGCTTGACCTTAATAATGACAATAATAGTTTATGCATTACAAGGTTAACTTTAAAAGTAGTGAATGCCGTGATGAATTATATGAAATGCTATGCCAAAACTTACAAGGGAAGCACCAGTTGCGACGAAACCAATTCTGTAAGGTAGTAATGTTAGTAATGGTAGGTAGTAATGGGTAGTTAGGGTTGAGGGGGGACCGACAAAACTGTTTTCAAAAGCTGCACCGCGGACCTATAAATCAATAATATCGATCGATATATGCGCGCCGCAAAAATACCCTACGAGGCAAACCGAGTACCAAGCAGGGCTGGGAATTTCTGTTTCTGAATTTTTTTCTGAACTGTTTTTTTTCCTGTTTTCTGGTCATTTTGGAGAGCAGAAAATTTTCTGACCAGAAACAGAAAATATATATTTAAAACAGTAAATTTTCAGAAAATATTATTTTTTTGAAAAATAATAATAACTCATTTGGTTTGCATTTAGGATGTTTTTTTTTCAAATACCGGACACAGCATTTGCCAGAATATAGGAAAATCGTTCGCAAACTATCCCTACTCGACCAAATTTATATATACGGCAGAAAATTTTGCATGTCGGTAGGTTGGTTTAACAACCAAAATTGGTTTAGCAACCAAACAAAATAAAAAACTTTAAGAAAAGAAGGCAAATCAATGATTTTATGATATTTTCTGTTTTTTCTGAATCTTCTGTTTTTCTTCTGCTTTTTGAAAACAGAAAACAGGTTTTGAAAACGGATTTGAAATCAGTGCGTTCGACTTAGTATACCCTACACTTTAGGGGAGATGTGAGCCTAGATTAGTGCTCCGCATTTTTTTTTGTTTCTCGTTGCGCTCTCGGGCGTAGATTGTTTCTCGTTGCGCTCTCGGGCGTAGATTGTTTCTCGTTGAGCTCTCGGGCGTAGATTGTTTCTCGTTGCGCTCTCGGGCGTAGATTGTTTCTCGTTGCGCTCTCGGGCGTAGATTGTTTCTCGTTGCGCTCTCGGGCGTAGATTGTTTCTCGTTGCGCTCTCGGGCGTAGATTGTTTCTCGTTGCGCTCTCGGGCGTAGATAAAATATATATATATATTTGGGGCTGTGCATTAAGTCGTGCAAAAGTCGTGCAGTTGGATCTTTCCATATCATTTGCATTCATCAGCGACTTATAGCGTGGTTATTTTGATGGTTTATTGTCATTTGCAAATAGATAACAAATAAAATTTCAATAAAGAATTAAATATAGCCACCGCTAAATGTCGACTTTTGCAATGCACGAATGCGGAACCCTAGCCTCGATCATTCCCTTGTTAGTATGTTTACATTTTTCCTTTTGTATTCTTACTTTTGTATTCTTGCGCAAGGTTAGCTTTCTGGCATTTCGATAATTTTCACTATAAGTGAGTCGGTCCCGCGTAGCGCCAATGCAAGCGCTTGCTACTAACCACTGACGCCGTGAGCTCCACGGGCTACGCTTTTCCCTTAAAAATGTGAGCTCCATGGGCTACGCTTTTCCCTTAAAAATGTGAGCTCCATGGGCTACACTTTTCTCTTAAAAATGCGAGCTCCACGGGCTACGCTTTTCCCTTAAAAATGTGAGCTCTACGGGCTACGCTTTTCTCTTAAAAATGCGAGCTCCACGGGCTACGCTTTTCCCTTAAAAATGTGAGCTCTACGGGCTAGGCTTTTCTCTTAAAAATGTGAGCTCCATGGGCTACACTTTTCTCTTAAAAATGCGAGCTCCACGGGCTACGCTTTCCCCTTAAAAATGTGAGCTCCATGGGCTACACTTTTCTCTTAAAAATGCGAGCTCCACGGGTTACGCTTTTCTCTTAAAAATGTGAGCTCTACGGGCTAGGCTTTTCTCTTAAAAATGTGAGCTCCACGGTCTACGCTTTTACCTCAAGAATCTACTGAAGAACAGAATACATATCGTGGTTCTTCGCACACTTTTTGAAAATTGAGAAAATTCTGCAATAGGTTTTGAACGTGCAAGAAGGGATTATTGCTTGGCAAGACAGATGTAATAGATTTACAAGCGGGTCTTCACCTTTAAACCAAATAATTATGTTTTGGAAAAGAAACTTGTTATATATAAATTCCTGTCTGTCCATTGTAGATTTGTCGGCTGAATCGTATTTCCAATTTGTTCGGAACAAGGGACTTGAACTTCTGTTCAGAATAGTACGTGATGATCCGATCGCCCATCTATCCGATCAACTCGTAAGTTATTTATTATGAGAGCATATCTCACTGGATCGAAATACTCTTGGCACGCCGTGAAAAAATGGAAAGTGAGATTTTTGCAGTTTTATGTAGTACTGTCCGAGAGAAGTTCACCCATGCACGAGAGAAGTTGTGAAAATGCTTATGCGCCTCAGGGCATGACGTCATAAAAATTTTAAAAATTTGCAAACTTGCTCGTACGGCTTCATGAGTGGTACCAATCGATTCCTCGTCCAATTCTAAGACTTTTTTGATTTGGTACATTTTTTGTTAATCTTCGTTCCTTTGGAAAAAAATGCAAAATACATTAATAAATTCATTTTTTTCGAATTTAATATATTATGCAAGTGGAAAGGGCCGTTTTTATTCGCTCAGTTTCTTCTTATTACAATTACACATACGCTTGTATATACCGTTAATTTTTTGAGGGGGGCCGGTATACTGGAGAAGCAAAAAAACAAGAGTAATTGAATTGTGGTGTGCTTACTGTAGCCGAGTTTCATCAGTGCTATTTCCCGGCTCCTGATTCTCGTTGTCGATGATAATTGATGTAATCATATCTACTACTGTAACACGGCTGAAGCAATATACTTATGGCATTCCTCGGCTACAGTAACTCACATAACACACTGAAATGGCAAACGAGAATCAGGAGCCGGGAAATAGCACTGATAAAACTCGGCTACAGTAGGCACACCACAATTTAATTACTCTTGTTTTTTGCTTCTCCGATATACCGCAAAATTGAATTTATTAATGTTTTTTTGCATTTTTCCAAAGGAAGACCGAAGTTTTACAAAAAATGTACCAAATCAAAAAAGTCTTAGAATTGAACGAGGAATCGATTGGTCGATTGGTACATGAAGCCGTACGATCAAGTTTGCAAAAATTTTTAATTTTTATGACGTCATGCCCTGGGGCGTAGAAGCATTTTCACAACTTCTCTCCTGTATGGGTGAACTTCTCTCGGACAGTACTACATAAAACTGCAAAAATCTCACTATCCATTTTTTGATAGTGTGCCAAGCCCCAACACAAGTATGTCGATTGAGTCAGATATCCTCTCTTATTATGTTTACGTATATGTTTAAATTATTTTCCTTGTTCTTCTCGTTCTCGTTCTTATTCTTCTTCTTCATGTTTAAACTATTCTTCTTTCAATTTTTTCCTTTTTCTAATTTCCATGATTTTTTTCTATTTTCGCACTAATTTTCAGATACTTTTGGCAGTCTTCAAAGTTGTAATTATGCCAGAGAACCATGAAGCACTTTTGGACATCCTGGGTACCAACTTCCTCGAGTAAGTCTAAGGAAGATTTAATTTAATTTAATTTTTTTAATTTTTTTTCATTATGGAAAATATTTATGGAAAATATTTACAGAAAGTCATGTCATAACATCTAATTACAACTAAAACTCTTTCATGATATCTTTTCACATTTTCATTTTCTCTTTTTCAAACACATAAAGGTACAACCCGTTATTCAAGGCACACGAAGTCCTGCGGGTGATCACTCCTAGGCCAGCGATCTTTTTTCGATCAGCGATCAGAGATTTTCAAACACACAGAAAAGATAAATATAAGCATTATTGCATTTTTTTTCTTTAGTATGCTTGACATGAAATATTCGATCGATAATCGTCAAAATCAATACCTCACAGCGGGAATCCTATCTTTTTTGACTGCATCGCCGCTATATTCGGATGGATTACAATCCCGAAAGATTATTGATAAACATTTGGTGAGTTATCTTTTTTTCATTGATTTTTTTATCTTTGATCTACCGTGTGCACATAACAATTATAAGTTTCAGATAAAATTGGTTGAATGCTGGCCTGTTGAAGAACTTATCATAAAAGTTAAACGCTTCAAATCTTTCTTCTTCTATCGCAGACCCTTTCGGTACTTTTTTGTTTGGTCAAAGACTTTTTAATCAAGCACTAACTAGGGAATGGTTCGTAAAGGAAGCATATAGATAAAAGAGAGAAAAAAGTTTTTTTTAGTGTAGAACATTGCAATTTGCAGATTTAGCCATGATTAATTAGTAATGTATTGCAGTACATTCATTTCTTTGATCTTCTATTTAATACTAACTATCCCGGAGTTCAAATGTTTGCCCTCTACTCATTAACAATCGCTTCTCTTTCCACGATCGACGATTGTGATTACCTAAAGTTAGTTATCTACTTCATATTATACCGCCTCTTGCATTATCCACACAAGTTTCAAATGCAAACCCGAGTTAAATTGAAAATCTTTGCTCTGGAAACACGCTCTCGTAAACAAAAAAAGTGAGAGAGTATTGCCAGAGCGGAGAGTTTCAAATTAGCTTGGGGCGTGGTCTAATCTTTTGTCTTTTGCAGGGTTTTGTATTCGGAAGGAGTAGAAGAAGTGCTGGAACGCTTCGAGGCTCTCGAATCAAACAGATTGCTGAAGAATGAGAAAATGAAAGAATTGCATTCTCGTCTTTCTCAAGTACTCAAAGGGGCGAAGGAGAATGGATCAACAAATTAGCAAACCATAATCAGCTAAATAACAATATTATAATATGTCCTTCTGTCAAATCTTATCGTAAATCTATCACTTCATTACCTTTTTCATAGTAATTCTCACAGTAATTGTGACTATCATCTTTGCTGCCCTAGTCGTGGCATCGTATTTATGCGTACTCCACTTCATATCACGATCTATCAACTATTGTATTTTACTTTTGCACCGCATAAAGTATATATTATTATTAAAAATATCAGTAATATCTATCACCGGATGAGTTCGGAATATTGACTTAGACACTGATCGTAAAAGATCCACTTTTATCACCATAGCCTTGTGTCATTAAGACACCGGCTCAGTAAGATACGAGGGTTGAGCCAGTGACCCCGGATATCGATCACGGATTTCGCTCAAAATTTTTATGGATACCCTCATGGGTCCCCATCACAAAATGGGTATTCATTTGGGCTCAGACCATGAAACATAAATGTTGCGGGTTTTTGAAATTTGAAAGCTCGATTTTCTCCATGATAGTTGTTCCACTCGACGAAATCTTCAATATGAGTACAAACATGAGGGGTTTTGAAAACAAAAATATTTTCGAGTCATGGCCCATTTTTCTCAAAACAGGGGGTCTATCGATTTTTTTAATTTTTACAGTCATTCGACGCGGAATTTTTTGCTCTATAAGAGGCCGTTTGCGTAAGAGTCGAACAAGGGTTGGCACAGTCCAAAAATTTTAATACCCTCAAAACTTGTGTATAGGGGTTATCGACCTCGCTGATGAAGATGTGCATAGTCATTTTGGCTCCAGTGGTCCCGCAACGCCTCAAGAGCGAGGATACGGTAGAATACATAATCGATCGATTAGTGGTTTTGATAAGCAAAGGTATGTCGCGCGTGCACGTTTTCGATTTTAGTCTTGAATTTGCAAAACCCGTCGCAGATCAAAGATCAAAGTTTTGAAACATCTATACGGGGGAGGTATAAAAGGGGTGGAAATCAATCGATAAAGCCCTGGAGCACCTTACAAGGGAACGTTCCCGACTTGTCCTGGCCATATGACATGACAATAGCATGAATACAATCAGTTTTCGATGCTGATTACGAATCCGCTTTCAAACGTTGCCCAATCGAGCGGAGCTTCGAGAAAATCGATATTGAAAATAGTCTAGTTGATTCGGAAATTAGTGGGGATTTCAACACAAACTATCCTAATGAGTTCATAAACTCATATATCAATTATCCAAACAACTGCTGGTGTGGTTTAGTAGATAAGGTAGATAAAATGTGAATTTTCGAATCAACTAGTCGAATTTCAATAACGATTTTCTCGAAGCTCAGCTCGATTGGGCAACGTATGAAAGCGGTTTCGTAGAATTATACCAGTCATAGATATAAGAGAATAAAAGTCTTATAAGACTGGGAATGTTTTCCCTACATACAGAGAAAAGAGGTGTAACCCACAGCACATAAAACCTGTGAAGTGTTTTATTTAACACTTTTTGGGTGTTAAAATAGCTCAAAAAGTGTTAAATATAACACTTCACAGTTCTTATGCGCTGTGGGTTACACCTCTTTTCTCTGTGTGTATCAAAAATTCCCTTTCATAGAAGGGGATTTTTGCCTTACATGACTGGGAATAATTATCATGGGGTAGCTTATGTAGCTAGGGCTTTATTCAGTGTAGGTATGAAGAGTATGATTGTATAACACAACATCAGTAACTTTTATATGGTATTTTATGCAAATGACACACATTGGGAGATTTATGAAACACGAGAAAAATAGGGCACGCGAAATTTATTCCGTTGTTGGTATTTCCAGTGCCTCAGTAATTCCATTCAATGCGACTTACAATTTCCCAAGTTCCGAATCTACGATAGCGTGTTACCATGGACAGTGGATGCTGATAGACTACAGAGAATATAATCATATATCGTCAACGACTGTCGCCATCGAAAAGGCTTCCTGTTCAAATTAATTGCAATGTAACGTCAGTGAGAAGCATCGATGCAAATAGCATGGCCATGATGCATCATGACAATAATATTGTAAAAATGCTCAACCAAACCTTACATGTGTCATACTTTACGTAGTGCGTAAGCTTTCGATGTGATCAAGTAATGCCACTGTATACCACATTTCTACTGAGTGATATTACGTTTTTAATCTTTCTTCATATTTGTCCCATAAAATATTCCCTCTGCAAGAAATGATAAATATTATTATTGTTGTTGTTCTCATTAATGAAATTCCACAAGCTACTTGTTCGCTTTTTTTTGTTATTTGGACGATAGGGACAAATAGTTCTATTCAATTTAACTGATTTTGCATTACTTGCAGAGAATACATTCAAATATTTCGATAACAGAAATTCCTATATCGTATTCTGTCATTGTTCACCAAGCTTCATTTGGATAACATACATTATGTGATGGCAACTAGAGAAGAGAGTTTCAAATTATCTTGGTGGAATTTGACAATGATTTTATCATTACTGAATAATTTTTTTTACAAGAGTTCAATATTTGATTTGCAGATCGGACTGCTAAGAATGAAGCATAGGGCAAGAAACGACCATGTGGGTCATGTTGATGAAATGTCCATAAGAGATGAATTGCGTTTTCCTCGATAAATATCTCATTGTTTAAACTCTTTGTTAAGAACAATAATAAGATCGGTCAATGGAACAACTGTAACTATTGCAAGCATATAATTGTTAAAGAGAAAACGTTAACAAGTTATGCAAACAATAATACAATTTGATCATCTATCTTTCGATTTCTAGAGATTCGCTTGTTCACTATACTAGTGATCCGCATTCCACGACAGGTTCGACAATGTTCGATTTTAAAATGATGAAAACTCATTCTGCGCAATTTTGATAAATAACTTCATGCAACGTTGTGCATATGGGCATCATTTCAAGCCATTTCGAAGCTTTATATCGGTTGCTTTGACCGCTAATTCAATGGAAATAAATATGAGTGAGTAAAGTGCACGACTTTGCAAGATTTGTACATATCTTAAATTATCATAATCATTCGCACGATTTCTCATGCATGAATTAGTGAACAAAATATTTGCACGTTCGCACGAATGCGAACCTCTAGAGGATACTCTGTAAAAGGTATATATTCTTTATTTCATAGCTAGAAGTTCACTAGAACCTCAGGAACCACAAAATGTCGATAATGTGAAAAACAAAAAAAATTTCCTTTTTTTTCAGAAAATTCATACAAGAAATGGAACTAATCTACTAAAAAAGATTGTGACCTGGTAATATTTCAAAATTAATATTCTCCATCGATTACGATTTACGATTACGATTTGAACACATTTATCTAGAGGTCAAGGGATGAGAGCTCTGATATGCATAGCGCTCCACTTCTTACTCCTCGCCTCGCTGAGAAAGTTGACACCGATTGCGTTGCTGAAGGAATCGCTCCATCGCGTGATAGGCCGGCCCTTTCTTCTTTTCCTTCGTGGGAACCATTCGATTACAGATCGGCTCCACTTCCAGCAGTCGTCCTTCGCAATCTTGTATAACCAAGACCATTTCCTCATCTGAGCAGTGCGGACAAAATCCCGCACTCTAGTGGAATCTCGCAGCCGCTCATTGGAGACATGATCAAGTAAGGTACAGCCGATCATCCAACGCTCCATTCTACGTTGAGCCACCGACATAATTTGTGCTTTGGTCAGAGCCCAAAGCACAAATTCTCCATCGCAAGCACATAATATTGCAAACATAGCACAAACACTATTTATTCACATGATAAACGGGAGTAGGTGTCAATTGGCAAGTTTCCAAGTCCTTCAGTTGGCACCATGTCAAGTCCCGCCTATTTCTTTTTCCTATCGGGGACAGGTTGTAGCTTTCTCTCCTCGATCTCAGTGGCAATCTGCTTGAGCAAGTCATCCTTGGGATTGGGTACCGCTGCCAGGCAATTAGCCATGCTCTACAAAATTATAAAATTTCAGGAAAAGTTGGCATCGTGCCAAGATTAACATTTGGTAGGCTGCCAAGTGTACCTTTTGATGATCGACGATTAGTGAGATGACTTCTTCGAGCTCACAATAGTGAACCTTCTTCATCTCGGGCAATGAACTCAATAAATATTGATTAGTGGAGAAAATATTTGAAAAAAGCCGCTCTGGCATACTCTCTTGTAATGAAATAGAGCGAGAGAGTATTGCCAGAGCAGACAGTTTCATAGCTCTGGTGGGTCTTTAAAGTCAAATGTCGATCTAATTTGAAACTTCCCCGGTCTGGCCACACTCTCTCGCTTTCTTTTGTCTACGAGAGAGCATTGCCAGAACGGACAGATTCTAATTAGCTCTGGTGAGCATTAGGATGGTTTTAATTTAAACTTACGCTGCATGACTCATCACAGCATGTACTGCTTTCCGGTACTCGTCCACAGCAACTTCGAGAGCTTTCTGAAACAGATCTTGGCACGGTGCCAATAAATACTTTTGCCAAGAACCTTAGCAGCGTCAATTCCGCTCTTGCCCGCCTTTTTCATGGCCATCTTAGCACTGTCGACGTTGTCTCTGAACATGAACGATTACGGTATTATCGATTTTTCAAAAATTTTCAAGATTTCAATTAACACTCCTAAGAAGACATATTTAAAATCATCTTATAAAATCAATACCTTGCCTTCTCCATAGAACCACGCGCATCCTCGAATTCAATGGAGAACTTAAAATATTGATTGGTATTTGGTATGATTCTCAACTTTTTCAATATTTTTTAATAACTTTCCATAGACACAAAAATTGCAAAAATAAAAAAAATTTGTAAATCTCGATACTGACCTTGTAGATAAAGAAGATCATTCGGGTCATTTTCTTCTCTGCCATCGCAAAGAAACGATTCCTCTCTTGCGACATCTTCAGAACGGCGGCAGTGCATTCTTCGAGCTCTTTCTTTAAAAAATATTCTACCTATTACTTAATTATTAACAATATTTAATTAATTAGTTAATTTTGGGATATTAAATCAATAATAGCACATATAATTTTTTATTGCGAGGAATGGACAATATGTGTAGTTTAATATATATATATATATATATATATATATATTATTACATTGAGAACCGCTTCCTTCTCCAATTTCCCAAAAGGCTTCTTCTCCAGAATATCATGAAGTTGTGCGTGGGGCTGATAAGAAATAATCAAATGATACCATAGCCCGAAAGTACCGTACCTCCCGACCATCGGGTGGTGTGAAGAGTGCGACGGTTCCGGTGCAACCACGGAAGAGATTGTCCGATTGGATCAGATTTGTGAGGGCACTGAAATTCAATGGTGTAGAGGTTGCATTTTTATTACTAATCAATAATTTTCCTTGACCTTTTGCTCAACAATATTCTTGGAAAGTTTCGGCTCACACGCAAATGTGAAGAATGAGTAAGAATTTTGCGAATAAGGTAAGAAAACTTGACAAAGAATCAATCGATATATAATCAATACAGGTGTCGTACCCAAATACGTAGTTGATCGAATTGCGATACTCGTCATACTCTGTGAGTGTTTGCGTGAGAATCTGAAACGAATAAATTTGAAGGAAGATTTTTTTTTTGATTTCCATGACACTTCTGTATATCTGCAAGATTCCCATATGTCCGCTTACTACAGTACAGAATAATAGGATACTGTGCAGGGTACCTTGGGGTAGGGAGTTCTCGGCACTATCTGAACCGCATCACGGAAGAAATTTCCTGAGCTGTTGCTCTTCTTGTTGCGTGAATGGCGACCGCCGCGAGGAATGTTCTGGATCGATTAGAAGGGTTATCATAGTTACTGAGTGACTGATCTTTGATCTACTTCCACCCTAGCTTCGCCCACTTTGTCTGGAGTTGTGTCCATTGACTTTTTTGTACACTCTCTAGCATTCCCTTATTTTCCTAACACATTTGACTTCTAATCGCATATTTCTTAATTTTTCTACTGCTTATAAACTGCGACAAAGCTAAGATAAGAAAAATTGCAGCGGTGAAAATTGGCGAACGTTTTTGTTCAATGGAATTTGGCCAATTTACATAATCTAAATATTTCGTCAGATTCAATTTGTCTATTATATTTTTTCAATTATATTTTTCTATGCAATTATGACGCAGCTGTATCGGAAATTATAATAGTAAGAAGGTGCAGCAAGCAGTCAGCGCAGTGTAACTATAATGTAGTGTTTGCATGAAAACCGTGGCGCCTGAAGCATTGGCAAAGGAGTTTGTCAAACCCCCCTAGGCTAGAAATTTTCATTGCTATTAAGAAAACTCTTAACTATAACATTTGCGATTTAAAATAAAACTCCAAGTAATATTGGTAATTTTGCTCAGTACTCTCATTATCAGAAAATTCGTATAAATTCTTCATTAAAGATGGACCCACGAGTTTTTTCGTAATAAGACTGTTCGGATAGAATGATAAAGATTGAGCACACGAATCGAAAGACCTATCTGATATTGATTCCCTATATGTTTAAAGCACACTATGCGCATTGAAAGTTCAACTTTCAAGGCATGTAGAGAGTGCCCATCCGATTTGCATACCTGACTCTCTCATTTTCTCATTATCCCTTACGCTAATTACCATATAATATAAACAATAGCAAACATGCTTATCGTGGCGGGAGTCAGTCATGTCAACTCATGGGTCCCCTTCTTTAATCTCTTTAAAGTGCTAATTTCAGTATATTTCTATCCCACTTTTGAAAGAAAAAATATATAAATAAACAAACAGTGGTGGATGATGATCCCGAGGTTCTATCGGCAGCCGACACATCGTCACGCATCTGGGCTTTAGGATGAGAGAACCGCTCGTGACGAATGAAGTATATACAGAATGAAATGTTGATCTTTCTTATAACTTCATTTTGTTTGCAACAAATCAAATTATGAATTATAATTTATTCGCACTAATGAGTCACTAATCTAATCAATCTTCGTCTTTCCACAGATCAAACTACGAACAAATCGATCAATAAATCTCAAAATCAATAAAACAACAAAGATTACGGTAAGTGCGATTGCAATCGGTAAATCGATACAATCGATTGGATAATATTGGAAGAAGTTGAGATGACGGCCGTAATGGTCCAATTGACGCAATGGACAGTGTTTGGCTATGAATTCCATGTTACGGACGAATATCTAAAGATATTATTGATTAAAAATCGATTAATCGATTATCCCTTGGAAAATCGTAAATCGTAAACTTACAATTAGTTGTTCTATTTTATATTTGTAGTATTTTTTTTCAATTTAAAAAAATAGATGGAACAACGGTAGTTCGCTCTTTCAAATTCAAAGCATTAATAAAATGCACTAACTTCTCTCATCGTGAAAGGCCTTTCTTCGAGCATTTTCTGCAGTTTCTTTGCGCTCTTGGCGCATCTGAAATATATGTAGTTTGAATCTTCTGAACATCATTTTGTTTATCAAAAAATATCAAACTTCAAACAAATAGTGCTGAAAAAGTATGAAACGAACATACCTGTCATTTCCAATGATCTGGGGCTAGACGCTAGGTCTACTCTATTCACTATAATAATATTAATATAGTTCATGCATATTTTTATTTTTTAACTAGAGGAACTACATAATAAGATGAAAGTCATTATTACACATGTACCTTCTCAGTTGATCGAAAGCGAGTGGAATCACGAAGAGAGGAACCTCTGGTTCCTAAAAGCAATAATAATAATAATGATAATGATGATAAGAATAATATTTCGGGTACAATAAATCAATACTAAAAAGCTACAGTAAGCCCCTGAATCAGGGAAGACAAAAATCGATACATGCAGAGAAAAAGTGTACTCAACATCACATAAGAGTTATATATTTAACACTTTTTGTTTGTCAAAATAGCTCAAAAAGTGTTAAATATAACACTTCATAGGTCTAGAGCGCTGTGGGGTACGCTTGTTTCTCTGTGTGTAATCGCTAGAGTATCCCACCACTACAGTACTCACCAGCACCATCGTTATTGGCCAGTCGTTCGCGAGCCTTCTGCTTCGCGTTCTCATCACCACGAAGGCTGCTGTAATATGTAAATTATATAATTATGTAATAAATATAATAATTTTAACAATAAACAATATATTTCACTACTAGTGAGTATGCAATATTAGTGAGGTAAATATCAACATATTTGAAAATTTCAGGGTACATGAATGCAGAGAAACACCGATCCGACGGGTCAAGAAATTTGCGTCCATATAATAATAATGATTATAATAATTTTCAAAATCTCTTCTGCCCCCATTTACAGTTCTAACATATATCCGCGAAAAAAACCCGGCAGAATCCGGTTTCAGGAGCGGTATATAAATAGCCAAAACCTACCCGCGTCGAGCAGCGTCAGCTTGGGTCCGTTCTCGTTCTCGGCGTCGTTCTCAGACGCCGGACCGCCCGATGGAATCTCGTACTTCGAGTAGGCGAGGCCTTTCTGGAGTGAGATCACATTGATTTGTTGATTGCTTTCGATCGGAATTAATTTAAATACAGAACTAATGAATTAATTTAATATAACATTTTTTAGCATTTAAAAATTAAGAATTTAAAAATCATATACATCAGTAAAATTGCGACGTCTGAAATACACCACTAAATTACCAAGGAAAAATTAATAAGTTAATAAATAGTTAATTAAGTTCTAATAACCCTCTATCTACAATAAACATGCACCCCCCCACCCCAACCCGGTGAATCAGTGTTTCAGCCTGCTGTCAATAACTACCGTAACCAATCAATCAATAAATCAACAACTACCGTAACCAATACATAAATCAATAACATCGTACTTCAATCAATCAATAAATCAATAACTACCGTACACCTGGACAATGTGCACGAGCGCCCCTCTCACGGCGGCTCAATGATAGTAACTAAGAAGCTCTTGCCTGAGAAAGAAAGTATCGCAAACTGAGTGATGATAAGCAGTAAAACATCTAGGTTCTCCCAGCGCGAAAGTTGATTACGGTATATCTGGGCGCTCGCTTCTGACTAGACCTATCTTCGAGTTTTACGATTCGCGAGACATACCGAGATGGCTTAGTGGATAGAGCTTTTGTTTAACGATCCGAACCTCGTAGGTTCGAATCCCGCCCAGTGTAAATCAACTTGCCAATTTTTCGTAATGCAAGAGCCTTCAAACCAAAGTTAAATCTATGGATTTCTCTTCATTGAACCGCCGTGCCTCCGGGCACGTCCTTCGTGTTGATCTCCGACGTGTTCATCACGGATTCGCGCGCGAACGGATAGGCGGTGTGCGTGAGGCATGAAGAATCAATCAATAATCAATCAATCATAAATCATAATCAATCAATAATTAATCGATATTCATAATCAATAATCGAAATCAATTGATACACTTCAATCAATATTTGGTAATAATCAATAAATATTTAAGACACCAAAACTCATCGCCCAACCACAATACTACATCATATTACTTCAAAATGCGAAAGAGATGGAATAGCGGGGTAGCAGAGATGCTCAGGCCACTTTACGCACACTGTAGTGTGGCAAGAGCGGCGAACCTCAGACAGGTTTGGTAGCGCGGCGGAGAGTGCAACAGAGAAAATCATTGGATGTCTTCTCGCATGTACACTCTCTCTAATGCAGCCCACCAAACCTGCCTGGCATCCGCCGCGCCCTCTTTATACGTCATGCAACTCAGGAAAAAGATATTCTCGCTTAGTTCCTTGCTGCCCCGCTATTACAGAGGCTGAACTAACGTGACATCTACAGTAGACGACAAAATTATATCATATTTCAGTTTTTTCGTCATAAAATGCTTAAAAGTGATCAAATCTTTCCCAATTTTTTACAGGTAATAAACCGTCCACATATAATTCTTTGGGCAATTACTTGTTGCGATACCGTTAAAGGGAAAATTTTATGACGAAAAAACTGAAATATGATATAATTTTGTCGTCTACTGTATCTCCCACCCGGCGCATCCACGTTCCATGAATGTGATTAAGCTACTAATCTTGCAAAAAACTCAGTGATACACGCGTTGTTATCAAACTCATACCCATAGGTGGCACAGCGTTTCAGCCCTGTGGGGAGAGCGGAAATAGAATTTTTGGCAAGATGCCAATAATGCACATCAACTGAGGGGGCGGAGTCTCCCTCCTCCGCGCCCTTGCATGCGTCGCGTGTCGCGTCGCGTGTCTCTAACTGTCTGCAGTCTCTCTCGCCTCTCTTTGTCTCTCTTTTTCTCTCGTCGCCTCGCTAATTTCCGCTCTCGAAACGCTGTGGTGGGCACGCTGGAGGAAAGGCTGTGCGCAAACCGGGGAATTGTAGGGCAAAGCTATGCGCATGGGCATTTTTTAGCATATTTGACTGGAAATTTTCCAATTTTTGCGAGGGAAGGCTATGCGCAAGGCCCCGCAAGGGAAGGCAATGCTGTGCGCTAAAAGAATTCGTTTTCATGCGCCCACCTATGCTCATACCCCATAAGAATAAGTATAATAGCAATCCCCGCTAGGGGCATGAAAACTATCAGACCATATAAATGAATAAATAAATAATAAACGCAAGCGACTAATTAGCAGCACCACAACGCACAAACTCTCTCTCTCTCTCTCTCTCTCAACCTCATTCCGCTTGATTACACCCCAAATATAACTGTAACCATATCCAATCATCGACAATTTCTCATCTTGAATTTAAGAGTTGAAGGTTTACAAGATGCTCGAATTGATGAGCTTAGTCAAGGCAGGTACAAAAAATATTGATTTTTGACAGAATTCTGTCGTATCTCTTGTATTTCTGTCAAAACCCGATTCTGGGGGCGAACAAACTTTTTATTTAATATAACTACAACAGATACAAACCGTTACAAACTACGTAATTTGTGAAGACAAGACATGTGAAGTTGTGCTAAAGTCGCGAAACGAAAGGAAGAAGAAAGAAATGAGAGTTTGTGCATTAAAAAGTGTAGTAACGGTATTCGCGCAAATTTCTTTTCACAACTTGGGAGAGGCATAGCATTAGTTTGTGCAACAACTTTGTGTAAGGGAAAAAAGAAAGAAACAATAGATACGATAAACAAAGAGAGAGCACAGCATGGAAGAGATTCATTAGAGGGTACTGCAGAGACTGACAGGGCAAAGATCAAAGATCAACTCTGTGCAATCCAGAGCCGCATAGTAGAAGGGTGGTATACGGTAGCGAATGTGAGGGGAAACCCGTAGATGGGGTGAATGTATGTGAACTGATGCGAGAAAACAAACAAACACATAGACAGGGGGACAACGAGGAGTTAGTACAGGGCCAGGGTTTTATAGGGAAGACTACCGTAATGGATCAATACGAAAGGGTATACGGTATGTGCAGCCGGCGCTCTATGAGATTATTGATTGAATGGATTATCGATTTACTGCGGCGGGAACATTGAATGGAGGAGATTGGAAACAATGGCGAACCTCGTCATAATATTTTTTTTTCGAAAATTTAATTGAATAAATCAATAAATCAATAAATAATCATTGTTCTGCTTATATAATATAACATAACACCAACTGAGAGCGGAAATACAAGCGGAAATACCAGAGATACAACAAATCAATATATATATGCATATTACTATTAATATATTATATGAATCCAAAAAGGTGCGGTAACCAGTACACCGATAAAGACATCACGACGGTACCGGTATTCGGGATGAGGGCAATCGATAAATCAGGAATACGGTAGTCAAAGGCATACGGTAACTAGTAATTTGAATGGAGAATCAGTAAGTCAGGGTATACGGTAACATCAAATCAGGGTAGAGGTAATCGATACTTCATGGCATACGGTACAGCACTCAAATCATCTTCACTATGCTATTCTTTGACGGATGGGTACCGTTAAGATGGTTTCTCTTTGACGGATCCACACCGAGATGTCGCACGTCCAGGACGAGAACCTACAGAAAGGCAAGATTCAAATTTTGAATTTGGCGCCAATTATGAAATTGTGCTTGCACGCACTAACACTCACCACGCCGTCTGAACACGATGCTCCCAGCTTCTGTCCGTTGCTATTCCAATTAACCTCGAAGATGCCGCCACTATCCGCGGGGCCCGTGTAAGAACTGACCACGTCATTCGTCTGCAAATTTGAATTTCATATTTGAATTTCCCGCAATTTTCCCGATTCAAAAGTAGGAATTATGTGCTGCGTACCCGTAAGTCCCAGATATGGATACAGCGATCGAAGCTCCCCGAGGCGAGATAGCGGCAATCGGGCGAGAAGCTCACCTGAAATACACGAAAATATATATTTTATTATTAATATTAATAATAATACCTATACCTATAGTCAATAAGACTGGATGGAAACAAGATACATAGTATAGATTCAAATAAATATTTTCCCGCCCTAGTCCTGATTCAGGGGAGTCCCTTCAGGATATCTACCGTATGCCGGACTTACAGAATAGACGGGTTCGATATGCTTCTCCAGGGACACCATCAGCTTCTTCTTTTCCACGTCCCACAGCCGCACCTTGTTGTCGAATGATGCACTGCAATTAATCGATTAAATTCAGGTACCGGCTACCGTATACCCCACAAACTACCATAGTACCGTACCGTGCAAGTCACAAACTACTTTCATGCCTCGGAAATTACCGTGTGCCGTAATCTACCGTACCTTGCAATGGCCTTTCCTCGCAAACTACCGTATACCGTAATTTACCGTACCTTGCCATGGACCTCCCTCGCAAACTACCGTATACCGTAATCAACCATAGCTTGCAACACCGTAACCCACCGTACCTTGCAATGGTGAATCCGTAGGGCGCCCATCGTATCGTGTATATCTCCTTGTCGTGGGCGCGCACGTCCATGAGCGGCTTATCATCGTCCATCGACCAAATCTGCGAAAAATCAATCAATAATACATTTATTTAAATATGCATTTTATTAATTTCAATACATTGATGACCAGAGTATGCAACTCTATCAGAAATGTACGACTGCAGAAGCAGGTTAAAGCCCCTATGCAAATCCTTTTCAATCATCGCTCACACATTTTGAACTCTGTGCTCTCGTTACCAATGTCTGTCTCTTTTTGTGCATAGACGAGCAACCAAATAAAACCAATCAATCGATAATGAATAAATCAATAAAATGATAATCAATAAATCGATAACTACCTTGAGCGTGTGGTCGTCCGAACACGAGGCAATGCGCTGCGAGTACTTATCGTAGCGCACGGCGTTCACTTCGCTCGTGTGACCCTAAAATCGATAATACCGTAGTTGAATGACAATCATACATTGCCATACCCTCACAGTGTGAGGATTGACCCACTGTATACGGCTCATTTTCAGGGTCGACCCACTAGATAAAGCTCATTTGTGAAAGATTACAATTTAAGCGAAAAAAAAACCGATTTTTCTAAAACGACCCACTATATTAAAATAATTCGGTAAGGGCACCGAAGATGTATGATGACAACAGTCAGTATACATCATAATAACAATAAAGCCACTTCGCGATAGCTCTCCCAAGTGGGACTACCGTACTTACATGGAATGTTCGGAGGGGCTGATTCTTGCCCAGCTGACAGACGTGAATGCGGGTGTCCGTGGAGCACGACACGAAGATGTCGTCCGTCATCCAATCAACGTCCAGAGCGGATGAGGAGTGGAAGTTAAAGATCTGCTTCTCACGGTCTGCAAAGATCAAAGATCAGAGATCAACGACAACGATCGACTTCCTCAGAGACAAGTTTACTCTAGCCTTGTCAACACCCAACTAGTGCTCACTGCTCAGAGCAGGACAGAAATACATGAGATCAAAGATCAAAGATCAACTTCCCTCAAAGTTAAATCAAGTCTACTTATAACTAACAAAATACTAGAGCCAGAAACACCAAAATTGAATTTCAAAAGCTGTTAAAGATCAGAGATCGATCTTGTGACTCAATTTTGACGACACTATACAGCTATTACAAAACTGAAGACATAGAAAGTTGTTGTGTCGCGTATCTCGGTATTCAAAACAAACGAGCGTTGTGTTACAGGCTACAAGCCGCAAACCACACAAGACCAAAACCAAAAAAAACAAAGAACAAAACTATATATCAAAGATCAAAGATCAAAGATCAACTCACGATTGGAAGAGTCCCAGATGATGGTGGTCTTGTCGACGCCCGCCGACAGAATGTGGTTACCACGCTCGTTCCATCGAAGCGCGAAGATGGGTCCCTTGTGGGAGCCGAGCTGGCCGACCAGTTTGCCTGCAGAGATCAAAGATCACTTTCAAAGATCAAAGATCAATTTCAAAGATTGATTCTAGAGATGAAAGATCAATATGAGTGACCAAAGATCAATTCCACGCATTGTCTGGTTGAAATAAATACAATTTCAGTGAAAAGAATCAATTTCAAGCATTGTCCAATCAGGTTGACAGAATAAAACCAATCAGCGTTACAATGTAGGTTCGAGAAAATCAATAATTCTAAAAACAGCTACCGTACCCTCGGTGCTCCATATTCTCGCCAGTCCATCATAGCACCCGGTAGCGAGCATCGTTCCCTCCGAATTCCAATCGATTGACGTCACATCCTGAACGACACATCCCCTTTATTGATCGATTCATTGAATTTAATCTTTGATCTTTGATCTCTAATCACCTTATTCGTCTTCTTACTGTCGTTGTCTTGATTCCCTGCGGATGAGTGCCTCAGCTGCACTGATCTACAATGAAAAAATCGATAATTCCTTTGCGCAGTGTCGTACTACAGTACCCAAAATCAATCAATAATAGTAATTTTGACACAACGAGAACTTATAATAGATAAGACCTCAAATCTGCATATAGCTTGAAGCGATAGACAAAACTCGGTAACATCTTCTCCACCCCTATTACTATTACAGCATCGTTAGCCAATCAATAATGCCCAATTCTGTCCCATACCTCGACATGAGCATCTCTGGCGTCACGCTTGGCAGCTCCGATCCTTCGACGTTCCAGATTCGCGCAGTCGAATCGCCGGATCTGACAAAGACCAAAGATCAGGCCAAGCTACATATGTTACCCGGTTATGGTATAGCAAATTATGTATCCAACCATTTTATAGTTCGTGTCCTTCAACATATTGTTCATTATGTACCCGCATAATAAAGTTATTATTATTAAAAAGTTCAAGACCCAAGATCAGGTGAGTTCAAACTACAAAGATCAAAGATCAAAGATCAAACTACAAACCCGGTGCCGAACATGTCGCGCTTGGGATTCCACGCACATATAAATACCTCCGAGTCGTGCATCTTCATCATCTTCACCTGCAAATATGAACAATATTGATCTTTGATCTCTTGTTCGATCAAACTACAGTTCGAAGATCAAAGATCAAAGTTCACTTACGGCCGATTTCGAGATCTCTTTGGCAGTTCGGGGCACGGCGTCCACAGCAGCGATATTCCTACAAAAACGGAACAATCAAGTGATTTTTTAAAAGATATGTAGTGATTTACAGACGGATTAATGAATTAATAATAATTTTTATTTATTTAAAATGCGTAGTTTATTCACTCATCAATGTTGCGTTACTATTAGACTTTGAAAAGCATCGTCTAGTATAATTAGACCAGGGTCATCTCTGGGGAAGTTGATCTTTGATCTTAAGCAGTTTGTGACTTTCTGTCCTATTTTGAGCACTAGTGGGGTGTTAGCAAGACTAGAGTAAAGTTGTCTTTGCGAAAATCTGTCATAGCAAACATTTTGGCAAATTTGAGCCATTCATGATCGACTTGAAACATTCAAACAGCGGGTATTCCTAATATAGATTCGTGACGTTAAAAGAGTATAATATTATTTTCTTTTGTGTATTCACAAGGGAAATGAAAGAAGACTATCAAATATGGGAACGAGACGAAGATATTCTTAGTGTAATCCCAGATTATTCCACAGTACCCGAAGCCCACACCGATATCACTATACATTGTCATACCCTCGCAGTGCGAGGATTGACCCACTATATAAGGCGCATTTTAGGCCACTTGATACGAAAGAAAGCCTAAAAATGACGATTTTAAGCGATAACATAACGAATTTTGTGAATCAACCCACCCTATTTCGAGAATTGACGCACTATATAAAAATCAACGGCGAGGGTACCGAAAATGTATGACTATGCTACGTATTAGCGAAGGACATCCATATAATATTATGGAATATAGAATAAGCATACTACATAGAATATGACGTGGTATTCAACGAAAATCAGAGAAAACTCTCATAGTTTTGTACACTCTCTCGCCTATTTTCTTTTCATGTTGTCATGACTTTTCAAACAACACAGCAAGTGTACTATAATTACCAATTCTTCAACCCCCCAATGCCTTAAAACTCTTCTCGTTTTGCATACACTCTCTCCTCTTTTCATTTCTTTTCTTCAATTACCAATGCCTTGAACCTCCACACAACAACAACATCGTCTTCAATTTACACATATTTATTTGCTATTAACGACCGTGAGAAGAAAGTAATGAGAGAAAGAGATAGAGATAGAGACAACAATCAATCGATAATTACCATTAGACAATCGATAAATGGGCGGGACTAACAAATAAACATTCTGATAGGAGAGATGATTAGCCTGACTTTACGAGATACTGATAAAGAAAAAAGGGCTATCTATGCATATCACAATATTGATTGGTAGAGCAATAGATCGATAAATCGATCAATAATGATCTACGACTACACAAGCAAGGACAGTGGAGGGGGGAGGGGAAACGGCTGTATGGTCCTGAGCGGAAGATCAAGAGCGAGGATACGGTAGGATACATACGAAAGAGTCGATCGATTAGTGGTTTTGATAAGCAAAGGTATATCGCGCGTGCACGTTTTCGATTTTAGTCTTGAATTTGCAAAACCCGTCAAAGATCAAAGATCAAAGTTTTGAAACATCTATACGGGGGAGGTATATGGGGTGGAAATCAATCGATAAAGCCCGAAATGGAGAGATAGCGACACAAATAACATGAAAAAGGAGAAGTCTGCTAATACATGCATCTTTTGGAGAGTTATACAAATATATAAACGAGGTATTACGAGGTTGTTGGGGAGGTGAAAGTCATAAACAAGTAATCAATCGATAATATAGAATAAAAATATCGTAGAAAAAAATATTGTAATGTGGATCGATGTGAAACAAAACTACAAACACCAAACTACAAACTACAAATAGACAGACACACACACACGGATATAAACTGCTGTACTAGTACTGAGGATGAACAACAAAATATATTCCAGGGTTGAAAACGAACGAAAGAGGACCAAAAATGATTCGATAAAAGAACAATTAATAAAAATAATAATAATAAAATGAAATATTAAAGAGTGGGGTTACTGATAGGGCGGATGCTTGGTATTCGGTGCTTTGTGACAGGAAGAAAGAGGCAGAAATGAGGGAGTGAGAATGAAAGTGTTCAATAAAAATAATAAAAGAAATGATACAACCACACATAAATAAGGGATCAGACTCGTCTGTCAAGGGTGGGGATGCGGGTGCAATCAATCAATATTTGGTGTACTACAGTACTACAGTACACCAGGGTGTGCGAAAGCGAGGACGACGGTTGACAAAGATCAGACAACCGACGACAAAATGGGTTGCAACAAAAAATAAACCAGAGTGATGCAAGGGGTGCTAAAGCAGCTAGCAATAAAGACAGAGGGTAACGTAGTGTGGTGCGATGGTGTGTGGGCATACTGTAGGCTACAGTAACCCTGCAGGCTACAGTATCAGGCATACTTTGCGTGCTGCGTGTTTGTGCATGAACCAACCGTAAGACGCATGACAACCGTTTTTGGGGGATAGATATAGGTGGATAGAGATAGAGAGATGGAAGAGAGGAAATGTGACAAACAGAAGGGGGCGGGGCCTGCACGTATACTACAGTAGCGGCGCCTACAGTACGGAGGCAACCTTCTGCGAGAGCACGTCGGCCGTTGGCAGCACTCTGTGGTCCCTGAGAAGAGCCAAGAGATACAAACCAATCAATAATCGACAAATCAATCAATAATAACTAATCAATAATAAGTAATCAATAAACTTGATCAATCGATTGAAACCAGGTTTCCAAAGTAAAAGTGTATGTAAAATGTGTAGACCAAGACTGCGGTTGGCTCTCTCTCCCCAGACCCAGCGAACAAATATATATAAAACAAACGAACATTTATAGGCAATTCAAATCGTTTTCGACCATAGTGAGTCTAATAGAGAAAGCGAGCCATGCAGATTATTGATTGATTATATTTACTAAATGTGACATTTCAATCGATCGATAATTGAATCAATCGGGAAACGGAAGGGGATAAAGGAAAGCTAAGAAAAAAGAGATGAGGAAGACACCCGAAAAGAACAATCAATCAATCAATCAATCAGACTTACGGTGTTTAGCACAAAATACAAGTAGTTAGGACAGGATAGTATTGATGAATGAATAGGGAAGGAAATATGGTAGGAAGTGCGGTAGGTGGACAGCACAGAGATCAAAGATCAAAGATCAAGTTCACTCATTAGGATGTGGTGACTAGTGGATAGTCAAGACCAGTGGGCCTGAAAGTGAAATCGATAGAGGTTAGATGAGGATCAGATAAGATCAATCGATAATCTGGTCAAGCTACAGTACAAACAGCACAGGCTAGTAGGGCCGAGTTGGGTACGGTATTTGCAGAGGTCAATTATCGATTTTTCGCATCGGGAAAAGGGGACGAGTGTTAATTCTAGCCAAGATAGAGTAATTTGATTAGTAATAATTGTCACAATTATTGTATCATGAGCGGAATGGGGATAGAAAATACAAATAATAATAATAATGATGATAATTCATAATATGTTATTAAATAAATTTAAAAAAGAAACTCGAATCACAAAGGGACAGGCAGGGGGGATCATAGATAGGGCTTAGTTACACTTAATAATAATAATTTTTTTAAACAATACTAATAAACATGTAAACATGACAGCGCATGGATGACAGAATATAGGATTTAGGATATAGAGATAGAGCGAGCGAGAGCGAGAGAGATATATAGGGAGAGAGCGCCACCAGAGCCCCGTTCAATCCATATATATATATATGCGTTTCGTGTCCCGAATCAATCAATCGATTACCGTACTCCCCGATTACCGTAACCCAAATGAGATATACCGTATACCGTACCGTGACAATCCATTCATGGCCTGCTGCTTCTTGCTCAGCGCATTGCCACCGTTGGTGTGAGGTGTGGTAGAGTGCATACCGCCGTAGTTGTTCGTCGTCTGATTGGTCGAGTTGGAGGGTCCGCTGCCCATTCCTACCGTACCCTGGCCGCCGCGGATCCCTCCACCGCCGCTGGCGCCCTGTGAGGACGACGAGGGTGCGGGCGAGGCGGACGGCGCTGCGCTCTGTAATGTGGGTGGTAAATAAAGTTATTATTAATAATATTATTATTATTATAAAAAACCCCGAAATTAGAACAAAACTGACCCGATCTACAGCTCAAGTACTCGAAACTGACCCGATCTTAGGTGATTCTTACTAATCTCGATCTCCCGCATATTCCTAGATGGGTCTCGAGTTTCAAAACTGACCGCATCGACAAAAAGTGCTCACTCACAATGTGGGTGCTCGAAAATGTATGAAGATGATGAATAAGATCAAATTGTTATACACTTTTAAGGTGTATAAGGTAAAATTGTTATGCAGTTTTTCTAACAATAAGGAAGATAAATTGAGAAATTTGGCATCAATCAATAAATCAATCAATCAATGCTACCGTACCCGATCTCGCTGGGGCATTCGTGGCGTGCCATTGGCCGCCGCGGCCGCGTTCGATCGATCGTTGCGCGCGTCGCGGTCGCGGTCACGCTGCGTCGTGCCAGAGGTTCCTAAAACCAATAATAATAATAATGATAATAATGATAAAAATAGCATTTCGGGTCCAAAAATCAATATCAAAAAAGCACAGTAATCCCTGAATCAGGGACGACAAAATCGATAATCGCTACAGTATCCCGCCACTACAGTACTCACCGGCGCCATCGTTATTGGCCAGCCGCTCACGAGCCTTCTGCTTCGCGTTCTCATCCACGAAGGCTGCTGAAACATTTAAATTATATATGATTATAGATAATAATAACGTAATAAATTTAATAATTTTAACAATAAACAATATGTTTCACTATTAGTGAGTGTTTAGCGAAAATGCTATCGAGGCATATTTGAAAATTTCAGGGTATCATAACGCAGAGAAACACCGATCCGACGGGTCATACCTAAATAAAAGAAAACACACGAAACCCGGCAGAAACCGGTTTCAGGAACGGTATATAAAAAGCCAAAACGTACCAGCGTCGAGCAGCGTCAGCTTGGGCCCGTTCTCGTTCTCGGCGTCATTCTCGGACGCGGGACCGCCCGATCGAATCTCGTACTCCGAGTAGGCAAGGCCTTTCTAGAGTCAGAGCAATTTGAGTGAAAATATAGATTGCCAATAATTTTAAGACAGGATTTAAAACATTTTTAATTTAAGACAATTTTTTTGGAATTAAAATTTTTTTTAAATTTAAAAATAATTTACATCAGCAACATTGTTACATTTCGAATACACCACTAAATTATTGAAGAAAAACAATAAAAGTATGACTATACTACTACTAAATAGTGAATTAAGCTAAAAATTGTTTAAGCAAGCTCTCGCTACAATAGAGATGCACACTCCCGGGTGAATGCGCGTTTCAGCCTGCTGTCAAAGGAACGAATCAAGCGCATTTGATTGGTAAAAGACTAAACAGTAAATAATGTTGCCAATCAGCTAAACAACCAATAACTACCGCACTCCAATAAATCAATAAATCAATAAATGCCGTCTCTAATCAATAAATCAACAACTACCGTGCCCCAATCAATTAATAAATCAATATCTGCCGCGCCCCAATCAATGAATAAATCAATAACCACCGTACTCCAATAAATCAATAAATCAATAACAACCATATACCTGGACAATGTGGACGAGTGCGCCTCCGGGCACGTCTTTCGTGTTGATCTCCGACGTGTTCATCACGGATTCGCGCGCGAACAGATAGGCGGTGTGCGTGAGGCCTGAATAATCAATCAATCAATCAATCATGAATCATAATCAATCAATAATTAATCGATATTCATAATCAATAATCGAAATCAATTGATACTATTCAATAGATATTTGGTAATAATCAATCAATATTTAAGACACCGAAATCATCGCCCAACCACATACAAGACTACTCTCCCACCCGGTGCATCAACGTTTCATCAATGTGATTAAGCTACTTATCTTGACAAAAATTTAGTGTGAATGCCCATAACGCATAAGAATAAGAATAATAGAAATCCCGGCGTCGCCAGGCACGTGGACATTATAGAACCATATAAATAAATAAATAAATAAATAAATAAATTGAAATAATATATTCAAGCAGCTAATTACCAGAACGACAACACACAAACTCTCTCTCTCTCTCTCTCTCTCTCTCTCTCTCTCTCTCTCTCTCTCTCTCTCTCTCTCTCTCTCTCTCACTCTCCTTCCGCTTGATTACTCCCCAAATATATTATGTTATTCAAATATGTTATTCCCTCCCGTCCACTTTCATTAATCCAAATGATTTCATGATGAAAAATACAACCCCGCAGCAAAAAAAAAACAAAAAAAAGTATACAGAGATAAGTGTGGCTGACAATCACAGGTCGAATAGCTAGGTTATCGGTTTTCAAAATGCGGTCAGGCTTTTCGATTTTTGTGAAATTTTGGCTTAAAACGAGGTCAGGTTTTACAATTTTTTTGGAAATTTTGGCTCAAAATGCGGTCAGGCTTGGTGCTTTGTAACATACTTTTCGACCTATGCTAACAATGCCATCATTTTAATGTTAACACATGACATCAAGGATTACAAGAATAATTTCATGCCAATAATCACTTCATAAATCATTGCTCTTGTTTTTTTTTAATTTAAAAGTTTAAATGTTATTAAATTTTGAATTTTCCTCCACTTTTCCTTATTCTTTTCTCTTTATTCCACCACATTATTTGTAAAAAAGAAAATGAGACGACCTGAGAAGGTATTCAGGAACTAGAAAGAATATTAGGGGAAGCATATAAAGGAAAACACTTTTTTTCCAATCATCTCTAAAAATTGTACTTCCCCAACCTTCTTTCTAGTTCCTCATTTCTTTTCTCACTCTGGCCAAGGACCATTCTCTTCCCGGGGCAATGGCTTATTTCTACCTCTCTCTCACTCCTACCTCCTCCTCCTCATTCATCTCTCCCTCTTCCCCCCTCCCTCCCTCCCTCTCTCTCTCTCTCTCTCTCTCTCTCTCTCTCTCTCTCTCTCTCTCTCTCTCTCTCTCTCTCCTCGTTTCTCTCCTTCTCTCTCCTTCACAAAACGCCATCATTATCGTCGGGAGCAAACAGCAGAGCGAGATAGAGCGAGAGAGTGCTATTTATATTAATTTCCCCTCCCCTCTCTTTCTTCCTCCTTTCAGTCTCTCTCTTTCGGTCTACCTCTATACTCTCCCTCTAATTCTACCTCTCCCTCTTGCCTCCCTATCCCTGACCTTAAAGGACCTTCACCAACACCTCACTCTATAACCAATGATTCAGTCATAATTCTTATCAGGCATCACTAGCTCTCTCTCCCTCCCCCCCTCTCCACGAAAAAAAGTCAAACAATCAACCAAATTACCAAATCAATCGATAAGTCTCTCTCTTTCTCTGCGTCTCTACCCTCTCTAAAACTCAAAGTACATCTCCATTCATCACTCTATTTGAGCATAAAATCTATCGCCTCTCTGGCCGTCTGGTCGCTCTCTTCATTTCACTGGCTCTCTCGTCCTCTGTCTGCTTCTCCCGCTACTCTCTTCAATTCGCACACTCTCTCACCACTACTCATCCTTCTCTCTTTTCCAATACACACACACATGTCACACATTCGCCCAGACACGTCAGTGCAATCTCTCCTTCTCTCTCCCTCCCCCCCCTCTCTCTCTCTCTCTCTCTCTCTCTCTCTCTCTCTCTCTCTCCATCTCCCTCTCTCTCCCTCCCTCCCTCTCCCTCTTAATCCAATGCACCCATTATATATAGTCTCCCCGTATCTCTTTCTGCTCTCCTCCCCCTCCTCTCCTCTTCTCCTCCCTTACTTCAATCAATCAATCGATAATCTTATAATTCATATTGTAATTATACTCTCCCCTTTCATTCATTGCACAATACCCTTCTCTATTGTCCTTGTCAAAGTGCATTTCCCCCCATTCAATCAATCGATAATCGATTCAGATAAATCAATAAACTCAATAAATCAATCAATGAAATCTCTTGTGTCAACTGATCACTACACTACCGTACTCTTGAATCAATCAACAATAAAAATCGATTCCGACACCATTTAAAATTCAAATGTAAAATTATTTTCAATTTTCAAATTCAAAATTCCAGTGTGTGAACTAGTAGATCAAGGCACAGATAGGCAGAACAAGACAGTATTGATTGATTGATTGATTGATTGATTGCCATGCAAGATAGAGCAGACAGACATACAGACATGTAGGGAGATAGATAGATGTATACAGTCTAGGGAGATGGAAAGAGGAGATGGGGGAATTGAAGTAGTAACAGGGGGAGAAGACGGGGGAGGAGGAGGAGGAGAAAGAGAGGAGGGCTGACCCAAAACCTTGAGAAATGGTCGAAATGGTGAAAAAGAGAGACGCAAAGAGGAAGAAGAATAAGTAGAGATAGGGACAGACAGACATACTCCTACTTCAATTATTATACAACCTCCTTTCTCTCTCTCTGTCTGTCTAACGAAAGACCATTTACATCGGCCTTCCCCCGAGGACCACGGGTGCCTCGGGACTCCCAAGTCGAGAGCGGGTGGTTGAGAGCAGGTTGATAGATAGACCGTAGGGGGAGAGTAGAAGAGACAGGGAAAGGGAGAGGTAGACAGAGAGAGAGAGAGAGAGAGAGAGACAGAGAGAGAGAGAGAGAGAGAGAGAGAGAGAGAGAGAGTGAGTGAATAAATGAACAAAAAGCTAGCACAAGTTCACACAACCATGAGTCATTCATGTCATTCACAATGAAAAGAAAAGAAAGAACAAGTGTTCTTTCATCTTTCCAACAACCATTGCGGATCAACCACCTAATCTCTCCCTCTGCCTCCGACTATAAGAACCTCTCCCTCTCCCTCTAAGAAACCCAATCTCTCCCCTCTCCTTTTCTCCTTCTCCCCGATTATGCTACTGTGTTCAAAACCAGTGAACAAAAATGAAGAGAAAACGACTGAGTGTGCAAAAAGTAACACCACAAATCTCTCCCTCTCCTTCTCTCTCTCCCTCTCCTTCTCTCTTTCTCTCCCCCTTCCCTAACAATCACAACACAAAGCACACACCAACAACAACAATAGCCCGAACCAGAGACAACAAAGACGCAGTGGCCCATATCCAATTAACCCATCAAAAGAGCGGCAATTTAAAAAAATCAATTTTTCAAAATTCAAATTTCAAAATTGGCGGGAACAACGTACCACATTCCTCCAGATATCGCAGTATGAGGTAGTTCAGCTCGAGGGCGGAGAAGCTCATTATCGATCGATTGACCAATCAATAGTAGACGAGATACGGTAGATCACAGGATATCGATCGATCGATATCAATCAATCAATAATCAATCGATATATCGGTTAGTGTGAAATCAGAGAGGAGGCGACGACGATTACTGCATGAGTACCTGAAAGAGAATACTAATTATTGATTGGTTATTGATTACTTTATTGATTAGGATTATTGACTATTGACTGGCAAAACTTGGCGATATGCCAAGAAAATATACAAAACTGTATCTTTTGATGTGTATCATATCATCTTTCAGCTAATTATAGTGTGTAGACAGGAGAGACAGGGAGAGAGTGATAATAGCTAAGAATTAGGCGAAAAGATAGTAAGGCACTGATTCATATCTCTATATATCTCCATACATTTTCGGTACCCTCGCCGTCTATTTTTATATAGTGGGTCAATTCTCGAAATAGGGTGGGTTGATTCACAAAATTCGTTATTTTCGCTTAAAAAATCGTCATTTTTAGCTTCCTTTTTTTATCAAGTGGCCTAAAATCAACCTTATATAGTGGGTCAATCCTCGCACTGCAAGGGTATGGCAATGTATGTATATCTCCTCTATCTCTTGCATGTCTCTCTCTCTCTCTCTCTGTCTACTATCTCCCTAAACAGTAAATGATAAGAATAGCCGCGCATTAGTCACGTTGTTTCTCCCCCCCCCCCCTCCCATTTCCCCCATTAGTTGTCCCATCTCCATCTCACTCACGCGGCGCACAAAGCACACCATAAATCACCCGTACGTATTACAGTATCCCAAGATATTACAGTATTCTTCAAGCTACAGTAGTCCTTATTACAGTATGCACAGGTTACGGTTGTACCACAAACTTTCATACTATCCTTGTTATTTATACGTCAGTAACTCATGCAACGCAAATGAGTCAGAGTTACCCTTATAGTAAGTTTTCTATATCATGCCCATACAAGGGCGGGATACCTGGAGCTAGATTCTACAGGGGGCATCTGAACAAAAAAAAGGTTAATTTTACAAGGGAGCTTTACTTTTTTTTTTCAAAAAATGCACCTAAACGCCATTTTTACATCGTGCATTCCACAAATTTTCGAAAAGCCCTAATTTTACAGTTGGCACCCCCATGTCGGCGCCCATGTATGATCATGCCTTCTCCCTCTCTCCTTGTCTCTCGTTCACCACCATTATCAGAGCACAGCTAGTTTTCATAACAATAATCCCAAAATAATAAAATTAATAATAATAATAATAACACGTTGGTGAGTTACGTTTTTCAATGAATGTACTTCAACAATCGTATGGATACTGGCAAACATACCCAGCATACAATCTACTTTATTATTATTATTATTATTATTACAATTATTATCATTTATTCAGGGATGACATCCATCTCTTAACATGTCCCATAGAAAGAAGAGCATTCTGTCTGAATAAAGTCGTTTCACTGATGCCCGATTAAACATTTACAATTGCAATCAGTGTCACCCCTCAATCCTATGATTAACCCCCTGGTGATAACGTGTTTCACGTTCCCTATATGGAAACACCATAGGGCATACATACTAATATGCTAATCATAATGTACATGTGATTTAATATAATGATTTATATAATATGATTTAATGTATTGATTTATTCAAATATAATATCTGTTTTTATATCGTTCATTACCGATCGTGAAAGTTTAAACCCACACTCTCTTCAGCAGATGCAAAGCACACTTTGGGTTGAACTGATATGAGAGAAAGCGAGAGAGAGAGAGGGTAAGAGGTAGAGAGAGGGAAGTACAGCAGAGGTAAAGATAGAGAAGAGAAAGAGAAAGAAAAGAATGAAAGAATAAGGGCTAATTAGTAATCGTTCTTTCAACTTTCTCTTATTCTATACCTCCCTCTAGCTCTCTTTCATAGCCCCTACCTCTCCCTCTTCTCTCCGCTACCTCTCACTCTCCCCTTCTATCCCTCTCTTCATAAAACCATCCCTCTGCCCCGAACACACAGGGTGATTCCGTATCCCGGTTATAGTGTGTATGAATGGGAGAGTGGGATAGCAGAGGGAGGAGGGAGAGGGAGACTGACAAAGAACATGAGAGGTAGAGAGGAGAAAGGAGAGGTAGAGAGAAAAACAAGACATAGTAGAGTATGTACGTGCAAAGGGCATTCTCTAATCGTGGATGAAAAGACATATAGTCAGAATAGAAAAAGAACACGAGGAAATACATGGATATTAATAATGTAATAATAAATAATATAATAATACATAGATAATAATTCTATGAATGATTAAGAGAGGGGATAGAAAGAAAGAAATCATAAAAGACATGGTCAATGATCTTTTCAATCTACACTCCTCTCTCTCTCTCCCCTTTCTCTCCCTCCTTCTCTCTCTATCTCTCTCCCTCTCTCTCTCTCTCTCTCGATGACACAACACACAAGGGGGGAAATAATAGAGAGGTCGGCCCTTTAAGAACATTGGAGAGAGACAGACAAATCTCAATCAAATCAATCAATCGATAAGACTAAACTTAATAATAATAATAAAAAACTCCTCTCAAAAAGTATATAAACTTTAATATTAATAAATATAGAAATTGCATCGTAATAATGCTAATTTCATCAAGCCAAAGTCATCGAAATGAAATTGCATGTCCCCGAAACTATTCAAATCCGTCATATTCAAATCATACATGGGCGCCAACATGGGGGTGCCCCCTGTAAAATTAAGATTTTTCGAAAATTTGTGGAATGCCCCCTGCAAAAAATGAAGTTTCGGTGAAATTTTTGAAGAAAAAGTGAAGGCCCCCTGTAAAATTAATCATTTTTCGTTCGAATACCCTCTGTGGAATCGAGCTCCAGGTACCCCGCCCATGTATGATTCAAATCCAAACAGACCCGAGAGAAATTGAAATTAACAGTGTATTCGTGGTCGTGACTAGTCCCTTATTGTTTCCCAACAAATAGGGTGATAGAGGTAAATTAAACACCATCTTACAGTAATTAAGTTAATAATACTCATATATGTACAAGAATTGGTTTCGCATGCACATTAAAGGCACACCCCGAGCTCAATCTCAGCTGTGGCTTTGTTGTCTATAAGTCAACAATGTTGTCTATAAGAGAGCATTGTCGGAGCTAGGAGTAATCATATCGATTATCCCGAGGTGTGCTTTTAAAACTTAAATTATAAGATGCGAACTTACAATTAATTATATCAAATTAAATTAAATTAAACAAAGTATTGTAGTAATATTTGTATCTCTAACAGGCACACGTGCTATTATTGCTCTCTCTCTCTCTCTCTCTACTCTATACTATCAATTGTCATCCTTCTATTGTAAATTTGATAAGAAAAGAGCAGGAAAAATAATGGGGAAGGCGAGAGACTGTGTAAATAGAGGAGAGTGTTCTATTTATTTCCTCTCTTTTCAAGTACGGCATTAGTTCAGCTACACCCACACACAAACAGTCCCTAGTCTCTCACGTAAATCTCGAGTTATTCTTCCCCTTACAAGCAAGATATACTAACTAGAGAGTATAATAAGAGAAGCAGAGACAGTGCGCTTCCAATCAATATATTCAATCAATATAGCCAATCAATATACTCAGCACACTAGATCTGGAGCTTCAATCGGCGCTTTTTCCGATGACAAGAATCAGCACCCACTTACTCGAATATCCGCTCTTATGCGGTGTTAAAATCTTGAAAAAGTACAACGTGGAATGGAAAAGTAGTGTTAATTTCCTAACTGGAAAAGTAGTTGTAAAAGTAGCTGGAGTCGTAGTTGACGAACTCTTACAACGAAAACCCTTATTCGTTTGTTGGATTACGGTATTTCTAAATTTCTTGGCATTTTGCCAACCAAGACTTCTGTCTTGACGTTTTCATGGCTTAAATGCTTGTATTTTTATAATTTTACCGTTTTTAACGTTATGCGAGCTCACAAACTAATATATATGACACTCACAACCTCTCTGCCACCACACTTGCATTTATGACTGCTAACGTTCTTTTATTGTCGATGCGAATACTTCTACCAGATCAACTCTGTTTCTTTGCAGGCGTTTCCCTTCGAACTTTTCGATAATCCCGCTGATTATCGATCTCACGTCAAGTGTTCGTCGTCGGCTCATGAGGATTGACTCATGATCGGTTAGTTTCACTTATATTCTCGCTCTTTTTTTTCATTTTAGTTTATATTTAACGCTCAAATACACTAGAAACATCTATATTGCGTTAGTTTAAGGTTGTTATCACCTTACTTTCACATATCTTACTCCTTTATTAGTAATTCATTCATACAATGTCAATTTACAATGTATTTTCTCCAGGAAACGGCTCAAACGAGTGTGGATTCGTCGCGGTTTTTTCTTCGTAAATTTCGAAATCCTGCGTCATTTTCACTCAGATAAGCTTTACCTACCTTAAACTTACCTTATAATGAATGGAGTGAGGCTTGTGGACTAATTATTGCAGGTTTTTTCGGGCCTGCAAACGGTCAGTGGTGCTGTAGTTGTTCACCTTCTCGCTGGGATTCAACAGGTATAAATCTTTGATTTTATGAATTCTCCCACTATTTGATCACTAACACTACACACTATTGCTTCTCATGTTTTCAATTAAAATAATGGAGAAACCTCAAGTTTTTATTTTCTGCTTTTATAATTTCTCCTTCAAAGTATCTTAACTCCATCTTCTCAAAGCTGTCTTCTCAATCATTACTACTTCATCGTCATCGTGATCACAGCCATTTCCCTATACTACCTATCATTGTATTATCTCTATTTTCTCCATGAGTTGTAAAGTATTGGAATCATAGATACGAACAATAAAAAGAACATCTTTATATTTCTGATCGACATAAATACAAAAAAACAGAGATCAACGTTTGGCGATTACTCCCAGCGAGAAGGTGAACAACTACAACACCACTGACCGTTTGCAGGCCCGAAAAAAACTGCAATAATTAGTCCACAAGCCTCACTCCATTCATTATAAGGTAAGTTTAAGGTAGGTAAAGCTTATCTGAGTGAAAATGACGCAGGATTTCGAAATTTACGAAGAAAAAACCGCGACGAATCCACACTCGTTTGAGCCGTTTCCTGGAGAAAATACATTGTAAATTGACATTGTATGAATGAATTACTAATAAAGGAGTAAGATATGTGAAAGTAAGGTGATAACAACCTTAAACTAACGCAATATAGATGTTTCTAGTGTATTTGAGCGTTAAATATAAACTAAAATGAAAAAAAAGAGCGAGAATATAAGTGAAACTAACCGATCATGAGTCAATCCTCATGAGCCGACGACGAACACTTGACGTGAGATCGATAATCAGCGGGATTATCGAAAAGTTCGAAGGGAAACGCCTGCAAAGAAACAGAGTTGATCTGGTAGAAGTATTCGCATCGACAATAAAAGAACGTTAGCAGTCATAAATGCAAGTGTGGTGGCAGAGAGGTTGTGAGTGTCATATATATTAGTTTGTGAGCTCGCATAACGTTAAAAACGGTAAAATTATAAAAATACAAGCATTTAAGCCATGAAAACGTCAAGACAGAAGTCTTGGTTGGCAAAATGCCAAGAAATTTAGAAATACCGTAATCCAACAAACGAATAAGGGTTTTCGTTGTAAGAGTTCGTCAACTACGACTCCAGCTACTTTTACAACTACTTTTCCAGTTAAGAAATTAACACTACTTTTTTACTTTTCCATCTACTTTTCCAAGATTTTAAACCCACATAACCATGCACTCACAATTTACAACGGCATCCGCATTCAGAATCTCCTATATCATACATTGCAAAATTTACGTTTTTAAACAATTTTCAGTTCGCATGTCCCCTGCAGAATCGAGCTCCCTGTACCCCTCGGGCATGTCCTATATATCATCCACCACCTTCAAGATGGCAGCAACGACATTCGAGTTACCAAATTACTTCATAATCAGCTTATATCTATAATTGAATTACCTCAAATATATTATCAATCTCTATCTCTCTCACTCCAACACAAAAACAAGAGATAGATAAAGAACAAGATCTTGACATTCGTGCCTGGTTTATGATCAAATGGGTTTATATAAATATATATTTATATACGTATCTAATGCACTCCGAGTGCTTGATTCAAAGAGGTATATCCAGCGACTAACAATACGCAGGCATGTAGGAACATTTCGAACCGGGAATTTTAGGAATTCAGGGAAAATCGGATAGCGTAGGTCCTAGAGGACATTGTCAGCTCTCATATTAAACACTGCTAATAGAAAGCATTCACTCACGGGATCTAAAACGCTATTTCACAATTCACGTTTTGGCACGTACGCAACGGGAGGGTTCGAGTCCTTGATTTGTTCCGAAATTCTACGAAACCTAGATAACTTACGTCCTAGAAACCTTCAAAGCTGTTAAATAAACCGCTCGGGTTAGGAAAATACCAAGCCTAGACTTCAAAATTGCACCCGTTGACCTGGCAGATTACACAGGGGTGCCTAATTAGCCACAGGGCATGTATCTCTATAATATAGGACTCTCCCACACATTCGCCTAATCCTAATACACCGCCGCACCACTACAGAGAACGACCAGATCCTCTACCTCCCCTTCTCCCTCTCCTTTACTCCCCCTCCCTCTCTGACCCTATTGAACACCTCTCGAACTAGCCAGGGAGAGGCCAATATAAACCACATAGACGGGGAGATAGGACCGCCCACCAGTGAGAGACACAAAAAGGCGGAGCATGTGCATAACAATTAGGAGAGTAATTTTCATATCTCTGTAGAGTTCGTTTCGGACTATCGAAACATTGCCTTGATGTTAGCTTTTCTTCTGTTCAAAAATCATGAAATGAAGCAAAATCAGAGAAAACTCTCCTAGTTTTACACACTCTCTCGTCGCCTTTTCTTTTCTTATCGAGACGTCTAAACACCACATAGTGCTATATAATATTTATTCGCCATAAAATAAGCAAACGTATTATAATAAAATAAACTAAAAAGACTTTCTTTGGTGCATCCTAACACATCATATAAGATTACTCTTCCTCTCTCTAACTTAATGCATATATACATCTACTTCCACCTCGCTATTCAATACGAGTATCAAAAGCACAGACGGCAGCTTGCATAATCTCCCTTTTTCAGCTATATCTATATCTCTCACACACCTCCAAGTCAGCCACCATATATCACATATCAAACTACACTCTAGCCTAAGGCATCAAATCGATGACGTCATAAATCTACTTGGGTATCTAGGGAATAAGTATTAGAATATATCTTTACGGGAGGTATAATAATAATAATAATAATAATAATAATAATTTATCAACGCCCGCGGCGCATAGGTGAATATCACACTCAGAATCAGTTCAACGTGGAGGAAAGAACGAAGGACTAGTCTCTGACTCTCTAACCCTCTCACTCCCCTCTATCTCTCTACACGCAGTGTGGCAACCCGGTTGAGTGGAAAACAAAGAGGGCACCATACACTGTACTCGTGTGCTTTGACTTACTCTTCCACTTCCAACTCTTCATCTCTAGACAGACGGTCTTTCACTGTTTTCCCATCTATCTTCATCTTCTTCTTCTCAATTTCTCAAATCTGCCCCCGTACTTCACAGCGAAGATATCTCCCCGTCAATACATAGAACGAATGCAAAGTACACGTACCAAGTAGAGTTGTGCCGACCGAAGATGAAGATGATGCAAGAGTTACACCGGGAAGAAGACACCGAGAGAGAGAAGCGGGTACAAACTGAAACAAAACCACTTCAGAAACATTTTGCACTCATTAGCATGGCAGTAATTGGGCACGTATGCAAATCACTTCGTCGCTCCCCAGAGGGTTCATTTATGCGAGACGCGAGAGAGAGAGAGATTGAGAAAGGAGAGAGAGGGTAGAGAGGGCGAGAGGAGAGCGAGATAGAGGGGAAGGGGAGCGAGAAAGATTACAGAAAAAAAGGAGGGGTAATATGCACGGAAATATCGTCACACAAATGTAAAAGGGATGATATGAAAAGATCGCGAGTTGTTCAATAACACACCTAGATAGACGAAGATGGAGAAGAAGAACAGAGTAAATATACGAGAGAGATAGAGAGAGATATACACCTAATGTTGCCGCCGAGTTTACAACACAGATAAACAAACGAGGGATAAATCAATCGATAATGTCCTTAAATAGATATGTTCTCGCCTGATTAGCGATGCAACAGCTGCGAACGACTCTTGTGCGTTACACATGTCAATATCAAAGCGGTCTAGTGATCTGGAAGGGAGTGTAGGCTTTTGCTTGCGATTTCTTCAGTATCTCGTAGGCTGAGAACAAAGGATAGAGAGTGTGTGAGACTAAGAGAACGTTGACAAAAGCTACCCTCGCCTAAACAACAACAAAAGCCCAACGACAGAAAAAACCCTGGAAATCGCAGACAAGTGAAATTTGCATATTGTTCGCGAGTTCGGAATGCAAATTCGCCTCACACCTGATCTGCGCCTATCGCGCTTATCTTTCGCGCCAATTAATCCCTGGCGCATTCGCTGTGCGCCTGGAGTTTCATTAATTTTTTTCAATATCAAAGCTATTTTGTGCTCTTGCCTCCCGCTATTTTCATATTCTTTACTGCCCATCTGCCAGGGGCTCCCTTGTCACTATTGCAGATAGAGGAAGAGAGAGTGCCAACGCCCGTCAAATGTCCTATGTTAAAAATATGCGCTCTGCTATTTCACGTATGAGTGTTGCTCTCTATCTTTATCTATAGTGATAAACCCTTCTTATCGCTTCACGAAGGAATGACACATTTCAATTACAACGCTTGATCTCGCTGTGCAAATATAACTAGTCCCGATAAGCTGGCATTTCTACTTAAAATTAGCCAAATCAAATTTAAACTAATCACAAAACCGAGCTTATTATCACTCCCACCTCGGAGGTTCCGTGTTTTCCAGTTGAGACTGACTTTCGAAAATTATTGTAAAAATAAACTGCGGGAGCAGCATGTGTGCAATTTCTCCACTTTTCCACCCTATTTCTTCTCTCATCTATCTCTCTCTCGGTGCTACAATTTCCGCAGTGTTCTCTCTTTACTTTCACTCTCTCCTCCTCCTCCTCTCTCTCACTCTCTACCCCCTCCTCTCCTCTCTCCCTCCTCCTCCTCCTCCTCTCTCTCTCTCTCTCTCTCGTGAACATCTTGTGAAATAGAAGAACGAGAGATAGAATGAGAGAGAGAGAGAGGCCGGAGAAGGAGGGAAGAAGACGAGATAGAGTTTAGTAGAGAGACGAGGAACTAGTCATTCGGACCGAGAGATCGGGGAGGAGGAGAGGGGAGGGGAGAAGGGAGGAGGAGGAGGAGGAGAAAGTGTGTGTGAAAGAAAAGAGATCAACCAGAGATACCAAAGATGATGAAGAGATAGATAACTCTCTCTCTCTCCTATGAGCGCAACAAGATCACGTTACTTATCATTGGCCCTAATCCCAATAGTTATTACTTAACGGCTAAGTATTTGCCTTACCTTAACCTTAACAATCCCTAACACTTAGACACCAGTTCAAGGCCAATGCCAGCCTCCCCCTAATACTCTCCTAATTCGGATCTTGGAAAATCTCTCGGTTATTGGAAAAGAAGACAGATGCACACAACTAATCTTATAAGAGCGAAGGCCTATGTAGAATTATGTGATACTAAAGATATAGATATAATGATAGTACACGCTAATGCACTCTATGTATGCAAATCTAGGTATTACAGTGATTATAATTATGTAAAATTAGGCTAGTTAAGTTAATTTTGTAAGAAAAATATGTAAATCTAAACAGTATCCCCAGAAAGCATAAACACATAAGTGTATAAAATGAAAGCTGTCGCATAAATAGACTTATTAAACCAATTTTCGATTTCATTACTCTCTCAAGCTACAATAGTTATCGCGTTATTGCGCATATTTCTCGAGAACTCTGGAAACTGAAATGTAAAGAAATCGGATGTGTGATGCACTTTTCGACCTATGACTATCTCTCTCAATTCTCTATCAACGATACACGATAATGCGATGAAGAGACGATTTCTCACCCTGCCACATCACCCCCATCGGAAAGGCAAACACTCCTATCTCTATCCCCACTACTCAGAGACCACTCTGATTATCAGTATCCCTGAATCTCCGAAGGGTACAGAACCGGAGCGCATAACCGAATACCGAGGGGGATACCCTGGATACATTGGCCGGTAATAACTCGGTCCTGGAACCTTACAGACCTACATTAATCCGTGGGCACATGTCATGTCGTATTGACGACAATTGTACTCTCTGAGACTACAAGATTACTTCACTACTACGTTATGCGAACCTTATTAGTGGGCGACCAAAGTAAGACATATGCGCTACCGGATATGTGGTGCCCGTTAACCGACTCCCGAACCGAACAACCCACAATCGTACTCTTAACCAGCTAAGATTACGTGTCATCTACAGCCCGGAATCAACAACCAAACTACATCCCGCCCACACGTACAGAGAAAGATCTTGTGTCTATTGATATTGGTCACGGGTTGTGGTTGCACCCAATACCCGGTACACTATACCGAGTCATCGATGGTCCCATCCAACCTACCTGGTACCAGATCGAGTATCGATCCGACTCGGCAGCGTACGATAACCGTTTTCGAGATACCCAGGGGTACCGCCTGAATTGCCAGCGCAGTCCAACTCCTATGGCACTTTGCCTAAAGCATTGCTACTATCCATGCACTACTATAGAGGTATCCCCGTTTCGCTACCCACTTCCCGTATCCATGATTGGGAAAAAGGGAGGCGGATTTGACGGGGTTCCGGTTGCGCCCGCGGACCGAGCCTGGTACCGTTGGGATGGTGACGTCACGAGCAGCATGATGGTCGAGAAATCAGGATGATCGGACAAAAATGAACATGACCACTGGTCGGTTGAACAGGAGAATATAGGAACGAGTGGAAGAATGGGGAGAGAGCAGTGAGAGAGACGGGCAGAGTGTGTACGGGTGACGGAGAGAGTCGACAGAGCGAACGAGAGAGCGCGCAAAAGCGAGAGAGTGGTCAGGCAGACGGCGAGAGAGTGCACGAAAGTGAGAGGACGATGAGGTTAGGGCGCAGAGGAGCCGTGGAATTGGCTGAGAGAGAGAGAAATAGCGAGCGAGCGACGCGACTAGGCGGGGAGGGGCAGAGACGCAGAGGACAGAGTTGGAGAGAGAGAGAGGCTAGAGTGCCCGACAGCCAGACCGGGGACCAAAAATGCTAGAATGACAGATATATTTCATGGATGATGTAAGCGTACTAAAAAAACGGTTGCATGCTAGGTGTAGAATGTTCCCACGCTCAATCAATCGATAATTACCGTAAACCGAATACCGTATACCCTACCGTATATGTGACGTCACACTATCAATGACGTGTACACGTTACAATCCGCAATAACAATGAATACAATGGATAAGATGGGATGACCAGTGACCAAAAGTACCGTAGCCTAAGTCCCTATGGCAATCGATAATCAGGAAGGGTACACGTGGAGGCAATCGATAATCAGGAGTGTGTCTTAGATCCCCCTCATCAATTATTGATCGGCCACATCTGCCAACAAGTCCGCCGCACTAATAAGCCCTAATCCACTAGTTCCCCAGCGATCCTCGGATCCGGTCTCGGGATTGACCGAAACCCAATAGCAAACACACGGGTGTACCCCGCAGTCGTCACTGTACCAGTATAATAGACTTACAAGTACAACTCGGTCAGTACGCGTAATATAGATAGGGAGAGGAGGGAACTGAGGTAGAGGGAGGGGAGGAGGGAGAGAAAAAAGGAGAGGGAGAGGGAGAGAGAGAGGAGATAGATAGATATAGTGCTCGGGAATGCAGAAAACATTGAACACACTAGTAGAAATGAATGAGAGATGAAATAGGAAGGGAAAGGAGGTGGGACGTTGATACATACGGTACGAACCGTCTATACCATCGGTTCCACGGATTCGGTACTGGTCCCTGCGATATCTACCAATGAAACGTGGTACCACAGTCCCGGTTCCGGTTCAAGCATACCCGGGCTCTGGGTTTCCCGGTCTCGGTACACGGTGCCGATAAACCCAGTAATCCCGCTGGGACCTGGTCGGGGGCAAATCCTCCTCGCCAGTCAAGTGGGGCATGCTGAGGATGATTGGGTAGAGGGAGAGAGGGAGAAGGAGAGGGAGAGACAAGCGTACAAAGGGTCGAATGAATGAGAGAGAGGGATGGAGACGGAGAGAGAGGCGAGAGAGTGTGCCGAAGTGAGAGAGCGGTCAGACAGTTGTTGAAAAGGGACTGTGTGGAATGAGGAGGATGAACGAAGAAGATGATGAGGGAGGAGAGGGAGAGGAGAGGGAGGGATGGAGAGGGAGAGGGAGGGAGAGAGAGAGTGGCCAGAGTTTTCCTATAGGATGAGAGACATACATTTTCGGTACCCTCGCCGTCTATTTTTATATAGTGGGTCAATTCTCGAAATAGGGTGGGTTCATACATAAAATTCGTTATTTTCGCTTAAAAAATCGTCATTTTTAGCTTCCTTTTTTATCAAGTGGCCTAAAATGGCCCTTATATAGTGGGTCAATCCTCGCACTGCGAGGGTATGGCAATGTATGATGAGAGATAGGCGAGAGAGTGTGTGAAACGGAGAGAGCATTAAAAAATCGAGTAAAAAAGATAAGAGAGTAGCCGAGAAAGATTGAGTGTGTTTGATGAAACGATAACCATGGTGAGAGAGAGCGACGAGAGAGCATGGAAAATGGAGAATGTGGTTAGAGAACAGGGCGAGAGAGCACGGGAAATGGGGAGAGTGTGGTTAGACAACTAGCGAGAGAGCATGGGAAATGGAGAGAGTCCATGGGAGATAGTACTTGAATCAGAGAGAGAGAGCACAGTACAGTCCATTTAGCCACCTTTACCGAAATAATGGATATAAACGAGGGGAGAGGGAGAGGTCGAGAGAGTTCGCGAAATGGAGAGAGCACTAGAGAACAGGCGAGAGACCACGCGAAATGGAGAGGGTCGTAAGAGAGAGAGGCTAGAGACTACACGAAACGAGGAGAGTATTCCCCCTCCTGTTCAAAAACACAAGGAAAAGTAGTCATAGATGGGCAACGATGACCAGGTGCAGGAAAAGTAATAGATATTTGAACTCGCGCCAGTGATAAACACCGCAAGTCTTAGATAATCGAATTACTGTGTTTAGCAACGACGTCACGACCGTCCTAGGTGTATGGCGGTTGAAATGAGAGAAAACACGACAACAGCCCATTATATCCGCGTTCATAAACCGGGGCTTACCTATACCGGGTACCACACTGACGGCGTTCATGCCCGGAACTTAATTGTACCTCTGGTACCACACCGACGTCGGTCATGCCCGGGTTCTTACCTGTACCCGGTACCGGGTAGCATATCGGGTACTGCACTGACGGCAAACTCTCTCATATTTGAGCTGTAGGTTATCTAAAACTTAGCTTACTCCAGTCCCTCGTACTATCTCGAGCGAGAGTATATTATTATGCTACGTGTCTTTTGAGAGATTTTAGAGTAAGCTAACCGTTCTCTGTGGTAGTCCAGTCAGACAACCCATCTCTAAGAGAACTTTCCGGGTACCGGTCGGTTAAGTTCGGTTTTATCGGTTTCGTGTTCGGTTCCGGGTCTAGGAAGGGTCCCTGCTATCTTCTCAATTTCCACACCCGACCCCTAGTCCCTCTCTCTCCCTCTCCCTCTAACTCTCCCTCTCCCTCCCTCTCCCTCTCCCTCTCCCTCTCCCTCTCCCTCTCCCTCCCCCTCTCCCTCTCCCTCTTGCACATACACATACACACCATTCTAAAGAGGGAGAGAGAGAGGATGACGGAAAGAGAGGCGGCGAGAGAGCATGGGAAATGGAGAGAGTGTGTCAGAGCACCCGGTGAGAGAGTGTGCGAAACGAAGAGAGTGGCGAGAGAGACTATTATAAAGTGAGAGAGTGCGGCAGACGACGAGAGGGACGGCGAGAGAGTGTGCGCAAGGAGGAGGGTGCCAGAGAGAAGCGAACTTTCAAGGATGAAAAGAAGAAGGAGAGGGAGAGGGAGGGAAATGAATAGATAGATAGGGGTAGATACAAAATGACAGTAAACGTCACTGGGGCAAGTTCATAAAGGAGTGAATACATTATGATATGTTGGGATTATATTGACCAGACCAGGAATTAATCATTGCAAGAGGCCACCTCTATTCCCTCAATCTATTAGACAACTAACAACTGTAGCCTCCTTAGCAGGCCGAGGGTCCTTAAAGGCCCGATCTACTTTGAAACTCTACGCTCCAGCTCTCTCGCTTTCTCTATCTTCGAGAGAGCTTTGCCAGAGCGGACTTCACATTAGCTCGGGATGCCCCTTTAACGAATGAGTTCGCTTTGTGAACTGTCGTTCTATTCCCCCAGGGAACACTGTTCAGTGACCCCCTTATAAGTGTCCAGCCTGTCTACCAAGGACCCCTAGACTTAAGATAGAAGACTCTGCTCGCCAAGTGGTTATTGCTTCTTTGATTCTCATCTCTCAAAGCGGATAAGCGGTGTCCAAGCCCGCGCGCTCACCCCTCTTCCGGAGGTGTCCCTCCCCGATCGTTCACACTCTACTCTAATCACTCCTCGTCTCTTATCACATTTGCTTCCGATCGATAGTACAAGTTAGTACTCCTCCTATCATCTCTACCCTTCTATCATTTCATCACAAGAGTGGAGGGGAGGAGGCGGAGCCAGTCTGAGAGGGACCGAAAGATCAAAGATCAAAGATCAAAGGTCAAAGATCAAACTCTCTGAGAACAAAGAACATCCTTTTTCGTAGGGTAGTGTCTGCAGACAGAGGAATCCAAACAAGATTAATCAGAGCAGAATCAAATGGGAAACCCGAGAGGAGCAAACTGCAAGTACCAATGCAAGGGGTATTTGTTTGAGTGATCCTTGATCTTTAATCTTTGATCTCTGGACCATGATTCTGTCCTACTATCATGGTCCAAAGTTCAAAGACCACGCTAACCCATACCCCCTTGCTCGATATCTGGTAATGTCTCCCATAGCAAACGTGCAACGGTTAATCAGCCAAAAGATCAGAGATCAAAGTTCAAAGACCAAAGATCACCGGTTGATTTCATGTTTCATATCCAGCTGATAATCTGCCCGCGTCACATGTATTTCTCTCCTCTCTCTCTCTCTCTCTCTCGATGATACATCACACACAATCTTGTGGTTCTTCTTCTTCTTCATCTTCTTCCTCTCCCTCTCATCCATCTCCACCATCGTCTGCTCTCTCTCCCTCTCTGCCTCTTTATCGTCAATTAATCTCCCTCTCCCTCTCCCTCTCCCTCTCCCTCTCCCTCTCCCTCTGTCTATTACATTTCCCCCTCATACTTCTCCCATATAGAGTGAATGAGAGTGTTCTCTCCTCATTTGTTCGTTCACTTTCTCCCTCTCCTTCCGTCCTACAACTTCTCTCCCTCTCTCCTCCCTCTCCCTCCCCCCCCTCCTCCTCCCTCCCTCTCCCCCTTCTCCCTCTCCCTCTCCACCTCCTATACCTTTCTTCCGTGAGTATTGCCTAGGAGGAGAGGGAGCGGGAGAGGGGAGAGTGCAGAGTGCGAGAGAGAAGAGGAGGAGGATAGGGAGAGAGAGAGAGGAGGAGGAGGAGGGGGAGAGGGAGAGGGAGTGAGAAGTACTAACCAATCAAAGAACCAATCTTCTAATCAGTTTCAAAGACAAACCATATCTAATGTGGTTTTGGGAACTCTAGAAAAAGAACACAAAAGAGAGGAGGAAAGAAGAGAAAAGAAGAGGAGAGAAGAGGTAGGAAGAGGAAAGAAGAAGAGAGCAGAGGAAAGAAGAGGAGAGCAGAGGAGAGAAAAGGAAAGAAGAGGAAAGAAGAGGAAAGAAGAGGAAAGAGAAGAAACAGGCAGAGAAAGAAATGGATAGTGTAAAGTATACATCATCGTTTTTTCATCGTCCTCACAATTAGATATTTTTGAATACAGAATCAACTGATGAGTTTAACACATCCCAGAGAGTAATGAATGCTGTTGAATGGATTGCACGAGATGTACAAATACATACCAATCGATACTTTGCCCACAATGATCTACCAACCAAATGCATATCCTAGGGTGTACCTAGACGCTACAAGTACGTCTTGAGTGAACCCTAATACACTAGGTGACCTTAAGTGAACCTTAGGAACACTAAGAACTTAATTGCTTAAGTCTCAAGTCATCCTTAACTTAGCTCCTAGCTATAAGTCACCCCTTAGGCTGCTTCCCCTTCTCGGCTCTCATTTCCATGCATACATCACACACGGTTGTTATTCATGTGCGAGAGGGACTCTGGTCACGTCATCAACCTTATTAGACCTTAAGAACTTAACGCCTTAAGATCTTAGGGTCAAGACCTTAAGATCTTAAGACCTTAAGATCTTAGGACCTTAAGATACCTTAGCATCTAGAGGAAGACCTTAAGATACCTTATTAACTTAAGATACATTTAGGGATTTATGCTAAGGTTCTTAAGTCATCCTAAGCAGTATAGGTAACCTAAGTTGGGTAGCCAAAGTCCTTAAGACCTTAAGTATAGCTAGGGCCACCTATGTCAGTCCTTAATGTCCTTAAGTAACTGTGGCCTCTTGGGAGTGATAAACGCATCTGACTGGATCTCATAGCTTCCCTTGCACGACATCTGTCCCTTATGACCCTAGGAACCTTGACGGTTAAGGTATCGGTTAAGGTCTCGGTTAAGGTCTCGGTGATGGTCCCTACGAACCTTACGGTTAAGGTCTCGGTTAGGGTTAAGGTTACGTTAAGGTCGTTAGGTTCCACGGCGTACTAAGTATACCCTTGCTGCCTTTCTATATTTCTTTACTCGATCATAGTTGTTCTCTCCCTCTCCTTTTCTCTTTCAATATGAGCCTATCTCTCTCTCTCTCCATCTCTCTCTCTCTCTCTCGCTCCCTCTCTCTCTCTCTCTCTCTCTCTCCCTCTCTCTGTTTACTGGACACAGAAAGGAGGCGAGAGAGCGAAGAGCAGACGAGAGTGCCGGACGAGCAGAGACAGGCGAGATAGTACGCCAAAGTGAGAGAGTAGTTAGAGACACGACGAGAGAGCGTGCAAAAGTGAGAGAGCACGGAGAGAGAGAACGGAATGGGGCTCTCTCTCTCTCTACAAGCGAAAGGAAAGAAGAAGAAGAGAGAGAGAGAGGAGGAGGAGGGGGAGAGGGAGCAGGAAAAGGGACTTACTTGCCCTACAATAATTCAAAATTGTCCAAATTTAACCAAATTTCAGATTCAGGCTGTGGTCCTGCATTGTTCGATACCCTCCAAGTTTCATGCGATTTCCTCAACGGGAAGTGCCCTTCCCACATTTTCCGCCAGAATGACGCCAGTTGGCGCCCGATCGCCGCAAAACTCCAGCCACACCATCTAGAGTGTCCCCGCGCCCTGCTATCAATCGCTGGATAGGTCGCCATTACTCTGGGCGTCTACAATATCGATTGATGACATGAAGTGTTAGCCCTGAATATCGATTGGCATGATCTACCTGTGGTCCAGCCACTATTGCCAATCGATAGGGGACATCTGCCCCTACCGTATGCCAGATTATCGATCGATTTGGACACCTCTCCGCGTTGGTATTGGCCTACTTCCGCATTCAACGACTCAGCGCTCGGCAGTAATACTTCGGTCTTATATTCAGAAGTCGACTAGGGTGTCATCTATCCTATCTCGTACTCTACTACACAGTTCGGCTCTAATTCCTAACAATAATGGACCTAAAACCGCGTCCACGAGGCCCAAGGGCCCGCGGGATGTCTATTATCGATTGATATATCGATCGATATCCAGTCCTAGTGATTCCTCATCAACTCGGCGCAGTGCGTATCATCCGGCTCACGTGAAGCCATCTCTACAGATATTATGTCAGCTTTCTCACAGTGTCCTAGTCAATCCACTGTCCCCAGACAGGGGGGAGCGAGAGAGCATGCGAATTTGAGAGAGTTTCTGTCTGCTCTATCCCTCTTTCAAAGAACTAACAAGAGTACAGCCATGTTTTTAGGCACCGGCGTCCATTTGGTCCAGTGGCGCCAGTCCTTCTCATATAGATCTGTCATTCAAGCGCCCTGCGCCTACTGGAGCAAGTCGCCAGGACGCCAGGATGCCGGCGCCTGGGATGTCTAGCGAATCGTGTCTAGTAGAGCCTGTCCACTGCCCTATCTGTTTGCCACTGTCTTTCTTCTTCCCATGTATAGCTCCATACTACTGGATATAGCTGCCAGCACGAGACCTGATAAAGCCCCCTCATTTCATTTATAATCCTATCTTTGTATATGATGTTATGATTCAATCCAAACTCTATCTTCTCCATCTCCCTCTCCCTCTCCATCATCTTCATCTTCTTCCCTCTCTATTCGTTCTTTTCAAATCGTCCGAGGAGAGAGAGGGCGAGAGATGGAATAGAGCGAGAGAGCGCCAGACGGCCAGAGCATTAGTGAGAGAGCACCCTAAACGAGAGCGTCAGACGGTTAGAGCCAGTGAATTAGATGAGTGGTCTCTCTCTCTCTCTTCTTGCAAGGCGAGAGAGTGAGAGAGTCCGCCTGACGGTCAGAGACGCAGAGGGAGAGACTGCATGCGAGTGAGAGAGTGCACAGAGGCAGACGAGAGAGTGTGCGAAGTGAAGAGAGCGCGAGGGATTGGCGACAGTGGAGTGCGTAGACGGCTAGAGACGCGCGAGAGAGCACAGCGAGTCCAGAGAGCGGCAGAGTGGCTAGGGAGCGGTGAGAGAGTGTGCGCGATTGAGAGAGTGCAAGTCGCGGTGCGAGGGAAAAGACGCGAGTCTTTTGATGAGAGAGAGATAGAATGAATGGGCGGGGCTAGGGTTATACGGGGAGAGGAGGGGGGCAGGAAAGAAACGAATTCACTAGAGTAGGGAGAGAGGGAGAGGGAGAGGGAGAGGGAGAGGGAGAGGGAGGGAGAGGGAGAGGGAGAGGAGAGGGAGAGGAGAGGGAGAGGGAGAGGGAGAGGGAGAGGAGAGGGAGAGGGAGAGAGAGAGAGGGGGGGGGAGAGGAAGAGGGAGAGAGGGAGAGAGGGAGAGAGGGAGAGAGACAGACAAGACAATGAATATGGGTAGAAGAAGATGAGGAAAAAAGAGAAGGATAAATGAGAAATTCTCTCCCTCTCCCTCTCTCGCCTCCCTAGAATCCCCTTTCCTCTCCCACGACTTATATAACCGAGCTAGAGCATGCATTCGTAAACATTATAAGGATTCGAGGAAGGCTCGGCTTATAATTAACGTAATTAACATTATTAACCTACTACTTTCTATACGGATTCGGGATAAACACTGAGTATCATACAGTAAAGAACATGTACGACCAGTGCTATTTAAGGTGCACCAAGAGCTAATTTTAAAGGAATACCCCAAGCTAATTTTACTCTCCGCATTGGCAATACTCTCTCGTAGACAATGAAAGCGAGAGAGTGTGGCCAGCGCGGCGAGTTTCAAATTTGCTTATGGCGGCTTATTTAACGCAATTAACATTATTAACCTACTACTTTCTATATGGATTCGGGATAAACACTGAGTATCATACAGTAAAGAACATGTACGACCAGTGCTATTTAAGGTGCACCAAGAGCTAATTTTAAACTCTCCGCTCTTGTATAAGTTACGCCTCTTCGCGGATCCAACTCTACTGACTATAAGAGAGCAGTTGACGACTGTTGACGAAGACCCTCACTTGACGACCTTCTATGCACTCTGACCAAAAAAAGATACTGATAAAGGTTTAGCCATTCTCTCGCTCCCCTTTCTCCTCTATTTCGTCACTTCGATAGCATGTAAGAAATTTAATTTTAATTTATCTACGCCCGAGGCGCACCGAGACATGTGGTAATTTAAAGAGGAATTTTTCAGAATTCCTTGAAGAGATGATTGATGATAACATCTAATATATAATAATATATTAATAATAATAGTAATAATAATAATAGGAATATAATAATAGCCGTTATGGAGAGCCGGAATTAGCTTCGGAGACCGATAAACAAGTACGCAGAAATTGGCGCAATTCGAGCAGACTGTGATAAATAATGTGAGGAAATAGAATTATCGAAAAATACCCTGATAGAACTATGCAATTATAACTATTATCCATTACGTTATGGGGAAATGCAGGCGCAGTTAGAATTTGAACGCATTTGAATATGCAAATCATAGGTCGAAAAGTACGTTACAAAGTACCAAGCCGGAACGTATTTTGAGCCAAAATTTGCCAAAAATCGAATAACATGACCGTATTTTGAGTAAAAATTTGCCAAAAATCGAAAAACCTGACCGCATTTCGAAAACCGATAACATAGCTATGATGCAAATTGATCAAATAAAATTGCAAAACAGTTTGCAAAATGGACCACGTGTCGAGTCTTGGCAAGTTGCGAGCGAACAAAACAATATTCTTTAGATTAGTGTAAATTGAAATGTGGTTGACGTAATTCTTTCCAATATTATATGAGCCCGTTTGCGTAAGAGTCGGACAATCAGCAACAGGATCCCGTACAGCAAAAAAATAAGTTTTGAGACAATAACATTTTTGAGTACCTCTCGATATGGTAGAATAATGGGCAAACCATCGTGATATGCAAATTTTTTTGAGCTCGGTATGGAGCTCCAAAGATGGCCCTTTGTCAGAGTTTTTCGACTATAACTGGAGATCCGTTGAAGGAAACAGAAAAGTCACAAGAGGACACCTTATCCACTACACTACACAGGCCGCTGATGTGATGTTTGATAGGAGGCCGTTTGTGTAAGAGTCGAACAAGGGTTGGCACAGGCCAAAAATTTTGATACCCTCAAAACTTGTGTATAGGGGTTATCGACCATGCTGAAGAAGATAGGCATAGTCATTTTGGCTCCAGTGGTCCCGCAACGCCTGGGCGGGATTACGGTATGATCACGTTTTCAGGTCATTCTCGGTCCATGGTAGTGCTAGAGGTATGAAAATTGGGCTCCTAGGACAGAATTCGATGGCGATGATGGCTGTCTAGTTCATTTGTTTTGAAAATTTTCCAAAAGGTCGTAACTGGAAATTTTGATATAGACGTTTGCGCCCCAGACGAGTATGACAGTTCGAACCGGCGTGACGAGAGGATCACAACGATGTATTATGAGCCCATATCTCCATTGCCATCTCAATATTGCCTCGATATAGTGATATGCGAAAGAGGTAAACAAGAGGACTCTCTCAATTTCGCGCGCTCTCTCGCACTCTCGAGAGAGCGCGGCGAAATGAGAGAGTGCCGAGAGAGCGCGCGGAATAGAGAGACGCAGACAACTCTTCGTGATTTTGCCGATCACTATATCGAGGCAATATTGAGATGGCAATGGAGATATGGGCTCATAATACATCGTTGTGATCCTCTCGTCACGCCGGTTCGAACTGTCATACTCGTCTGGGGCGCAAACGTCTCCATCAAAATTTCCAGTTACGACCTTTTGGAAAATTTTCAAAACAAATTAAGTAGACATCCATCATCGCCATCGAATTCTGTCCTAGGAGCCCAATTTTCATACCTCTAGCACTACCATGGACCGAGAATGGCCTGAAAACGTGATCTTACCGTAATCCCGCCCAGGCGTTGCGGGACCACTGGAGCCAAAATGACTATGCCTATCTTCATCAGCATGGTCGATAACCCCTATACACAAGTTTTGAGGGTATCAAAATTTTTGGCCTGTGCCAACCCTCTCGCAGATTTGCCCGACTCTTACACAAACGGCCTCATAGATAAGTTAACGAACCCATCGGGATTTGTTGTGTGGGGACCTCGCGAATTTTTAAATCGACCCCCACAAAAATAAATCATAACTTGCTTTGCGGGAGGTTTTTTCTCACATAAATTTTTTTGCAAGTCTATCATGACCGCATCCACGCGCCCTATTCGTATCCGCTCTTACATTTTTGGTTGAATTAAAATAATATTTGCATCTCTCGACTAACACGTCTTTTTTATATTACCCTAATCATCATTATGATCTTCATACAAATTGAGCAAGGGTTGCTCTTGTGACTTTTCTGTTTCCTTCAACGGATCTCCAGTTATAGTCGAAAAACTCTGAAAAAGGGCCATCTTTGGAGCTCCATACCGAGCTCAAAAAAATTGCATACCACGAGGGTTTGCCCATTATTCTAACATATCGAGAGGTACTCAAAAATGTTATTATCTCAAAACTTATTTTTTTTTGCTGTACCGGAGCCTGTCCGACTCTTACGCAAACGGGCTCATATGGCATGAAATTTACAAACCATTATGCAAAAATATCTGCGATCCTTTGTTCATTTTGCTGTGCCAATCTTGTTAGGAGCGGTCGCTAATGAAATAAGCCATGTTCACGACAGATGTAAGTTGGCCGTTATCAAATCAATCAATAATTCAATATCTACCGTACAAGGGCAAATCATTCTACGGTAATCAATCAATAACATAGAATATCCCATAATTAAACAAATCAATCAAAAGCATATTTTCAATCAATCGATATTCACTATCTACCGTAGTTTAATTCATTCAATATCCTAATATCCACTTTAATCAATCCAAACTCAATTATTTCCTGTAGTTTAACCAATCAATAAACATCCCTGAATCTACTGAAATCAATCAATAACTCAGCGTATACGGTAGTATTCCAGACGGAATGCACCACCATCCTGCACATGTTCCTGCCCGCGCTCATAACCGTCTTCTGCGGCACGTGCGGCCTGCTGCTGACGCTGATTCGGATGCACATCGCCCATCAGGTATACGGTAGCTAATGCCTACCGTAACCCCGAGATACAGTAATCCAATTATTCTTTGAACTCCATAGCCTTAGCCTAATATGCGGTTTTGCATAGTTGATGTCCATAATCTATATCCTATCACTGACATTACCGTATCACCAAAAATACCGTATCCAAAGTTCATATCAGAGAGTTCTTATGAGAGGCCATAGGTGGGCGGGTGAAAACGAATATTTTTTGCGCACAGCCTTGCCTTCCCATGGGGGACTTGCGCATAGCCTTGCCTCCCGAAAATCGGACAATTTCCAGTCGAATTCGTCAAAAAATAGCTATGCGCACAGCCTTGCCTTACCCTTCCCCGGTTTGCGCACAGCCTTTCCCCCAGCGTGCCCACCTATGTGAGAGGCGCACGGACAGCTGTTATTGATTGATTTTTTCGTATTGTGGGAGTTAAATAGTGCGCAAAAATGAATGAAAATGAGCAAAAGGTATGGGATACCAATGGCTGCTTCCGAAAATGAGAGAAGGGTTCAGTGAATTAGACACGTTGTCTGGCCATTTGGTACACTCCCCAGAAAAATCCCTTATATGTAAGGGAATCTTTTAAGGGAATAATTCCGTAGTAAGAAATCCCTTACATTCTCCACAGATAAGGGCATTATTCCCTAACAATTTTCAATATTCCCTTGTAAGAGAATTTTCTGTGAGTGTAGTGCTGCTCTAGTATGCCCAGGTTACCGTTTCAGAATCGTCGTCTGGGCCTGATCGCCGACTTCAAACTACAGAACGAACGCATACGCATTGAGCTGCGCGCTGCACTTGTCGAGGTACTATATCCAGTTCGCGATCGCCCTACCGTAATCCCACCCAATAAATTAGTCAGTTATCGATCTCCTATACCGTAGTCTCACCTTATCTATAACTTACAAGGTTAGTTTCGTAATTAGCATCAAAATCTGATTCTAGAGAAGTAATTATCTTTTCATAAGGCCAGTACAAGTTACGACCATATTTAGTTAACGATCATAGACCCCTACCGTAATCCAAACCCTCCAGTTCCAATCAATTGATACATCTCAGCTCAGCGAGATCATCACTACGGTGGAGGCGCGCGTTCTCACAGGGTGAGTTCGATCAATCGATATCAGGGTGATGCCTACCGTATACACTCAGGCCGTCGTCTCGGGGCCCGAAGGCGACGCCACCGATGACGACACCGGTGATGATAGAAGCAAAGATTAGTGAAAAGTCGGGAGACGGTGGACCAAACGAGAAGTCGTGAGTTTAATCGATATCAGGGTAGTGCTTACCGTACACCCTGACAATCGCTTAGGGAGAAGAAGGAGGATGACTCGAAGATGAGCGAAAAGTCCGCAGCTGCGAAGTCCGTCAACAAGCCATGTGCGGAAAAATCTGCACAACTACAAGTGGTAGGTTGCCCCTACTGTATTCCTCACCGTAGTCCGTGAATATACCTTAATACACACCAACTCACCAAAATAGCAAACAAGTATACCGTAACCCACACCATACACCCGACTAGTGTACATACCGGGCGCTACTTCGGATAACTACAAATCATATTATTTCATATCATTTTTGTAGTTCATATCAAGGTATATTAGTTTTTGGAAGAATCGCCTTGTACCGTAACCCACAGCAACATAATGAACATAGCGTAATCCACGCACATTTCAGCGCACAGAAATAGACAACATTGGAGCGAATTCGCTGGGACAAGAACCGAAATAGCTCCAGCCTACTATCCCATACAACCGCTTTCCATACTACCGTATCCATCGCTTACGGTACCAAAGACTCTAGAGAATAAATCTTTCATATTATTGATTCTAAAAGCAGTCCATTACCGTACCATAATCCAATCATGCATGGATATCGGATATTTATGAATACATTGACAGTTAAATGCACACAGCAGGCTAATTTTACTCTCCGTTTTGGCGATACTCTCTCGAGGACAGAGAAAGCGAGAGAGTGTGGCTAGAACGGAGATTTTCAAATTAGCTTGAGGTATACTGGCCTAGCAGTGATAACCCGCAGGACTTCGTGTGTCTTGAATAACGGGTTGTACCTTTACTTTTACCTTTATTCCAACACTTTAACAAGGGTTTAAATCAGGATGTTCGCATTCGATTAGCTCCTTATGTGACAGAATTTAAGAAGAAAAAATCAGCTAATTAGATTCGAAAACTCCTAATTTAACTAAGAAATCTCCAAACTAGATTCGTAGTTTCTAATTACATTCAAAAATCCTAATTAGATTTAGTTTCTAAATACATTTGTTGTGTAGATACCCTATTCCCTATGTACATTGATCATCTCTATTCCCTATGCATATTGATTAGAATATGTCATCATGTTAATACGTGCACGTGCGCGATCAGACTACTCTCTCTGATCCGCACACTCTCTCGCCACTCTACCTCTATCTCTAATGCTCTCTCGTGTCTGGCCCCGCCCACTCTTATGTCTAGATTCCCAATCAGTCTAGATCAGTTCTCCCTTGATCCTCGCACGAGATGTGCCCTTCTCTAGCCTTGTATATTCTGTATTTTCCCTAGTCTGCTAATAAAGCCCTAAGTAGTAAACCCTTGTGCACTCACACTACAATACACGTCAACGGGGCCGACAGCAATACATAACAACATTAATTCGAGTTGCCTGTGACCATTTATTACAAGCAGTGTTTCGACCAAATCTTATGAAAATAAAGAAATAAAGAATATAATGAAGTGCAGAGGTTCTGATCATTGATCATTGATATAACATATAGCTGCTTTCAGAAAACTGAAGAATAGCTGGTCTTCAAAAAATAGTATGATTGGAAAAGCCCATTTAGGCATTCAATACCTGTTGTTCTTACAGTCATATTAACAAAATGTTAAAATTTATTCAGTCAGTGGTGAGTCAAATTCCAAAGTGGAGCGAATAATGAAATCATGGTACGATGGGTCAGGGTTGTCAGGATTACGGTAGGTCAGAGGACATCGATGGGTCAGGGGGATTACGGTAGTCTAGCAAGGGAGTCTCTCGTGCACATCTCTCGTGTTAGATGGAACTCTCGCGACGCCTGTAATCAATCAATAAATCGATAAATTTGTTAAAAAATCAATAAAACTACCGTACTTTTGTCCAATAAGATTATACGCAGCCGGTGCAGGTTCCTGAAACATTAACTATCTTGAAAGAGGAGTGGATTAAGTCGTACACAACCAAATTCTTCAAAAGCAACCGTATGCCAATTATGATACCGTATACCGTAACTGCCGTAACCTACCCGAGGCTCAGGTTCGAATCGCAGGCGTCGCGCGGGCACAGGCCAGGCGCCGGTCACGTGTCGCTGGTACAGAAAGTACGCGGAACCGCCCGCGATGAGAAACGCAGCGGCGAGCGCGAGACGCGACGTCAGGCCCGACTCTGGACATATTATCGATTAAAATTATTGATTATCGGGCACTACTCCACAATCCCCAGATCGCCTCAAAAGCGAGCGGATCAGTCACTCGGTGAATATAGTTTGATTATCGATCGGCAACAAGAAATATTGACTGATTATCGATTGTTCGTTTGACTTATTGACTTTGATTCTCATAAAATCAATAAATTCACACCAACCTTGCGCAGCGCAAGCCTCCGAGTACGAGATGGTGACGGTGCGCATGTTGGAAGCCTGACATGCATGAGATCAAAGATCAAAGAGTAAAGATCAAAGATCAAAATCAAAGAATGGAGATCACGAGAGACTCACCATAGCAATCGAGATGACGACGAGAGATGCCGAGCGACCGCACCGAACGAGAGAGGAGGGGCAGAGTGAAATGGACGATGGGGGTGGGGAATGGAATAGCAGATAGGGAGCGATTTGCATAGGGCACTGTGCACACATAACCAAAGTTCACTGCGAAATCAGATGGATCAGACTACGACCATGATATTAGAATGTAGCCTAGCCAAGAGTCACAATTGGTCCTCATGCGAAATAACCCGAAAAGGAAGTCGAAGTGGGAGCGGGGGAGGGGTCAAAAAGGAAGTGGGTACGGGGGAAAGAATGAAAAAAGGAAATGGGTACGGGGGAAAGAATGAAAAAGGAAGTGGGTACGGGGGAAAGAATGAAAAAGGAAGTGGGTACGGGGGAAAGAATGAAAAAGGAAATGGGTACGGGGGAAAGAATGAAAAAGGAAGTGGGTACGGGGGAAAGAATGAAAAAGGAAATGGGTACGGGGGAAAGAATGAAAAAGGAAGTGGGTACGGGGGAAAGAAAGAAAAAGGAAATGGGTACGGGGGAATCGGTCTGATAGGAAGTGGGTACTGGGGAAAGGGGTCAAAAAGCAAGTGGGTAGCGAGGGGCGGGGAAGGGGTAGTAATTATTCAAGCAAATACTATTAAGTAGCAATTATGGTGTAATCGGAACGGAAAATCGAGAGATGATACGCTGGGCGTGAATGAGGACAGTGATTAGGGGAGAGAACAACAAAAGCGTAGGAAACAAATGAGAAAAAAATGAAACAAAAAAAACAAACAAGGGAACATCTAACATATCGCAACAGGGGGCACGATTAGACTCATCAAGATCTGGTTTATGGTCCATTTAAAATATTTGGAAACCGAAATAGGCGAACTTCCAGGTGCTTTTTTAAAGCCTGTAAAATTCGCCTATTTTCCACTATTTTTAAATGTTACATTAGAGAGAGAGGGCGAATGATGAGAAAGAGAAGAAGTTCGTTATAGCAGTTTACTTTTTAAATACTTGAACAAAAAAGTTCTCCATAAGCCAGCTCTGTGAGCCCATCTGGGCGACAAAAATCGATAATATGAAAATGGTGAATTATTACTATAGTTAATGTGGAAAATCAAAAGAAAAAACGATTTAGCGATACTCTAGCAGTCTATTCAAGTGAGAGAGAAAAAAAGGAAAAAGAAATGGACGAAATGAGAGGGATTGATAAAAAGTAGGGATCAATCGATCAATAAAGGGTAGAGTACGGTAGATGATGAACCGTTGAAGGACCAATCAATCAATAGCCCGGAGCGGGACTGTAGCGGCGGCGCGGTATCGAAGATCGAGAAGATTTGCCTGAATATCGATTAATTATTTTTGAGCCAAAATTTCACAAAAATCGAAAAACCTGACCGGATTTTGAAAACCGATAACCTAGCTATTCGACCTATGCTCTGCATTCGCATCCCAACAATGCCCCTTCCGTCATTCTTACAGTAATCAATGCTCACAGCTACAGTAATTCGTACAGTTATACTACAGCAAACCTACCGTATCACAACACCACTACATCACCACAGTATCCCCTAAATCACTACAGTATCCTAAAACACTACAGTATCTTAAACAACTACAGTATCCCCTAAATCACTACAGTATCCCAAATAGTTCACCACTACTCGAACTACTGCTCGTAGGTGCGGGCGACGTCGCCTTGTACGCCGTGATCTGCGCATCTCTCGAGCTGTATGACGTCATCTTCGCGTCCGCAATAGGCAAAGCCGCGTCGCGAACCGCACACGCCTCCGCAGCCGCGCGCGCCGCCGCCTCGCGAATACTGAAAATAAATAATAATAAAATAATAATAAAATAATAATAATAATAATAATAATAATAATAATAATAATAATGATAAATAAGCCTTCAGATATTCTTTCAAATGGATCGATACACACATAACATATTTTACTAATCAACAAGTATTAACATAGAGGGTGTTCTTTAAATGCCCCAGAGGCTAATGCATCGTTACATTCGCCCTACGTGCCCACGCCGTAACGTCCTCCGCCGCGTCTCCGTCGTTACGGCGGAGGTTACGGCGTAGGCACGTGAGGCAAATGCATAGGTGGGCACGCTGGGGGAAAGGCTGTGCGCAAACCGGGGAAGGGTAAGGCAAGGCTGTGCGCATAGCTATTTTTTGACGAATTCGACTGGAAATTGTCCGATTTTCGGGAGGCAAGGCTATGCGCAAGTCCCCCATGGGAAGGCAAGGCTGTGCGCAAAAAATATTCGTTTTCACCCGCCCACCTATGGGCAAATGTAAAAATGCCTAAAACTAATCAATCAATAAATCGATCGTTACAGTAGTCCAACACATACAGCATGGTCTGTTTAATGCCCCCGAAGCTAACACGAATCAATCAATAAATCGATCGCTACAGTAGTCCAACATACAGTATGGTCTCAGGCTTGGGCGGACGTCCGCGCTTCCTCCGGATCACCACTTCGCCGTTCGAGTCCACCGACGCGGCCCTGCTCCTGCGACCTGAGATATCGATTAGTCTCAGTACACAGATTTGCATAATCATACTGGTTCAATCAATATTTCCTATGTATTCGAGAGCGTTGTTGAGTATCAAAGTCGAGAGATTAAAGGAAAAACAATAAATATTAAAGGAGAAAAAAAAAACTAGACAAAAGCTCACTTCTACTGGCGGCTTTCGGCTTGCGGCCTTCTGCCTCCATGCGGACCGGAGTCTCGGCCTGGCAATAGATCGGAGCCGAAGCCGGGAGCAGAACCGGAGCCAAAGGCGGGCACAGAACCGGAGTCGCAGCCGGGTACAGAACCGGAGCCGATTCCGAGTCCGAGTCGAGCTCGACGACGTCGATCTCCGCCTGCATATCCTCGGGAAGCTCGAAGTCGGACTGCTGAAATTTAAATTTAAATTTAAAATTAAATGTAGTAGAAAGCAATATTTGCAAAAAAAGTGCAGAATTATTTACATTCTTATTTATTAATATAATCAATATATGACAGAAACAGTGAATCTCGCCCAACTAATATGCAACATTAGGCATACTAATTGTATTTATATCAGTATATTTGCATATTTATTATGATCCGTTTCTTTTAATATGTGCCAAACACTTTTGCTGACAATGAGTAAATAAAATATTATTTATTATTCATTAAAAAAATATTTTCGAACCTCCAGCATTTTGCTCCTAATCGTCAAGTCTGTCCACAATGCGCGAACCTACAAGTAAACAATGATAATAATGTTAATAATATAATAATTCGGTACAAATATTGATTTCGACATGACGATAGTGCCTAAGGCTATCTACGCGCACAGCTCTACAAAAATTTTTTTTTAAACAATTAAATATTTTAAAAATAATTAACATAAGACCCTTAACACGGCAAAAATCATGCAGGACAGGTATCATTTTTTCCACAAAAAAAGACAAAAAGTACTATTCCTTAGCGTATTACGACAAAAGGCAGGACCCTTGTCGACAACACATGTATCACCTATGAATATGTATCCAGTGGATACTATCCACAGTTATAATAAATAATAATAATAATAATAATAATAATAATAATAATAATAATAATAATAATATTTTTGTTATAATACGTGATGCAGTTACCGTCATAGGCGTAGTCGACTTCTTACTCTTCTTCTTGTCGCTCCTCTTGCGAGCAGGCTGGAATATATTTTATTTAAAATTTGAATCCGATTTTTAAAATATATTTTCCAAGAGAAGTACGACAGGGAAAGAAGTAATTGGGCGCTGACAATGGAGAGAGCCCAAAGACACCATACATTGCCATACCCTCGTAGTGCGAGGATTGACCCACTATATAAGGCCCATTTTAGGCCACTTGATGCGAAAGGAAGCCTAAAAATGACGAGTTTTAAGCGAAAATAACGAATTCTGTGAATCAACCCACCCTATTTCGAGAATTGATAACCCATTATATAAAAATAAACGGCGAGGGTACCAAAAATGTATGAAAGACACCCTCACCATCCGATTTCCCATCAGTCTCATCACTTCATGATCACTCACTGCAAAGTTTTCCAACACAGATATAATCACGAAATAATTTAGATGCCTACTAATGACATTATTATTAATAATAATAATATTAATAATAATTTATAACATACGTGGGCACCACTGCCGCTAGCTGCAATACACCCCCGATTTTTGGCACCCGACCCCCCGATTTTACAAAAAAATCACTCAAAATGACGTATAAATGCTCAATTTTTTGCTTCCGATACCCGATTTTTGCGTCCGACCCCCGATTTTCATTTCCAGCGGCAATGCCCGCCCACATATGATTTATAATATTAAAACTATAAATCTACCTTGGCAATGTGCTGGGCACCCTTCTCCTCTGGATTCCTCTGCATGAAGGGCAGCTTGCTAATCTCCTCATACATTCGGCGTAGCACCTCCGGATCTTTGACCTGCTAATTTAATTTTTTTTAAATATTTTATTTAAATAAAATGTAATAATTTACATGAATAAATGAATTTAGGACAAGTCTATCAACATGAACAATCTGTATACAGGAAAATGCAATAGACAAAGTATATTGGAATTTTTAAAATTAAATTAATTTTTAAAAAAATCAACCTTCTCTACCATATCCTGAATCTCCATCGCCGAATCCTCGGGAGTGAGTGGCGTCTTCTAAATATAAACAAATATAAATAACTAACTAAATAAATAAATAACTAAATAATATATTTATTTATTGAATTGATTCTGAGCGATAGGCCATAGCTGTGTCAGATCCTTAAAACATAGTTGATACAGGTTGCCAAATTATTAATATCCTTGTGTCAATCATTTGCAATCCTACATCAACTATATTTATTTATTTAATAACCAATAATGAATAAAGTACATTTTTTAATGTCTCACAGCGAACATTGCATGTTTCTCTATAATAGTCAACATAAAAAAAGAGATACATTAAAATCAATAAATGTTTAAAGAAATAAATATGAAAATTACCCGAATAGTACTTGGAGCACTGGAGTCATCCTGGTTAGTAGTAGACCGGTCTGGTACAGAAACATCCGGAGCCGGGGTTGGAATGAGAGATGGGATGGGAGCCGGAGCTGAGATTGGAGCCGGAATCGAGATTGGAGCCGGAGCCGGTTCAGGGATTGCAGCCAGAGCCGGGATTGGAGTCGGAGCAGGAGCTGAGATTGGAGCCAGAGCCGGTTCAGGGATTGGAGCCAGAGTCGAGATTGGAATCGGAGCTGGTTCAGGGATTGGGGCCAGAACCGAGATTGGAATCGGAGCTGGTTCAGGGATCGGAGCCAGATCCGAGATTGGAGTCGGAGCAGGAGCTGAGATTGGAGTCAGAGCCGGTTCAGGGATTGGAGCCAGAGCCGAGATTAGAGGTGGAGTCGAGAATGGAGTCGGAGCCGGGGTCTGATCCGGGTTCAGAACAAGAGCTTGGAAATAAGTAGAAGGCAGGCCCAGGTTTCTAATGATAGCTTCAAGTAGAGCCGTCGCGTCCATCGTGGACGGAGCTCCGGGAGCTTGCGTCGGAGTGATGGGCGCAGCCCCCATCGGACCGAGTCCGGAGAACATGGATGGCACCATTCGGTCTGGTGTGGGCGTGGCTAGAGGCGGCATAGCTCCCGGAGCCATGGTTGTCATAGCCGGGAAATAGAACGGCGCAAACGGCAACGGCGCCGTGTACGTGGCAGGCGGCGTGAACATCGACGATAGACCGAATGGCGACATAGATGCGGCAGGGAACGACGGCTGCATTGGCTGCTGCTGAAGTTGTTCTAGCGATGGCAGCGGGTTCAGCAGGGGTTGTTGTTGTTCATCTACTGGTATCGATTGGTACTGTCCGATCGATTGATCTACCGGCGGTTGGTAGTTGGCGCCGAACAACTGGCGCAAGATACGCTGCCGGTCCTCGGCCGATATCAGAGGAGGTTGTGCTGCTGGCTGCACCGGCTGCAGGAGCTGCTCTGGATGATCATCTACTGAGGTACTACGCTCCACGTCGACTATGGAAGGCCCTCTGGCAGGATGGAGGCGAGCATCATCCATCACAGGATCGATCTGCAATAAATGGTTTTGTCAAATTAATAATAATAATAATAATAATAACAACAATAATAATAAATATTTATATTAATATGCTATTCTTGATTATTAAGATGAACAACCATTGACACTACTGCAGAACACCGGGCCAGTCCAAAAGGGATGAAAACATAGGTGGGCGCGTGAAAACGAATTCTTTTTGCGCACAGCCTTGCCTTCCCTTGCGCATAGCCTTGCCTCGCAAGAATTGGAAAATTTTCAGTTAAATCTGCTAAAAAATGGCCATGCGCATAGCCTTGCCTTAAAATTCCCCAGTTTGCGCACAGCCTTTCCCCCTACGTGCCCACCTATGGATGAAAAATTAAATAAACACGAATGAGAGGAAATTTTATTCTAGACTATACTATACTTATGGACTAGTTCGGTGTGTTCACTTCAATCGCCAACATAGGTGGGCAAGCTGGAGGAAAGGCTGTGCGCAAACCGGGAAAATGGGAGGCAAGGCTGTGCGCACGGCTATTTTTTGCTGATCCGTCGGAAATTTTCTAATTTTTGCTAGTCAAGGCTATGCGCATGGGAAAGCAAGGCTGTGCGCAGAAAATATTCGTTTTCACGCGCCCACCTATGATCGCCAATTTGGACTGTTTTCTTGAATTGAAAACAAATCTCTCCCAGAGGCGGAAGAATAGGAGATGTTGCCAGTAAATCCCCCTACTCTCTTACACAAAGTGCTGATAAGATAAATGAATATTTAAAATAATTTTAAAAATGAAATTGACATATCATTACTAACATCGAACATGGCTTCCTCCATGGACAGACGAGAATGCGATTCTCGGACGGGATCATAGGTATAGTCCATCGACGGTGGACTCTCAATGACATTCTCAATGACAGACGAAGTGACAGACGACGTGACGTCATTCGTCGTTTGCGTATTGTCATTGTCAAGGGACGATGGATTGTCATAATCACTGACAGCCGAAGTGTCATAATTCATCGCATTGTCATTGTCAGGATCCGTCTCGCGCGGACTAGGCGGCTGCAATGTAATTTCGTCATAATAATAAGAAACCGACAATTTAAATTTAAATTAAATTATTTCTATAACAACCAGACGAACAAATAAATAAATAAATATTATTTAAAATAGATTAAATAACGAACCTTAATTAGGTAATGAACCTGGCCATCAGGAGAGGAGGGCACAATCGGCTCCTCATATCTCGGAGAAGTCCCATTGAGAAACGTCATGAACCTGCAGCATGAAATAGTATAAATCGATTACAATTATTAACCTCAATATTTTTATTGCTTATGTGATATAAGTTATGTGCTGTGGCCGAATGCAAGAACCGTTTTGCGGGAAAATGTGACGTCACTAGCGTAGGCGGAGGCGTTTTCCAAAAATCCTCCGCCTACGCTAATGAAGTCGCACTATCCCGGAAAACGGTTTTCCCGTTGTTCTTGCATGCTACCACTGTTAAAATTCGCGAAAGGAAAAGAAAATAGGCGAGATATAGTGTAAAACGAGGAGTTTTCTCTGCATTTCTTTTCGTAACATAGGTGGGCATATGCCGGCATGAGGGGAATTGGAAGGCAAGGCTATGCGCATGGCCATTTTGTAGCAGATTTGACTGGAAATTTTCCAAATTTTGCTATGCAAGGCTATGCGCAAAAAGAATTCATTTTCATGCGCCCACCTATGTTTCGTAACATTTGCACAGAGAGCATTACTTCGCATAGGGCCAGTCGGACTTCTTGCCCGTGAGGTACTTGTGATAGATCTTCTTCTTCGTCTCAAAGTCCTTCTCATGATCCCTACCCGACTTGGCTGAAACATTATGACGTTCTGAAAGAGGCATATGTGACGGAATTAATACTTACTAATGCTAATAAAATAATGATTTTTTTATCACGAAATATCAATGAAGCCTGAAGACACAAATAATTTTCGGGCATTCCTTGAGTTAAATGTTTTATAAATTTAATAAACAATTATTAGGTATAACATACTCTCATTGAGCTCGTAGGCGACCTTCTTCCACCATAGATCAGTGAGGAATTTGTTGTCGTGCCCAGGGCAGTTGGGATCCCAGAGAACTGCAATGCAAATGTGAATTGATGATTTAAAAAAATTAGGTGCCATAATTAAAATCCCTTTCAATTATGCAGGAGAACAAATTTTTAAAATGTCTTTTTTTTTAAATAAAATAATTAAAAATCAAAAAATAACCTCTCTTAGCCTGGATCGAGGCGAAGAACTGGCTGTAGTACTCAAGCGGCGAGTATTTCGGAACGTGGTACGTTCGAGCCATAAACTAAAAACAAAAAATACCCGATTATTAATCGAAAAAGCGTGGAAAATAAATTGACAAAATAAAAAAATTCGTTCGTAATTGAAATCGATTTCAAATATTCCTGTCAGGAACTCCTACCGCGACTGAGATTTGAAATATTGTATTGATTGATTTTGACAGTTTTTTTTAATTTTTTGTTTTCTTCTTTCATTTTTTTACATATTTTATAGATTATTTACCATTTTTTCATAAAATATATATGCTTAACTGTTTTGTCGAAAATAAATTAGCATGTTATAATTCCATCACAATTAATTGTATTGATGTCATTTCATTGCACTTCACTAGGTCGGTTGGTCATTCTAAACCATGGGCGATTCTCTTCAACAACAGATACAGAAAATAGAAGATTCTTGGTTCATCGTTATTATCAGTCAGTTCTTCAATCTACAAACAATCGAGAACCGATCACCAAAAATCGATAATCCTTGCAGGTATCCTGTTCAAGTACTGGTTCGAGATCATCATTGGCCTTCTGGTCCTGGCCATAACTCGTGCTCTCATCGATCGACTACTGGGAAACTTCCTGAATGATGTCTACAGTATACCCCAGATGTCGTGGCAGAACCGCAATCAGGCAATTCAGAGCACATCTTCGGGTATCGATCAACGCTGACCCAGATGAAGACGTATCTGGAGGACGATTATGGCGAACTCTGGAACAATCCTGAGTTCTGCATCAGCTATCTCAAGGTGATTTTATTTATTTATCCTATATAATAAAGCTGTTTCAACAAGTAAAATGCGATTGAAATGAAGAAATTCGCACAAAGAGAAATACAATGAGGGACAATCATTTTGATTTTTATATCAAACAAATAAATCTACAAACTTCATAGTCATGCATATACAGTCGGTATACGGGATTGTATGTGCTGACTAGACACATTTATGAAAAATACTTACACAAATATCTCAGTCACGCATATAAACTGAACGAAAGGCTGAGGGACATGTTACAGTAAGACATAATTCTTCCAGCCTATTGATTGCGATTACTGTAACTCTTTATTGATAAATCAATTACAGCTACACGACGCCTATCAGGAGCTGCTGAACGTCGCTCGAACCGACGTCTCGGGAAAGCTGAGAAGGGACACGAAGTACGAACACTTCGCCAAGATTCAAATCGGCTCGGAGTGATCTTTGATCTTTAATCCTTGATCTCTCATTTCTATCCTTTTACGCACCTATCAAATGTGTTCACATAAACATGTCTTTATCTTCAACATAGCAACAACAGTCGAGCATTACCTAATAATCAAAAAATCAATCAATAGATCTACCGTATATTTTACGTAGTAATCAAAATATCAGCCTATAGTATCGTCACATTAACAAATTAAACGATCAATAAATCACAAGAATACAGTAATCTCGTAGATTATCGATTACCATAATCTCAGCTACCGTAATCCTCACAGCGTTCTCCAGGGAGTGCACAGGCCTACGTAGGTCTGTCGCTTGTCCAGCTTGAGCAGTGACGTCAACTCATCGTCCGCCAACTTCACGGCTACCGTATTCCTGAATGCAGACATTATTTGATCTTTGATCTTTACGTCATTTTTAAGGCTTCCTTTCGCATCAAGTGGCCTAAAATGGGCCTTATATAGTGGGTCCATCCTGCATTGCGAGGGTATGGCAATGTATGCTTGAGGCCGTATCCATGAACGGTGTGACAAACACCACAAACAACGGATGTGACGTCACGCGCTTGCCGGCAAATGGTTTGCCACCGTTCATGGATATACACCGGTTGCGTTAATCGATAATCATACATTGCCATACCCTCGCAGTGCGAGGATTGACCCACTATATAAGGGCCATTTTAGGCCACTTGATAAAAAGGAAACTAAAAAATGATGATTTTTTAGCGAAAATAACGAATTTTATGTATGAACCCACCCTATTTCGAGAATTGACCCACTATATAAAAATAGATGGCGAGGGTACCGAAAATGTATGATCGATAATGAGGTTTTGAAAATGAGCAAGACCAACAACGAGCCAAAGATCAAATAGCATTGCCATATACCGCACACAATCGATTGATCGATGAAAAAAGGGGGAAATGGAGCATGGTTTGTTTCATGCATAAGATTGATTGAATCGATTATCAAAAAGTAACATAATGAGCAGAGAGATCAAAGATTAAAATTACAGTACCTGAAATTATTGGCGACTCTCTGCGCGTTCGTCGACTTGGGCAGCACGCCCACACCGGTGTGTAGAGCGAACGAGAGCAGAATGTTCTGAAACACAATACGATGATATCGATCGATTTGTTTTAAATTTTTGAAATTCCCGCACTTTTACAACTCTTTCAATTCGACACCAGAAACTATAAATTATCTAAATTCTAAAACTGATTCTTGTGGTGCTTATGCCCTTGCATGAGACCAGGGCGAGTTGTGCCCCCTTGTCGTTCGTAGGGAAGCAATCAGGGATGATATTTTGGAAAACGAAGGCCATTGTCGTTTCAAGGAACAAACAAATTGTGAAATGGGCCAGCATATTTTAAATCAGCAATTTACTCACCAACCCAATATACACAGCGTTTCGAGAGCGGTCATGGTTTGACAGTGAAAAAGGGTAGTGCAAAAAAAGAGAGTGTACGGAAAAGTGAGAATGGTCAGAGCACACCATGGTGCGCGAAACCATAATTTCTATGGCATTTTACTAAATTTTCAATGACCGCTAGCAATACGTTGGTGAAATGCTGTGTATTGGAAAACGAAGGCTATAGTCGTTTCAAAGAACAAACAAATCGTACAATGGACCTTAACAAGTCAGAAATATACGCACCAACCTAATATGTATATATATATATATATATATATATATATATATATATATATATATATATATATATGACACAAACTAATACTGTAAATCAATATCATAAATCAATACCTGCTTGTCCACTCCATGCTTGGCGGCCAGCTCACAAACCACAGCCTCGTTGAGTATTGCATCATCGCCACTGCACAGCGAAGCGTATGCCTGAATCAGACAATATTTATAACATCATAGAATTTATTTCTTGAGTATGGCCGATGAGAGACAAGTCTTCTTGTCTCTCATCGGCCATACTCAAGAAATAAGTTCTATGATATCACTCACAAAGGACAAGAATCACAGAGTACATATCTTTCATCAATATTTATAATAGTATTCAATATTCGAATATATCCCTTGATATTACGGTAAAGGATAGAATAAGCTACTATTTCAGGTACACAATTATAATAATTTATTGCATGTATGCAGTAGTATTCGTTCCCACTGGCAGTCTTGGCCGAGTAATCGGAGAGAGAGGCATTTACGATCTCTCTCTCATCGAATGAGCCGGGAGAGGGGTCATTGTCTCGAATAGTCAAAAAACAGTCGAGTCGAAATCGAATGGAAAGGTTTTTCTCAGCACTGCATTGACCAAATTCAATACTTTTTAAACTTCTGACATCAGCTCATTAAGTGCTATAAAACGAAGCCAAATTTAACAATTTTTTTCAAAAAAAATTTTTTTAAATAATTTGTTGGTTTATGATACAATAATATTATTAATTTGATAACAATTATTATGGCAATACTATTATTAAAGTTCCAATTCGTCATCAGATTCAAACTCTTCAATCTCGCTATCATCAGACAAAAAAAGAAAAAAAGAGAAATTTTAATTTGAATTATTCGATGCGAATTGTGTATCATTTTATAGATCTCGTTTTGCTGATTTCAAATATACATAATTTGTCTAGTTTTGTTCAAACACGGCCTTGAAAAACGCTCGACTCGACTTCGACTCGACCTAAAAACGATTATCCTAGGGAGAGAGATAGAGACTGCCAAGGGGAACGAATATCCTCTCCATTCGACCTCGACTCGATAGAGACTACAAAACAGGCTCATTCGAGAGCAATTCTCGCCACCCTAGTATGCAGTCATATTTCACGTAATGGTGCTTCAGTACCCAAATCGTTCATAGAGCTTTTAATATTAGACATACCGATCAGGGCTGGGCGTCAAATGAAAATTTGACGGATTCGTCAAAACGTCAATTTGACGGTTTGAAAATCCGTCAAATTCCGTCAAATCCGTCAAATTCGTCAAAATATTGTAAATGCCTCTTGCTTAATTCAAAATCATCTTTTAAGATGGGATTTCAACTGAGAGCAACAAAAAAGTACAACGACACAACATAAACATCGAGTCGAAGTCGACTCCTAGATAATTACTCAAAATCATAAATTTGGAAGTTCATATTACATGACGAAAAGCGATTTTGTTCATTACTGAACACATTTACAGTATTTCATTTATCGTGAGAAATAAGGAGATGGTAGTCGAAAAAAATATAATTTAAAAATTACATATTATTGTTGATTATTCTCGCCTATTTCAGCTTTTATTGTCGCTTTAATTTTTGACGTATTTGACGGATAAAATTTGACGGTTTCCGTCAAAAAATAATTTGACGGATGGATACCGTCAATCCGTCAAATCCGTCAAATCGTCAAACGTCAAATCCCAGCCCTGATACCGATCACATTAGCTCTGGTATTTCAAAAAAACTTTTCAATTACTAGAAGTGCTTTTAAGTCTAATTCAAGTGAAAGAATATTTGACGGAATGAATTACAGTATATATATACCACCTGAAGTAGACTTACATCTATCTTGAAGCAGGCTTACAAGTATACTTTAATTGTTTAAGTTTTGAAATGCCAGATAACTCCGGTATTTTTTACTCGCGGGGCACACCGTTCAATCCCGTGGTGTACCTCGCGAGGTACACCGCGGGGTAGAACACTTAGACGGGGTACCTCGCGAGCTGCAGCCTCTAGACGGGGAGCCCCGCGAGGCGGACGACGGCGTGCCTCGCGGGGCAGGAGGGACGGTGTGCCCCGCGAGATTTGATGTCTACCCCGCGAGGCACGCCGTCACTTCCACACCGTGGTGCACCTCGCGGTGTACCCCGCGAGATTTGGCCTCTCAACGGGGAGCCCCGCGAGCAAAAAATACCGGAGAACTCATTATCATCACCTGGAAGAAGATTCCCTGCTGCTTGCAGTAGGCGCGCAGCTGGCTCTGCGTGTGATGGGGATGATACTCGCACTGATTGACAGAGCAGGGCACCTGAAAATACATTTATGATTGTAAATTACTTTTGTAATACCTTCCGTAACCAGCTATTATTCAATATTGAAGAACGTTTACAATACTAACTTTACTAAAGTCATCAGGGATTTCGTCAGAATGTTAAAAAAATAAAACAAAAAATCTTATAATGCTTTCTTTCTTGTAAATCAACTCGCTGACTCATCAAATCAGTCAAAAACAAAATTGAATTGGCTCAGAAGGTTGTGGCAACATCACTCGCTTGTCGGAAACACGGACCAACCTGTTACACATCACAGCCGACGAGAGAGCGAGCGTGCTACACTCTATCAAAGCGCGCGGCGAACCCCACACGGGTTTGGCATGCGCTGGCTAGAGTGTGCAAGGGGCGGGGCGCGCGCACTCTACCCACACTCTACTACCTCCCTTTCTCTCCACCAGCACTTTTCGCGTTTCTATGCGCCCATAATAGACACAATTAACAGTTTTACACTGTTTTGCATGGGGTTGCTTCTAAAAAATCAATAAACCTTAGCGTACTGCGGCAGCTCAAGTAGGTGGTAGATCTCGTAGTTGGACACGCCGATAGACCGGATTTTGCCGGCAGCTAAATCACGGTGGAAATCATCAATCGATAGCAAGGATTAATGATGCAAAAAAATCAATACTACATAGATTTCAACATTCATCCACTCATAGCAAAACCTCAAGGAAATCGTTTTGCATCTAATCAGAATAGCCGTGCCTTTTTAATCTAATCAGATTGATTTTATAGACAAAATTTAGCCCTGGTTACTTCTAAAATTGCTCTGATTAGATGCGAAACGATTTGCCTGTGGTTTACCAGAGTGTTACATAGAGATCTACACTGAATATCAAAAATTTTCCTTTCATTCTAATCGTATTTCACTTTTTGAAACATATTTATAATGTATGATAAATAATAAGTAAAATTAAGCCAGTCTCCGGTCTAGAAAAGCACCATAATCAGTCAATAAACAGATACCGTACCCACGTATTCCTCGAGGATACCGTACACCAGGCGGCGCTTCTCGCTATTGATTGGATCATCGTCGCTACCGCCTCCGATCAGATGCCTCGGATAATGAATGAGCACCAGATCGATGTACCTGAAAAATAAATATTTCAAATTTCCCGCCGTCAAAGGATATCCAGTCGTAGATTTAGATCCTTTTTGTCTAATATAATTGTTAATAAATGGAATACTCTCAATTCATCAATTGTAAATTCGCTCAACCCCGCACTTTTCGTAATATTATAGTATCAAAGCTGTGATCTAGATATTGCAGCATTTTCGTCGTTCTTACTTTTTAAATCAATACATACATATTACATAGAATATCGTTATTTTCTCTTGTCCAAGAAACGATAAATATATTATTATTATTATAATTAAAATGTGGAAATGGCGCCAAGCACCCACTCTAGCTGCAGATCCCGCAGCGACTGGTCCAGCATCTCGCGGGTTACGGTAGCCATCTCGTCGTTCTTCATGGGCACTTTGGTGGTGACGAAGACGTCGGCACGAGCGATGCCGTGCTTACCAAGGCCAGTCTGAAATCGATCGATAATACGGAGAGAGGACTACCGTATTCGATAACAACATAACTAGGATTTGTGAGCAAAAGAACTTCTTTAAAGGCATACCACGAACTAATTTCCCGCATATTGAAATGAAAATTTATATTTTGTCTATGCCACTTTTGCGTTGTTTCTCTCATTCATTTTCAGGCACACACGGGCTAATTTTTAACTCTGGCCACACTTTATCGCTTCCTTTGTCTGCGAGTTTGTATTGCCAATGCAGAGAGTTTCAAATTAGCTCGGGTTGTCCTTTTAAGCCAAGCAACATAGCACGGGCATGTACAAAATCAATGCACACTCTTCCTTTGAGAATCTTCGTTTCAGAATCTTCCATGAGCAATCATGCAATCGATAATCTACCAGTATACCTGGAGGGCTGCCCCCAGTAGGGCCTCATTACGGTAGCCATGGGCGGTGTCAAACAATCGATAACCGGAAGCAAGTGCGGACTCTACCGCCTCTTCCATCGGTTTCGCCTCCTACAACGATTGTCCAATCATACTATAGCTAATTATAAATACTAATCGATATCCACTCACCCGAATGCCTGACGTTCCCAGCCCGATCATGGGCATACTGTAGCCACTGGCGAGCTTGATCGCGCCTCCGATTACGGTAGCGAAGTCGGACATTCTGGATATTGACTGATTTGAAAGGTTGTAAAAAGAGCATTTTGAACAGTTAGGCATAGTTAAAGGGGAGATTGGAGAGATATTGAGAGGGAAAGTGAAATAGAACGCAAAAACGGTAAAAGGTAAAGGTAAAGGTGCAACCCGTTATTCAAGGCACACCTCTGGTATTTTTTTCCTGCCAGGCCACCGGCAAGGTTCTTGGTAGGAAATTTACCGGGTTCCTGGCAGGAAATGCGCTAGCAGGATCCTGGCAGGAAATTTAGCAGGATCCCGCTATCGATACCAGGAAAGAGGGTGCTATACCGGGTTCCTGGTAGGAAAAAAATACCAGAGACGTCCTGCGGGTGATCACTACTATCCAGTGATAATTCAAAAAGGGTTGTCGGTGTGCAATTTTCAAGCACGAGTAGCGTTCCCTACATACATGGGCGCCGACATGGGGGTGCCCCCTGTAAAATTATGGCTTTTCGAAAATTTGTGGAAAGCCCCCTGTTAAAATGAAATTTAGGTGAAATTTTTCAAAAAATAGTGAAAGCCCCCTCTAAAATTAACCATTTTTTTGTTCGGAAGCGAGACTCGAGCTCCAGGTATCCCGCCCATGTATGGTTCCCTATCATACCGATTAGTGTTGCCACACCGAATATTTCTCATGCTACACAGCGTAGCCTGCACGAGCAAGAAATGCAACGTTTGCGGCGAATAATTTTGTTTTCCGGGTTTCCTATTATAATTGAACTAACGTGGGCAAGTTACTTGTATGAGAATATAGCAACACGTCCGGACCACGACTGCCCGTGATAAATTTCGGCAATCAAAAGATCAAAGATCACTCGAATCGATAGGATGAGACCGCCAGCAATTTAGACTGATAAGAATGAAACAAAATCATCCACGAACAAAAAATCAATCACTGATAACTCTTTATCACCGTATAATTATCATTCAAAGATCACCTCGTCACATAAAAAATCATCATGCATACATAGAACAAATACTACATGGTAATACTCTGGGATTCCAAAACTTAAAGTGTACTTATCATTTTCACTTAAAGTAGACTTGTTTTTAACGTGCATATTTATTTTAAACGTGTAAGTAAACCTATAACAGTACATCTATTTATATTACTAATTTAATTGTAAGTCTACTTCAAGTGGTGTATATAAAGTAATGCATTTCGTCAAATGTTCTTTGACTTGAAGTAGACTTAAAGTTTAGGCAGCTTTAATTTCCGAAATACCACAGTATGCACCAATACTATACAATTACTATATCATAACAATACAACTTATAATACAATCACTACATCACGATTCACATGTACGCGGTACTATATCACGGATCGGGTTACTGTAAGGCCCGATCGATAACACGGGGTTACGGTAGCTATCCATCAATCGATAATCAGATACAGTTCGACGGGGCGCATCCTGGACAGAAGACGCGATCTTTGTTCAGCGCCAGAAGGGCCTTCTGCTCGTCCTCAGTCAGCGAAGCCTGCAATTGATTTTTGTTTATTGATTTATTGATTTTCAATACATATTATCGATCGATATTACCGACTATTTCGACTGTTCATCGAGAACAATGGAAAATGTGGCAATGTTCCAGTCAATCAATAATCGCCGCCTCGAATACCTTGAGCGTGTCGAGTAGATTGGATGCAATCCGGGCGGGAGTCTCCGACTTCGGAATGATGCTCACATTCGTAGAGACGGCAAATGCGTAGAGAATAGTCTGGAAATTCCGATCTTTGCCCCATAAATAATCTCACTATAAGAAATGATAAATATAATTATTAGTTTTTGTTTTATATTAAAGGGAGAGAAACCTTTGTCAAATATCGTAACCTAATCAACAGCCAGAAATCTTTTCGAGAATTTATGGTGCGAATTATTAAATTTTCAAAGCTTTTACTATATTTCATCGTTTTCCAAATGTTTTTTTACGTAGGGTTTTCAAAAAAATATAAGAAATAAATAAAAATTGGCTGAGAAAAATAGCTTTGTAAAAACGTGGAAAAAAATCAGTCCATGATAAATTTCGTGGGTGGGTACTTCTGTAAGAAAAGAAGTCATAAATATTTTCTATCAAAGTTTTTCCGTGCGGGAGTTAGATGATTCAACCCGTTTCACTGACGGAGGTTACTCTCTCTTTAAGTCTTCTGAAACACTGATATTTTTGGCTCCAACGCTAATAGCAAATGCTTGAAACATGCATGCACCGGCTCACAAGAGCAAAATTCTAAAAATTCAAGAATACGGTACTGCAACATTTCAGAACGAATTTTCCCTAAAAAATGAACAAATGAACAAAAGAATACGCGAGGCAAAAGATCAAAGATCAAAGATCAAACCTGAGGGGAGACACCATACTTGGCGGCAGCAGCCTTGACGGGATCCTCGTTGAGAATGTCTTGATTGCCCCAACAGAGAGATGAGAACGCCTAAATTGATCGATATGCTAGCGTTCTTAGGTGGAATTACAGTATTCTGAGTGCTTTGAAGGCCAGAACAACCACGGACTTGCCAAAATGAGCATATACCTAGCGTGTCGATCTTATGAGGGCTTGAAAGTGTATGCTACCAAACCATCATATTTAGCTCTACTCCCTCATCTACCAGGCTTTCAAAGAACAATTACCCACGCCCGAAAACTGTTTTTTTTTGGAAATATACGGTAGCTTTCCAACAGCCAACGGGAAAAATCAATGAAATCTAGTCAATCAATCGATAACAACTCTCACCTGGAAAACGATGCCCTTCTGGCTACAGTATCTCTTCAGCAGCTTCTCCGTATTGTAGGGATGGTACTCGCACTGATTCAGCACCGGCATCACCTGATATTGATTTGCATGAGTTGATTATTGATTGATTTCGTGGTTAAATTTGTCCGCACACATTGCATGATTAAACCGCTGTAGTGGACACTATTCTTGTCTTTTTTGTTCTTTTCCGCTCAACATTTTATCGCGGCGCTCTAGAATGTAGCCACTAGTCGCTACTGCCATCAGTTATGGTCTGTGAATATCGGTAGTAATACATCATCATAGGAGGGCACGCTGGGGGAAAGGCTGTGCGCAAACCGGAGAATTTTAAGGCAAGGCTATGCGCATGTCCATTTTTTGCAGATTTGACTGAAAATTTTCCAATTTTTGCGAGGCAAAGCTATGCGCAAGGTCCCCGCAAGGGAAGGAAAGGCTGTGTGCAAAAAGAATTCGTTTTCACGCGCCCACCTATGAATACATCATTCCAAGACCAACCCGTAAATCGTCCATTCCCGTCTATCCAATACGTTCTTCGTAATAAACCGCATCGCATATTACAACCCGAGCTAATTTGAAACTCTTCGCTCTGGCAACATTACTCACACAGAAAATTTACTCAAATTTATAATTTCTTACTTTTCATTTTCTTAATTATAAGAAATATCACCGAAAAATTCTCTTGAAAAGAAAGAAATTCAATTTCTTAAAACAGAACATATTGTAAGAGAATTTTCTCTGTGAGTATCTCGTAGACAAAGAAAGCGGGAAAGCACTGCCTCAGCAGAGAGTTTCAAATAATCCGTGTGTGCTTCTAATACAGTAATCATTTCACCCATCACAAATCAATATGGATCGATATCGATCCAACTACCGTACCTTGGCGTACTCGAACAGCTCGACGAGATGGTAGATCTCGTAGTTCGAAACGCCGATCGATCGAATCACACCACGAGCTGAACGGTTATCGATTTATTTATTTTTACAATCTGCAGTTCCATTAACTACAGCAAAAAAGGATCAGTGATATTTACCAATAAGAAGAAACTGCATTGTACATACAAATTGGTTGTAGTTTGTATTTTCCAAATTGCAAAAATAGAATTGCCCCTTGTATGGGAGGCACGCATAGTCTAATCATTCATTTATTGGCAAGCATTCCCTCTACAATGGTTTTTTTATTTGATGATTTTGCGTGTATATTTCATGAAAACGTATAAATATTATTATTATTAGGATATAAAGTAAACAAACACAAAATTTTAAGAATAAAAGAACAAACCATGAATTTCCTCCAGCTTCTGCCAGACAATCTTTCGATTGGGCGCGTTGCTGAAACAAATTAAATGAATTTACTTTTAATAATGATAATACCAATTCCTATAATAGTATGTATTCATACTATTCTAGTTCAGACACGACCGCTTAAGCAACACGGTCCTCAAGATAGGCGCGAAGTTTACAACAGGTGAAAGAACAAAGATCAAAGATCAAAGATCAAATTGGCTCTGACCATTCATCATCGTCGTTGCCAGTGTATCGATCGCGTGGATAGTGCACGAGGACGAGATCGAGATAGCTGCAATCAATCGATAATAAACATATTATCGATTAATCTGAAAGTCATTGCCTATATTTATTTATCATAATAACTATAAAATATTCCTAATTTCATTAATTTATTTATCTCACTTGTCACATTTGTTCAATTTAAGATAAATTAAATCAAACTAAATCAAATTTTCGAAACATGAGCACATTGACATAAGCTTCCATTAATTATATAAATCAATCAATATATCTACCGTACTCCGTCTGCAGCATCTCGAGACTCTCCTTGATACTCTTCTCCGTCTCTCCCGCAGGATCACCATTAATCGTTGGAACCTGATTAATCAATATTTTAGATTATTTCACTGCATCGACATTCAATCAACATTTTGTGCTTGACGATGCACCCTTGTGGAGTAAGACTAATAAATAGATAGATAGATAAATAAATATATATTGATCACCAAAGGAATGTACGTTAATCAATCAATATTGCCTAAAGCAATTGCTGAAGTTAATCAATATTCCAACTCAAGCGTGATTCAGGCCATTAAAGTATCACATATCTGCATACAGCACAGGGATACGCCTATCCAGACCAACGTTATTTAACAATTTTTGCTTTAAAATTTTATTCCATTAACTGAAGTATATCGAAAATATTGAAAAAATCTAGGACCACAGGCACATGTAATATCAGTGAAACACGAATCACCTTGGTCGTGATGAAGATGTCCTCGCGCTTCAGACCTTGCTCGGCGAGGGCAATCTAAATATATTTATTTATTTATCCATCAGTTAAAATCAATATATGTTAATATATGTTAATACGTCTATACTCTGATATCAAAGTTACCAGGCAAATTGTTAACCTCCCCCCATTACCTCGGGACACTATGTTATTGTTAGAGAACGAATACCCCATAATTGGGAAGTTTTCTTTGAGTGTAGATCAGATCGAACACAATTAAATTATTGATTGAAGCAGATCAATACTCAATTATATTTATGAGAGGAATCGCCAGAGGTTCGACCACCCCCCGGACATAGAAATTTCGACCCCATGAAAAATTCAGATTAAATACTTTGAACGATGCTCTATCGAACTGCGTTGGCCGAATTTGCATATCTGCTCTCATTTTCGAGTTACGGTAGGTCAAAGTTGGCAGCTACGGTATTTTTGGCTCGAGTGTGCGTCAGAAAAATGATCATAACTCCGTTCAAAATAATGATAGACAATTTTTCAAAAAAAGCATCGAAAGAGGAGATCTTGCGCAACATTTCCCAGATGATGACGTCATTTTTCGACCATGCGCCGGTGCGGGGCGGTCGGTTTTATGAAAAAGTGACGTAACTTTCCTAATCGGAAAAACTGAACTTTTCTTCTATGCGCGTTTTGTTGCACCAATATGTGTCTAAGAATGACCCAAGTTTCAGAGGATTTGAGAAATGCAAACAAAAAAAGCGTTGATTTTAGTGACGCGACCTCGGACCTGTCATATGAAAGAACGGCTTATTCCTCTATCAAGAAACAGCAAAGGAGCTTAAATGACTCAAAAACATCCGAAAAAGCATTACGAGCTCAAAATACCCATATATGACAGTTATTTGAAACACAAAATCACCGAGTTTGAAAAATTTGAAAAAAACCCATATTTTGCTTTTCCACGTGGAAAAAACGTCTCAGTAATGTTAGTTAATCTTTATAATATTTCTTATAATGTTTTTGAACATTTATGTTTTTGGAAATGAAGGCCTACCAGCTCTTAGAGCCGAGATATCCGCCATCGAGATTACACGCGCGCGCCCCAACTCACCCTTTGAGAAGAGATGTGTTGCCATAAAATGAACGTTTTCCAGCTCAGAATGACTCAAAACAACTTGTTTCATCATTCTTATCACGAAAAAATACCTTGGAACACGTTTTCTGTGGCTGTAAAAATCAGCAAAAGATTTGGATCGAACTGGGGTTCGAACCCGCTCGGTGTTTTTAGAGCGGTGTTTGGGGGGGGGGGGGGGGGGGCTCACACTAGTTCTTTGTTGTTCAAATGCAACTCTGTTCGCTAAGAGTTTTCTAACATCTCCATTTCGTGTAGTTGCCAGATGTTAGTCTCACTTCTCCTTTTTTTTTCTCCCAGTCTGTTCACGAAAGAGCGTGTGGGAGTGAGAGAGCGGATGATGAGCAGCCGCGCGGAGTTGGGGCGCGCGCGTGTAATCTCGATGGAGGATTTCTCGGCTCTAAGAGCAGGTAGGCCTTCACTTCCAAAAACATAAATGTTCAAAAACATTACAAGAAATATTATAAAGATTAACAAACATTACTGAGACGTTTTTTTCCACGTGGAAAAGCAAAATATGGGTTTTTTTCAAATTTTTCAAACTCGGTGATTTTGTGTTTCAAATAACTGTCATATATGGGTATTTTGAGCTCGTAATGCTTTTTCGGATGTTTTTGAGTCATTTAAGCTCCTTTGCTGTTTCTTGATAGAGGAATAAGCCGTTCTTTCATATGACAGGTCCGAGGTCGCGTCACTAAAATCAACGCTTTTTTTGTTTGCATTTCTCAAATCCTCTGAAACTTGGGTCATTCTTAGACACATATTGGTGCAACAAAACGCGCATAGAAGAAAAGTTCAGTTTTTCCGATTAGGAAAGTTACGTCACTTTTTCATAAAACCGACCGCCCCGCACCGGCGCATGGTCGAAAAATGACGTCATCATCTGGGAAATGTTGCGCAAGATCTCCTCTTTCGATGCTTTTTTTGAAAAATTGTCTATCATTATTTTGAACGGAGTTATGATCATTTTTCTGACGCACACTCGAGCCAAAAATACCGTAGCTGCCAACTTTGACCTACCGTAACTCGAAAATGAGAGCAGATATGCAAATTCGGCCAACGCAGTTCGATAGAGCATCGTTCAAAGTACTTAATCTGAATTTTTCAGGGGGTCGAAATTTCTATGTCCGCGGACCCTCCGAAACGGTCGATTTTCTCGCGATTCCTCTCTTATAAGAAATGACTGTTTCCTGATTTTGAGAACACTTTTCACTTGTTCAAACCCTTTTACCTACCAAAATTTACTTAATTTACCTACCAACACTAAAAAAAACTATATCCAATATTATTGCTCTCTAACATAGCCACCGTAATCTTTGAATCACTGATTAGATTAGAAGCGAAATCAATCAATAATCCATTATCAATCGATAACACCAACTTTGAGCGAAATGCCGAGCTTCGCTTCGTTCTTGTAGATGCGGGCGGTGTCAAAGAGGCGATAACCGGCTTTGAGAGCGGCACGAACCGAGTTGGTCAGCTTCTCCTGAAATTATTTATTTATCTTACATTGAATAAATGTGACAATAAGTGAACAAATTAACAAAACAATATGGATTATCGTTAATGGATTAATATTTTTATTAGTATATGTCTTCCCAAGAAACTGAAGATTGACTCCATAAATAAAACTGATGAACATAAACGATGTGAAACAAGAAAGCGACGGGTGATAGCATAACTTCGGAATGGCGATATTTGATTCGTTTTCGTAATTCAGCATAATAATAATAATAAAAATAAAAATACTACTACTAATAATAATAACAATAATAATAATACACAAGTTGGCATTACTTATCAGTTCTCACATACACACTGAACAATTTCACTATCTTGCAAGTACGTCAAGGAAAGGTAGTTGGATCGATCGATATAACAATAACAATAATTAATCAATATTATCATGATTATACCTGATCTACAATTCTTGAGATGCCTAATCCAATCTTGGGCATGTCATTTCCGTCGTTGAACTTGAACGACCCGGCGACTCCTTTATCGAAACGAATGGGCATGGCTGATGCGGCACTCTGTAATAAAAAGGTAAATGAGTTAAAAGTAATATGTTATTCAAGGCATACAAAGTCCTGCGGGAGATCAATGCTAGACCAGTGATAATGCAAGGCAAATTCGGTCCAGAGGCCCTAATCTCTTCTTCGGACCAACTTTACCTCTTTAATAATTTTAATATATTTAGGAAAAGATTTAGTGAAAATGAATTTGGAGAGATATCGACTGAGAAATGATATGGAAACAATTAGGGACTGGTTGGACAATCAGAATGGTATTGGACATGATCAAATCGAGTTTAAGCTGACTAAAACACAAACAACTACTCATAATCAGAAAGCTCGGTTGTTCGATAATGTCGACCATGATAGCTAGATGAAAGAAACTATATTTCCCGAATGGAACCTCAAATAGGTGTTTGAATCCATGCACGATCAGGGATAATTATGTAATTACTGGCATGATAATGAAATATAGTCGGATCATGCATGGATTGAAACACCTGAGACTTCCTAACAGTGAGATATTCGCAATGACGTTTGCATATAAGAGTGGCACAATAATACGATCAGTGGATCAAAACATACGAGTGAGAGTGTGCGGGTGGGTTGGCGAGGAAGATAAGAAAATGAGGAGGCGATGGAAGGTTCGACAACCCGGCAGATGGTCGATGCCCGACGGAATAGGTCACACCTCAGTGATCTTTGAAGGGAAGAAGTCAGCATAACCAAGAATTAGACGAGAAAACGCGTAAAACGAAAGAACAAGCTCGCAAGAAGCAAAAAATATGAGAGCCATAACCGGTGAATAGCAATATTTGTTGAGTTTTAGCTTGCATTACTATTTCCCGGTCCGGATCATGGCTTTGTCTTTGATCTTTGAAATGATTTTCAGGATTATATTTTTCACAATCGATTAAGAAAAAACAAGATTCAACTGAGTGATTCATGTTCATAGTAATTAGTCCATAAATTGAATCATTGAAAAGTGTGAAATGCTTTCTTTTTTTTATGAAACGATACAATATCTGCTTTCAGAATCCTAAAAAAAGTATAGTTATGAAGTCTAAGAAGAAGACGCGTGAGAACATAAATGCATGCAACTCATCTACAGTACAGCCGGATCTCCTTTTGTATACGAGTGCCACTGCGGCGCACATTTGCGCTCGTCATTTATTTCTATGGGTACTGAATATTTTTCGATTCTCAAAGTCTTAATCATGAGTTTCCGTTTTGAAAAGTTGTTTTAATGACTGAAGAAACTGAAACAAAATTTGTATTAATGAGAAAAAACAATTAAAACACAAATCACACTTTTCCGAAAACGATGGGTACTGTAAATTTTCAAAAATATCTTACAGCGATCGTGCGATCGATGCTCAATATTACAATATACCTTTCCAGTAAATATTTACCCATCGTTTTCGGACCAGTGTTATTTCTTTTAATTGTTATTTTCTCATTAATAAAAATTTTGTTTCAGTTTCTCTTTAGTCAATAAAACAACTTTTCATAACGGAAACGCATGATTAAGACTTTGAAAATCGAAAAATATTCAGTACCCACAGAAATAAATGATGAGCGCAAATGAACGCCGCAGGACGCCGCAGTGGTACTCGTGTACAAAAGGAGATCGGGCTGTACTGTATATCATACTCTTGTGGTTCTTAAATTTAATTATATATATATATATATTTATTAATAATTAATATTTAAAATTATATACAGTACAGCCCCGCATCATTTATTTCCTTTGCGTATGAATATTTTTGAATTCTCAAAGTCTTAATCATGAGTTTCCGTGATAAAAAGTTCTTTTAATGACTAAAGAAACCGAAACAAAATTTTTATTAATGAGAAAAAACAATTAAAAGGCAAATCACACTAGTCCGAAAATGATGGTACTGTAAATTTTAAAATAGGTCTTACGGCGATCGTGCGATCGATACGTAATATTACAGTACAACTTTCCAGTAAATTAATAGTGATCATTTTCGGACCAGTGTGATTTGCCTTTTAATTGTTTCTTCTCATTAATAAAAATTTTGTTTTAGTTTCTTTAGTCTTCAAAAGAACTTTTTATCACGGAAACTCATGATTAAGACTTTGAGAATTCAAAAATATTCATACGCAAAGGAAATAAATGATGCGTCCAAATGCGCCCCGCAGCGGTGCGCAGCGGAGAATGTGTACAAAACACGACCGGGCTGTACTGTAATTACAATTATATTTATTCAATTTACAAAAGCAAAGCTGATTTGCAACTGTCCGCTCTGCTCGGGGAAGTCCTTAAGTTATGATACTAATAAAAAAACTTATCATTATTTTTTCCGGACACATATTCACATTGTTCTCGTTGAGCCCACGAGCATATATAAAATATATAATATATTCTTTTGAATGTAAAATATTAGGACGTGCTGTATCAAATATCATGCGAATGTGTATTATTTATACTATTAGGAAAAAAATAAATGACAAATATTCCCATTGTTCAAGTTTTTCGCAGGTTCCAATTTCCCGTTCAGATATAGGTCGAAATTCAGCAAAACATTGAAGTGATTCACTCATGTAATCCCTAGCGATTATGTCTGTGCACCCAGTGGAGGCCGCTGACATAGTACAATAGTACAAATTTATACATAAATCTATGCATATCCTATTCCCCCCCCCCCCCCGTATAATCCAGTGATTGCTTGATTCCATTCCATTTTCTGTCTACTTCCCATTGTAGTAGCCATAATCTACTCTGTATCTCTTTTGCAGTTACTGATTGTCATTCATAATGTTTAAATCGACATCCCGAGCTAATTCGAAACTCTCCGCTCTGGCAACACTCTCTCGCTTTCTTTGTCCACGAGAGAGCGTTGGAAGAGCGGGCAGTAAAACTAGCCCGAGGTGTCTATGACATTCCGATATTTCGCACTTTCAAAAAAGGGCTCATTTTCATGAACATGGAGTGATTCATTCGTGGTTCGGGTGATCAATACGCACAGTGAGCTAAAACGAAATAGAGTACGTTATGTGCAATAGCGCTTGCCATCTTTCTGTCTTCACATATTGTTTACAAAAATATTCGAGGGACTCCACCTTATACAAAAATAAATCTTAAATATACGTTGACTTGATGATTTCTTGTGTGTTTCGGCGATTACGTCAAGTTACAGAGATTTTTCATGTGGAACGGTTGTTTCTGCTGTCAAGTCAAGACGACACTATGTTTGCAATTGAAGTTGCATGAATAGTCGGTAAGGGTACGGTAGGTGGGTTACGGTAGTTGATAATATTCGTGAAAAATTTGTCTCGTCGACTATGTTTGAAATTGAAGTTGCATGAATATTCAAAAGTTAAAGCGCGGTTGAACATTCCATGTCTTAAATAGTCTTACGAATATTCATAAAGTTTCATCACTTGAAAGTCGTTTGAAAAACTAACTTGCAATTTAAAAAAAATTAATTTAAATTTAAAACATCATCAAACATCAAAACATTCAGAAATCATTTCTCTCGCTGTTTGACTCGTTTCGTGGTGTGACATTGTGCTCTCTAGTAGATTGAAAATGCTAAAAGAGTATGAAGCTCAGTGGTTCGGAGCCAGAGCTTGTAACACACGCTCTGGTATTTTGCCACTTAAAGTCTACTTAAACTACGTCACAGACTTTAAGTATACTTTAAGTAAACTTTAAGTGAAAGAACATTTGACGAAATGCATTACAGTATACCACACCACTTTAAGTAGACTTACGTCTCACTTTAAGTTTACTTAAAGTCTACTTAAAGTGGGAAAGTTTAAGTAGACTTTAAGTGGCAAAATACCAGAGCGGGTTCGTTCCCCGTTTGCATTTTCCTATCTATTTATCCTTTCTATTAAAGTGAGAGTAACCTTTGTCAAATATAACTCCCTGGAAAAGGGCAACTCATGTGGTGCAGACTCTCACCACGACCGACATCTCTCTTGTATTTGGCATTTTGCCAAAAACACATTGAAATGAAAGGAAAGAATGACGATGAGGCGATCAATCAATGTAGGGAAGTGCCTAAAGATGCACTAAACCAAAGTTCAAAACACTCTCACACGCAAAAGTAGTGTTCCCATGTTCTCTCTCATTCATTCTATAGAATAGATAGATGTCAATCGCTTCCTAACATGCTCTGGTGGCGCAGTCGGTAGATAGTTTGGTCTATCTATCTTGTCCTCAGTTGTTCGGTCTCATCCCTTGACTCCTCTTTTGTACAGTATTTTCTGACTTTCTCACGATTACTACCACCATTGTAACGTCGTGGTGAGAGTCCGCACGGAGTCCGCGCGATTTAAACGGGTATATTGACAAAGGTTACTCTCCCTTTAAAAAATTAGCACCAATGAGCTTTCAGCTCGGATTACAGTATTCCTGGCATCTATAATTTTAGAAGAAAATTGTTCTTTTTTTCAGGAAGATGTAATCTATAGTCCTGCCTGGCCAGTTTAGTCATGAAAAACTCGACGTTCCCCTTCTTAATTTACTTTGATCTTCTAAAAAACAACTCATGCATGCAGCTGCATTATTGTCTGTGGCCGTATGCAAGAACAACGGGAAAACCGTTTTCCGGGAAAATGTGACGTCATTAGCGTAGGTGGAGGATTTTTGGAAAACGCCTCCGCCTACGCTAATGACGTCACATTTTCCCGGAAAACGGTTCTTGCATACGGCCACTGTTGACATTGTTGTTAACATGTGCAGTGTAGTACTCACAGAGAACTTTCTCTTATGTGGAGTTAAAATCTTGTAAAAGTAGAAAAAAGTAGTGTTAATTTCTGATTGTAAAAGTAGTTGGAAAAGTAGTATGCCTTCGTAATTGACAAACTTTTACAGCAAAAATCCCATTACGCGAGTGTTGGATTACTACTTTTCCAACTACTTTTACAATCAAAAAATTAACACTACTTTTACACTTTTCCATCTACTTTTACAAGATTTTAACACCGCATTACAAGATGTTCTGTTCTAAGAAAGTGACTGCTTAAAGATGGAGGCCCTCGAATGTCTATGTAAATATATAACATATCTATTATGCAAGGGGCAAGTGATATGCAAGAAATTAGCACGACCATTCATCAATCCCGTAGCGCAGTGGTAAAAGTGCTCACTAGTAAGCGTAACGTCGCGGGTTCGAAACCTATTGCCGAACTTTCCTATTTTCAAAATTTCGCGCCTTTGCCTGTACATCAAGCATGGATTCATTCATGATTCTAGCGATCAATAAGCTAAATTAGCATAAACTAATTTATGTAAGGTATGCAGAATAACTTTTGCTATCTTTCTGTCTTCACAGTTTATTCACGAAAATATTGCCCGGACACCACCTTTAATGTTATAACAGACCACCAGAGATTGAATTTATTATTTTTTCAAGGATATTATTTTTTTCAAGACGATCTTTTATAATTAAGAAAATGAAAAGTAAGAAATTATTTATAAGTTTAATTAAATTTTCTGTGTGAGTATGTCCAAAACTACTTGAATGACACAACTACCCTCAATTTCTAGTCTATCAATGTTTCGACTATGTGTGATTCAGAGAAAAAGCAATAAAGCCTAGGGACCAATATGGGGCCATTCATTGGCAATTCACACCAATCGAATTGTAAGCGCTTATTTTGTCTGTGTTTATTTAATAAAGCTTATTTTCCACACCCGCGAAATTACCAGCGAAATTTTTCTCACATTTCTCTCTAAATTTTCTTCTTACTTGCATTTCTTTCTTTCTTTCTTTCTTTCTTTCTTTCTTTCTTTCTTTCTTTCTTTCTTTTTCTTTATTTCCATCATAACAAATGAACAATAGAACAGATATGTAATAAATATAGGTTGATGGAGGTCGCGTTATCAGCGAATCGGTTGAAGGCAGCAGGGAAATGGGGTAGGAAGAAATGGAAATGGGGGAAAGGGGCATTTTCCCCGTTTTTGTGCGAAGTCGGCTTTTCTGATATATTTATGCCACATGGTTCGATAGTGTCCCTTTTTATTGAGACATTCGCCTCTATAAATATGATTTTCTACAGCAATAATGCCATAGCCCTCTTTTGTTGACGTCGTAAAAAACACTATCTGAGAGAATTCAACAACTGGTACATTTTTTGGTATCGACGAAAAATGGATTTTTTTGTTTTATGTATGATAATTACAGGCTCCATGAGTGAAGTTCACTGGTACTTGGAAATTCCTTCCAATTGAAAGGGGGGTGACCACACAACGATTTGGCGCCTTTTCCTAAAAGGTTTATTTCGAATCCAATCGATTCGTGAGTGGGTGCAGTCGACTCCTTGGCTAATTCTAAGAAACTATTGTCAAGGAGAGTTTTTTGATCAACGGTCAACGAAGGCTGGAAATTTTAGGAAAAAAATTTACATTAAATTAATTCTCACTATTTTCCCATAGCCCAGGTAAATTTTTTATTTGCTCAATATCTTCTACAAATTATATTACACCTTTAGTTTAAAATTGATAATTTAAAAAAAAAGGTGAAATTTGTAAACGAATCGTTATTGTAACGACAAACTGAATTGTGGTGTGCTCCTACAGTAATCCCTAATCAGTGAATTTGGTTTTTCGCTAGTTTTAACCATATTTTCAGCGCTTTTCTATACAATGTTAGAGGTATATGATTATTCTGCACCATCGGAGTGCAACTGCACAGTATATCTGGTGATTACATTGCTGATCGTACTTGTACTGTAAATTTTACTCACTTTCGTATCCGAACCAGCTTGCGAACTAGTTACCATACTCATGTCATTCCGTACTTTTTCTTCTCGGTTTTATAGACTGATCAGAGAATTAGAGAGAACACGTAAATTACAGTACACGTACAGTACAAGTACGATCAGTAATGTAATCACCATATATACCGTGCAGTTGTACTCCGATGGTGCAGAATAATCATATACCTCTAACATTGTAAAGAAAAGCGCTCAAATATGCTTAAAACTAGCGAAAAACCAAATTCACTGATTAGGGATTACTGTAGGAGCACACCACAATTCAGTTTGTCGTTACAAAAACGATTCGTTTACAAATTTCACCTTTTTAAAAAATTATCAATTTTAAACTAAAGGTGTAATATAATGTGTAGAAGATATTGAGCAAATAAAAAAATTACCTGGGAAAATAGTGAGAATTAATTTAATGTAATTTTTTTTTAGAAAATTCCCATTTCCAGCCTTCGTTGACCGTTGATAAAAAACTCTCCTTGACAATAGTTTCTTAGAATTAGCCAAGGAGTCGACTGCACCCACTCACGAATCGATTGGATTCGAAATAAACCTTTTAGGAAAAGGCGCCAAATCGTTGTGTGGTCACCCCCTGAAGCGAATTTTCAATTGGAAGGAATTTCCAAGTGCCAGTGAACTTCACTCATGGAGCCTGTAATTATCATACATAAAACAAAAAAAATCCATTTTTCGTCGATACCGCACCTATGTGGATTTTCTAATGCACTGTTACATTTGCCTTACGTGTCTACGCCGTAACCCCCTCCGTCGCGTCGGACAGGCGGCGGAGGGGGTTACGGCATAGACACGTAAGGCAAATGTAACAGTGCATAAGACATAGTGTTGTAATACATTTCTGCACCCCTATGTGCTATCGATAGAGATCGATAGAGCTCCGACAGCTCCACAGTAGCTCTCGCGTACTGTAGCGAAAATTTGCATTTTGTTTATCTCGTAGTTTTTTCTTTTTTTTGTTGTGTTTCTGTCATTCATCTTCAGCCATGTCCGAGCCAATTTCACCCTCCGCTCTGACGACATTCTCTCGCAAGCAAAGAAAGCGAGAGAGCATTGTCGGTTTCAAGTTAGCTCGAGTTTAATAATGTTGACGAAGATAATCGAAATTTAATATTGCGAATCTACCACAGTCTAGTCAATATGAGGCTAAAAATAAATGCGTTTACGTGAATATAAACACCTTTTAAACTCATTTAGCTAAAGTGGAAAATGTTGATGACTCAGGAAGACCAGACATTAACCAGACTATTACCGATATTTACGCGACGCATGCGTCTTATAATTCCACCAAGTCTAGCTCTCTTATAAATAATAATTGTATCACAATTCGCACTAGTCAGTACGAACGGTTACCCAATCAAACTACATGCCCTCGTCTCATTCATTCATTTTATTCGTTGTATTGTTTGTCTTTTCTCGAAAACGCATAATTATTATTGTTATTATTATAATTAATTTATATTAAGTTATATTATTTATTATTTATATTTTTTGCTGATTACATGGATCGGCCCGCTTCTTCGTACACGCTAACGAGAAATATTTATCACTTTCCATCGTAATATTGGATCTACTGTTATTTATTTCTTTATTCCATCAAATATAATGATAAGAGGTGATATGTATTAGGACAGAAGAGGGATAGATGGACCTCCGCCGCTTAAGACGATTTCGGTTACGTTTTTGTTGTTTAATTATTCTTTTGTTTACTCTTGGGCGAAACGAAGCGAAGTTGATCAGTTTATGACATAAAAGGTAATAATGTGTTTATTAATATACAGCAATATTTAATATTCTAATATTATAATTGTGATGATAATGATAGCAATAATGATATCATCCCACAATCATACAATACAACAATACCTGCAATACAATCACGTTCGCTCATTGATAGGGTGATTCAAGACAGGGATATTCCCAATTCAATTGGTTTTCTTTCTTGTACTCATCGAATCAGATTGCTGTATGACTTGATGTTCTTTTTATATCCTCTGGTATTTCAAAACTTAACGTGTACCTATCATTTTCACTTGAGAGATGTCTACTTGAAGTGCTGCATATACGTAATGCATGTCGACAAATGTTCTTTCACTTGAACTAGACTTAAGGTAAACTTCAAGTCACTGACATATTTTAAGAAGCTCTTAGTTTTCGAAATACTAGAGTCTGAGCTAACCACGAGGAAGAATCATGAAATTATTTGATGCAGAACTTGATATCCCACGTAGCAGACAGAGCTCCGTCCGATATGTCTCTATCAGAATGTAATCCCTTTAGATATTAAAAAAGGTATCATAGCAACCCCCCAGGCGGTAAGCCTCTCCATTTCTCTGGCGCTCTCTCGGTATCACACACTCTCTCACTCTGTCTGCGACTCTCTCGTCCATACTCCTACTCTGATATCGCATATTTACACTACTTATTCATCTTATCACCTTTACGATAATAATATTATTGTTGTTATGATGAGTATGCCTGTCTATCAGTGGTGGTATTTCACCGTTTCACCGCCTGCTAAAATGTCATCCAAATTCCAAACGAATCAATAGCAGTCAACGTACTTCATTCTATTATTGCAGTAGAACAAGATGCGGCTGATTTTATTGTATTGTTAGTGTCGTGTACACTGTAGTCATCTTCTATGACTCGATCACGCAAATTTGTTCCGATATTTTCGTCTATTTTATCATTTTCTGCCGTAATGTTCGGCGTTCACTTGCTTTTCAACCACTTTAATAGTTTAAAAATATTTAGATAAAATAAGTAAGTAAAAATAGAAGTGGATAAAAGTGCGAGAATTTTTTTTCTATCAAGGCCAATCTAGCATCCTTTTCGCATCGAAAATAGAGACTTTGTTTACAGTCATTCGACAAAATGATATGAACCGAGTAAAAAGAAACGAGGTACTTTGTTTGAAACTTGAGAGCGCTCTATAAATATCCTTTGTTTAAATTAATTTAATCCGGAAGCCTTTATATCAAATTACGTGGGGCGAAGTCAAATGTATTTAGACGAATTTTTATGTTATTAAAATTGAATAAATTTTTGTTTAATTCAGAAAACGAAGTATGTAGGTACGAAAATAATTGTATGCGGCGTGTTTATTTTGTTTCAGTTTAATTTATGAAGATCATTAAATATGGAGAAGCGCGAATGTTTGTGCTATAACGACTAGTATATTCAAATGAAAGTGATCAGCAAAAAGCTAGAGATTACTCTCGCCGGTGCAGTGGTAAACCTGCCGATTTGATAACCCATGGTCGCGTGGTCAAGAGGACACATGCACACAGAGAAAAAAAGTGTAATCCACAGCACATAAGACCTGTGAAGTGTTATATTTAACACTTTTGAGTTTTAAAATAGCTCAAAAAGTGTTAAATATAACACTTCACAGGTCTTATGTGCTGTGGATTACAGCTCTTTTCTCTGTGTGTGGTCATAGTATTAATGTAAAATTATTGTCAATTCCAGTGGAGAAACTGGTATTAAATTTATCTAATATGGTATTTGATACAAATAATTCATTCTCGTCCGTTTTGAAGTTAGTGAGTGGTCGTCGATTCTTTCCTCCCTCCCTTCTCTTCCTCGGCAAGTTTCCCTGCCAAGTCGGAGTGGTCACCGTGGCAGTGTGGACCAAGAAGATGGCTACCTCCCTACTGGATACCGTCCACTGCCTCTAGCAGTAAAAGTAAGCTGATTTGCGTGGTTTAATCGGGTCACAGGAACATCAAGAGTCGCCCATCCCGCAAAACAATCATACTTCAATGCAACGCATGGACCACCAGCCGGGATGCCATTCACGTCAGAGCTCTCAATTCATCTCCACAACCAAGAACCCCTTCGGGGGAGATTCCCTATTGAACTCTTGATAAAACGTGTTTAAACAAAAAAAATTGATTGATTGATCGCTGGCACGGAACCTATTGCCGAAATTTCGCATTTTTAAAAGCGCACCTTTTCGTGCAACTTCAAGCAGTGATTCAATTGTGATTCTAGTGATCGTTACGCACAATCAGCGAAAAGAAATAGAGCATGAATTGTAGAATAGATTTTGCTATCTTTCCGTCTTCGCAGTTTGTTTTTATTTACTTATTTATTTACTCCATCAAATATATTCATGAACACCATATTACTCACAGCGTTCTCATGACTTTCAAAGCAAGAACGACCGCTCAACATACAAACTCTCTCGAATACAATGGTCTCTCCTTTGTCTTGCTTTGGAAGAAAAATGGATTGGACCAGAATACTGTGTGGCAAATGGAAAGAGGGGAGATGGATTTCCGTCGCGGTTTAGGGTATTGTTCATGATGATATTCGCGTGACTTTACATTTAAACCTGTGAATCGTTTCGAAAAGTACCTCAACTTTATTCTTGCTTGCACTTCTCCTGTTTCTTTACGGGATCGGCATTTTCTGATAAATTTATGAGTCTTGGCTTGATATTGGCCGTTTCCATTCGTTTCCATAGCGATGAATATAGATGAGGCAGCCTAAAGTGCCTTGCAACTCAATCAGTCTATTCATATACTTCCCGTCCCTGAAAATCAATCAATACTAATCAATAAGTGACGATTACAGTATCCGAGATGTCGTGCTCCTACAGTAAGCTAGCGACGAGTCTCGAGGAGGCGGAGAAGGAGAAAGTTCGGGTGAGTTTCCAATATCTTGCACCTATCCACTTACTATATTCATATCGTACGTTAATTATATGAAATTTCTAATAAAAACAAAAAAAAACAGACAAAGGAATTTAGAACATTTGTAACATATACAATATTCCAAACTTCTCCATGTTTTGGCATAGACTTATTTTCTATTCAAATATATACTCATTTTGGTCGTGACTAACCGCCCAGAAGTGCATAATGAATGAAGAATAGGAAGGACGGGGGGGGGGGCTAAAGTTCGAAATTGCAACGTGCCAAAAAGACAGGGAAGTGCTCAATACTCTTCCAGATTCCCTACCGTTTGCCCATCGTGCCGCAGCCCTTTTCCTGTTGCAGATGCTGCAAGTGGATTCTGAAAGTAAGTGTTCATTTTTCAAGGTTCATAATTTAAATTTTTCTCGTGCTCTCTTTCCTACGAGGGAATATTGCCGAGTAAAGTTATCTTCGGGTGTATCTTTAAAGGCACACCCCAAGCTAATTTTACTCTCCGCATTGGCAATACTCTCTCGCAGACAAAGAAAGCGAGAGAGTGTGGCCAGAGCGGAGAGTTTCAAATTAGCTTGGGGTGTCGCTTTAATGGGGCAAAAATATAGCACATGATAAAAAACATGTGTGTGAATAACATATCAAAAAATTACACTTTGATTGGTCGAGCAAAGTTACACTGAAAAATGTACTTTTTGGCATACTTTTGCACGGTACTGTACGTCATATTGATTTTTTAAATGGTACAAGAAATGTATATTTTTGTGGATTATTGATTATTCAGATCATTGTCGTTCTATTCCTGATCTACATGGCTTGCTCATACCTCTTCTTCAATCCATCATCAAATCGACACTCTTCTGAAGTACGATAGATATCTTATAGGCGCAATCGCGATTGACATATCGGAACACAAAATTAGATTCCCGCATTTCGATTAGCATTCTTATAGTACAAAACATCCAGAATTTTCCCATTCGGCTCAACTTTTCTCACATATTTTGCAGAATCTTTACGAAAACAACAAAAACATGTCACAAAAACCAAACGTTTGTGCCACTATTCTACATTAAAGACTATGTTCGTCCCAAATTCCTCCCTATCTTTTGCATTCTATTTAATTGTAAATAATATCGATAAAATAAGTTCCGCCCATTTAACAATTACGAATAGGCCACGCCCTTTTATTACAACTAAGACTCCGCCCACTTTTCTAAATTGTTCAATGTCGTCTTGTGATAGTCGTAGTAGTAGTGCTATTGTAGTCCATCACCATCAACGACACCGACATCGACTACACTAAGATGCCCAAGGTTCGTGATCTTTGAACCTTGATCTCTGAATGTGATCTTTGATCTTTGATCTTTGATTTTCAGATTTTAGTTTGGACTACGTTCTTCGGTCAAGATCTGAAAAAGATCATAGATACGGATCAGGCTGCATGCCCGCTCAAATGCGATTATCGATCGAGAAAGTTAGCAAAATATTCTGATCTACTATACTTCATTTCCAATAATACGTGAAGCAATCAATATTCAATGCAAATCAATCAATACTCTTCAAAATTCAATCAATATTCAGAAATCTGACAGAATCCGAAGCTGACGCTGTGTTTTTCCACCTTCGCGACATTCAGGTACTGTAGACCATACCGATACCCCAATATTATAGATTGATCCCAGATGATATCGATTGATTTCAGACGTACCCTCCTGATCTACCGTTGCACCGACGGCCCGACCAGTATTACACCGCTTTCGTTATGGAGTCTGGATATCACGCAGGCGACGCGATTTCGGGAGAGCACAGTGTAAACGTTTTCGATTTTTTCTCCATTTTTTGCATTGTCACATGAAGGCACTAGGTCGGATAGGAACCGATGAATGAGAACCGTCTGGATGATAAGTATGCAAATAGTCCTCATCCAGTCGGTTCTCATTCATCGGCTCTCATCCGACCCTTCACATGAACATACACTCAGAAAAATGAAGTGTTAAGACACCGGCTCAGTAAGACTCCCGGTAGTGCCGGACATCGACCTCACTGATTTGGCTCAAAATTTTTTTGTGGATACCCCCATGGCCCTCCATCACAAAATGGGTATTCATTTGGGCTGGGTTCTTGAAACATGAATGTGGCGGGTTCTCGAAATTTGAAAACTCGATTTTCACCAAAAAAAAGTGGAGCGGTCTAGGTTCTATGTTAGTGTCGATTAATTACAAGTATGCTTAGACAACAAAAACTCGCTATAGGACGGTTCGGATATCCGATCGCAAACTGATTTTTTTACCTCCTCAAAACACATTAAAATTAATTAAATTTTTAAATTACAAAATCGCACAATTATTTTTGCCTTATCTTATAGAGCAAAAAATTCCGCGTCGAATGAGGCTAAAAATTAAAAAATCGATAGACCCCTATTTTGAGAAAAATGGGCCTGACCATGACTCGAAAATATTTTTGTTTTTAAAACCCCTCATGTTTGTACTCATATTGAAGAGCTCGTCGAGTAGAACAACCTTCATGTTGAACGTTTTATTTGAAACTCATATACAAGAGAGTTTCACACGTTTTCCTGCAATTTTGAGTAAAACGAAAATGAAATATTTTTAAAACAAAAAAGCGCAGTCCAATTTTTGCCTCATCTTATAGAGCAAAAAATTCCGCGTCGAATGAGTGTAAAAAATAAAAAATCGATAGACCCCTATTTTGAGAAATATGGGCCTGACCATGACTCGAAAATATTTTTGTTTTCAAACCCCCTCATCTTTGTGCTGATATTGAAGAACTTTTTGAGTAGAACAACTTTCGCGTTGGACATTTTGTATGAAACTCATGTACAAGAGAGATACACACGATTTTGTGACCAATTTTGAGTTAACCGAAATAAAAATATTTTTTTGCAAAATCGTGTGTATCTCTCTTGTACATGAGTTTCAGACAAAACGTTCAACATGAAAGTTGTTCTACTCAAAAAGATCTTCAATATGAGCACAAACATGAGGGGGTTTGAAAACAAAAATATTTTCGAGTCATGGTCAGGCCCATTTTTCTCAAAATAGGGGTCTATCGATTTTTTATTTTTTACACTCATTCGACGCGGAATTTTTTGCTCTATAAGATGAGGCAAAAATTGGACTGCGCTTTTTTGTTTTAAAAATATTTCATTTTCGTTTTACTCATAATTGCAGGAAAACGTGTGAAACTCTCTTGTATATGAGTTTCAGATAAAACGTTCAACATGAAGGTTGTTCTACTCGACGAGCTCTTCAATATGAGTACAAACATGAGGGGTTTTAAAAACAAAAATATTTTCGAGTCATGGTCAGGCCCATTTTTCTCAAAATAGGGGTCTATCGATTTTTTAATTTTTAGCCTCATTCGACGCGGAATTTTTTGCTCTATAAGATAAGGCAAAAATAATTGTGCGATTTTGTAATTTAAAATTTTAATTAATTTTAATGTGTTTTGAGGAGGTAAAAAAATCAGTTTGCGATCGGATATCCGAACCGTCCTATAGCGAGTTTTTGTTGTCTATTCATACTTGTAATTAATCGACACTAACATTGAACCTAGGTCGCTCCACTTTTTTTTGGTGAAAATCGAGTTTTCAAATTTCGAGAACCAGCCACATTCATGTTTCAAGGACCCAGCCCAAATGAATACCCATTTTGTGATCGGGGGCCATGGGGGTATCCACAAAAAAATTTTGAGCCAAATCGGTGAGGTCGATGTCCGGGGTCACTGGCACAACCCTCGAATCTTACTGAGCCGGTGTCTTAATATGAACACCCATAGGTGTTCCGGGTGAAACTGTAATCCCCAATGTGTTCTAATTAACACCTCTTGGGGTGTAAATTAGAAAAAGGTGTAAATTGGAGCACATGGGGGTGTTCAATAGAACAATCTGATGTGTTCAATAGTACACATAAAAAAGCTGCATAGATTTTTTACACCTTTTTTTCTGAATGTATGTAGCATAACTGTCTCAAAAGAGTGTAAATAAAGCAAATGAATCAAAAAAGTAACATAATTTGTTTTAGCTCCCGAACGATTTCTTCAACGTGACCATGGACTATAGAATTGATCCCAAAACCTATTTCTGGGGCTATGGCAGAATGAAGAAAGCGGAGACTGCTGAAGAGAAGAAGAAGCTGGAAGTGCTGACCGAGAAGGAGGTTAGGCAGCTTTCAGGCATCTAAATAAAAGCGAAAAAGAATTTAAAAAAATTTTATGAAATGATTCATAACTAACAATTCATTATTGCAAACCAAATAAATATATTTGATATTCGAAATTTCATGATTATTTTTTTCTGAAAATTTTAGTTGCGAACATTGTATTGAGTTTTATTAAATTAAATTTCAAAAATGAATCAATAATTCAGATCGATAAAATCATCGCAAAGAAGAAATCACTCAGCGTTGCGATGATCTCTAATTGTGGCACAATGTCTGGACGGGAAACGTACATTGAGGTAGTCTTGTTGGCACTTCTTCGGTTTCTGGGCATTTCGCCCCCGTGGACATCGTCCTACCAGTGAGGACGACCGGTCCATTCGATCGAAAAGATCGAAATGGAGTGGGGGGGGGGGGGGGGGGGGTAAATGGGGGGGGGGGGCAGAAACCGAAGAAAAAACCGTCTTGTTCACATATTTACACGATTTCCGTGTGAGAGTTTCATTCCCATGAATTCAAATATTGACATTATAAAATACACTTAGAGTAGCCACAATGAATTTCTATGTATTTTTGCAAGGCAATTTCACAAGTACATTTTATACTGACAACACGCGTTTTTATTCAAATACTATTATTAGGGTGTGCCAAAAGTCTTTGCACTTTTTTCATACTTCATATTTTTATGAATAACAAACCAAGCAACTACATTCAAATGGTGACATATTTTCCACGTTTATGAACAACTGTCCTCCATCTCGTATGCAACTGCATGACACCGTTCTGGCAGAACTCATTAGGGAGCGAGACAATCCAAAGGCCGATCTCCCGTTTCACATCGGTCAGACTACGGAAGGTTTTCCCTCTGCAGCAGTGCTCGAGAGATCGGAAAGCGTGCCAATCACAAGGGGACAGGTCGGGGGAATACGGTGGATGGGGAAGCCAGCCAATATCTAAATTCTTCAGTTTGATCTGCGTCTTGTTAGTGTGATGTGTCCTCGCGTTGTTTATTAAAATCAATACTTTTCCTCATAAAAAGTGACAGAGAAGGACTCAGGCCTCCATCTCCTCCAGTTGTTTGCAGAACGCATCGATGCTAACAGTCTGCCCCTCTGGCAACAGTTCGTAATAAACCACACCAATAGATCAGAAGAAGAATGAGAGCGACTCTTTCTTTCCATTCGGATTGCGTTTCGGGAAGGGTTTTGCTTCCTCCCAAGAGGGCAGCTATTCAATCTTCATATGGAGGTTGTCGTACCACGCCCACTCTTCATCGTGGTAGACAATGAACTTCACCCAATCAGTGAATCGAGAGTGGCCGAGATTTAAAGTGGAGGTGTCAGCTCGGTTTGTGCGCTGTAAGACCAAGTGTGCATGGGGAACTAATTAAGGTGCCCTGGGACGAAGGGCAGACCGAATGAAGATGTGACAGATAGTGGATCCTGGAGTACCATTTGTCTACTCAAGGTCTCACAAACTCTGCATCGGATAACTACCGTCAATTCGAAGAACCAGGCCTTCGATTTAGCTGGTATGAGGTCATGACCTCGGTTTTTCAACCCAAGAAAATGGTTGTTCTTGAAATGACAATACCAGGGGAAGACTATTATACGACACGGCGCCCTTGGCTTCGTTGACTGGGGTGGTTGGTGATACGTTTCTGTTGCAGTCCACTCCGTACGATGCAAGTCAAGAAGGACATGTCGAACTTTGACGAATGATGTCATAAATAAAAATTTATATCTAGTCGAGGAAAGAGAGTTAACAAATGAGACTTATCACATTTACTGATCAATAGGACTCCGATATAGGAAAAATGCCACAAGGCGTAACAATTGCTCTGGACCGAGAAATAGGGGTCGAAAGTAGGTGCAGAAAAATGTGCAAAGACTTTTGGCACACCCTAATATATTAATAATATTACTATTGTTTTTATACTAACGCATCTTCCGTTCATTTCACTGATCTATCTCATATCTTATGTTGTCAGCATTACTTCAGTAGCGATCTCTCTTCTTTTTAAATTTAAAAAATGACCAAAATAAATAAAATAATATTTCCAGCATCTCACTCGTCACATGCCGATCACCTTCGTCGGCAGTTGTTTTCCCGCCCATAAACATGCAAATTGTAGCCGCCGAAGCGAAGACTGTGAACGCAAATTATACGGTAAGTTTAAATGGTTGTGGACTAAATCAAGTCCAATTTTCCCTTTCTCGTACCGGAATTGTCAAAGAAATGCGAAAAAAGCTAATTTGAAACCCTTCGCTCTTTTTTAGCAAACGAGTAAGCTCTCCCAGAACAAGAACAAATAGGTTATGCTTACTATCTATAAAATCAAAAATTATATCTACTTTTTCAAAGAAGTTATAATCAATTAATTAAGGGTCCGGATCTGTAAGACTCGACCATTTCGGACAAATTTCGGACATCGCGCCAAGAATTTTGATTCAGGCCACTCCACTTTATGGGTGTAGGGTTCCTTGGGCCCTGATTACAAAATGGTACTCAAAGTGGCCCTAGCAGTGGAAAGCGGCGCGCCAGGTGGGCGCCAAGTTTGAAAACTCGATTTTTATATTTTTTCAACCGAACAAGCTAGAGACCAAATTTCTTCGGCATTGTGTTAGACATGCCGAATGTGCACAGAAACACTATTGAGATTAATTTTAAGCAATTCCTAGACTAATTTTTTTACTCGATTTTTAGGTTTTTTTCGATTTCTCGGCATCTCAATGTCAATTCCGCACAAGTTCTCTAGTATATTCATGGAGCCCAACTACCATTGCATGTAACACTGCCAGGCTGAAATCGATCTTGGATTGCGCGTTTCGGAAAAAATCGGTTGAGTGTCTCCAACTTGACTCAGAATCGTTATTTCGTGTTTTTTAAATGTATTTTCCAAACGATTAGTGCGGAATTGTGGTCTACTCAAAGTTTAGAGGTGAGACAAGTAAAATGACACAAGAAGCCCATAACTTGGATCAATTTGAAAATTTCGATTTTCACGACCCCGGGGTCATGGTCTGAAAATTTCAAAATTTCTCAAGTTTAAAATGTTTTCATTTATGTGGCTTATTGTTAAGTACTAATGATGTGAATAATATTCAGCCAATGCACAATGGCTGATCTATCCTTTCAACCATTTTTCGAAAAGATTCATGTTGAATGCGTGCGAAAAAAGTCAGAATTGTGCTTGAATGAGTTTCAAACTTACTTTCTGTAACATTCTATCTAAGTACTTTGCAATATACATAATCAATATGAAAATCGTTAATTTTGAAAAATTCATATTTTTTTACCATGACATGGAAATCGATTTTTTCAAAAGTGAGCCGAATGCCGGGATTTCAGTTCTACTATATTTACTCATCATGAAACTTCACATTGTCGTTTTCATTTGCTAATTGTCGCGGCATTCGAGTCGAAAAACTGCAATATTTCAGAAATTTTCCGTGAAAGTAGGCACTCAAATTGATTTTTTAGAATTTTCGAAAACAAACGATTTTCATATTGATCATGTATATCGCAAAGTACTAAAATAGAATGTTACAGGGAGTAAGTTGGAAACTGATTCAAGCACAATTCTGACTTTTTCGCACGCATTCAACATGAAACTTTTCGAACAATGGTTGAAAGGAGAGATCAGTCATTGATCATTGGTTGAATATTTTTCACATCATTAGTACTTCACAATAAGCCACATAAATGAAAACATTTCAAACTTGAGAAATTTTGAAATTTTCGACCATGACCCCCGCCCGGGTCGTGAAAATCGAAATTTTCAAATTGATCCAAGTTATGGGCTTCTTGTGTCATTTTACTTGTCTCACCTCTAAACTTTGAGTAGACCACAATTCCGCACTAATCGTTTGGAAAATACATTTAAAAAACACGAAATAACGATTCTGAGTCAAGTTGGAGACACTCAACCGATTTTTTCCGAAACGCGCAATCCAAGATCGATTTCAGCCTGGTAGGGTTACATGCAATGGTAGTTGGGCTCCATGAATATACTAGAGAACTTGTGCGGAATTGACATTGAGATGCCGAGAAATCGAAAAAAACCTAAAAATCGAGTAAAAAAATTAGTCTAGGAATTGCTTAAAATTAATCTCAATAGTGTTTCTGTGCACATTCGGCATGCCTAACACAATGCCGAAGAAATTTGGTCTCTAGCTTGTTCGGTTGAAAAAATATAATAATCGAGTTTTCAAACTTGGCGCCCACCTGGCACGCCGCTTTCCACTGCTAGGGCCACTTTGAGTACCATTTTGTAATCAGGGCCCAAGGTACCCTACACCCATAAAGTGGAGTGGCCTGAATCAAAATTCTTGGCGCGATGTCCGGAACATGGTCGAGTCTTACAGATCCGGACTCTTAAGTAAAGCACTTTCCAGAATCAAACTATTTCGTGTTCGCTTTCGAAAACAGTGTTTGCAAGGATTACGTCACTGAAAAATTCTTCCGATTACGGTACATAATATCGATTGATTTTTTATTAATCATGCCATAATTCTTTGCCGACTATTTATTGACTACGGCATATAAGATCTTTTTATTATTCATTGATATTGATTGATTATTGATTTATTGATTTCAGTCAAAATATCGTCCCTCTCGTTCTGAAACGTAGCCTCTACGATCAAATCGCCCCGTCTTCCTCTTTCATTGCTGCCGATGATTTTGAATCTCCGAAAGAATTCGCCGATTATCTCAAGAAAGTCGCATCGAATTCCACGGAGTACAGGAGGTACACACATAAAAATAAGTGTTATCCACGGAGCATGAGACCTCAGAGGTGTCATATTTAACACTTTTCGAGCTCAAAAAGTGTTAAATATGACACTTCTCAGGTCTTATGCTCCGTGGATAACACTTATTTTTCACACTTATTTTTCTGTGTGTATTGATCGATTGCCTCGTCGTTCCCTATACTACAGAATTGCGGAGACATGACTTCCTGCATTTAGCAGTGGCTTGTATATCGTTGCTCTCACAGCTTTCAGAATATAAATCCATAAAGCATGCAACACCGGTTGTAGACGAACGTGACGTCATAAGTGTGTGCGGGACGTTTGCCAAACATCCTCTCTGTACGCTGGTGATGTCACGTTTTCGACTCTATAAGATTACTGACAACTAAAATTACTGACAATTTTGAGCGAAAAATTAAAATATTTTCAGATTTTTCGACTGGCGAAAAGAGTACTACTTCAGTAACCCGGCGCAGGGTCTGTGCGACTTTTGCAGGTAAACTCCCAATTGTTTTTATAGTCCTTGGATAATTTAAACTCTCCTTTCTGCTACCACTCCTTCGCTGGCAATGGAAATAAAAGATTTGAGTCAGAGCGAAAGATTTCACAAGCGCTATTTTGAAATGGTTCAATGATTTGGAAATGATTTTCATTTCCAGGGACCTCTACCACAAAAACGTCACAACGCACGCGAATTTCGACAGGCTCGCGTACTACAAGAAAAATCAATGCGAGGTAACTATTTTTTCCAGTTTTCAATGAGAATTATTTTATTTCAGCTAAATTTCGCCAAGTATCTGCTTCCGAAATCGTGATCATACACTGTATTGATTGATTATCGGAAACAAAGTTTGCTTTTTGGTCACCATCATTTTATGGGTACTGATGATAGTGTTCATATTCGTCTTTGTATCTCGTTTTGATCACACTGCGGGTTGTATTTATAATAAATTAATTGTTTAAGCTATTGATATAAGAATACATTGAGCAACGCCGAATATCACAATCTCATCAGTTTTTTTTCACATTTCTCCTGTAATCTTTGCCTCGAATGAGTTGTAACCAAACCCTCTCGTCTTCGTTGTCCTCGAGAGAGTGTATCCATAACGGAGAGTGAAATCGGGACGGGGTGTGCCTTTAAAGTGATCCAAAATGTGCGATAATTTGTTGTGTTCTTCGCCGGTCTGTGCAGTGGATCAGCTGGAAGTGGGCCTTGGGGAATCCTCATGGCAACGCTGCTGCAGCTAGCTGACCCTAATCGCCTGAATAAAGTTGTTAAGGGGAGCCTCTCTCAATGGTCTCTTCTACGCGCAATGCTTTCTCGTTGTTAGAGAACAAAGAAATAGTGTGCGCAATGAAGAGACCATTGAGAGAAGTACCGCTCCCTTCAAAATGCAATGTAAATGTAAGCGAACAGATCATTCTGTTTTATATAGCATTAAGCGAGTACATTTGCATCCTTCTCAAATAATATATTGTATACACTTTATATTTAATTGCGTTGCTTCGAACAGTTCGACACACGACTTTATCATTTAACTGAATAGGTCGGCATGTGCGTTTTTTGTTATATTGGAGGCCATGTGGTACCAACCACGAGTGCCACAATGGCCTAATTTGTGGTCTCACTGGTCGTATCGGCTTCATCCGCGGTCGGTGGCTCCATGGACTTATCTGTGGTGGGTGGTTTGGTCGGTTCAACCGTGGTTGGTGCGTCCGTTGGAGGAACCGTGGTTGGTGCGTCGGTTGGAGGAACCGTGGTTGGTGTGTCAGTTGGAGGAACCGTGGTTGGTGTGTCAGTTGGAGGAACCGTTGTGGGTGCGTCCGTCGGTTGAACCGTGGTTGGTGCGTCCGTTGGAGGAACCGTGGTTGGTGCGTCCGTTGGAGGAACCGTGGTTGGTGCGTCCGTCGGTTGAACCGTGGTAGGTGCGTCCGTCGGTTGAACCGTGGTGGGTGCGTCCGTCGGTTGAACCGTGGTGGGTGCGTCCGTCGGTTGAACCGTGGTTGGTGCGTCCGTTGGAGGAACCGTGGTGGGTGCGTCCGTCGGTTGAACCGTGGTGGGTGCGTCCGTCGGTTGAACCGTGGTGGGTGCGTCCGTCGGTTGAACCGTGGTGGGTGCGTCCGTCGGTTGAACCGTGGTTGGTGCGTCCGTTGGAGGAACCGCGGTGGGTGCGTCCGTCGGTTGAACCGTGGTTGGTGCGTCCGTTGGAGGAACCGTGGTGGGTGCGTCCGTCGGTTGAACCGTGGTGGGTGCGTCCGTTGGAGGAACCGTGGTGGGTGCGTCCGTCGGTTGAACCGTGGTGGGTGCGTCGGTTGGAGGAACCGTGGATGGCACCACCGTTGGCACAGGGCTGGTTGCTGGTTCCAAGGTGGTGAGCGGTTCCGGTGGGGTTGAATTCTGCGGACCAAAGAACGTGGAATTGTCAGACAAATCTTCCGTAGGCGGCATCATTGGAACAGATGTATTTCCATTCAGATTGAGAAGATCCGAATCGTCCCCGCCACTCTGATCCTCAGTATTCGCGGGCTCATCAGTCCTTAAATGATAAACGAGTGAGTGACGAAATTATCTATCTATTACAAAAATACTTCGTTGCACTTACGGGGGTTGAAGAAAAATAAATGCCCCGATTCCGATACCAGCGAAAACTGAAACAATGATGATCTTTGATCTTTGCCCTTTGACCTTTGATCTTTGATCTCAACTTACTTAGCAACACGGCAATAACAATCAAGGCTATTTTGACTTTCAACGACATTCCCTTCTTCGGCTTCTCATTAGTGACCTTTTTATATTTAATTCCCTTCGCGGGCTTCTTCTTCTTCTCTTTCTCGGATTCTTCAGAATTCTCCTTAACGATCGATTTTAGATACTGCATGCGGGAGTTCAAAGTTCTGTTTCAGTGAGCTTTGTAGTGAGTAATTTGAATGATTTGTAAAATTCACTACGCTTAATCTGGAAACACGCCCTTACTTTCTCGGGACAACTCTTCTCCTCTTCCTCCTCATCATCATTTTTTGCCGGTTCCTTCTTCTGTTTGTTCTTCTGAAACAAGATTAGGTATCGATGTTATTTGAAGACTACCGTAACAAAAGTTGATCCCAAGAATACGGTAAAAAGAATCTCTACGAAATGCCGTACCAGAAGTTGCTTTCAAGACTACCAATAATAACTAATAATACTATATGACTAATGACTAATAATAATATATGACTAATAATAACTGGATCAACTCTGGTATTTTGCCACTTAAAGTCTACTTAAACTTTCCCACTTTAAGTAGACTTTAAGTAAACTTAAAGTGAGACGTAAGTCTACTTAAAGTGGTGTGGTATACTGTAATGCATTTCGTCAAATGTTCTTTCACTTAAAGTTTACTTAAAGTCTACTTAAAGTCTGTGACGTAGTTTAAGTAGACTTTAAGTGGCAAAATACCAGAGAATAGACTACCGTAACCCTAATCACAGTGGAAAACGTACATTAGCATTGGAAACATCCAAATCAACGTCATCATCATCACCACGAATTGGCTGCACTTTCTTCTTCTCCGAGTCCGTCAGCCGCTTCGGAGTAGGTGGAGGTGGAGCGGGCGGTGGTACTGTAATCTGGCGATGTTTATTATAGGATACCACAATGAAATATATACCGGCTCCGGTGCCGGCTCGGCTGACGGTCTCATAGAGATCATCAGTCGGTTTGGCTGGAGGTGCTCCAACAGGGGGTGTTGGTCCTGGAGAGGGTATCGGAGGAGGAGGTGGAGGCGGAGCTCCGGCCCCTCCGATATCAAGCGGTTCGTAGTTGCTATCAGCCTGAAATTATCGATCGTCACCAGTAGCCATCTCTACAGTAATCTCCAAGACTCATACAGGCAATAGTTTTACCGAATGAAACCATGAAATATCAAAACAATTTCTCCGACCTAAATCTCTATCGTAGGCTGAGCCCAGAATCAAAAATCACACTACGCTAACGACGTGAAGTTGGTAAGACAAGATCCGGCTCCACAATATTTCGAGGTTGGGAGCGACACCCCGATCCTCGACTTGGATACTCACCATAGTTGAAGGTTATGAGAGACAGTTGAGAACGTTCGACCACAATGGAAGAATGAATGAGACGAGAATGAAATGGAGAAATGGTTGTGAGTTGAAATGATGCCGAATGAAGGCATTTTGTTTAACCAAATTTCATTGTTGCAAAGTGCAATTTGACTGAATTACATTAAAAGTTATTGATTGAGAAGCATTATTTGAATAATCCTTGCAACTGGTCGCTTTTTTGTGATTTTTGTGACATTTAACAAGATTTTTCCTCAGCAATTGTTTGATCATAGTGAAAGTTTTCGCAAATTGGAAAAAAATATTCAATAGAGCAAAATGTGAAAGGTAAAGACACAGCCCGTTGTTCATGGCTCACCACGTCCTGCGGGTGTTCACTGCTAGGCCAGAGATAATTCATGATTTGATGATTTGATATTGTACTTTTCACGATGAAACGAATATCGAATTGAATACATAAAAAATTATGAGATTGTTATATGTATATCACGCGTGTCGCGTAAGGATCAATACAACTGTCCGACAATGAAAAAATGAAAATTTGGTTTAAATCATTTTTGGATAGCCCTGACAGTGCCGGAGAAGATAGCGTTTCGATTTTTTTGTCTAAGATCAATTTTGACGAAGATAGATGCCGTTGACTGTCGGAATTTGTGGAAAAGTCTTGACTTTCACCAGTAGCGAAAATATCACAAAGACATAAATTGTAGAGAATTTTCAGGAGAATCGAAATAACACAAGCAGAAATTACAAAAACGATTTTTTATCAACTTATGTGGCGGAAAGCTGACGTTTGCACCACAAATCGATTGTACACTAACTTTTTGGTTCAGATGATAGATATTGAGAAGACGCATCGATTGATATAAGAGAGGAATCGCGAGAAAATCGACCGTTTCGGAGGGTCCGCGGACATAGAAAATTCGACCCCCTGAAAAATTCAGATTAAGTACTTTGAACGATGCTCTATCGAACTGCGTTGGCCGAATTTGCATATCTGCTCTCATTTTCGAGTAACGGTAGGTCAAAGTTGGCAGGTACGGTATTTTTGGCTCGAGTGTGCGTCAGAAAAATGATCATAACTCCGTTCAAAATAAAGATAGACAATTTTTCAAAAAAAGCTTCGAAAGAGGAGATCTTGGGCAACATTTCCCAGTTGCTGACGTCATTTGTCGACCATGCGCCGGTGCGGGGCGGTCGGTTTTAGGAAAAAGTGACGTAACTTTCCTAATCGGAAAAAGTGAACTTTTCTTCTATGCGCGTTTTGTTGCACCCATATGTGTCTAAAAGTGACCCAAGTTTCAGAGGATTTGAGAAATGCAAACAAAAAAAGCGTTGATTTTAGTAACGCGACCTCGGACCTGCCAAAGGAAAGAACGGCTTATTTTTTTATCAAGAAGCTTCAAAGTTGTTTAAATGACTCAAAAACATCCGAAAATACATTACGAGCTCAAAATACCCATATATGACAGTTATTTGAAACACAAAATCACCGAGTTCCGAAAAATTTGAAAAAAACCATATTTTGCTTTTCCACGTGGAAAAAACGTTTCAGTAATCTTTATAATATTTCTTATAATGTTTTTGAACATTTATGTTTTCGGAAGTGAAGGCCTACCTGCTCTTAGAGCCGAGATTTCCGCCATCGAGATTACACGCGCGCGCCCCAACTCCGCGCGACTCACGGAGGGCAACGGGTACGAATTCTTTCTCATCCGTATCCGGGCGGTTTTTATCCGTATCCGTGAAAAAGTATGTACGTGTATATGCTATTTCACGGTCGCAGTGATAAATCTTTAATCCCTTCCCCCAATCACTTTTCGCATTTCGTTTACAATCGTTTAGGTCTAGATCGACGCAAAACACTTAAATTATTGCGCGTAACTGGGAACAGCGAACAAAATAGTCGAAATAGAATTGAAAAGGCCAGAAACTTGCGAGTGTTTTATACTTTTAGCGCGGGAAGAGCATTTCGCTAGCGCGGAAGGTCGCTGCGCGTCCATCCGCCTCAATTACCCTTTGAGAAGAGATGTATTGCCATAAAATGAACGTTTTCCAGCTCAGAATGACTCAAAACAACTTGTTTCATCATTCTTAGCACGAAAAACTCCTTGGAACACGTTTTCTGTGTCTGTAAAAATCAGCAAAAGATTTGGTTCGAACCGGGGTTCGAACCCGCTCGGTGTTTTTAGAGCGGTACCTCTTTACATCGACGCCTCGAATGATTTTGCTTATTTTATTTATTTATTTATCGTACACCGCAAGGGTGTTTCAACAACTACAAAGTGTTCGAGTGCAAAAAAAATATGTGAAAGAATAAAATTATTAAAAGAGGTGGATGGGGATGGGGGGAAGGTGAGAGATCAATTGATTTACTAAACATAGTAATAGTAATAGTAACATAGTAACATGATACAACGGATGTCTTTGTAATATGTTATCTCAGTGTTAATTGTTTTGAATTATGACTTATTTCTCTAATAAATGTATCTTATCTAACATTAGTTTTGACATTGTACTTCATCATTCCTTGAAGAGAGAGAGACAGCGAGGAAGGTTTGGGGGGGGGGGGGGGGGCTCACACTCGTTCTTTGTTGTACAAATGCAACTCATTTCGCTCAGAATTTTCTAACATCTCCATTTTCAGTAGTTGCCAGATGTTAGTCTCTCTTCTCCCTTTTTTTCTCTCCCTGTCTGTTCACGAAAGAGCGTGTGGGAGTGAGAGAGCGGATGATGAGCAGTCGCGCGGAGTTGGGGCGCGCGCGTGTAATCTCGATTGCGGATATCTCGGTTCTAAGAGCAGGTAGGCCTTCACTTCCAAAAACATAAATGTTCAAAAACATTATAAGAAATATTATGAAAATTAATTAACATTACTGAAACGTTTTTTTTCCACGTGGAAAAGCAAAATATAGTTTTTTTTTCAAATTTTTCGGAACTCGGTGATTTTGTGTTTCAAATAACTGTCATATATGGGTATTTTGAGCTCGTAATGTATTTTCGGATGATTTTGAGTCATTTAAACAACTTTGAAGCTTCTTGATAAAAAAATAAGCCGTTCTTTCCTTTGGCAGGTCCGAGGTCGCGTTACTAAAATCAACGCTTTTTTTGTTTGCATTTCTCAAATCCTCTGAAACTTGGGTCACTTTTAGACACATATGGGTGCAACAAAACGCGCATAGAAGAAAAGTTCACTTTTTCCGATTAGGAAAGTTACGTCACTTTTTCCTAAAACCGACCGCCCCGCACCGGCGCATGGTCGACAAATGACGTCAGCAACTGGGAAATGTTGCCCAAGATCTCCTCTTTCGATGCTTTTTTTGAAAAATTGTCTATCTTTATTTTGAACGGAGTTATGATCATTTTTCTGACGCACACTCGAGCCAAAAATACCGTACCTGCCAACTTTGACCTACCGTTACTCGAAAATGAGAGCAGATATGCAAATTCGGCCAACGCAGTTCGATAGAGCATCGTTCAAAGTACTTAATCTGAATTTTTCAGGAGGTCGAAATTTCTATGTCCGGGGGGTGGTCGAACCTCTGGCGATTCCTCTCATATAGTTATGGGGGTAAAATCGTGGCCGCGATATGAGTTTTTCCCAAAAAACGAGTCTGAAATCGCCGATTTCTAGCTCGAGAGATGGAAGGGTCACTTTGATCTACCCACTTGTCTCTCGCTGATGAATTATTTACCTTTTTTTTGTTTTACGTGTTTTCAAGTGTTTTCAACAGGTTTCCCTGTTTCCAGAATATATTGTTGATTCCTGAATATATTATTTCCTCGAGTATGTGCTACTTCTCTGCGAATCGACCATCTATCCATGAGAAGGGACCAAGGGAGACGATCTTGAGAAGGACCGCGATTGTGGAGGAATGTGAGTCAATTTTACTATCTAAGTTATGAGTCCACATCGATTGTTCGAAGTGAATACAAGTTGTCATCTGCTTTGTCTGCCCACTCGGATCCTGGTCTTTCCTGAAGATCGTGAAGCAGTTGACCTCCCTCTTCTCTCGACTTGAGAAGAGCAGAATTAAAGGTGAGTGACCCCCCCTCGTTATGTACTGTAGTAATATTAGTAATGTACAATACTCTTCATTTCAGGATCATCGACCAAATCGAGGAGGAAGATCACTAGAAACACTCGACGATCTAGCACTGCTTCTACTGCGAAAAATACTCGCAAGAGGAGAAGAATCGAGTCGGAGGAGGAATCAGAGATAGAAAATGATGTCTTTGAAATTGTCCAAGAAACAGGGAAATCTGTTGAAAACACTTGAAAACACGTAAAACAAAAAAAGAGTTGGTAAATCATTCATCAGTGAGAGACGAGTGGGTAGATCAAAGTGACCCTTCCATCGCTCGAGCGAGAAATCGGCTAAGTCCTTGATTTCAGACTCGTTTTTTGGGAAAAACTCATATCGCGGCCACGATTTGACCCCCCCATAACCATACACCAATCGAAGCGTCTTCTCAATATCTATCATCTGAACCAAAAAGTTAGTGTACAATCGATTTGTGGTGCAAACGTCAGCTTTCCGCCAAATAAGTTGATAAAAAATCGTTTTTGTAATTTCTGCTTGTGTTATTTCGATTCTCCTGAAAATTCTCTACAATGTATGTCTTTGAGATATTTTCGCTATTCCCATTCCAAAGCTATGTCGGGTGAAAGTCAAGACTTTTCCGCAAATTCCGACAGTCAACGGCGTCTATCTTCGTCAAAATTGATCTTAGACAAAAAATCGAAACGCTATCTTCTCCGGCACTGTCAGGGCTATCCAAAAATATTCAATATGATAGGGGTTAGATTTTGTCCGATCACCCCATGATTTTGTCTTGATCCTTACGTGACAGGCGTGATATGGAGTGTTACAGTGTGTTCCGATACCTCAATTTTTATACTTATTCGAGAACCCCATTGTCATTCTTGATCCCTGGAACACGAGAATCTTCTTCACAGTTGGAGAAATTAGAGATTATTGTTCAATAGAAAATCGTCGACAATGTTTCAAGAAGTGTGTCTTGTTTCACTCCCTCGGACTATTTATTCCCTCTTGTAGACTGAGAACTCGCGTGCGTTAATGAGAGAAACGGTTTGCCAACCTTTATAGATCCCCATAATACTTTGCAAACACACACACACACTCAAGACGTACCTGTACAAACACAATGAAGCATAATTAATAATATACTTAAATTCACATCTTATTATTCATTTTATCTTTGATATGCATGCAAATCGATATTTGTACAATATAAACAATTAATTTATTATGAATACTACCCGTACAAAACGAGATACAAAGACGAATATCAACAGTAGAAGACCCATGATATGATGGGTGACCAAACCGTTATAAATACTACAATCATTCAATCAATAAATAGAGCGAGATCATGATTTTGAAAGCAGTTGCTTGGCGAAATGCAGCTGAAAGTAAAGCATTTTTCATCGAAAAACTGAGATAAAGTAGTGACCTCGCATTGATCTTTTCTGTAGTACTCTTCCCTGTTGAAGTTCGCGTGCGTTGTGACGTTTTTGTGGTAGAGATCCCTGGATATGGTTAAAAATCATTATGCGATTGCAAAAGGCGAATGTGAAACTCTCCACTCTGACAAGGGAATGATCTCAGCTTGCTTTTTTTAAACTGGATGAAATTTTGCGCAAAAAAATGGAGCAGCATAGCGGCATCGAACCCTCTATTATTGCCATCTAACCGAAGACACTTCGCCACTACACCACCGCTCCACTTGCTCTTTCATTCGAGGGAACAGACCATGAATCGAAAAACCGCAGAGTGCATTGAGAGGCAGAGAGTGTGTGAAACTTAACCGAACGTGGGTCAATACTTTGGACCGATTTTCTGGCTCGGCTATTGCCTGCCAGGATTTTTGGACTTCACATTTGTTCTTACAATATGTTCAGCTATGCCTATGCAAAATTCCATCCAGTTTAAAAAAAGCAAGCTGAGATCATTCCCTTGTGAGCAAACTCTTTTGCTTCAATTATCAGCGAAAGTAAATTTTCAAGTGCACCCATTACAATGAACAAGAGAGCGTTTACCTGCAAAAGTCGCACAGACCAGGAGCAGGGTTACTGAAGTAGTATTCCTTTCGCCAGTCGAAAAACCTGAAATTATACATTTTTTGTAATCTGCAGAATTCGTTGATACACGGTTTGTCGACAAACGTGACGTCACTAGCGTACGAAGAAGAATATTGACAAATACTCAGTGTCCGCTTATGACGTCACGTTTGTCTACTACGGATTTTCACGCGCATGCCTGAGATTGTCAGAGCAAGGATCTAGTGTACGGAATGGCGAGGCAATCGTTCAATACCTTCTGTACTCTGTAGAATTGGATGCTACTTTCTTGAGATAATCGGAAAATTCTTTCGGAGATTTGAAGTCGTCGGCTGCAACGAAAGAGGAAGACGGGGCGATTTGATCGTAGAGGCTACGTTTCAAAACGAGAGGGACGATATTTTGACTGAAATCAATAATCAATATTCAATCAACAAATTAAAGTCGATGAATAAACAATAGATGCTATATCCAGTAGTCAATAAATTTTTAAAAATCATTAGATATTATGTACCGTAATCTGAAGAATTTTTCAGTGACGTAATCTTTGCAAATGCTGTTTTCGAAAGCGAACACGAAATAGTTTGATTCTGAAAAGTTGTATATTTCATACTTTTTCAAAAAAAGTAGATATAGTTTTTGATTTTATTGATTGTACGCACTGTCCATGTGTCCTTGTTCAGGTAAATTTCAGGTTGTTCACAAGGGGATGGTCGCAACTGGTCCTGGCCATATGAGATGGCAATAACATGACTAGGATCAGTTTTCGATGCTGATTACGAATCCGTTTTCAGAAAGTGCCTAATCGACCTGATTTTCGAGAAAATCGGTATTTTAATTCGGAAATTCATGTGGTTTCCTGCACTAACCGTCCGGGTGGGCTGGTGAACTCATCTATAAACTCTCGTAGTTGTCTGGCTTTCATCACCGGATCTTTCCGATGCAATCCAGATAGTTTGTGAGGGAAATTACACGAATTTTCGAATTAACAAGCCTAATTTCAATACCGATTTTCACGAAAATCAGGTCGATTAGGCACTTTCTGAAAACGGATTCGTAATCAGCATCGAAAACTGATCCTAGCCATGTTATTGCCATCTCATATGACCAGGACCAGTTGCGACCATCCCCTTGTCAGATATATTTTTTAATATTCGATTAAGTAAATTGCAGTTTGTTTCCTCTTTATTGTTTTCAATCAGTACATACACTATGTGCTATCTTTTCGTTTTTGATCCGTTTAGAGAAGATAAATACATTATATTAAAAAAGTCTATTGATTTGCTAAAAAAGAGCGATGTAGCAGCTTCAAATTAGCTTCTTTTCGTATGCCTGTGACAATCCTTGTGAATAATCAGCGTAAGTGAAAATGGTATTTGGAAATTAATTTATTCCACATTATTTTAAACCTACCGAGTAATTTCCGTTCACAATCCTCGCTATGTCTGCAATGAACATGTGCATGACGGCGAAAACAACTGCCGACGAAGGTTATCGGCATGTGTCGAGTGAGTTCCTATAAATATTTTTAAAATTGTATTTATTCATTTATTTTTATTTAAATAATCTTTTTTTTATTAAACACGAATTCCTAATATTGTTGTTAGCAATCGCCGATTGCTAATCTTGATATTGCAAGTTTCACACGAAAAGCTACAGTATAAGCGAGAAGCAGCAGAAATTCACCTGGTCTATACATTTTCTTGTAAAAAGCAGAAATTATTATATAATATGGTATTATTTTCATACCTCAATGTACTTTTCCCTTGCAGACATTGTGCCGCAGTGAGAGATCATAGCAACGCTCAGTGAGTTCTTCTTTGCGATGATTTGATCTATCTGAATTATTGATTGATTTATCACTCGAACTCAAAAATCAAAAATTAAATTTCCAGAAAAAAACATTTATTTGATTTGCAATTTTATTATTTTGTTTGTGATTTTTCTATCATTTCTTAAATTATTTAGCAATTTTATTTGATTTATACTGTTGAAACACTCCAACCTCCTTCTCGGTCAACACTTCCAGCTTCTTCTTCTCTTCATTAGTCTCCGCTTTCTTCATTCTCTCATAGCCCCAGAAATATGTTTTAGGACCGACTCTGTAGTCCATCGTCACGTTGAAGAAATCATCCGGGAGCTAAAATTGATTATGTTACTACTCTTGTATTTCCAAACTAGCAGTCTACTTAAATTACGTCACTGACTAGAAGTTTACTACAAGTGAAAGAACATTGGACAAAATGCAGTAAAGTATTATACACCACTTGCAGTAAACTTGCGTATGGATCAGTGCACTAGTAGCTTTGAAATACCAGAGTACATCCTTGCTACATTACGTGTACTGTCACTTATCGTGACAGTTACAGCATAGAGAAAAACGCTTAAAGGTGGTGTCCGGGCAATATTTTCGTGAACAAACTGTGAAGACAGAAAGATAGCAAAAGTTATTCTGCATACCTTACATAAATTATTTTATGCTAATTTAGCTTATTGATCGCTAGAATCGAGAATGAATCATGCTTGATGTACAGGCAAAGGCGCGAAATTTTGAAAAGAAGAAAGTTCGGCAATAGGTTAATTTCTTGCATATCACTTATCTATTGCAAAAATAATGTGTTACGTATTTGCATAGACATTCGAGGGCCTCCATCTTTAAACATGCACCCCAAGCTAATTTGGAACGCCCCTCTCTGACAATACTCTCTCTCCTTCAATGTCTACTACACAGAGAGCAAACTTACCCAAATATGGGGTAATCGTTACCCAACAACGTGTATCGGGGTATTCGTTTGCCCATATTCGGGGTATTCTGATTACCCATGCATTTTGGAGAGAAAGATTACTAATTATTTTGTTAAATTGGCAAACACATTATAGTCGAATGCTAGTTATATCAGTACACCCCGTTACCCTTTATTCGATCTAGTATTTCCCCTTTATTTTCATCCCATTAATTCCCGCCATAAAGACCGCGTAAGGCTGCATTTACATTTGGGGTAATCGTTTGCCAGGATAATGGGGGTGGGTAACGATTTGCCAGGTAAGTTTGCTCTCAGTGTAGTGTTGTTTAGTCGAATGTATTCTGCGAATATTTTCGGTCGAATAAAATTTAGCTTTTTAGTCGAGCGGTCATTTTAGTCTCGACTAAAAATGACATTTTATTCGAGACTAAAATTTAGTCGAGAATAAATTTGCATTTATTCGCGAATAAAAGTGTTCAAAGTTTTTAGTCTCGACTAAAAATGCAAATTTAGTCGAGACTAAATTTTATTCGATCTAATAACACTAATGTCTACGAGAGTGTTACCAGAGCGGTGAGTAAAATTTGCTTGCTTGGGATTTTTAAATATGCAAACTCTGTTCTTTCCGGAAATCGTATTTTCTGTGTGATATCCAGATTCCAGTATGAATGCGGTGTAATACTGGTCCGGCCGTCGGTGCTGCGGTAGATCAGGAGGGTCCATCTAGAATCAATCGATAATATTGGGGATATCGATTTATTTTATTTTATTTTATTTATTTATCTTACAACACAAGGGGTCATCAAGTGCAAAATATTCGAGTGCAAATATACCCGAATGTTGCGAAGGTGGAAAAACACAGCGTCAGCTTCGGATTCTCTCAAATTCCTGAATATTGACTGAATTTTAAAGAATATTGATTGATTTTCTTCTTTATCGCTTCACGTATTGATATCGTTGAATATGAGTTATGGTAGATCAAAATGTTTCGCTCACTCTCTCGATCGATAATCGCATTTGAGCGGGCATACGGCCTGATTCCTATCTATCATCTCCTTCAGATTCTCACTGTAGAATGAAGTCCAAACCAAAATCTGAAGATCAAAAATCAGAAATCTAAAATATAATAATAAAGATCAAAGATCAGATTCGGTTATCAAAGATCAAACGCTAAGATAAGCATTCTAATTTCAAAGAGCATAGAGCAAATTCAGAGAGATCAAAGATCAAAGTTCAAAGATCACGAACCTTGGGCTTCTTAGTGTAGTCGATGACGGTGTCGTTGATGGTGATGGACTACAATAGCTACTACTACGACTATCACAAGACGACATTCAACAATTTAGAAAAGTAATTCAGGATATTTTTCTACATTAAAAGTATTATTGACCGTATAAAATACACTTGTTTATTTGGTACGAGAGTAGCCAACCACTCCCACAAGAGACTTTCTTGTTTTGCATGGTTCAGAAACTATGCCGATCTCTTTTATATATAATATAGCGCGCGGCGAAGGTCAGCCGGGTTAGAGAGAGGCAGCGGAGAGACAATCGAGAGGCGGGGCGAGATGTAGAAGGCTACATCTCGACCACCTCTCGATTGTGACTTCCGTTCGTTAGCACTGTTTGTCATTTTCTTATGCAAGTACATTTTATACGCACAATAATCGAAATGTGAAAATCTAATTTTGTATTCCGATATTTCTACCGCGATTGCGTCTATAAAATATTTATCGTACTTCAGTCGAAGGAAGGTCTGCGAAGCGATTGAATGAGAGGTATGAGCAGGCCATGTAGATCAGGAAGAGAACGACAATGAGCTAAATAATCAATAATCCACAAAAATACATTTAATGTACCGTTTACAGCATCGATTTTTGACATTTGTCAAGTGTCATATTTTTTTAGGATGAATATTTTCTAAATAGCGTTAGGAATCCATTAATCAACACCATAAAGAGTGCACGAAGAAAGAACTTTGAGTTATGAAAGGTTTATCATAAAGATTAAGAACAAAAGGTACAGGTACAACCCGTTATTCGAGGCACACGAAGTCCTGCGGGTGATCACTGCTAGGCCATTGATAATTGAATTATCACTGGAAATTTTAAGGAGTATTCCAAAATACTCACAAACTTACTTACTTTCAGAATCCATCTGCAGCATGAGAATGGCTGCGGCACGCTGGGCAAACGATGGGGAATCTGGAAGAATAGTGTAGTCTCGTATGCTACTATGGTATTTCCTAACTAGCAGTCTACTTAAATTATATCACTGACTAGAAGCTTACTGCAAGTTTACTACATGTGAAATAACATTTGACGAAATGCATTACTGTATTATGCACCACTTGCAGCAAACTTGCGTCTAACTAGAAGTAGACTTGCAAGTCTAGTGGGAATGATAAGTAAACTAGAAGTTTTGAAATACCAGAGTATGTACATTCTTCGAGTTCAAGTTGCAAATGTTCTAAATTCGTTTGCTTTTTGGTTTTTAGCGAAAAAAAACACCTGAACTTTCTCCTTCTCCACCTCCTCGGGACTCGACGGTAGCTCGCTGTAGGAGTACGACATCTCGGATACTGTAATCAACCATCATTGATTAGTATTGATTGATTTCCAGGGTCACGTATATGAATAGAAAGGATATGGATAGTAGGCATGGCGTTCCTACTATTCTTATTGTTAGTTGCAAAGCACTTTAGGCTGACTTGACGATATTCATCGTTATGGAAACGAATGGACTCAAAAAAGGAAACGTCCAATGGCAAACCAAGAAACGTAAAAATCGAGAAAGCCGACGAAAACTGGAAGAAGGTTTTGGTTTAAAGGTGGAGACCCGCGAATACCCATGTAAATCCCTTTTGTACGAATATTTTTGTGAACAAACTACGAAGACCGAAAGATGGCAGAAGCTGTTCTAATATGAATACCGCGCACCATTTCTTTTTAGCTGACTGTGCGTATCGATAGAATCACGAATGAATCACTGCTTGAAGTTCACGAAAAGGCGTTCTTTTTGAAATGCGAAATATACGCAATATGTGTTCCGTATCCTCGATCAATCAATCAATGATTCGCAAGAAGTATAATACTAGACAAAGGGAAGGCCGTTCTACAGTGCCTCCACTGGAAGTGGCCACAATTGTACTAATTAATCCCTCTTGATCATGGATCCTCTTAACCACGCGACTATGGGTTGTCATATCCACAGTCTTTCAACTGCGCCAAGGGGTCGGCGAGCGTACTCTCTAGCTTGTGCATATTTCTGGTCATTTGAATATGCTAGAAGTTTGACCAAACATTCGCGGATTGTTCAATGATCTTAATACAAAAAACGCACAAATTGAACTAAAATTATTCTCGGGAAGTACCTACTTCGTTTTCTAACTTGAAAAAAATTGATTCAAATTTGGTATTTCAATAATTGGTCGAAATACATTTGGATGAGAGGACTTATTTTCATGAAAATGTGTACGAAAAAATGACTGCTGACTAAGTCAAAACGTAATTTGATATTGTAAGGTTTCCGGAGTAAATTAATTCAAACAGCCTAAGGGTATTTATAGAGCGCTCACAGGTTTCAGACAAAATGCCTTGATGCGAAACGTATGCTAATAAGGCCTTGTTTGAGCTTCTTTCACTTTTCTGCACTTCTATTTTACTTATTTGTTTTACAGTGAATATCATGAAATTCTCTTACACAGTCTAACATAATAGATTGCATACAGTCTCTGTCATTTGAACTTACCGTATCGAGGTAGTGAGTTGATGCGCTCTCTCGTAGCCGGAGTTCTGGATGTCTTGACCTCCGTTCCTTGGATACCACGAAGAGCACAGTATTCTGGTTCAAGCCATTTTGTTTCCATAGCCAGACAAGCGAAAGACGATTGCATTTGAGAGAGTTTCTATGTTGAGCGGTCGTTTTGGCTTTCACAGTATATAGAACATTGTGAGAGGAGGGCCGTCTCTCAACCAGTGGCCGTATGCAAGAACCGTTTTCCGGGAAAATGTGACGTCATTAGCGTAGGCGGAGGCGTTTTCCAAAAATCCTCCGCCTACGCTAATGACGTCAAATTTTCCCGGAAAACGGTTTTCCGTTGTTCTTGCATACGGCCACAGTCCTCGAGTGGGGAATGTAGTTCACAATGGTTAATTATCTTTACGTTAATTGAATTATGTAAATGTAATTTGTAGACACATGTCATTGCAGATCTCATTTTTTTCTTCACTTTCCCCATCGTGCAATCCACCCAAAAAATTTGTTTTAAATTATTTTTTTTTTATTATTAGGTGTACGATAAATAAATCTTATTTAGTAAAATTATTTTGAGGAAATATCTTGTTAGGGAAATTATACTATTCCACTATGATCTTCTGTGCTAACAAGAGCAAAGTTTCAGAAACAGTGCGCATACAAGATATTTCACATATGTTCTTGCAGGCAAATACTGTGCACTTGTTGAAACACCCTTGTGGTGTACGATAAATAAATTAAATAAATAAATAAATAAAAGAAGCTGTTTTAACGAAATATCAGTGCGGAAATATCATCTCCATCTTTAACTGCATTTTATGATTTATGATTTATGATAGGATCCCTAATTACTTTGCTCGAGCTTTTTTAATATCGAGAAACTTCACAGTTTATGCGAAACTTACGCGACACGCGTGATAATATTTGTTTACCGTCTTGACTTATCAATCAATAGTCACGTCATTCTATTACTCATTTCTTATCTTTATCATCTTTTGTTCTCCTCCTTTTCTCACTAACATTTATTTCAATCTAGTATTGCGTTCGTGTTCATTTTTTAAATTTATTTTTTCTTTTATCCTTTAAAATTTTTAAAAGACGATTGGGTGGGTGAGAGAGTTGGCGAGTCCGCAGTCCTACAGGTTAGAAGGAGACCATTTCATTTCTAATTCTTTCTTCCTTGTGTCTCACCCTTATCATCCATCATTATTCGCCTTATCTTTTCTTTTTAATCAAAATTCTTTTAGTATTATTATTTGTATTGTTATAATTAGTTAAATTTTAATTTGATAATTTCAGTTGAAACATGGAGTTTAAGAAACGTGAAGAATATTCGATTGATACAAGTGGGGTCTTGTTCCAAGTCTCTCAAGGTATTGTGCGTATAAAATATACTTGCATAAGATAATGACAAATGGTGCTAACGAACGGAAGTCACAATCGAGAGGCGATCGAGATGTAGCCTTCTACATCTCGCCCCGCCTCTCGATTGTCTCTCCGCTGCCTCTCTCAAACCCGGCTGACCTTCGCCGCGCGCTATGTTATATATGAAAGAGATCGGCATAGTTTCTGAACCATGCAAAACACGAAAGTCTCTTGTGGGAGCGTTTGGCTACTCTCGTACCAAATAAACAAGTGTATTTTATACGGTCAATAGGAGAGGGTTCGTAAGAAGATTGTTGTATTGAGCGCATAAAAATCACTTGAAGTGGAGAGGCAATCGAGAGTTAGGCGAGAGACTGTAGACTCCCGTTGTCCATTCACATACAGTTTGTCTTTTTTGTTATGCAAGTACGTTTTATATGGACAATATTGAACATTTCAGACGAATTTGTTCATAGCTCTATTATTTCCAATCCTAGAGTCATCATTTGGATGAACGGGTTTGTTGTTCTTTTTTGTGATTTGAAAATAAAACATAAATTAAATTTTAAAATTTTTTCTATACAAAAGTATTGAATTTAGAAATAAACATACAGAGAAAGAAATTGAAAATGGCACCCCATCTGGAGTTGTGGGAAATTCGTTCTTCTTCGTAAAGGTAAATTTCGATATAAAAAATGGTCAATAAAATCAAATGTCAGGGCGATATAATAAAGAAAGCTGAATTAAACAATGATCAAATCGTAATTGTTGACAATGCAAAGGTAAAAACTAATTTTTTTATGAAAAGAAACCGTATTTTTTAAAATTAATAAATTTTACAGATTGCAAAAGGTACACAAGTATATTTCCAGCGGTTTTGTCCCCATTATTTTATTGAAAGAGATAATATTTCCAATGTTTCCTTTGCTATTCCAATAAATGAAGATTATCAATCAAATAATGGGATTAAATTTAATGTTTCGATTGATGAACTAAAGAAATATTTTCGAATTCATGTGCATGAGTAAGTAAGACTTGAACAATACATACTTTATTAACAATTGCTCTAACAATAAATGCATTTCCAGTAACTTCTTATTCGGAATAACTAAAAACGAACATTCTTCCTCCATTCGTCGACATCAATCAGATTCAGAAGAATATTTGGAGAGAAAAGAATTGCCAACGGTATGGGTAAGTCATTCGATTGATTCACTTTTAGAATGGTTTCAGATTTCTGCTCGGTTAGTGATATTTAATAGTTGGATATTTTATTTGTCGGTCGAAGGAGATTTTATATCAGTCATATTGAATGACCTCTCATATGAAATTATGAAGACAAAGTGAGTGGAAATATTTACCACTGGAATATATTTACACTCACAAAAAAAATTCCCTAGTAAATTCCCTAGCAAGGAGAACATGGAAATTATTCCCTTAAATATAAGGGAATAATTCCTTAGAATGATGATATGAAGTTTTTAAAATTAAAATTAAATTTTTCAAGTTTGGAAGAGTGGACGAGTATTGTCGGAATTGATGAGAAAGGAATGGTGAATGTACAGTCTCCTTGGGCGAAACCTACAGTTCATCTACTTGCTGCTAAAATACCAGAGAAGTATATTGCAAGTTGAATCCTTCTCTCACTCTCTAGGCGTAGCGGCCGAAACACCATAGGGCACGTTATTAGCTAATTTATTTAAAATTGCTATTATCATTATCGGACAATTTTATTCTCTATTTATTATCCATTATACTAGTATGTATTTTGCTTATATTATTGTTATATTCAAAATTTTCAATAAAGGAAAATATCGTACTTCTACTTTTTTCGCACTGGGCGTAAGGAATCACAGGTTTCATAAAAGAAAAAAAGAATTTTACATCATTTTTCTTTCAATTTTGATACAAATTATCAAAATATTGACTATGAGCTCAAAGCCAGAAATCGAACAAATTAACAAATAAATAGTATCAATCAATAATTTGTCTGATCACGATTTTTTAGAAGCTTCTTGGCGAAATATAGCTTGAATAAAATAAGTGGTTTAGGAATTAACGCACATTCGATGCTAATAGTGAATTAGCAAGCACTGTGCACCCTAAACGCATCGCAAATGGTATTTAGACTTCATCTCAACAATTTGAGAAATTATGATTAATAAAAATTTTTTTTTGAAATTATTTTTTCTAATTGCCTGAGGGCACAAACAGGAAATTTCACCTGTTTTGTTTAATAAGGGCCGGTGACTAACACCCAAGTATGGACCCCCAGTTCTCATTGCTAGCGCACGCGTCCGGGGGGTCGTCGAGTCTTAACGGCCATCTCTCTTAATTACTTTATTCTATAAAATGATAAGGCACGTCTGTCTGTCTGTGTGTGTGTGTCCGTCACACTTTTCAGCTTTTCCTCATACAACGCTTCAAAATCGTTGAATCTTCTCAAATCTTTTTGCATATCCATCTACTCCAACAACAAAACAAAACTGTACAACAAAATTACCAATTACCCATAGCTAAGTGGTAAAATTCCCGACCTAAAAACCAACAACTTCTCAAATTGCAAAGGTTCGAATCCTTTTATGTCCATTCTCTTTTGCTGATTTTTCGCATCTATCCCACAAATTTTCATTCTTCAAGATCAACCGTAAACATGTTTTTCAGAAAATATCTTTCGTTCGTTCCCTTTCTTTACCACTTCTCCCCCCCCCATCTCCTTCATCAGCAAAAGTGGGTTAGAATTATTCCGCAAAAGTAAACTGTGTCCGCTTAGAGCTTAGAGCACTCTACTAGTTTAAACAAAAATATACTTTTATTTATGTTAAATAAGTATGCACTATTCATCGATTGTTCTAGGCAATTGATACGTGATAATGAATTACGAATAATGCACTTCTGCAAATTTACCCCCCATGAATAGGTAATTAATTATATTGTCTAGACATGCTCTTGTCTGCAGATACTTTTGCATAATTCTATTATCACACTGCTCATTCCTCATTCTCCACGTTTCATCAATTCATTCTTCACTTTTGGACCCATCGAGAGACGTCCATTCTCTTCGCTCTCCAGTGGCAGTCAATGACCTTAGGCTTGAGATCCAGACCACCGCCACGCGGATACCGTAAGTCCTCTCAAAGGATAGTCTGCATTAGGATAGACTGTAGTGCATGTTAGACTGTATTCGGCTAGAGATTTAAAAAAATCTAAACGGAGTGTTCTTCAGGAGCAGTTTCGTATCGTTTGGCGTCAGGAGCGTCACAGCGTCATGGCTCAACGACAACGTCTGGGTTCTGGAGCCACGTTAGCGATATAGGTACGGCGATTTGAACGCGACAAAAACGGACAATTGATCGGTGATTGCTGGACCTTGCTGTGGATCCACACCTAATGCTGTCGCATTCAGGTTTGTCTTAATTCTTAATCTATCTTAATTTAATTGTTTATCCGATTGATCTGAGTTTCATTGATCCCTCCTTTTTTTTCAGATCGTGAATGTCTTCGCGTCACAGCACGGCCACCAACTTCTTCACGTCTGCGTCTGTCGTCGAGAAGTTCCTTTGATGCCTTCGTCCTCATCCTTTATGATGATAATGACTGCGTCTGCATCGTCGTCATCACGTGCATCACGTCTGACGCCATCGTTGCTGCCCCTCACCACATTCCCTTGCCTCTTTGTTTATTCCAGTTGTTGTTTTGCGTAAAAGCTTGTGGGGATCGCATGGGATTGAGGAAGTGGAAGAAATGAAGGTTAATATAATAATAAACAGTGGGATGAGGGAAGAAGGGACAAGAAGGGACAGGGACACAAGGGAATGTTCGTGAAGGGACAACAGATGACCGATAAAAAGGGGAATGTGAAAGAGAAATTCTGTTGGTTGGGAGTGGGGTTGCGTGGAGGATAGGCGGTTTGGAAAATGGGGTTGGGCTAGGAGTAGGGGTTCAAGGGGGACTGCTAAAAATCTGCCATAAATTGTTAATTGAAAAAAATACAATAGATAGATTACTTATTTTGAAATAGATGAAATATTGATCGAAAAGTCAATCGATAAATTATTGATCGAAAAGTCAATCGATAAATTATTGATCGAAAAGTCAATCGATAAATTATTGATCGAAAAGTCAATCGATAAATTATTGATCGAAAAGTCAATCGATAAATTATTGATCGAAAAGTCAATTGATAAATTATTGATCGAAAAGTCAATCGATATATTATTGATCGAAAAGTCAATCGATAAATTATTGATCGAAAAATTAATCGATAAATTATTGATCGAAATACCAATCGATATATTATTGATCGAAATACCAATCGATAAATTATTGATCGCTGAATCAATCGATAAATTATTGATCGCTGAATCAATCGATAAATTATTGATCGCTGAATCAATCGATAAATTATTGATCGCTGAATCAATCGATAAATTATTGATCGCTGAATCAATCGATAAATTATTGATCGCTGAATCAATCGATAAATTATTTATCGCTGAATCAATCGATAAATTATTGATTGCTGAATCAATCGATAAATTATTGATCACTGAATCAATTGATAAATTATTGATCGCTGAATCAATCGATAAATTATTGATCGCTGAATCAATCGATAAATTATTGATCGCTGAATCAATCGATAATTTGACCAATCAAATATATAAAAATCATTTTAGGTCGTAACTTTCTGGTGAACTGTAGGCGGTGATTATCTTTTGCCCATATTTCCTCTGGGATTCGATCTTTTCTAGCCGAGCAACCCTGGTTGTTCGGATGGATCCTCTTATCCACTGGACCATGGGTTCCCATTAACTCTCGAGTTGAAAGACTTTCTTATACTCATTCTTACCGTTTCACTTCATCATTGCGAAAAGTCAATCGATAAATTATTGATCGAAAAGTCAATCGATAAATTATTGATCGAAAAGTCAATCGATAAATTATTGATCGAAAAGTCAATTGATAAATTATTGATCGAAAAGTCAATCGATATATTATTGATCGAAAAGTCAATCGATAAATTATTGATCGAAAAATTAATCGATAAATTATTGATCGAAATACCAATCGATATATTATTGATCGAAATACCAATCGATAAATTATTGATCGCTGAATCAATCGATAAATTATTGATCGCTGAATCAATCGATAAATTATTGATCGCTGAATCAATCGATAAATTATTGATCGCTGAATCAATCGATAAATTATTGATCACTGAATCAATTGATAAATTATTGATTGCTGAATCAATCGATAAATTATTGATCACTGAATCAATTGATAAATTATTGATCGCTGAATCAATCGATAAATTATTGATCGCTGAATCAATCGATAAATTATTGATCGCTGAATCAATCGATAAATTATTGATCGCTGAATCAATCGATAATTTGACCAATCAAATATATAAAAATCATTTTAGGTCGTAACTTTCTGGTGAACTGTAGGCGGTGATTATCTTTTGCCCATATTTCCTCTGGGATTCGAACTTTTCTAGCCGAGCAACCCTGGTTGTTCGGATGGATCCTCTTATCCACTGGACCATGGGTTCCCATTAACTCTCGAGTTGAAAGACTTTCTTATACTCATTCTTACCGTTTCACTTCATCATTGCGAAAAGTCAATCGATAAATTATTGATCGAAAAGTCAATCGATAAATTATTGATCGAAAAGTCAATCGATAAATTATTGATCGAAAAGTCAATTGATAAATTATTGATCGAAAAGTCAATCGATATATTATTGATCGAAAAGTCATCACACTTCATCATTGCTACTCCGATAAGAGCGGTCGTTGAGCGAAGAATAGAGAAATAGTGCGAGAAATAGCTCTGGGTTTTAATTCAAAGCGGCCCCCCTCTGGTATTTCAAGACTTAAAGTCTACTTGCACTATCACTTTAAGTAGACTTGTAAGTCTACTTCAAGTGAAACGTAAGTCTGCTTAAGACACCGGCTCAGTGAGATTCCAGATAGTGCCGGACATCGACCTCACCGATTTGGCTCAAAATTTTTTTGTGGATACCCCCATGCCCCCCTATCACAAAATGGGTATTCATTTGGGCTGGGTCCTTGAAACACAGATGTGGCGGGTTCTCGAAATTTGGAAACTCGATTTTCGCCAAAAAAAAGTGGAGCGACCTAGGTCCATTATTAGTGTGGAATAATTACATATATGCCTATGCAACAAAAACTGGCTATTGGACGGTCCGGATATCCGATCGCAAACTGATTTTTTTACCTCCTCAAAATATTCTAAATTTAATTAAAATTTAAAAACAAAAAACGGCAGCCAAATTTTAGCCTCATTTTATAGAGCAAAAAATTCCGCATCGACTAAGGCAAAAAAATCAAAAATCGATCGACCCGTGTTTTGAGATAAATGAACCTGAAGATGACCCGAAAATATTTTTGTTTTCAAACCCCCTCATGCTTGTACTCATATTGAAGAGCTCGTCGAGTAGAACAACTGTCATGTTGAACGTTTTGTCTGAAACTCATGTACAAGAGAAATACATGAAAAAGATTTATTGGATCCAAATATATTTTATCGCTTGTATCTTGAGAACAAACGACTATCATAAAATACGACCAACATAAAAAATGATGTGCTCGACGAGTTCTTTAAAATGCGTATAAACATGGCAAGGTTTCGACAACTTTTTTTTCATGACCACTTTAGGCCATGTTTTTCAGCATAGGGGTCAAAATTTTTTTTTCGTGAAACAACTTCTTAAGTATGGATTTTTGAGTTCTACAATATAGGCGTGATCACTTTGTGTACAAAAAATATTTTACTTTCGATTTACTCCAAATTGACCGAAAAACTGTGGGAATAAATTAAACAGATGTATTTCTCTTGTACATGAGTTTCAGACAAAACGATCAACATGGAAGTTGTTCTACTCGACGAGCTCTTCAATATGAGCACAAACATGAGGGGGTTTGAAAACAAAATTATTTTCCGGTCATCTTCAGGTTCATTTATCTCAAAACACGGGTCGATCGATTTTTGATTTTTTTGCCTTATTCGATGCGGAATTTTTTGCTCTATAAAATGAGGCTAAAATTGGGCTGCCGTTTTTTGTTTTATAATTTTAATTAAATTTAGAATGTTATGAGGAGGTAAAAAATTCAGTTTGCGATCGGATATCCGGACCGTCCAATAGCGAGTTTTTGTTGCATAGGCATATATGTAATTATTCCACACTAATATTGGACCTAGGTCGCTCCACTTTTTTTTGGCGAAAATCGAGTTTTCAAATTTCGAGAACCCGCCACATCTGTGTTTTAAGGACCCAGCCCAAATGAATACCCATTTTGTGATAGGGGGGCATGGGGGTATCCACAAAAAAATTTTGAGCCAAATCGGTGAGGTCGATGTCCGGGGTCAGTGGCTCAACCCTCGAATCTTACTGAGCCGGTGTCTTAAAGTGTGACGTCATTACGTAAGTCTACTTCAAGTGAGACGCAAGTCTACTTAAAGTGAAAATGTGACGTCAATCACTTGAAGTTTACTTAACGTAAACTTTAAGTCAGTGACGTATTTTAAGTAGACTTTAAGTTTTGAAATACCAGAGTCATTATCAGAAAAAGTGAGCGTGGTTTTACTCCCCCACTGGGATCTCAGGAGAATGAAGAGCTATGTATATAGAATATTCTCCCAAAATATTCTCCACGGGTCCTCTCTGGTATTTCAAAACTAGTAGAGGAGGGGAGAGAAGGTGGAGAGTTGATCGATATTTATTTCTCTATTTAGCAGCCTATAGCAAGGCAATTACACAAGTACATTTTATACGGACAATATATACAACACTCCACACAGACACGCAGTCGCACACTACCTTCACAAACACCGCATAACAACGGTATTGAACTTCACAATACTTTTGGGCGATACAGTACTATCACAATTAGGAGTACAATTTTGCTTTCTAGATTGTAGCGAGTGAGGAAGTAGACGTAATGTTTAACGAGCGTACGGTATGTAGAACAACTGATTCTGCTCTACTTTCCTGTTCCCATGGAAGTTTACTTTTCTCATTGAAGTTTACTGGTCCCATGGAAGTTTACTGGTCCCAAAAGTACTAATCAGTATTGCGTAAAGTTGACTGGTCCCATCAATGTTATACGTGAAAATTGAACTCAACTACCAGTACACTTCATGGGGTCAGTCAACTTCCCTGGGGAGAGTCTTACCAGGAAAGTAGAGCCGCATACCTTTTGCTTACTTTCTGCTTTCACAGTTTGCTCACGAGAATTCCACCTTAACAACAACAATCAAATTTGGTTAAATAAATTGGACTTCATCGCGACATTATCTCAATCCACAACCATTTCTCCATTTCATTCTCGTCTCATTCGTTCTTCCATTGTGGTCGAACGCTCTGATCTATCGCTCATAACCTTCAACCATGGTGAGTATCCAAGTCGAGGATCGGTCTATCGCTCCATTTTGGACTTTCCTAGTTTCATACAGTAATGTAATTTGTATGTTCCAGTCTTGGAGATTACTGTAGAGAGGTATTTTCAGGGTGATGATCACTACGAACCGCTTGAGCTCGGATGGGGCGGAGCTCCACCTCCACCTCCTCCTGCGCCGCCTGTGCCCTCGCCAGGTGTACCACCCCCTGCGGGAACACCTCCGGCCAAAAAGACTGATGATCTCTATGAGACCGTGAGCCGAGCCGGCACCGGAGCCGGTATGTAGTTCATTGTGGTATCCTATGATAAACGTCGTCTGATTACAGTACCACCTCCCGCTCCACCTCCACCTACACCGAAGCGGCTGACGGAATCTGAGAGGAAGAAAGTACAACCAATTCGTGGTGATGATGATGGCGTGGATTTGGACTCCAATGATGATGTACGTTGCACGCACTGAATCAGGATACGGTGATCCGAAGAGCTTATGGTTACAGTTTTATTGGTATCAACTTCAGATACAGTAGTCAATAGTGAATCTGGTTACAGAGAGAGTAAACCTTGGCTGGTTCTACTCATTCTGGGTTACTGGTAGTCTCAATGGTAAATTATTGTTTCAGAAGAAGAAACAAAAGAAGAAAGGACCGGCAAAGAAGGGTGATGATGAGGAAGAGGAGACGAGTTGTCCAGAGAAAGTAAGGGCGTGCCTCCAGAGTTTGTGTAGTCAAATCATTCAAATGCACTCAACACAAAATTCATGAAAACTGAGCGGGGAACTCCAGCATCCAAAATTGATCATTAAGGAAGAATCGGATAAACAGAAGAAGAAGAAACCCGCGAATGGAATGAAAGATAAAAAGAGCACTGATGAGAAGCCGAAGAAGGGAATGTCGTTGAAAATCAAACTTGCCTTGATCGTTATTGTCCTTCTAAGTAAGAGATTAAAGATCAAAAATAAAAGATCAAAGATCAACATTTTTCAGTTTGTGTTGGTATCGCGGTCGAGACATACCTTATTCTCAAATACGCAAAGTAAGTTATTGTCATAGATTGTCATTGTCATTGTCATGTCATATTGTCACCTTTTCTCTATAACCTTTCTTTTCAGGCAGGCTAAGCCCGCGAATACTGAAGCGAATACTGAGGAGAATAAGGGCGAGGACGATTCGGATTTGTTCAACCTAAATGACATCTCATCGAACGACACCATGAGCGTGTCCGACCCTTCCAATTCAACGGCACAACCGACAGCGCCCATTATGGCCGCAAATGAACCAACGGCCAGTGAGACCACGGCGCTTCCATAGGAACCACTGACTCCTGGTCCATAGGTGCACTCCTGGCCTCCCATACATAGCGACCTATCGTATTCAACTTGCCCATTGTGATTCCAGCACGACGCGAACGAATCGCACGCCATTCTATTGGGTTAAACTGTTACAAGTTAAATGATAAAGTCGTGTGCCAAACTGTTCAAAGCAATGAAATGGGTATGAGAAGTAAAACAAAGTTAATAATATAAATAATAAATACGTTATTCATGGTACACGAAGTCCTGCGGGAGGTCTGATTCGACAGCGATAAGTGAGAAGTATGGTATTCTATGAAGCAATGACAGTTTTCATTTATTACACCATTGTCTGTCAAACGTCTTTGTTTGTCAAACGTCATTATCTGTCAAACATGGTTGTCTGTCAAACAAAATTGTCAGTCAACGTTAGCAAACATCACGTTTGAAATATATACGGTTCGTCAACCTCCCTGGATCCTCATAATGCTCAAAAAATATGAATACACCCTTCTCTTCGCTCTTCATTGGCACTCAAGGATTGTGTGTATTGAGATCTAGAACAGGACTTTTTGGTTTTTTGTGTACACAAAATTTTGTGTCAAGAAAATGTTTTGTGCCCCAGCCCTGATCCAGATCATAACACAAGGCCATCGACCCCGGCCCATCAGACTTTGACGAAGCAACCATTAGACTGTATTAGGCAAATGCACCGTACTTCGGCAGTAGTTTAGTACCGTTTGGAGTTGCCTCACAGTTTGGCACTTGCTCTTGCACCGGGGCACCGTATACTTTCATTCTTTACGGCTTGTAGAGAGCGAGCAAGTAGAGATTATAAAAAAAGGTAAAGGCAAAGGAACAACCCGTTATTCAAGGCGCACGAAGTCCTGCCGGTGGCCACTGCTAGGCCAGTGATCTTTCAAGGCTAATCCAGTCCGGAGGGCCTAATCTCTTCTTCGGATCTACTATACCGCCTGATCGAGGCACTAGTAAACTTTGAGTTGAATACATTGTGAAATGTTACATAAATATGCTATGATATGTCAATCTCTATAAACCGACCAGTTGCAATGATTTTATTTCCAAATAATGATTCTCAATCAATTACTCCTAATGTAATTACATTTAGTCAAATTGCAATTTGTAACAATTAAATTTGGTTAAACATAATGACCACATCATCTCAACTCACAACCATTTCTCCATTTCATTCTCGTCTCATTCGTTCTTCCATTGTGGTCGAACGCTCTCGACTGTCTCTCATAACCTTCAACTATGGTGAGTCTCCAATTCGAGGATCGGGGTATTGCTCCCAACCTCGAAATACTGTGGAGTCGGTTCTTATCTTACAAAATTCACGTCGTTAGCGTAGAATGATTTTTGATAATGGGCTTAGCCTACGCTAGAAACTTAGGTCGGACAAACTGTTTTGGTATTTCATGGTCTCATTCGGTAAAACTATTGCCTGTATGAGTCTTGGAGATTACTGTAGCTACTGGTGACGATCGATAATTTCAGGCTGATAGCAACTACGAACCGCTTGATATCGGAGGAGGCGGAACTCCGCCTCAACCTCCACCTCCGCCCGCGCCAGGACTACCACCCGCTGTAGGAGCACCTCCAGCCAAACCGACTAATGATCTCTATGAGACCGTGAGCCGAGCCGGCACCGGATCCGGTATGTAGTTCATTATGGTACCGTATGATAAACATAGTCTGATTACAGTACCACCGACCGCTCCAACTCCGCCTACGCCAAAGGGACCGGCAAAGAAGGAAGATGATGAGGAAGAGGAGAAGAGTTGTCCAGAGAAAGTAAGGGCGTGTTTTCAGATTTTCTGGTCAAAGACCTCTGTTACATCAGAAATTACACCGATCTATGGAACGAACTAAGCAATTCTTTCGAAAATTAGCCATAGCTTTTCGCAGACAAAACAAATTTGATTAAACCCGACATCGCACTCTCAAAATGAATGAGTATTTGAATACAAAATAGAACAAACAATAAGATATTAAAATTATAGAATAATGATTTTATTTGACACTTTCAATGTTATTTGGATAGCAAATTGAAAGAGCCAACGATGAACTTTTGCAAATCATGCAAATGTTACAAGGTTCACTGAAACTGTGCGGAAAACTCCACTTTACGATATCTAAAATCGATCGTTAAGGAGAATTCTGAAGAATCTGTTATGCAAGAGAAGAAGTATCACGCGAAGGGAATTAAATATAAAAAGGTCACTAATCAGAAGCCGAAGAAGGGAATGTCGGTGAAAGCCAAAATAGCCTTGATCGTTATTGCCGTTTTGCTAGGTAAGCTGAGATCAAAGATCCAGTGGCCGTATGCAAGAACCGTTTTCCGGGAAAATGTGACGTCATTGGCGTAGGCGGAGGCGTTTTCCAAAAATCCTCCGCCTACGCTAATGACATCACATTTTCCCGGAAAACGGTTTTCCCGTTCTTGTATACGGCCCCAGGGCAAAAAAAAACAAAGAGCTAAGACTAAACAAGATCAAAGATCAAAGATTAAAGTTGAAAGTTCAAAGATCAAAGATCACAAACAAAGACCAAAGACTAAAAAGAGATCATCATATTTCCAGTTGGCGCCGGTATCGGAGCCACGACACAATTTATTCTTCATACCAAGTAAGTGCAACGACATATTTTTGTCATAGATAATTTCTTCGCTCACACGTCTTCATTTATGGTTTTCATTCATTCTCACACGTCTTTTTTTCATTCATTTCTTCATTTAAGGGGTGATCAGTCCGCGAGTACTGAGGCTCAGTCTGGTGGCAGCGATTCTGATCCACTCATGCTGAATGACACTACACCTGTTCCTGCTCAAGTTCCATCTATGATGACGCCTCCAGAGGATTTGTCTGACAATTCCACGTTCATAGTGTCGCAGAATTCTACCCCCTCGGAGCAACCGACGACGCTGGCACCAACGGAGCAGCCCACCACGCTGGCACCAACGGAGCAGCCCACCACGGTGGCACCAACGGAGCAGCCCACCACGGTGGCACCAACGGAGCAGCCCACCACGGTGGCACCAACGGAGCAGCCCACCACGCTGGCACCAACGGAGCAGCCCACCACGCTGGCACCAACGGAGCAGCCCACCACGGTGGCACCAACGGAGCAGCCCACCACGGTAGCACCAACGGAGCAGCCCACCACGCTGGCACCAACGGAGCAGCCCACCACGCTGGCACCAACGGAGCAGCCCACCACGCTGGCACCAACGGAGCAGCCCACCACGCTGGCACCAACGGAGCAGCCCACCACGCTGGCACCATCGGAGCAGCCCACCACGGTAGCACCAACGGAGCAGCCCACCACGGTAGCACCAACGGAGCAGCCCACCACGGTGGCACCTACGGAGCAGCCCACCACGGTGGCACCTACGGAGCAGCCCACCACGGTGGCACCTACGGAGCAGCCCACCACGGTAGCACCTACGGAGCAGCCCACCACGGTGGCACCTACGGAGCAGCCCACCACGGTGGCACCTACGGAGCAGCCCACCACGGTGGCACCTACGGAGCAGCCCACCACGGTGGCACCTACGGAGCAGCCCACCACGGTGGCACCTACGGAGCAGCCCACCACGGTGGCACCTACGGAGCAGCCCACCACGGTAGCACCTACAGAGCAGCCCACCACGGTGGCATCAACGGATTTGCCTACGACCGTGGCACCAACGGAACCGATGGCCATGTTTGTATCAAGGGATCCGCCGACCACTGTTGAGCAGGCAGTGACCACTGAGTCCACCAACTAGACCATTCTGGCTCTCGTGGTGCATACGCGATATGGCCTCCAATACTAAAAAAACGCACATATCGACCTATTCAGTGCAATGATAAAGTCGTGTGTCCAAATGTTCGAAGCTTCAGCAGTTTTAATTTACCGATCGAAACTACTACAGTAGTAACACAGTAGTACTGAATCTGAAGTGTCATTTATTTTATTTTATTTTATTTATCATCAATAAGATGCGACAACATTTGAAATAACAGATAAATAAGAGCTTGTGGGATAGAGAGAAAAAAAACGAGAGGGGGGGGGGGTAAAATGGAGGAGGGGGAGTGCAGCTTGGAAATAGGCTGTCGTGTATCAAAGATCAAAAGGAGATCAATGATAGGTTAGGTTGGCAAGGCCTAGTGGTGGAGAGGTCCGCGTTGATTCAATATATATCGGGTTGAACCGCGAGTCCAGTCATAAAGGTTGATCTCCGTTCTTTTCATGCCTACTAGGTTTACTACAGACTACAGATGCCTACTACATGCCTACTACAGATATTAGAAATTCAAAACATTGTTCGTGCGTCTGAGTACAAAGCAAAAAAAGATCCTAGCGTCACGGCGGTTCATTGGAGGAAAATCCCTACATTTAAGTTTGGCTTGAAGACTCCCGCACTAGGAAAAATCGAGAACAAAAGTCGATTTGCACCGGGGATAGTATTTTGTAAAAAAATATTTATCGTTCCGTATAAAAAAATCAAAATTCGCGCTGTTTGACCCACCGCACATTTGTACATTACTGTCCATACCAAGAAGAGCGTAGTCCCGACTTTGAGACATTTTGTTCTGATCTACAGATTCAGATTCAAGAGGCTGATATCGATAGACTTAAAGGACCCGAGCTAATTTTACTCTCGGATCTGGCAACAATCTCTCATAGACAAAGAAAGCGAGGGAGTTTTACCAGAGGGAGAGTTTTATATTACAGTACTGGCCAAAAGGTTATTGACTTTTGGTTTTTTCGCAATAAGTTTCTTCATTGTTTGAGCACGAATTGAAGTTTAGTGACCACCAGGGTAGTCGAAACAGACACTCGGAGCTGCTGTCACAGGGTGCCAGCGACAGTCCCATCTGACGTCCACGACGAATGAATTCTCGCTCGAATATCGGTAGATTCTTGCTCCCAAGAATCCGCGACATCCTTTTAAAACGATATAACACACATTTGTAGCAAAATGATTGAAAAAAATGGAAGAAATCGAATAAAATGAAAATCTCATTTTTGTGACTTTTGATAAAATCGAAATAAAATTCATGGTAAGAGCTCAGCCGTGATTATTTTTGTGTAAGACACGTAAAAACACTCTCAAAATAATCCCTGAAAATCTGGACTCGATCGGTTGAGTTTGAAAAAATTTATGGCGAAAAAACCAAAAGTCACCTTTTGGCCTGTACTGTAGCTCGGGGTGAGCCTTTTAGGTCATTAGTCGATAAAGTTTACATCGAATTGAGGTACTCGACGATTTACTGCTATAATTTTCTCTCCCAAGGACACAATAACCGAATTGCGGGAGAAATCAATTATTTTATGGCTGCATTCTACGAATATAGCCAACTGTGTTTTTTATAGATTATAATCACAGCCCTCCTTCGAGAAGATCAATCCCATTTTAGATGGTGTACTGATGTGTTTGACATTACAAAAGTCTGTATTCCACGATAAATGATTTATCCTTGATGTGAAGATAATCCATTCTCATAAAGAGCGCTAACAAAAACACGAACTGCTCTATCGTAAGCTTTTGCAGCTTGAAGCTCGAGCTCAGCCTCCACTAAATATATTTTTATTCATCCTGGTCTAGTTGAGTCCATTCACGTAAAAAGCATTAATAAAAACTCGGACAGCTTGCTCATATGCATGAGCTCTCCGAAGCTCCAACTCGGCTTCTACAATTCTGTCGCTTGACGCCATCAACATTCTTGATCCCTTGACATCAAACTCGTTGTTGTTGAGTTCGATCTGAAAACGATAAACTCCGTAAAAGCAACAACTGTAATGACAAACCTCTTGAAGTGGTGGACGGTCGTTCATGATCGGGCACTGTCTCATGATCTCCTCGAGTAGTCTCATTAGAGAGATGTTCTCGTCCTGCCGGGGTTTCAAGTTCTCGTCCTGTTCGGGACTCATCGCTCGGTTGTCACATGGTAGACTACTGCCGAGCATTACATAAACGCCCCTGCTATGAGGAGGAGTTGGGCCGATTCTCTTGCTTCACTTTTTCTTAAATTTATAATTTCTCACCCTTAAATATCTGCAAAAATCTTCTTGAAAAGTGAGAAATTCAAAATCCGATGTTCTGTTCTAACAATAAGCAGTTAACTTCTTAGAACAGAACATCTTCTAATAGCATTTTCTATGTGACTTTCTGACTATGAAGTATTGACTGGTTGAGGTACTTTTGGAATTGTATCGATTGATACTTACTCCAATCTAGTGTAATGATTGTTGTCAAAAAAATTACCGTGATTATCCGTTGATCGAAACATTTCTTGCACGATTATTATTGCCGTCTAGCAGGCTAGATTCACGTAGAGGCGATATAGGCGCCTGTGAATTGAAAAAAAAGTGGTTAATTACAATGGAGGATCACGATTAAAGGTGGAATCCCACGAATATTTTCGTGAACAAACTGTGAAGAGATAAAGTTAGCAAAAGTTATTCTGCATACCATACATAAATTATTTTACGCTAATTTAGCTTATTGATCACTAGAATCATGAATGAATTTGATTGTGCAGGCAAAGGCGCAAAATTTTTAAAATAGAAAAGTTCGGCAATAGGTTTCGGACTTGCGTCTTTACGCTAACTAGGCAGCACTTTTACCACTACGCCAAGGGGTCATACTAATTTCTTGCACATCACTTTTCCCTTGGTCAACCTATAGTTAGTATTCATAAGAAAAATGATAACTAGAATGAAAGTAAATCGGGTAAAGTAACTAATTAAGATAAGTGAATATGACGCCAAGCGTTTGCGCGGGAAAATAATATGAACCCAAGCGTGACAGCAGATGGTATGCACATGTAGAGGAGAGCAATGGAATGACCCCCACCATCTGGCAGATGGGGAGGATATTCATGGGTGGAGCATTTACGATCCCTTCGTGAGAGGGATTATCCCTCTCGCGGCACTAGGCACAGTATTCTGATTCAAGCCATTTTCTTTGATAGCCAAACTAGCGAAAGACTATTGCATTTGAGAGATTTTCTATGCTGAGCGGTGGATTTGGCTTTCATAGTCGAGAGAACACTGTGTAGGCGGAATGAGAACGAATAATAAATAATAACCGACTGGATGATTACCATTTGCATATGAGAGACAGCGCTAATGAATAGACAGAGTATGCAAATGATTGTCATCCAATCGGTTATTATTCATCGGTCATCATCCTACCTAGTGCCGCTGTCGCTAATGACTAGAGACTTCCAAAGGTGAGAAGAATCGCCTATTGAAATGAGATAGGCTATTGGCCAAACGCCTATCGTTTGTCACCCTGTTCATTTTCATTCCCTGTTGTCCTCTGTTGTCCCCCAACAGGGAATGTCCCAGTTGTCCATTATAGGCAGAATAAAATTGTTCTAATGCAATGTATCGTGTACACAAGAAGAAAAAGGAAATCTGATGCCATATTTGGACCAATTTAATCTCTCTGTGTACGGTATCTGAAAAAAGCACTTCATAAATGCAACACTAAATGAGATTTTTCTTTATCAAAAATTCAAAATTTTTTTCATTTCCATTTCATTTCCATTTCAAAACCATTTCAAAAAATAATATTTTCTGAAATTTTTCTGTTTGAAAATATATTTTCTTTTCCTGGTCAGAAAATTTTCTGCTCTCCAAAATGACTAGAAAACAGGAAAAAACAGAAAATTGAGAAACAAAAATTCCCAGCCCCTGCCCACAGCGCATAAGACCTGTTAAGTGTTATATTTAACACTTTTTGGGTGTTAAAAATAGCTCAAAAGGTGTTAAATATATTGTCCGTATAAAATGTACGTGCATAATTGCATTGCTCCTGCTGCTAAACAGAGGAAGAACTATCGATTAACTGCCCACTCTTTCCTCCTTTCCTTCTTCGCTCTCTCTGATCTACCTACTCTTTCACCGATGCTCTCTCTCTCTCTAAACATAGAAATTCATTGTGGCAGTGGTTGGTTACTCTCGTACCAAATAAACAAGTGTATTTTATACGGTCAATAACACTACATGGGTCCTATGTGCTGCGGGTTACACCTATTTTGTCTGTGTGTACCGTCCACCCACGAGAACATAAATCCCGTTTTAGATTGTGTGCAGATGAGTGTGATATTACTATTTTTGCAAAATAAATGATTTATCAAGGATGCGTATCGAGTCCACAATCGCAGGTTATTTCACTTCTCACTACTTTGTCATAAGTGGAATGGATAAATGATATGACTCGATCATATAGTTCTCTTGGCATGCGTGCGCCCTCTTTACCGTACTCGTTCACGACTGAAACGAGCTTCGAGAAGTGTAGTGAGTTCTGAAAATGATGCAAATCAGCCAACAACAGAAACTCTGGTATTTCAAAACTCAAAGTGCAGTTATCATTTTGACGTAAGTCTATTTCAAGTATTGTATATACTGTACAGCCCCGCAGAATTTCCACCCCACCCCGATGCACGAAAGGAGGGGGGGGGGGCTGTAATGCATATCATCAAATGTTCTTTCATTTGTAGAGTAAACTTCAGGTCAGTGGCCTAATTTAAGTAGACCACAAGTTTTGAAATACGCGAATATACGAAGAGATTAAATAAATTATGAGTATGTAAATCTAATGAGGAATAACATAATAAAATTAATTCTATGAAAAACACTTACTGCCGATGACTTCCCCCCTGATCGAGATTGACTCCAACCAAAAAATAATGATTTTCCGACATTTCTTGGTACCAGTTTACTTGATTATTACCATATTTCTAAGCTAGATTCACTTGAAGGCGATATAGGCGCCTGTGAGAAAAAAGAAAGTGATTAATTACAATGGAGAATCACGATAATTCAGTATTTACAAGATTAAGATTAAGATAAATTAAATTGGTTAAATTAAATTAAATTAATTTAGATTAAGATAGATTAAGAGTAGATAAAGATAAGCTGATATTAATTTGTTCAGGAAAAGTAACTAAGTAGGATAAGTGAATATGACGCCAAGCGTTTGCGCGGGAAAATAATATGAACCCAAGCGTGGCAGCAGATGGTATGCACATAGAGGAGAGTAAGGGAATGACCCCCACCACCTCACTTGGACTGGCACTCCACTGGAGGAAGGGGAGGATATTCATGGGTGGAGCATTTACGATCCCCATTATTTTATCCCTAGAACATTATTTTATCCCTAAAAGTATAGTATACCATTCGCTTATTATTTATTGTTTTAAATACGCGTTTTCCTTATGTGAATAAATATATATAAACTTCGTGAGTTGGGCAGTCGCTAATGCCTAGTGACCTCCAAAGGGATAGTGAAACGCCTATTGAAAAGATAGGCAATTAATTAATTTATTTATTTATCTAAGCTCGAGGTGCAACGAGACATGCGATAATTTACGAGAAAAAGAAGATGATTTTTATATTGATTCTCCAGATTGGGAGGGGGGTGGTTACAAAAGACGTAAATCATGAATAATGGGGTGATTAGCAAGTCGTTTCTTGAAAATATGAGCATTGGGGGATGAAATGATAAATGGAGTTGACCAAACATCTATCCCTTGTCACCCTGTTCATTTTCCCTGCCATGACCTGTCATTAGTAATGACAGTTGTCATGTGCTGTAATTAGTAATGACAGTTGTTATGAACTGTCATTAGCTATGACATTTGTCATTCCCTGTCATTAGTTCTCTCAGCTCTCCGTTCTCCAAATTCAAATTTTTTTTGAACAACCGACATGACCATTACACATTACAGAACGAAACCATGAGTAATTTTCGCCACCCCAGTGACTATGATACCCTACGGCAGCGATTGACGATATGAAGTGAGCTAATCCTCTCTTCCCATACCCATCGTCTTTGATAATTGCCCGCTCCGTACCCCATTTCCCTGCTACCTGTTACCGTTTTGATGATTTACGATTTGTTGTGTTTGTGAATTGGTTAAAAACGACTGTTAAATAATTTACTGACAACGTGACAATTTAAAACATTTGTATAAATGTAAAAGAAATTAAATAAATGATATAAATTATGTACAATAGAATAGTTCTAAAGGGGATCAGAGATCGGAGAATGTCTATAGCATGGAACAGACAATTTCCATCACCAGATTATTTTTTCGACGAGTATTTCTGAAAATAGTTATATATTGGTTTAGATTCTTTATAGTGTCTTAAAAACTCTAACACAATCCAATGTTAGACTTCTCTTTTGTCACTTTCTTTATAATAATGTATCTATCGACATGCTCATTGTCAGCATGAAACAATTCAGTTGTAAAAAAAAGAAAGAAAAAAGTTCTCAAAACAATCTCGATATAATTTTTTTTTAAAGGTAAGGTTGGGCAGGATTGGGATTGGTTATATGAGAACGGGTTATAATATAATAATAATATTTATACGTATTCATGAATAAACAGTGAAACGTGTTAGAATGGGGGTTGGAGTTTAGAACCTAATTGCCGAAACAGTGCATCGGCACTAGGTCGAATAAAAACCGATGAATAAGAACCGTCAGGGTGAGAACTACTTGCATACATTATATATTCATAAGCGCTTGTCTCTCATATGCACATTTATATATTTATCACATGCGCAGGCATGAACGATACTACCGAAAAATTGTGAAGTGGTAATTAATCGATCAAAGTTTACCTATTTTATCCGTATTTAACGTCAATATACTTCACGGGAGCGAATCCAATTTCCAATGAGGCATTTAAAGATAATTCAATAGTGAGCACATATTCCTCTATGGTATCTTCCATGTAGGAATAGATGGAATTACGAAGAAACGAGTGGTCTTATTGTTAGTTCTGCAATGATGAAATATGCTATAATCCCTCCCAATCTATTTTATATTGAGCTGATCATAATCTGGGTGATAAAAGGTATTGATGGTAACTGTTTAGACGCAGAATCTGGGACCGAATCCATGAAACTACAAAATTCGTTTGTCAAAAAATTGAAAAGTGTACTCCGCAGTGTACAAGACGTGTTCTATGGAGTATTTAACACTATTTGTGCTATTTTAGCGAAAAATAATGATTGTTATCCACATAAAATCACCTTGGTCATCCATTGAACGAAGCAATTATTGGAACGCGTTTTCTTGATTATAACCATATTTATAAGATTTGACTTGCAGGCGATATAGGCGCCTGTACAAGAAACAAAGTGATTAATTACAATGGAAAAACACGATAAGTCAGTATTTACTAGATTAAGAATAATATAAATTAATACAGTTAAATTAAATTAATTTAGATTAAGATATATTAAGTTTAGAACAAGACAAGCAAAAGGTAAATTGCTCAGACTAAGTAGATAAGTAAGAATAGTGACTATGATGCCAAGCGTTTGCGCGCGCAAATGAAATAAAGCCACGCTTTGCAGCATACAGTATGCACATAGAGGAGACACTGATACCCCTCTGGCAGTCGACGACGAGAAAATGAGTTCAATGGAGAGACCATTCACCACGGGGGACAATAGGTCGAATGAGAACCGGTGAATGGGAACCGACTGGATGAGAACCGGTGAATGAGAACCGATTGCACGAGAACCGATTGCATGAGAACTATTTGCATATGAGAGACAAGTGCTAATGAATAAACAAAGTATGCAGATAGTTGTTATACAGCCGGTTATTATTCACCGGTTCTCATTCGACGTAGTGCCCAAGGGTGCTATGAATGCAATATTTCTATCAGCGCATAGTGCAGAAGAGTAAGCCTGCGATTAGGTTCTAGACAGTGAACCTCTACCCTATGTAGTTGGCCATCTTCAGTAGAACCCCGCCCCCATGTTCAAGGAGAATTTCAACTTTGGATGGACTAGCAAAACGAACATGCACTTACATACATCTATTAATATTATTAATTTAATTAAAGTAAATTTTGAGTTGAATATACTGTAAAACATTCCAGATAATATAAATCAATAAATTAATCGATATTCGTTTTTTTCTTTAGTAAGTAAAGAATACTCCATCAAATCCTATTTTTTTCGTGTTTACGAAGACTATCTCGATCAAGCATTTTCTGCAAAAATCTTGTGAAATGTCACGCAAATCATAAAAACGACCAGTTGCAATGATTTTGCAAATAATGATTCTCGATCGATTACTAAATGTAAATTAATTCAGTCAAAGAGCGTATTGCAACAATGAAATTTGGTTAAACAAAATGACTTCATTCGGCATTATCTCAACTCACAACCATTTTTCCATTTCATTCTCGTCTCATTCGTTCTTCCATTGTGGTCGAACGCTTTGAACTATCCCTCATAGCCTTCAACCATGGTGAGCATCCAAGTCGAGGATCGGGGTATGGCTCCCGACCTCGAAATACTGTGGAGTCGGTTCTTGGCCTAGGGCTAGGATGAGTGGCTTTGCTAAAAGATGGGACAAACCGTTTTGATTTTCATGATTTCATTCGGCAACACTATTGGTCTGTATGAGTCTTGCAGATTACTCTAGCGATGTGTAGTGGTGACGGTGGATATTTTCAGGGTGACAGTAATTATGAAACGCTTGATATCGTAGGGGGCGGAGGTCCACCTCCACCTCCACCGCCCGCTGTTGGATCACCTCCAGCTAAACCATCCGATGATCTCTATGAGACCGTCAACCGAGCCGGCACCGGATCCGGTAAGTAGTTCATTGTGGTATCCTATGATAAAAGTCGTCCGATTACAGTACCACCACCCGCTCCACCCCCACCTACTCCGAAGCGGCTGACTAACTCCGAGAGAAAGAAAGTACAGCCAATTCGTGGTGACGATGACGATGTGGATTTGGATTCCAATGATGATGTATGTGGTCTACACTGAATATGGATACGGTAGTCCGGTGTGCTTACGGTAGTCTTGAGAGCAGCATCTACGGTGGTCCTAAGAGCATTTATTCCGACATGGTTCTGGCTACTGTAGTCTCAATTGAAAATAAGAAAATTAACTTCTGATACGGTAGTGCGATGTGATTTTGGTTATGGTAGTCTTGAGAACAAGCCAATAGTGATTCTTTATTCGGTTGTTCACATAGATACGGTTGATCTGGTTACGGTAGACTTTACATCAACTTCTGCAGTGGTAGTCTACGTGGTTCTTGTTTCGGTAGTTTACTTAACAAATTATGACATGGTATTCCGTGGGATAGTGTTACCGTTTTCTTGAGAGCAACTTTGGCATGGTGGTCCATAGTGATTCTGGTTACTGTAGTCTAGAGAAAAGGCATTTGACACTGTGGTAGTTTGAAAAGCGCCATAGATACCTATTCTTGTTTCAGAAGAAGAAACAAAAGAAGGGACAGGCAAAAAAGGAAGATGATGAGGAGAAGAGTTGTCCAGAGAAAGTAAGGGCGTGTTTTAGGGCCGAAATTAGACCAAGACCAAGCTAAGGAACAAATGATATTTTTGCTGAAGCTTTACCGATTAGATCGCGCGCGCCAAATTAGGCAAATGGTGATTTATAAATCATTTAAATTACCCAGTACAAAGTTCACTGCAACCTAGCGGGAACTCCATTTTACAGCATCTAAAAATTGATCGTTAAGGAGAATTCTGAAGTATCTGATAAGATGAAAAAGAAGAAACCCGCGAAGGGAATTAAATATAGGAAGGTTACTAATGAGAAGCCGAAGAAGGGAATGTCGTTGAAAGTCAAAATTGCCGTGATCGTCATTGTCGTGTTGCTGCGTAAGTTGGAACCAAAGATCAAATGTCAAAGACAAAAAAACAAAGAGTAAAGACTATAAAGATCAAAGATCAAAGATCAAGGTCAAATATCGATATATTTCCAGTTGGCGCTGGTATCGGAGTCGGGGCATATGTTCTTCTTCAATCCAAGTAAGTGCAACGACGTTTTTTGCTGTAGGAACAGGGCCGAAACACTGGATCGTTTTTATCTCTATATATTAAGTCTTTACATAGTTTCTTTTCTAACACAACCTACTTTAAAACCATTATTTCATTACTTTAACTCTAATAGATAATTTTTTCACTCACACGTGCATCATTTAAGGGCGAACACTGAGGCTCAGAATGCCGGAGACGATTCGGATCCACTCAATCTGAATGACACTACCTCTGTTCCTGCTCTAGTTCCATCTATGATGCCGCCTACAGAAGATTTGTCTGACAATTCCACGTTCATAGTATCGCGGAATTCAACCCCCACGGGGCCACCGACTCCGGTGAAACCAAGGGAGCGGCCTACGACGGTAGCACCCACGGAACCTCCAACGACTGTAGCACCAACGGAACCGCCGACTACGGTAGCATCAACGGAGCAGCCCACCACGGTGGCACCTACGGAGCAGCCCACCACGGTGGCACCTACGGAGCAGCCCACCACGGTAGCACCTACGGAGCAGCCCACCACGGTAGCACCTACGGAGCAGCCCACCACGGTAGCACCTACGGAGCAGTCCACCACGGTGGCACCTACGGAGCAGCAAACCACGGTAGCACTTACGGAGTCGCCCACCACGGTAGCACCTACGGAGCAGCCCACCACGGTAGCACCTACGGAGCAGCCCACCACGGTAGAACCAACGGAGTCGCCCACCACGGTAGCACCTACGGAGCACCCCACCACGGTAGCACTTACGGAGTCGCCCACCACGGTATCACCTACGGAGCAGCCCACCACGGTAGCAGCTACGGAGCAACCCACCACGGTAGCACCAACGGAGTCGCCCACCACGGTAGCACCTACGGAGCAGCCCACCACGGTAGCACTTACGGAGTCGCCCACCACGGTAGCACCTACGGAGCAGCCCACCACGGTAGCAGCTACGGAGCAACCCACCACGGTAGCACCAACGGAGTCGCCCACCACGGTAGCACCTACGGAGCAGCCCACCACGGTAGCACTTACGGAGTCGCCCACCACGGTAGCACCTACGGAGCAGCCCACCACGGTAGCACCTACGGAGCAGCCCACCACGGTAGCACCTACGGAGCAGCCCACCACGGTAGCACCTACGGAGCAGCCCACCACGGTGGCACCTACGGAGCAGCCCACCACGGTGGCACCTACGGAGCAGCCCACCACGGTGGCACCTACGGAGCAGCCCACCACGGTAGCACCAACGGAGTCGCCCACCACGGTAGCACCTACGGAGCAGCCCACGACGGTAGCACTTACGGAGTCGCCCACCACGGTAGCACCTACGGAGCAGCCCACCACGGTAGCACTTACGGAGTCGCCCACCACGGTAGCACCTACGGAGCAGCCCACCACGGTAGCACCTACGGAGCAACCGACGACGCTCCCACAAACGAATCCACCGACAACCGTTATGTCAACCGATCTGCCGATCATGGTTGAGCAGGCATGGACAACCGAGACCACCAACTAGACCGTAGTGCCACTCCTGTGCACATATACCCCACGGCCTCAAACACCAAAAAACGCACATGCCGACATATCTTTGCTAATTTTCCCATTGTGATTGAGTTAGAAAGATTCAGCGAAATGATAAAGTCGTGTGTCAAAATGTTCGGAGCAACACAATAAGTACAGTATCAAATATTAAAATGGTCCTGGTCCACACGGTCCACACGAGGTCCTGCGGAATATCACTGATAGGACAATTCAATTCAATTCAATTCTTTCTCCTATCAGCACATTAAATGCAGAGGGGGGCAAAACAGGGGGAATCTTCTTATCCACAAGATTTATCCTTTCGTCTCTGAGAGAATTCATTTCCATTCAAGAAAACGATAGGACAATGATAAGTGATAATATAAGTAAGGGGTCGAATGGCATTTTGCATTTATTTCTTCATTGACTGTCAAACATCAATGCTTGTTAAAGGGAGTGTTATCTCTCTCAATGGCCTCTTCATTGTGCACACTATTTCTCTGTTCTCTAACAACGAGAGAGTATTACGCGTCGAAGAGACCATTGAGAGAGGTTTCGGTTCCTTTAAGAATGATTGGAGATCACTGATAAACGAGTAATAAGCGTTTGTATGTGCTGGGCGGTTGTTCCGGCTTCAAAGTCTAGAAAACACTGTGAAACTTCCCTGAAAAATCTTTGAGAGAAACTTTTTTTAGGGATTGAAGTGGATGAAACCCACTAAATCGTTCCGTATCGTCAATTACAAATGCATCAAGGTCTAATACAATAACAATAACAGTACCTCGAATGAATCATGCTTGCACTAGCTTTTTGAAAATAGGAAAGTTCGGCGATAGGGTTCGAACCCACGGTCATGCGCTATCTAGTCAGAAGTGTTACCACTGCGATAAGGTATTAATGAGCGGTCACACACTCATCTTGCATATCACTTTACACTTGCATAAGCGAGATGCAAGAAATTGCATGAACATTCGCGGGTCTCCGCATTTAAGTCGATTCATTTCTTATTATTAATCCTATTGTTGCACAGAAGAATTGTAGCAGCATTGTTCTCAGCAAAAATCAACCTTATACCTTATGTGCTGCCAAAAATCAAAGGCGAGAAAAGAGCAAAACCCGAAGAGATTTTCTTTTTTTCGTTCTTTTTAGCAATTATTGAATAGAGGATTAATGTAGCTCAACGTCATATCATCCGCTCGAACATTCTACTTGCATTACATACATACTGTTTGGGTAGAGTAAACACTCGTTTCCTCCCCTAGCCATCATACCGTTTTCTTCTTATCAAATAAACAGAAATCATTGTGAGAGAAACTACGTCGATCGCCATAAGATTCAGAGAACGGAGATGTAGTGGAATGGCTTTTAGTTTTGTGATCGAAATATTTGGCCTTAAAGGTGGTGTCCCTAGCAGCGGTACGCGGGGTGACCCAGGGTGATCCCTCATATCTCATCGAATTATTTCTCTATGAATATTGAATATCAGGTATCGAATTTATTTTTGTTGTGTTACTCTGTGTCTGAACTATTTTATCACAAAATTTGAAATTTCATGTACTTTTCAGGAGACAATCAGAATTTACAAAAAAAATATTGATAAAATTAATATTTTTACTAAATTATTAATTATTGTATACGATTCGATAGATCGCTCTTTGAAGAACCCTAATGGCGACCCAGCTGACCCTTATTAGCTGAATAACGTTATTCTAATGTTATGTAAGGTAATGTGTAAACGCAAATCAATAATCTTTCATTCATGCTTTATCGATCGGCCTAATCCTTCTTATCCTCATCTTCCTTCCTTTCACTCTCCTCTTCCCTCTCCCAATCGTACGGATCCTCCATGGTTCCTCCTTCGGTGATGCACGCCTACAATGAATACCATAACCAACGGTGAATACCGTAACCAATGGTGAATACCGTGACCCATTCTGTCTTTCCCCCGAATGATGCACACCACTCACCAGGCTCAGGCACTTCTGGATGAATTCGTGATCGACCCTATCATAATATTGAAGTTTATCGAGATATTCCAATATTTTCGACAATTCTTTAACACATTTCAGATTCTCGAATAACTTCGCCTGAAATCGATTGATTGTTAAAAAGTACCGTAACCAATAGTTACAGTACCTTCTTCTCTCCACGTCTACAATCCTCCTTGAAATGCATGACTCCTTCGAGTTGCTGAACGCGATTCCATGGTAAGCCTGAAAAGAATTTTTGATCATTGATATTTGATATTTGATCTTTGATCTTACCAAGTGGTTGGATGAGATCCATCAATAGGTAGAACCAACTCTCACAGTCATCTTTCGGCGCCAGTTCGATGTTCCGATGGCAAGCGAGCGAGGCGAACTTGACCGTACCCTTAAAGATCATAGATCAAAGATCAAAGATCAAATTCCAGAGATCAAAGATCAAACCTTGAATTTAGCTTTCTCGCGTGGTGTCTTCATTACACCCGTCGAGTTGCGCGCTATGCCAAAGTCGAGAATGTAGACCTGAAATAGTGATTTATCGATCATTGATCTTTGATCTCTCAATGTCTACCACTCGTTTCTTATCAGCCACTCCAGATGCATAATTGGCCGGTTTGAGATCGCGATGAAGGAATCCATATTTGTGTAGATCTTGAACGGCCTCGAGGCATTGTCCAGACACGGAGAGTGCGATGCACGGTGTGAAGACCTGTAAATTGGCTGCGTAGATGATCATGCTACTCATCCGCCTGAGTATCTAACCTTATCAACTTCACTGCGTACATGAGAATTAAACCGCGATCGACAATTGCGGTGAAGTGCGACTTGTCCTGACGCTCGCTTCCTACGAGTTTGAGAATGGCAATCTGAAAATAAATCAATAATACAAGAATCAATCGATAGTTCAACCTCCATCTTCAGTTTAGAATCCTTCCGATCCTCTTTCTTCCTTTCTACTTTCATTGCATGTAGTTTTTTCGGGTCGCTTTCCTCGCATACTCTGACAATTCATCGATAATTAATCTTTGATATTTGATCTTTTATCTTTGATCTCTCACCTGTAGACTGCTCCAAATCCTCCCTCTCCGAGGAGCTTCTCGACGATATATTTGCCCTTGCATCCTTCGATGACGTGACCCTACAAGACAGTGACCATTACTTTAGGCCTTAACCTAAAGTGTCTTAACCTAAAGCGTTACCTTAGGCCTTAAACTAGTGTCTCAACCTAAAGCGTTACCTTACGCCTTAACCTATATTGGCTTAGCCTAAAGGACCTTTAGCGTCTTAGAGTTAAGAGACCGGCTCGGTAAGACTCGAGCGTGGTCCGGACATTCGCCAAGACTTTCGATCTGGGCCTCAATACTTTTATCATAGACAAATACCGGGGGGAGACCGATGAAAGTTATAGTGAAAATGCCCTTGGGCTCAAACCCGGCTCACATATGTTTCATAAAATTAAAAATTGAAAAATTCATAACTTTTCAATCGTGATAGCTAGGACTTTTATTTCTTTTTATTGGTGAATAACATGCCATGCACTCTTATAAACACTCCTGAAAAATAATATCATAGGGTTCTGAATATGTTTTTCGTGTCTGATTTTCAGATTTTTCCTCTTCTATACTCTTCAACAGAGAGACGGCAAGCATTGACATAGTACATATTGTAGCCCTGACAATTGTATACATGATGGTCACATTCCCTTGGAAATCCAACTTTTCTGAAGCATCGAGAATTGCAACTGAATGTGATATATATGTAATTTGCAAAAATCGAAAATTAAATTTCTTGAAATTCGCAGGAGCAAGAGTTAGCTTTATAATGCCATTTTACTCATAGTGATGCGCATACATAGAAATAATTTACAAATAGACTCGGACTACATTTTTAAAAAATTTAGAAAAACAATTATTTTATTTTATTTTTTTTCAGCTCACTCATTCAATCGACCGTCAAGGCAAGTTGATTCATAGGGCGGATGGTGGCTGATTCATATCCGTTTGCGAAAACAACTGCCTCGTGAAAAATCGTCGTATCGCAGATCTAGAATTTATTTTTTAAATCGTCAAACTTGAATATTTACATGTTTATTTCATATTAAACTGTTGGAAGGTGGCCTATGGCAACCTTAGTTGTACCATTGTTATCAGTAGGAGTTTACTGTACTGCACCACCGTAGCCGTCAGGAATCACGAACAAATTTTTTTTCAGTCGACCTATGATTCTCAACCATGACCCGGGGTTCATGGTTGAGAATGGCTGAGATCGAAAAATTCATGATGATCCCAGACCAATTACTATTTGGCATTATATCAACAGTGGGCCAACTTTTATTTTTATGGATACCATACCTCGAATTACCGTAATAGTAATGCACACACCTGAATTTTCCGAGAATTTCACCACATTATTATAGGATACGGTAGCTAGATTACGGTAATTCGAGGTATGGTATCCATAAAAATAAAAGTTGGCCCACTGTTGATATAATGCCAAATAGTAATTGGTCTGGGATCATCATGAATTTTTCGATCTCAGCCATTCTCAACCATGAACCCCGGGTCATGGTTGAGAATCATAGGTCGACTGAAAAAAAATTTGTTCGTGATTCCTGACGGCTACGGTGGTGCAGTACAGTAAACTCCTACTGATAACAATGGTACAACTAAGGTTGCCATAGGCCACCTTCCAACAGTTTAATATGAAATAAACATGTAAATATTCAAGTTTGACGATTTAAAAAATAAATTCTAGATCTGCGATACGACGATTTTTCACGAGGCAGTTGTTTTCGCAAACGGATATGTATCAGCCACCATTCGCCCTATGAATCAACTTGCCTTGACGGTCGATTGAATGAGTGAGCTGAAAAAAATTAAATTAAAATAATTGTTTTTCTAAATTTTTTAAAAATGTAGTCCGAGTCTATTTGTATATCATTTCTATGTATGCGCATCACTATGAGTAAAATGGCATTATAAAGCTAACTCTTACTCCTGCGAATTTCAAGAAATTTAATTTTCGATTTTTGCAAATTACATATATCTCACATTCAGTTGCAATTCTCGATGCTTCAGAAAAGTTGGATTTGCAAGGGAATGTGACCATCATGTATACAATTGCCAGGGCTACAATATGTACTGTCAATGCTTGCCGTCTCTCTGTTGAAGAGTATAGAAGAGGAAAAATCTGAAAATCAGACACGAAAAAACATATTCAGAACCATATGATATTATTTTTCAGGAGTGTTTATAAGAGTGCATGACATGTTATTCACCAATAAAAAGAAATAAAAGTCCTAGCTATCACGATTGAAAAGTTATGAATTTTTCAATTTTTAATTTTATGAAACATATGTGAGCCGGGTTTGAGCCCAAGGGCATTTTCACTATAACTTTCATCGGTTTTCCCCCGGTATGTGTCTATGATGAAAGTATTGAGGCCCAGATCGAAAGTCTTGGCGAATGTCCGGCAGGGGGTCATAATGCTCGAGTCTTACCGAGCCGGTCTCTTAAAGTCTTAAGGTCTTAGAGGTATAAGGTCTTAGAGTCTTAAGGTGAAATCACATTTTGGAAGTGAATATCATCTTCCTTCCTCCTCACTCATGATGAGAGCAGACCGTCAGAGGGAGTTGAAAGAGTACGAAATGAATGGAGAAACGAATGGTGACAGTGAAGAATGATGGAAAGCACATTTGAATTTGATTAATATAATTATTCTTTAGCATATTCTGCACATATTTCTGTTTTACTGATACATCGAGGGAGAGCGGTGAAGGACAACTTGACAAGACTTTAAAGGCACACCCCTACCTAATTTGAATCTCTCCGTTCTGACAATGCTCTCTCGCTTTCTTTGTCTACGATAGCGTTGCCAGAGCGGAGAGTAAAAATATCTCGGGGTGTGCCTTTAATTTATCTTACATTGAATAAATCTGACAACAAGTGATAAATAAATAGCGTGAATTGAAGCAGAGATGGGGGACGGAACGAGCTCACTGTATATAGGGAAGGAGCTCACTGTATATAGGAAGGAGCTCACTGTATATAGGGAAGGAGCTCGCTGTATATAGGGAAGGAGCTCACTGTATATAGGGAAGGAGCTCGCTGTATATAGGGAAGGAGCTCGCTGTATATAGGGAAGGAGCTCACTGTATATAGGAAGGAGCTCACTGTATATAGGTAAGGAGCTCACTGTATATAAGGAAGGAGCTCACTGTATATAGGGAAGGAGCTCACTGTATATAGGGAAGGAGCTCACTGTATATAGGAAGGAGCTCACTGTATATAGGGAAGGAGCTCGCTGTATATAGGGAAGGAGCTCACTGTATATAGGGAAGGAGCTCGCTGTATATAGAGAAGGAGCTCACTGTATATAGGAAGGAGCTCACTGTATATAGGGAAGGAGCTCACTGTATATAAGGAAGGAGCTCACTGTATATAGGGAAGGAGCTCGCTGTATATAGGGAAGGAGCTCACTGTATATAAGGAAGGAGCTCAGTGTATATAGGGAAGGAGCTCACTGTAGATAAGTGTTATGTACTTGGACACAACACGTAGTAGAATAGAGACTTTATTGTAGAGATAGAAAACAGTACCACCGGTACAACAGGATGAACTAGATAAGAATCAAGGAATAACCAATATAGACAGCACGTCAACTACGATGACGTGTCATTAGCATAGAATAGGGTAATGTGGTCAAATGCAAATGTGTATGCTAAGATGCAGTTTGGTTATAATAATAGACTTTGGAGCATACATAGCACCTCCGCCCCAAGATATGAACTACGGCATATCTGACATATCTGAATAATATGGATATAATCATATAGTACAGTATTAATAATGTGATGGAATGATATTAGGGTCAACGATCAATAATAGGGAAATTAATAATCACGAATTAATGGTAGGTTTGACCACTAGTGGATGAAATGTTTAAACGAGATGGTGGTTGTCTACTACGGGAAGGCCTTGTAGAACCGGGTTTAACCACGGTTGCCTTAGGATTAGTCTTCTTGTTGTTGTTCTCCACATTGTTCGTGGGCACGACGACGGCATCGGCATCAGCATCAGTAACGACGGCATCAGCGGCAGACGGCGTGATGTTGCACTTGGCGGGCTCGACCTGGACGTTGCTCTCGACCACGTTGTCGGCGGGAACGTTGAAACTCTCCAACATGACACTCAGAGGATCGCAATCCTCAATCCATCTCCTCCTCAATTGGTTCGCATGAGCAGTCACATGACTACCATCCAATCTCTGGATCTCATAGATCACATTTCCTTTCCTTCTGAGCACTACGGCTTCAGTCCACTTCTCGTGATTTGGACCATCACGATCACGATAATACACAGTGTCTCCTTCGGCGAACTCTCGTGTCACCTTCTCATTCAATACTCTCTCCTCTCCCTCCCTGGGAGACATGAGAGTGAGACGACATCGCATCTTCCTTCCGAGGAAGATCTCTGCTGGAGTACACATCTTCAATTGATTATTTGGAGTGCATCTGTACATCATCAAGAACTTCTGCACGTTCTCATTCTCCGGACCTTCGCCTCTCATCTTCAACAGTGACCGCTTGAACGTATCCACGAAGCGTTCAGCCTGTCCATTACTCTGCGGATGATACGGTGGCGAGAACATGTGATTGATTCCATACTCCATACAGAATGCTCTCATCTTCTCAGACTTGAACTGAGTTCCATTATCAGACACTATGGTCTCCGGACTACCGTATCTTGATACGAAGTCTCTCAATGCTTTGATGGTTGCATCAGCCGTAATCCTCTCCATTGTAACGACCTCTGGCCATGTACTATAAACATCCACAATGATCAAGTAGTAACGTCCATTCATTGGACCGGCGAAATCCATATGGACTCGCTCCATTGGTCTACTCGCTTCTGGCCACTTGATTGATTCAGCTTTCGAAGGATTCTTGGCAGCACTTTCACAACCTTCATAACATCTTACTTGGCTCTCGATATTCTGATCGAAAGTTCCATAGTAGTTAACTCCACCGAGAAACGATTTCGGTTGAGTTTCATCCTTGGATACTTGCATCTCCTTGAGTACATGCACCTTCTTTGGATCTGGATGACGTCCAGATTCATTCACGATGAATCTAAGGAAGTGGACTTCTTTCTGTCCGAACGCACACTTCTCTAGTCGGATTCTGAATCCAGAATAACGAATCCTCTCGAGAACTCTCATCAGATTCTCGTCGTGCTCTTCCTTCGTCCTTCCACTTACAATGACATCATCCAAGTATGCCACTGTCCTGCTCATTCCTGTCAGCATCTGGTCCATTATTGACTGGAATATACCTCGAGCAGGTTTCACATATAACGGTAATCTGTGGTACTGATACAGTCCACGATGCGTATTGATCACGAGCAGCTTCTTAGCTTCCTCGTCTACTTCAACTTGGAGATACGCATCCGAGAAATCGATCGTGGAGAAGACTGTTCCACCATTCAACGAGGCGAATATGTCTTCCGGCAGCTTGAGCGGATGAGTACAATCCTCCAGACAGTCATTCAGACCTGTCTTGAAATCAGCACACAATCTCTTTGCACCATTCTTCTTTGCGACTAGCAAGAACGGAGCAGCCCACTCCGAGTGTTCTACCTTAGAGATCACTCCCATATCACATAATCGATCGATTTCTTCATCACACACCTGCTGGCTGGCATACGGCACTGGCCGCTTGTTACGGAATACCGGCTTTACGCCCGGCTTCAGGTACAACTTAGCTGCAGACTTGTTGTACTTCCCCAGTCCAGGCTCACAAACTTCTGGGAAGACATCCTTTACCCAGGTTGTGTAGTCTCCTGACTTGATGTGTGCAATCACCGTTTCATCATTCTCATCTGAGAATGCTCGCTTCAAGTCTAGCTTGAAGAATACATCATTGCCGACTAGTCGAATCGGTCTTGGGGTGACGTGGATCCATGCGTCACACTTCTTACCACAGTATTCCATTGTACTGCGGAACTTGCCGAGGATCTTCATACCTTGTCCATTTGCACATGATACGGTACATGGAGCGGGAATCAACTTTGGATTCTTCATCTCCTTCCAGTCAACCTCCGAGATGAGCGTCAGATCAGATCCTGTGTCAAGTTGACACTCCATCTGTTTTCCATCCATGGATACATTCACGTACACACGATTGCCTTCAATCAGATTGCAATCCTTCACTTGTACTGAATTATTCCGGAAGTTTTTCTTCGGTCTCATTTCTGGATGCTTCAACCAGCATCTCTCATCGGTGTGACCATTCTTGCCACAATGTGTACATTTCACATTGGACTTTGATCTCTCGGTCTTTGGCTTCTTACGATTCTTTCCCTTATCATCTTCAGGTACTCTCACAATATTGGCTGTATTCGTCTGCACTGCTGAGCCTTCTCGCTCAAATGCTCTCGAATATCTTTCAATAGATGGTCCTTTAGTCACTTGACTATGGCTCCTTTCTCCACTAACAACTGTCTCTTTACTCGCTAACTTCTCGAGTATCTCATTATTCTTCTTGTTTTGTTCACTCTGCACGTTCATGAACTGCTGTTGCATGTTCGCTATCATCTCCAATACCGATGCTAATGTAGTTGCTTCAGCTTCAGGCTTCTCCACTTCAGGCATCCTTACTACGAATTATTTGAGTACACTTAGCTCAAAAAGAAAATTCGCGATAGCCTTCGGCGTACTTCTTGCAATTCAACCTACTTGTAATCGCAACTACAAGTCTACCTGACACTCGCAAGTGCAGTAACTATATCTACTTGTAATCGCAACTACAAGTCTACCTGACACTCGCAAGTGCAGTAACTATATCTATACTCGCAAGTATAGATCTTCAAACCGTGCAATCGCAACTACAGGTTGGTAATATAATCCGATGAACTATATCTATATCGCAATATAGATCTTCCTGGACTCGTAATCGCAACTACGAGGAGGGACAACAAGATGAATAAGAGAAGAAATGAGCTCGACAATCCTGGTCGCGTTAGCTCGTCAAACAATCCTGGTCGCCAATAATGTTATGTACTTGGACACAACACGTAGTAGAATAGAGACTTTATTGTAGAGATAGAAAACAGTACCACCGGTACAACAGGATGAACTAGATAAGAATCAAGGAATAACCAATATAGACAGCACGTCAACTACGATGACGTGTCATTAGTCCTCATCTCATCCTGGTCGCCAATAATGTTATGTACTTGGACACAACACGTAGTAGAATAGAGACTTTATTGTAGAGATAGAAAACAGTACCACCGGTACAACAGGATGAACTAGATAAGAATCAAGGAATAACCAATATAGACAGCACGTCAACTACGATGACGTGTCATTAGCATAGAATAGGGTAATGTGGTCAAATGCAAATGTGTATGCTAAGATGCAGTTTGGTTATAATAATAGACTTTGGAGCATACATAGCAATAAGGAAGGAGCTCACTGTATATAGGGAAGGAGCTCACTGTATATAGGGAAGGAGCTCACTGTATATAAGGAAGGAGCTCACTGTATATAGGGAAGGAGCTCACTGTATATAAGGAAGGAACTCGCTGTATATAGGGAAGGAGCTCACTGTATATAGGGAAGGAGCTCACTGTATATAGGGAAGGAGCTCACTGTATATAAGGAAGGAGCTCAGTGTATATAGGGAAGGTGCTCACTGTATATTTGGAATGAGCTCACTGTATATAAGGAAGGAGCTCACTGTATATAGGGAAGGAGCTCACTGTATATAGGAAGGAGCTCACTGTATATAGGAAAGGAGCTCACTGTATATAGGGAAGGAGCTCACTGTATATAGGGAAGGAGCTCAGTGTATATAGGGAAGGAGCTCACTGTATATAAGGAACTAGCTCACTGTATATAAGGAAGGAACTCACTGTATATAGGGAAGGAGCTCGCTGTATATAGGGAAGGAGCTCACTGTATATAGGAAGGAGCTCACTGTATATAGGGAAGGAGCTCACTGTATATAGTCGCTTCTGGGTTCAAAGATCGGGGGGGGGGACACCATTGGGCACACTATCACCTAAATAATATTATATAATATTATGTTTTACGTATATGCAAACCTACACTTGCACGTAAATCTTTTACTATTATAAAATACATTTATCTTATTCACCAACACTGAACTAAATGCCAAAAATCACTTTCGCGCTCCAAATTTCAACAGTTCTTGTCTCATGCAAACCCTTGCGCGTCATTGTATTGTTTTCGCTCCGGGCTGTATTATTCGAGAGCTCACTCTTCGAGATACCTTATTCTTGCGTGATTATATGCCCGATAAAATGTTCTAGTGTGGAATTACACTCACAGAATAAACGTAATTCAGCTAGATCTTGAAAAGCGACGGAAGTTGTGCAGAATGAGAGAGAGAGAGATATCTTTTACTATTTTTTAACTCTACGTTCACAAAATTTTTTCATTATTTGTCTCCAAGAGATTCAAGTTAAAGGTGGTGTCACAGGAATATTTTCGAGAATAAACTGTGAAGACAGGAAGTGATATGATAAGGAAAATCAAATTCATCACTTTTCTCATTTCCCTACCGCATCTCTTGTAGGTTGTGTTCCCACAACGTGGGCTTGTGAAAGAAATTCTTCTGCCAACAACACGTGAAAAGAATAAACCTTTGGCTACGCTCCCCCTTAATAACCCTCCTATCTCCGCTCTATTTACTGCACGCTCCACTCTCCTAGACTACCGAGAGGATTTATAATGGGGGGGGGAAGGTGAGTCACTCGCCATTCACTGTTTTCCAACCTTTGCTTGCACTTTCTACGCTGAATTGCGATTTCGCTGCTTTCCAAATATTATTTTCTCTTGTGTCATACATGTTTTGGCGAATAAAGCAACTCTTCATATCATTTACTTATTGTTGGTAGTTGGCCTGAACTATATTTCCCTTGTCAATCAAATATTTTTATAGTATAGTTATACCAATCATCTTTATCATCGAAGCATCGTAATTATGCGAACTCTTACAATCATGTTGCTATCTCAATTTGCAATGCGTATTTTATTTATGTACATAAATACATTTCATGAGATGTGGGAAACTTATCAGATCGGCTACTGGAAATACCGTCACCTTTACTTTTACATATGATGATTGAATATAGAATAAGAATATGATTTTTTTTGATTTCCTGATCTATGGCACATTTGAACATCGCCGTATGTACAATATGTACAATAGATCTGTATGCTGTGTTACTCATCGTTATCAACGATAATGTCAGAGAAGTAATGTCTTGTCAAACAAACTCCTTCGCTCTTTCTCAGTATCCCGTGCCTTTCGACAGAGAACACGTACCTCTATGTTGTGTGCAAAAGTGTAGAAAAGAATCTCTAGGTTTTTTGCTCCTGCTATTTTCTTGTTTCATATACACGCCAATTATCTATGCTTAAGTTTCAATCCTATCATCCATCTCTGTGCTTTGTCATTATGAAATAATGAACACAAAATACACAATGTTCTCATAAAGGCACTACTTTTACTCTTTCGCTCTGGCGACGCTCTCTCATAGGCAAATAAAGCGAGACATTGTCGCCAGAGCTGAGAGTTTCAAATTAGCCTGGATGCTCCTTTTCTCTTACTGTCAGATGACAAAGATAGATTGTGTATAGTAAATCGTTGACAATGACCACACTCTTATTCAAAATTATTTCGATTGCGTTTTTTTCAAAGATCGATTCGATCTGTTTACTTCTAATGTTTGGTTTACTGTTCATTATTCTCGCAAAGCCCCTTTGCTCTTTCCCGTACCATGATACCATAAATCAAACACACTCACAGAAATAAACCCTAGCTCATGTACCCCTGTGCACCAAACACTAAACGGTTAGGGTTTGAAACACTTGTATTTAAGGGTTCTCAGAATAGGGTTTTAAAACCCTTAAATAAAAGTGTTTCAAACCCTAACCGTTTTGTGTTTGGTGCACAGGGGTACATGAGCTAGGGTTTTTTTCTGTGAGTGCAGTGAATCTCGCCTCTACTGATAACCACTTTTGATTCAATAATATTTAATTTCATGAGTACATTTGCATCAGGGCTGTTCGGAAAAACTATTTTCGGAAAATCGGAAAATCGGAAATTTCCGAAAAATTTTCGAAAAATCGGAAAAACGGAAATCCCAGCCCTGATTTGCATGTTTAAAAATGATCTATGTCCATTATAATACTTTACTCTGGACTGTCCTGTGATCGAATCAAACATTGAATAGGACACATAAATGGCTTATGTCACCCGGTGATGTTCTGAAAAAATTTACATAATATATATAGCCTGCCCCTCGAATATTTATCCAATGCCACCCCGTAATATTCACGGTTCGATCTATCAATATCTTGCTATTGCTAGCGTAAAGGGAGAGTGACCTCGCTCTCTGGCCTCTTCATCGCGCACACTATTTCTCTGTTCTCTAACAACGAGAAAGCGTAGAGCGTTGAAGAGACCGTTGCAAAGGCGTCAGTCCCTTTAATAATTGCTAAATTGCAGAATGCGCGTGTTCTTCGTCCTCTTCGCTCTCGTCTTCATCCTCTCGACTGCTGTAGACTACGCGGTTTGCTCCTAACCTTACTAAAATAATTTGTCATTTTGACCATTAAATATTTATTATAATTGTTTATTTGATATTTATTATTATATTTATTCTATTTAAACTGCAAACGGCATCTATCGATTGAGACAAGCGACGTAACAATAGCAATATTTTCCCCGTTCTCCTATTCACTTATTTATTCAATCTTCGTTTCAAATGTTATCACATCTTTGGATGTATGGTAAATAAATAAAATAAATAAATAAATATTGCAGTCCGCCTTCAACGTTCCTCCCGTGGGCGGTATGTGTCTGACCATCGCCGGGGGTGACTGCAGACGCTGTGAGTGCCCTCCGTCTAGGTCGTGCAGGAAGGGCATCTGTGTATGAGAACAGCAATCTCTTATTCTAAGCCAGACATGGATCCAGCATATTTGATTCGTCGATCACGAACTCTTTATGTTTACTACCGGTCAATAAAGTATTATTATAAAGTATTCAAAGTGTTATAACATAAAGGATAATTACAAGCGACACTTTACTCTTTGTCGCAATGCAATAAGAACCTTAACTTCTCATTGATTTTTTCATAACCCTTTTCTCATATATGTTTATGACAAGCCTTGGATCGATAATCCAACGACACATTTGAAGAAATATGATATGTCAACGTTATTACTAAATGAGGTTGGGCAATGTTTGCCTAAGAAACTACCTTCTATCGCATTTTATGGATCTCCAAATAGTATAGGTAGAAGCTATGAAGAGCTGTCCGTTATTATTCATTATGTCTAGTATATTCCTAGCGGCACTAGGTCTAATGAGAACCGATGAATAATATCTGACTGGATGAAAACCATTTAATGCATAGACAAAGTATGCAAATGGTTATCATCCAGTCGGTTATTATTCATCGGTTCTCATTCGACCTAGTGCCTTCCTAACAGTCCTTTTCCCTTTTTCCTTTGCTTACACTATTGCTAACGGGAAAAAATGAATATAAATTTATAAAAAATATTTTCAGGCGCCTATATCGTCTTTCAATACATGTTACAGCCTTAAGCTGTAAGGAATTGAACAATTCTATACTGTATAAAGCTGTATAAAGAAAAACGTGATAAAAAAGGTATTATATTTAATTTCATTTTTGTTTTCGAAAATATTTGTGTTCAAAAACTGCTTATCGTGCAATATGTAACGCGAAAAAAACCATATTTGAATTCGATTTTGTGGCTTAACTCCATTATTAGCCGTTTAGCAGAAAGCACATGACGTTAATTTTTTCTTGAAGAAATATGGAATAACTAAAATTTCAAAAAAACACTTCAATATCTTTCCGTTAATTTTATCTTATTCATGCTGCTTGATAAGTATATTTGGACATGCTTTTGAAAACCTCAGACAATTCCATGGTCATAATTTTTCATGATTCGTTTCATCAAATCAATGATTTCAGCAGTCGATCAACAAGAAGAATCGTTAAGAACGTAAACTTTAGAAGAACCTTTCTCAACAGACGACCAATTCACTTTTCTATACATTTGGAAATCAGTTTGCCTGATCTTGCACAGCGTTCTCATGACTTTCAAAGCAAGAACGACCGCTCAACATACAAACTCTCTCGAATACAATGGTCTCTCCTTTGTCTTGCTTTGGAAGAAAAATGGCTTGGACCAGAATACTGTGCTTGCAATGTCATTAACTACTTGCCTTGATTTAATCTTACCGTTCATAAGCACACTTGTAATAACAGCCATGCGGCTTTTGAAAATATTTATACTCAAAGCTCACAGCTCAAAGTTCATTGCACCAAGTGCTCCAGCAGGGTGGTTGATAAAGATTTCTTTATAAGATTGTTACTTTGCATTATTAATTCTCAAACGAATAATCACACATTATGAAATCACCAGCTAGCTATGACATGTAATCAATAATATTTTTATTGATTGGTTAATTGACAAAGATGCTGAAAAATGTTCCTTTTTCAATGAAAACCTGCTTTTCGGAAGATTTCGATTTCCATTTTCGGTTTTCCAGTGTACATTTTTAGACCCTGGAAAGTCGCCATTTTCAGTTTTCCACTATTTTTTAGTGCGCCATAACAGATATTCCCCATCCCCGATGCGTTCATTTGAAGGAATAAATTATTATTATTATTGTTGTTTCCAGTTGTCAATGTGACTGTCATTGTCAAAATAAGCTGGAATGAATCTCTAATGCACCCTTACAATACATTGTTACATTTGCCTTACGCGCCTACGCCGTAACGGCGTAACGTGTTACATTTCGCTACGTATCCGTCGCCGTAAATTTTGCAATGTGTTGGGTCTCGAGCGGGAAACCCTGAGAGGCCATGGAGACACGGTAAGAAGTTACCGTAATCATCGATCAACAATGGTTGACTACCGTTACCTTTTACAGTACTTTTATGACCCAGCAGGGTTTTCCAGTCGAGACCCAACACACTTCGAAATTCCCTTTGACGGATCCGTCATCCGTCACGCCGTTTCGGCGTAGCCACGTAATGCAAATGTGCATAAGGGTTCATTTTATTGCAAAGAATTCATCGCACTTTCCATTTTTTTTCAATGGAATATTTCGGTTATTAAGAGGAAGATGGAATTGTGTTATCTTCTTTTCGGTTGGGAGGTATCAAGAGATGAATCACTAAAATTTGTCAATTAATGTACGTTACCATGGCCTGGTTTAGCTATGTGTGTATGAAGTTTTTGAACAGATCGATTGGCAGCTCTCAGGGGTTCACAAAGGTTACATTTTTTTAACTTACCGCAATCTGCCACTCTGTAATATGCTCAGACTAGTCAAGTGTATTAAGTTATCTCTATACAAAGTAGTGGGAAGAAAAATCCTCAGTCTAACGCAGTTCCAAACATTAGTCATTGAAATAGAGGGAATGCTCAATAGCGGACCTTTAACGTCCTTAGATGAGAAGGACCAATCCATAAGACCCATAGATTTCATTTACCCAAACGCTTGTATAAATTCTCCAAACCCCACAACTAAAAAGACTCAAATTCCAGTAACTAATTCCACACAAGAATCCACAGTAGAGCAATTTAAACAATTAGAAGAGTATAGGAAACAATAATGGAATTTCTTCATCTTGAATTATATCACTGAATTACGCGACCGTGCAAGTTACTCGTCTAATAAGAGATATTCCACAGGTACACTCGATCGTTCGATTTATTTGCTCGCTACCAACGACAAACCAGATGGTAACCCACATCTTCGTCATCTACCTGCTCAACGAACGACTATCAACAACTGGGACGTTGCGAAGCAGGATCGTAAATGTTTCCGTATGTCCCCTTGTTCCCTATTGGTTATAGAAGTCTATCTAAAGCCCCAACTGTTATCCTCCATTATCCAATATATCATCTATTATTCAATATAGTATCACTCCCCCCAATCCGAGTAATTCGGTGATTTTTTTTTACTCAAACAAATTCAAAAAAAGCCGAATCCAAACAACCCTCTTATTAGTTATTCCAAAAACAGAATCCAAAAAAAACCCTCATTTACACGAGAATACATATTCCAACCCATTTAACCCTCCCCCCATCTTATTTTAACATTTAAAAAGGGAGTCGCAGAATTAAATTTTTTTTGTCCTCAAGGGGGAGTGTATCGTACAAGATACAAATATATCTATCTATTTTTATGTTTCGATTGTATATCTCTCTAACTCCACCCATTGATCCCCTCTCGATTCAACCTAGATATTCATCTATCATCCTTTCACTAATACATGTCTTGAACCTCAATAAAGCTATTTCATATCTATTCTGTTTGTGAGCTGTACCACCGAAAAACCTACCACTTTTTCCTCCCTTCCTTCCTCGCTCTCTCTGATCTGCGTACTATCTCACTTGGGCTCACTCTCTAGACATAGAAAAGGCATTGTGGCTATGCCTGCCTACTCTCGTACCAGACAAACAAGTGCCTTTTATACGGTCAATATTCGGGGGCGATCGATTTGCCAACGATCGTTTTCACAACGGATCATAAATCGGTTGGGGGGGGGGTGGCGTATAGCAACCAAAGTTGCATCGTTGTTATTAGTGGGAGTATACGGTATTGTGCTACCGTAACCCTCGCGAATCGCGAACTGATTTTTTTCATTCAACCCATGACCCGGGGTTCATGGTTGAAAATGGCCGAAGTCGAAAAATTCATGATACTCCGAGACCAAATACAAGTTGCCAGTATATCAATAGCGAGCCAACTTTTATCTTTCTGGATACCGTAACCCGTACTACCGTAATCAAACAGGGATTTGCCGTGAATTTCGCTATAATATATTCGTATGTATAGTGCCCCAGTGGTTCATGGGTGCAGCATGATTCATCATCGATCCTCGCTATTATATAGGCTGTGCTAGACAATTCAATAAAATATTGATATGAACCATATATTATGAAATCTACATTTACCTCAGATCGTGAATATAAAGCGAGAAATTTCGATTGAAAGTGGGTGAATACATAACGGAATGAAGTTTTCGGGAATTCACGGCCACCAGACATCAATCACAAAGAGATCAATATCCTGACGACCGCGAGTCCGGCGATCGTCACATCCAACAGCTCTTCCTTTGCTCAGTCGTACTCTTGCCCCTTGTCGGTGAAATGAAGCGAAGTGGTGGTGGTGTGCTTCTTCAGCTTCTTACAATTGGAATACTTACAATTTGGTTTAATTACCCAAGTTTGAGGTAATTCATTCTGATGATAATGTGTATATAACATCGAAACGTCAATAAATAATCAATTTTTCTAGCACAGCCTCTATAAGAGCGATTGACAGCTCATGGGTTCAAAAAGGTTACCTTTAAAAAAAAATTTTCAGTGAGGGAAGGTTGTGAGAGATTATGAGAGATTGAGAGATAATGTACAATCAGCATAGAGTATGCCAGGAGAGCTTTACATCGAGTCAGAAACTATTGGAGATTGGAAGAGGAGATAATGATAGAATATCTTCGTAGGGATTTCAGTATTTCTTCACATTTCCATCTTCTTCTTGCATGTTTTTTAAAACTTTTTTTAAAGCCAAGGTGGTTTTTACACACTACATTTCGCATATGGCTTCTTTAAATGTACGCCCCTCTGGCAACTCTCTCTCACTTTCTTTGTCTACGAGAGAGGGTGGCCAGAGCGTAGCGCTTCAAATCAGGAAAACCCTTTAATCTGTATTGTAGAAGGAACAGTGAGAGCCAATATCAATTGTTTATTGTTAGCCCTAACCCCGCTTGTAACATGAATCCCCCTCTCGTTTCCAGCTCTCATTATTCGTGTACAATTTCATTGTAAAACATTGATATTTCTATTTCTTCATGGACATCTCTTAGAGATGTCCAGGGCAGATTCTACCCCCGCCTCTCTTCCTTCTCCCCTTCCCTGTTACTACATTCAGAGACTCCGCCCACTTTGGAGAGAAGGAAGACAGTTTCATTCATATCTTGTATTCGCTTTACTATCTGCCAGATAAATATTTAGTATTTATCATCTTATTCATTGTTCACACATTTCTCACTTGTCGCATTTTCACCTTATTGTCTCCACCAGTCAGAGTCACCAGTACTCTGTCGTGGATTATCCGGCCCGTCAGTGGGAATTGTTCAACTCGTTCTTTCAAATGTTGTTGTACCTTTTTGATGTATGATACATTGAAATATATTGAATTAAATGATGTTTTTTCCTTTGCTCGGCATAATTTGTCACTTCTTTGGCATATTTTACTATCAATTATTATAGGTGCCTATATCACCCTTGCTGCAAGTGCCTGTTCTACTTGCGAGTCTTTTAAATAACTTGAAGAAGAAGATAATTAATTTGAAACAAAAGGTACTATATTTTTTCAGATTTGAAAAACATTGTTGAACTTTTCATGCTCTGAACAAAATTTAAAAAAAAAGTCTCAACAAAATTTTTAAAAAAGTTAAAAAAAAAAACAAAATTAAGTTTTCCACTCTAGAGAAGGACAACTCGAGCTCAAGGCTGTGCTGGCGTGCACTTTACCACTGAACGACGAACAAGTGGCGCATAGAAGACGGTCGCTGTGTTGACCACCAAAAGTAAGTATTCTTCAATTTTGAGGCTAATTTTCGCTCTTGCTACAGTATGGAATACAGTGTTCTGTTTACTTTGAAAGAATGGCCGCATGGAAACTCTCTCGAACATATTAGTTTCTCGCTTGTATGACTTTCAAATCAATAAAGCTTCAAGTAACACCCCGAATTTTCCTCGTGTAACTCACTAATTGGGGGGGGGAGCCTTTCATTTCCCTCCTACTCCATCCTTATGGCTTGGCTTTTCCACCAAAGGGACTGGTAAAAAATTTATTTTAGTCTGAAACGTTTTCGACCAAAAACTTTTCTTTAATTTGAAAAAGCTCCAAGTATAATTTTTATCGAAACCGCATTCATTCAAAATGAACACACATAATGCGAAAAAACGTTCAGTCTCTTCCGTGGGGCGACCTCTCCGAGATGGGAGCTGCATGGTCATCTGACGAGGTCATCGAAGAGCTTATAGCACCGGATACGGTATGTAGGTGGTTGCACGGGAAATGATATGGACCAAACAGAGTTGATTAGACAGATAATCGGTCATTCATCGTTGTATCACTTGCAAGAGGAATTGCAATGCTCCATATCCATATACATCTGCTCCACCACTACCTCCAGAAAGAGTTCAGGATTCTCGCCCTTATATCGGACTGGATTTCCTCGGACCTCTGAAAGTAACTATTCCACCTCACAAGGAGTCAACTAAGGCTTATGTTCTTCTGTGCACATATATGTCTACAAGACTTGTTTCCGAAGCAAACGGTTTTATCCAACGCTATCGTAATTCTCTACTATTATGTTTAACTCACTTATTTCAATGGAGTATATTATTTGTAAGATCTGATCTTTGATCTTTGCCTTTCCTTATTCTAACATCTACGGTAATAAAATGGACCCCTTCCTATGGTTTTTAGTGCACCTTTATCTTCGCTCTCTCACATTATCGTTCGCTTTATTATCGTGTCTCATCCCCATAATGTTAACCTCTCTCATCTTCCTTTCCTTCTATCTATTCATTCACAGTTTCATGGTTAGGGAACGGTCACCAACGTTCCTCTCTTTTATCTCGTTACTTGTTCCTTGTTGATAAAGTTTAATTACCCAAGTTTGAGGTGCAACTACACACCACAGACAAAAGACTAGTACATCTAGAAGTCCCTCTTGACTTACTCTGGTATTATGAAACTTAAAGTCTACTTAAATTACGTTACAGACTTTAAGTAGACTTTAAGTAAACTTAAAGTGATAGAACATTTGACGAAATGCATTACAGTATACCACACCACTTTAAGTAGACTTGCGTTTTACTTTAAGTTTACTTAAAGTATACTTAAAGTGCGGAGTTTAAGTAGAGTTTAAGTTTCAAAATACCAGAGTAAGCACTTCGTCATTCCTCTACGCTCTTGAACGCTTCATAGACTAATAAAGAAGATAATTTAGCAATAGTTATCCGTTGAAGATCTCGATACTCGAGAAATAGTGACTTATTGTTGAAATTTCTGTAATATTAATTATGCAATTTTTATCGAAAACGCATTCATTCAAAATGAACAAAAATAATGCAAAAAAATAATAATAATAATTTATGCATTACAAGGATAAATTATAATAGCGAATAATTGATATCGTGATGAATTACATAAAATACGATGCCACAACTTAGGTAGCAAAGAAATAACAATTAATTATTACATTTCGAGTAACGACAAATTAATACATTTCCGGAAAGATTTAACTGAGGGGCAGATAATAGAATTATTACTAAGTTTATTCCAATTACTAACAACACGATTTGATATGAAGTTCGAAAAGCGAGTAGATTTAGCCTTGTGTTTACGATATTGGAATGCGTGTCTGCGGGAAGATCTAGTATTTATAGAGGGAATAAAGAAAGAAGGATTTTGATTCGAGTAAATCGATCTTGAAATTCGACTATTTGATTCGAAAATTCACAACTTACCTACAATATCCACTAAATTACAGCAGGAGGTGTTTGGATAACTGATGGATGAGTTTATGAACGCATTGGGATGGTTTATATAAGAAGTCTCACGAATTTCCGAATAAACTAGCGAATTTGAATATCGATTTTCTCGAATCTCAGCTCGATTGGGCAAATTTTGAAAACGGATTCGTAATCAGCATCGAAAACTGATTCAGGTAAATTATTCCCATGTCATATGGCCACATTAAGTTGGGAGAGTTCCCTTGTAAGGCTTATGTTCTTCCGTGCACATGTATGTCTACAAGACTAGTACATCTAGAAGTCACTCTTGACTTAAGCACTTCGTCATTCCTCTACGCTCTTGAACGCTTCATAGACTAATAAGGTAGATAATTTAGCAAAAAAAAGTTATCCGTTGAACATCTCGATACTCGAGAAATAGAGACTTATTGTTGAAATTTCTGTAATATTAATTATGCAATTTTTATCGAAAACGCATTCATTCAAAATGAACAAAAATAATGCAAAAAAACTTTCAGTCTCTTCCGTGGGGCGACCTCTCCGAGATGGGTGCTGCCTGGTCATCTGAAGAATAATTGAAGAATTGATGTGTCGACACTCCGAGTGAGGATTTTTTGTGTTTACTATAGTAGTTGATAAAGATTGACAAATATATTTATAAGATTGTTACTTTGCATTACTAGCTCTCATACGAATAATCATACATTAACTCTGAAATGTAATCGTTAATAAATTAAATGATTTTATTGACTGGTTTTTTAGAGCTGCTGAAAAATGTTCCCATTTCAATGAAAAACTTAATTTTTGCAGGTGATGCATATATTATTTTCAAAATAAGTCGTTGGATTGATTCACTAAGGATTCATTTTATTGCAAAGATTTCTTCCCTCTTTCAAGTGTTATTTTCCTTCAATGGAAAGCTAAAGAGAAAGATGGAATTATGTTGTCTTGTAATCGATTGGGTAAAAGGTAAAAGATACAACCCGTTATTCAAGACACACGAAGTCCGTAGGGCATGAACTCGAGAGATCAACTGCCAGGGGAATGAGTAATCGCATGCGAAGAGAGCTATTCATTATATTACATAGAAGTGGATAGTCATGAGTCATTTTCGCAACCCCATTGTGCACGAACACATGCATAAAAGCAGATATATCTCCCCTGTAAAAGTGATAGCGTGCAAATACTGCGAAACATAAAATATGAGAGAGCGCGCGAATCGATAGAGGACCGCAGAGTATATTATTTATAATCTTGAAAGATATGTTTTGTACTTTGGACGGAACGTATTTTATTTTATCCAGATTGTTTTGCTCTTGAACAGGGACAAGATGGGTTTCAAGAGATGAATTTCTAAAATTTGTAAATTACTGCCAATATTTTCGTTTCCATGACCTGGCTTAGCTGTCGTCTCTCAGCTTTTATTGTGTGTACATGAAATTTTGAACAGATCGATTACCAGCTCAGGGGTTCATAAAGGTTTGTGGGTCATCCTACTGATGAGGCCCACCCCACACGGGCCGGTCCAGTGTCTAGGACCAGTGCCGAAACACTGGATCGAATTTGATTATAGATACACTAGTCATTGCATAGTTTCTCTTACAGTAGAACCTACTTCCAAACTATTCGCTCATTACTTTTACTCTATTACATCTTTTTGCCCTGTCACACTCTCAAAATATAAGAGAGGGAAGGATGTGAGACATTGTGAGAGATTGTGAGAGATTGTGAGAGAGAGAGAGAGAGAGAGAGAGAGAGAGAGAGAGATTGTACAGTCACGATAGAGTATGTCAGGAGACCTTTACATCGAGTCAGAAACTAGTGGAGATTGGAAGAGGAGATAATGATAGAATATCTTCATTGTGCTTTCAGTATTCCTTCACATTTCCATCTTGCTCTTTCACGTTTTAAAACTTTTTTAAAACTCAAAATGGTCTCTTCATTTCGCATACTTTTTAAAGAGACTTTACGCATACTTTTTTAAACTTTTTTCTTTTTTTTTCTTTAAAAAGGCTCACCCCGAGCTAATTTTACCCTCCGCTCTGGAAACGCTTTCTTTGTCTACGAGTGAGTATTACTGGAGACTAACAGCTGAAACCAATTCTTACCACATGACCGAGACGCTCTGATTTACTTATTCTCTCAAAAAATGTTGTTGCACCTTTTTGTATGATAAATTAAAATAAATTAAATGATGTAATTTCTCCGTTGCTCGTCATAATTTATCACTTCTTTGTTTTACAATCAATAATTCTAGGTGCCTATATCACCCTTCGGCAAGTACTTATTCTACTTGTGACGAATATTTCAAACAACTTCAAGAAGAAGATAATCAATTAAAGAAATGGTACTGTATCGTTTAAGATTCGAAAAAAAGATTGTTGAACTTCTTATGCTTTGATCAAAAGTTGCGAAAGAATTGAGAAACTCTAATTTTTCCAGCTTTAGAGGAAGTCAAATCGTTCCCACGGATCTGGTATAGGGGAGCACTCTACCACTAAACGACCAACAAGTGGTGCATCCAAGCCGTCTACAGTGTATCTTGACAGCCAAAAGTATGTATGCTTCCACTTTGAGGTTAATTTTCATTCTTGCTGTAGTTCACACAGAGAATAAGTGTTATCCACGGAGCATACGACTGGAGAAGTGTTATATGAAACACTTTTTGAGTTATTTTAACATATCCTCCGTGGATAACACTTATTTCTTTGTGTGTAGGGAGCACAGACTCTCTCGAATACATTAGTTTCTAGCGAGATAATAAATACCACTGTATGAGTCACCATCATTGTTCTTTCATCTCGCTTGACTCATACGTTTTGATTAGACTAAAAACACTGTCTGAGAGAATCCATCAACTAAAATATGTATATTTTGATATTTACGAAAAATGATTTTTTTTATCTTTTGTGTATGTCGCACTCTCACAACGGCATCTAGTTTATTGTTCAGTCAGTGCTCACTACATCTCAACTCCGCCCAGCTCTGATTACCAATGTTGACTCCACACAACAAGGGCACCCAGGTAATATCTAAGGTATATCAGGTAATATTCTATAAGTACGATGCTCAGCATCTAATTCATCTTAGATTTCCGATTTGTAATCATGGACTCTAATCTCGAATTATTACAGCAGTGCAATGGAGAAAGGGGTTCAGATGGAACATCAAGATACGTGTCGAGCATCAATTTCGCGCACGTAGCGGACTGGATGTACGATGAGTCGTCCACTTCCAAGACTCAGACAGTGAGTAATTTACCAGTCGTTCAGCAAACGATTGGAATCCTTTTTTCAGGCCGGCTTTGAACTTAATTTTAATTTCAATTTTAATTTATCATACATCAAAAATCATACATCAAAAAGATCAAAAAGCTTACCGCACTCTGCCACTCTGAAATAAGATCTTTGATTTTATCGCTAACCGGGCAGACATTACAGGTCCCCCAGAAGGAGGAGGAAGAAGATGATGAAGGAATAGAATTTCTCGCTCTCCTCGCTCAAAGGGTTCGGTGCATTAATATTTTCTCTGATGCGTTGTTATATTTACCTTATTTGCCTAAGCCGTAACCTCTGCCGTAACGACGGAGACGCGGCGGAGGAGGTTACGGCGTAGGTACGCAAATGTAAAGATGCATGAAACTACAAATTACAGCAAGTGAAAATCATACGAAGTAGGAAGAGGGGAGAGGTCGGCTCAGGTCCGTCCGTGGAAAAGAAGAAAAAGATGGTTTCCCCTCAACAATTGGTGAAGACGCTATCAACGTTAACGGATCAGGTATATGAAAATGCATATGCGTTAATCGTGAAATGGGGTATCTCTCACAGGCGTGGGTCTACATCGACGTCCACGATGTGTTCACCACCTCACCACCAGAGTGTACGTATTCTAATTGCTAGAAGCTGAAGAAGCACACCACCACCACGTCGCTTCATTTCACCGACAAGGGGCAAGAGTACGACTGAGCACCGGAAGAGCTGTTGGATGTGGCGATCGCCGGACTCGCAGTCGTCATTATATTGATCTCTTTGGGATTGATTTCTGGTGGCCGGGAATGCCCGAAAACTTCATTCCGTTATGTATTCATCCACTTTAAATCAAATTTTCTCACGTTATATTGACGATATGATGTTTCTGTAACCCATTTTCCTATCTATGTACAATTCCTCATATAGGGTTCATATCAATATTGTATTGTATAGTCTAGCACAGCCTATATAATAGCGAGGTTCGATGATAAATCATGATGCACCCATGAAAGACTAGTGCACTACACAAATATCCAGCAGTAATGGCGACACAGTACACTCACAGAAAATCCCTTGTCTATAAGGGAATTATTCCCTAGAAAAGTCTCTCTACGGAATTCTTCCCTTATAGATAAGGGAATTCGTTCCCTATGAGGGAATAATTCCCTTACCCATGAGGGAAGAATTCCGTAGAGAGACGTTACTAGGGAATTTTTTCTCTGTGTAAGGATTTCATTTCTAGTGCATAGAATGTATCGCCATAATCCGAGATGTATTTATCTCTGTCTTGCCCATCTGTCCCCGCTTGAACTTCTGCTTATTCTTCCACTCTAACTCCACTGAATTGATGATAAAATAAATCATCGCTCTTGTATATTATGTTGTGTACGGCTGAAACACCGATAAAATGCATTGGTTACCCGTAACCTAATAGGGTATTACCCTATTACTATCCTGGGTAATAAATGAAAAAAAATGAAATAAATAAGACATGTTTAAAAATCTCGAAAAGCAAGGAAAATCAGGGAAAACTTTATATGAACCATATATTAGGTAATCTACATAAATAGTAAAATGAGTTACAGATACATCAGATCGTGAATATAAAGCGAAAAAAATCGATTTATAGCATTCCCGGCCACCAGAAATCAATCACAAAGAGATCAATATAATGACGACCGCGAGTCCGGCGATCGCCACATCCAACAGCTCTTCCGGTGCTCAGTCGTGCTCTTGCGTCTTGTCGGTGAATTGAAGCGAAGTGGTGGTGGTGTGCTTCCTCAGCTTCTCATAATTGGAATACGTATACTCCGGGGGTGAGGTAGTGAACATATCGTGGACATCGATGTAGACTCGTGCCTGCGAGAGAGCTCATTTCAGGATTTCCGCATTTGCATTTTCCTATAGAGTTGGCTATTCGGGGGTTGCGGGTTCAAACCAGGGCTGGGAATTTCTGTTTCTGAATTTTCTGTTTTTTTTTCTGTTTTCTGGTCATTTTAGCGACCAGAAAAGTTTCTGACCAGGAAGAGAAAATATATTTTTAAAACAGAAAATTTTCAGAAAGTAGTATTTTTCGAAATAATGTCAAAAGAAAAGGAAAAAAACTCATTTAATGTTACATTTATGAAGTATTTTTGCAAATTCCGTACACGGAGTGAGTAAATTGGCCAAAATATGACATTAGATTTCCCATCTTTACCTACTTGTGTACACTATTTGCCCACATTCTGGCAAATGGTCGAAAAACCAGTGATTTGTCACGTACAGGCAATCATTTGCCAGCATACCGGAAAATCATTCGCAAACTATCCGTATACGGCCACATTTAATCTCTGTGTATATACGGCCGAAAATTTAATGATCGGTTTTGGTATCTCGCTGTTGAAGCTAATTCAATGAAGATATCATCGTTTCGATTCTATAATATATTGTTGCTGTTTTGTTGTTTTTCGCTGGTGCTTAGATAAAAATGTATGCTAAATTGGTTTTGCAACCAAACTAATAAAAACATTTAGAAAAGACGGCAAATCTATGATTTTATGACATTTTCTGTTTTTTTTTTCTGAATTTTCTGTCTTTTGCTGAACTACTGGTAATTTACTCTCTGTCTGAGTCGGGGAAATGGACGACCCGTCGGACATCCTGTCCGCTACGCGTCCGAAATTGATGCGTCGTCACGCATTTAGATGTTGTAACCCCCTCCTCCATTTCACTGCTGTAATAAGTCGAGAATCGGAAATCTTAGATGAATTATGTGCTGAACATCGTACCTCTAGAATAATGATTTAGAAATATTACCTGGGTGCCCTTGTTGTGTGGAGTCGACATTGGTAATCAGAGCTGGGCGGAGTTGAGATGTAGGGAGCACTGACTGAACATTAAACTAGATGCTGTTGTGAGAGTGCGACATACGTAAAAGATTAAAAAAATTCATTTTTCGTAAATATCAAAATATACATATTTTAGTTGATGGATTCTCTCAGACAGTGTTTTTAGTCTAATCAAAACGTATGAGTCAAGCGAGATGAAAAAACAATGATGGTGACTCATACAGTGGTATTTATTATCTCGCTAGAAACTAATGTATTCGTGAGAGTCTGTGTTCCCTACACACAAAGAAATAAGTGTTATCCGCGGAGTATAAGACCTGTGAAGTGTTATATTTAACAGTTTTTAGTTGTTAAAATAACTCAAAAAGTGTTAAATAAAACACTTCTCCAGTCGTATGCTCCGTGGATAACACTTATTCTCTGTGTGAACTACAGCAAGAATTAAAATTAACCTCAAAGTGGAAGCATACATACTTTTGGTTGTCAAGATACACTGTAGACGGCTTGGATGCACCACTTGTTGGTCGTTTAGTGGTAGAGTGCGCGCCAGCACGACAGTAATCCTGTAATGGCTTTCTCCAGAGCGGGTAAATGATTTTTTTTTCTAATTCAAAAAAATGCGAAAACGTTTTTTTTTTCAAAAGAATTTTGTTTAGAGCATAAGAAGTTCAACAATGTTGAATCTTCAATAATATAGTACCTTTTGTTTCAAATTGATTATCTTCTACTTGAAGTTATTTAAAAGACTCGTCGCAAGTAGAATAGGTACTTTCACATGGGTGATATAGGCACCTGCAATTATTGATTGAAAAATATGCCAAAGAAGCGACAAATTATGGCGAGCAAAGGAAAAAAACATAATTTAATTCAATATATTTCAATGTATCATACATCAAAAAGGTACAACAACATTTGAAAGAACGAGTTGAACAATTCCCACTGACGGGCCGGATAATCCACGACAGAGTACTGGTGAGTCTGACTGGTGGAGACAATAAGCGCGACAAGTGAGAAATGTGTGAACAATGAATAAGAAGATAAACACTAAATATTTATCTGGCAGATAGTAAAGCGAATACAAGATATGAATGAAACTGTTTTCCTTCTCCCCAAGGAGGGCGGAGTCTCCGCATGTAGTAACAGGGAGGGGGGAAGGAACGGAGGCGGGGGAAGAATCTGCCCTGGACATCTCTAAGAGATGTCCATGAAAAAATAGAATTATCAATGTTTTACAATGAAATTGTACACGAATAATGAGAGCTAGAAACGAGAGGGGGAATCATATTCCAAGCGGGGTTAGGGCTAACAAGAAACAATTGATATTGGATGTCACTGTTCCTTCTACAATACAGATTAAAGGGTTTTCCTGATTTGAAGCGCTGCGCTCTGGCCACCCTCTCTCGTATACAAAGAAAGTGAGAGAGAGTTACCCGAGGGGTGTACATTTAAAGAAGCCATATGCGAAATGTAGAGACCACCTTGGCTTTAAAAAAGTTTTAAAAAAACATGCAAGAAGAAGATGGAAATGTGAAGAAATACTGAAATCACTACGAAGATATTCTATCATTATCTCCTCTTCCAATCTCCAATAGTTTCTGACTCGATGTAAAGCTCTCCTGGCATACTCTATGCTGATTGTACATTATCTCTCAATCTCTCATAATCTCTCACAACCTTCCCTCACTGAAAATTTTTTTTTAAAGGTAACCTTTTTGAACCCATGAGCTGTCAATCGCTCTTATGTGCTAGAAAAATTGATTATTTATTGACGTTTCGATGTTATATACACATTATCATCAGAATACTTTTGCCATTCATATAGAATTTACCCGTGTCTCTTGTCGTTATCATTCTTTCGCTTTAAGAACCAGTAGATTTTTCAAGAAGTTACCCCCTCACATTATTTCTAGTTCTTCCCATAGACAATTCAGATCTCTATTGTTACATTCGAATGTATTAAGTGATCTCATTTCTGTGTAAAGTTTTGTATATTTGCTCTTCCTTTAGCACCTATCCATTCCACCTTGTTGCTTATCTCCATTCTGATCTTTGGTCTTGGTCATCTCAACTATCTACAATAACCGAATCCTCACGGTTCCATGCAGCCTCATCCACTGTTCATTCCATGCAGCCTCATCCACTGTTCATTCCATGCAGCCTCATCCACTGTTCATTCCATGCAGCTTCGTCCACTGCTCCTTGCTCACGCTCCATGTGCAACCAAGATAATCTACGAGTGGGACCACTGATCAAGTATGGAGATCCTTTTCACCCCTCCCCCCCCATTCCCCAACCCCGCCCCGAGTCACCTTTCATTTATTTCTTTCTTCTAGATAGCGAAGTCAATATCATCACCTATTTATTTTTGTTCATATAATTTTCATGTGTCGTTGCATGCGTGTGCATGTAGATAAAATATAATATATATAGAATGAATTACCCCAAACTTGGGTAATTAAACAAAATTGTAAGTATTCCAATTGTAAGAAGCTGAAGCTCAAGAAGCACACCACCACCACTTCGCTTCATTTCACCGACAAGACGCAAGCGTACGACAGACCGAAGGAAGAGCTGTTGGATGTGGAGATCGCCGGACATTTCCGTGCTGCAACTCACGATCGTAAGGATATTGAACTCTTTGTGATTGATTTCTGGTGGCCGTGAATTCCCGAAAACTTCATTCCGTTATGTATTCACCCACTTTCAATCGAAATTTCTCGCTTTATATTCACGATCTGATGTGTCTTTAACCCATTTTCCTATCAATGTAGATGTCATAATATATGGTTCATATCAATATTTTATTGTATTGTCTACCATAGCCTATATAATAGCGAGGATCGATGATAAATCATGCTGCACCCATGAACCACTGGGGCACTATACATACGAATATTGACCGTATAAAATACACTTGTTTGTCTGGTACGAGAGTAGGCAGGCATAGCCATAATTCCTTTTCTATGTCTAGAGAGTGAGCCCAAGTGAGATAGTACGTTGACCAGAGAGAGCGAGGAAGGAAGGGAGGAAAAATTGGTAGGTGTTTCGGTGGTACAGCTCACAAACATAATAGATATGAAATAGCTTTATTGAGGTTCAAGACATGTATAAGTGAAAAGATGATCGATGAATCTCTAGGTTGAATCGAGAGGGGATCAATGGGCGGAGTTAGAGAGATATACAATCGAAACATAAAAATAGATAGATATATTGTATCTTGGACGATACACTCCCCCTTGAGGACAAAAAAATTTAATTCTGTGACTCCCTTTTTAAATGTTAAAATAAGATGGGGGGGGGGTAATTGGGTTGGAATCTGTATTCTGGAGTAAATGAGGGGTTTTTTTTGGATTCTGTTTTTGGAATAACTAATAAGAGGGTTGTTTGGATTCGGCTTTTTTTTAATTTGTTTGAGTTTAAAAAATCACAGAATTACTCGGATTGGGGGATACTATACGGAGTGATACTATATTGAATAATAGATGATATATTGGATAATGGAGGATAACAGATGGGGCATTAGATAGACTTCTCTAACCAATAGGGAACAAGGGGACATACGGAAACATTTACGATCCTGCTTCGCAACGTCCCACTTGTTGATAGTCGTTCGTTGAGCAGGTTGATGACGAAGATGTGGGTTGCCATTTGGTTTGTCGTTGGTAGCGAGCAAATAAATCGAACGATCGAGTGTACCTGTGGAATATCTCTTATTAGACGAGTAACTTGCACGGTCGCGTAATTCAGTGATATAATTGAAAAGATGAAGAAATTCCATAATTGTTTCCTATACTCTTCTAATTGTTTAAATTGCTCTACTGTGGATTCTTGTGTGGAATTAGTTACTGGAATTTGAGTCTTTTTAGTTGTGGGGTTTGGAGAATTTATACAAGCGTTTGGGTAAATGAAATCTATGGGTCCTTGCCATCTAAGGACGTTAAAGGTCTGCTATTGAGCATTCCCTCTATTTCAATGACTAATGTTACCTTTAACGTCCTTAGATGGCAAGGACCCATAGATTTCCCATAAGCACTATTCCTAGCTGTACTCAAGCGTTTTGTTGCTCGTAGAGGAAGACCAGCCACAATAACTTCGGATAATCGATCCCAGTTCAAATTAGGCGAACATATTCTTTCCTCATTTTGGGAAGCTATTCCAAAGGAAGAAAAAATCCAAATTTTTCTGGGAGCAAATACACTATCTCGCATTAGCTGGCATTTCAACATCCCTTTATCACCTTGGAAAGGTGGAGTATTTGAAAGACTAGTCAAGTGTATTAAGTTATCTCTATACAAAGTAGTGGGAAGAAGAAAAATCCTCAGCCTAACGCAATTCCAAACATTAGTCATTGAAATAGAGGGAATGCTCAATAGCAGACCTTTAACGTCCTTAGATGGCAAGGACCCATAGATTTCATTTACCCAAACGCTTGTATAAATTCTCCAAACCCCACAACTAAAAAGACTCAAATTCCAGTAACTAATTCCACACAAGAATCCACAGTAGAGCAATTTAAACAATTAGAAGAGTATAGGAAACAATTATGGAATTTCTTCATCTTGAATTATATCACTGAATTGCGAGACCGTGCAAGTTACTCGTCTAATAAGAGATATTCCACAGGTACACTCGATCGTTCGATTTATTTGCTCGCTACCAACGACAAACCAGATGGTAACCCACATCTTCGTCATCTACCTGCTCAACGAACGACTATCAACAAGTGGGACGTTGCGAAGCAGGATCGTAAATGTTTCCGTATGTCCCCTTGTTCCCTATTGGTTATAGAAGTCTATCTAAAGCCCCATCTGTTATCCTCCATTATCCAATATATCATCTATTATTCAATATAGTATCACTCCGAATAGTATCCCCCAATCCGAGTAATTCTGTGATTTTTTTACTCAAACAAATTCAAAAAAAGCCGAATCCAAACAACATTCTTATTAGTTATTCCAAAAACAGAATCCAAAAAAACCCCTCATTTACTCCAGAATACAGATTCCAACCCAATTAACCCCCCCCCCCCCATCTTATTTTAACATTTAAAAAGGGAGTCACAGAATTAAATTTTTTTGTCCTCAAGGGGGAGTGTATCGTCCAAGATACAATATATCTATCTATTTTTATGTTTCGATTGTATATCTCTCTAACTCTGCCCATTGATCCCCTCTCGATTCAACCTAGAGATTCATCGATCATCCTTTCACTTATACATGTCTTGATCCTCAATAAAGGTATTTCATATCTATTCTGTTTGTGAGCTGTACCACCGAAAGACCTACCACTTTTTCCTCCCTTCCTTCCTCGCTCTCTCTGATCTGCGTACTATCTCACTGGGGCTCACTCTCTAGACATAGAAAAGGCATTGTGGCTATGCCTGCCTACTCTCGTACCAGACAAACAAGTGTATTTTATACGGTCAATATTCGTATGTATAGTGCACTAGTCTTTCATGGGTGCAGCATGATTTATCATCGATCCTCGCTATTATATAGGCTATGGTAGACAATACAATAAAATATTGATATGAACCATATATTATGAAATCTACATATACCTCAGATCGTGAATATAAAGCAAATTTTATGAAATTTGCTTTATATTCACGATCTGAGGTATATGTAGATTTTTTTTTTGAGAAATTTCGATTGAAAGTGGATGAATACATAACGGAATGAAGTTTTCGGGAATTCACGGCCACCAGACATCAATCACAAAGAGATCAATATCCTGACGACCGCGAGTCCGGCGATCGTCACATCCAACAGCTCTTCCTTCGGTCTGTCGTACGCTTGCGTCTTGTCTGTGGAATGAAGCGAAGTGGTGGTGGTGCGCTTCTTCAGCTTCTTACAATTGGAATACTTACAATTTGGTTTAATTACCCAAGTTTGAGGTAATTCATTCTGATGATAATGTGTATATAACATCGAAACGTCAATAAATAATCAATTTTTCTAGCACATAAGAGCGATTGACAGCTCATGGGTTCAAAAAGGTTACCTTTAAAAATTTTTTTCAGTGAGGGAAGGTTGTGAGAGATTATGAGAGATTGAGAGATAATGTACAATCAGCATAGAGTATGCCAGGAGAGCTTTACATCGAGTCAGAAACTATTGGAGATTGGAAGAGGAGATAATGATACAATATCTTCGTAGTGCTTTCAGTATTTTTTTCACATTTCCATCTTCTACTTGCATGTTTTTTAAAAACTTTTTTAAAACCCAAAGTGGTCTCTACATTTAGCATATGACATCTTTAAAGGTATGCCCCTCTGGCAACTCTCTCTCTCACTTTCTTTGCCTACGTGAGAGCGTGGCCAGAGCGTAGCGTTTCAAATCAGGAAAACCCTTTAATCTCCATTGTAGAAGGAACAGTGACAGCCAATATCAGTTGTTTATTGTTAGCCCTAACCCCGCTTGGAATATGAATCCCCCTCTCGTTTCTAGATCTCATTATTCGTGTACAATTTCATTGTAAAACATTGATATTTCTATTTTTTTCATGGACATCTCTTAGAGATGTCCAGGACAGATTCTTCCCCCGCCTCTCTTCCTTCCCCCCTCCCTGTTACTACATGCGGAGACTCCGCCGCCCACCTTGGGGAGAAGGAAGACAGTTTCATTCATATCTTGTATTCGCTTTACTATCTGCCAGATAAATATTTAGTGTTTATCTTCTTATTCATTGTTCACACATTTCTCACTTGTCGCGCTTATTGCCTCCACCAGTCAGACTCACCAGTACTCTGTCGTGGATTATCCGGCCCGTCAGTGGAAATTGTTCAACTCGTTCTTTCAAATGTTGTTGTACCTTTTTGATGTATGATACATTGAAATATATTGAATTAAATGATGTTTTTTTCCTTTGCTCGCCATAATTTGTCACTTTTTTGGCATATTTTACAATCAATAATTGCAGGTGCCTATATCACCTTTCTGCAAGTACCTATTCCACTTGCGATGAGTTTTTCAAACAACTTCAAGAAGAAGATAATTAATTCGAAACAAAAGGTACTATATTTTTTCAGATTTGGAAAAAAAACATTGCAGAACTTCTTATGCTTTGAACAAAGGTTTTAAAAAAGTTTTAGGCAATTTTTTGTAGAAGAAAAAAAAACTAATTTTTCCGCTCTAGAGAAAGCCAACTCGAGCTCAAGGCTGTGATGGCGTGCACTCTACCACTGAACGACGAACAAGTGGTGCATCGAATACGATCGCCGTACGTTTTGTGTATAGATGGACATACAATACTTTAGGCGACGTGTCTTATGCCTTTATGGCGTCTCGTAAAAAACAATGTTCTTTTACGAGGATACAACAACGTATATAAGCGGGAGAGTATATAAGCCCACAAGGTTGTCACTGTGTCATGTTTTGAATAAAGAGGATGGTTACTCCTATTGGTTGTTCTACTGCATCGATCCATGGACGGTAGTCCGAACAACAACCAAAAGTAAGTATTCTTCAATTTTGAGGCTAATCTTCGCTCTTGCTACAGTATAGAATACAGTGTTCTGTTTACTTTGAAAGAATGACCGTTCAAAATGGAAACTCTCTCGAACATATTAGTTTCTCGCTTGTGTGACTTTCAAATCAATAAAGCTTCAAGTCACACCCCGAATTATTAGGTGACGACATAAGTAACGCTCGTTTTTTAGTCCCAACTTCATTCGCATAGTTCTTGCTCTGTTGTTATTGCCAGCATCCATGCTGTTTATACTAGATATGCTGTCCATCGAATATCCTGCGGTTGTTTTCGATTCAGTTCCCGCGCGTCCTCCAGGCGAGAAACCCGCACGATTTCGCCCCCGATGGAATTCACATTCGCAACGTTATTTTATTCCTCTTCCTCTCGGGCTTGAAACGCCGTGACTTACAACCTCGCCTAGCAGAGGTGTACCCCTCACATGTGCCTCACGTAACACCGATGAGAAAGTGGGTCGTCAAATTTGAGAAACAGGACTTTTTCATCGAAGATGAAGACCAACCCGGTTGCCCTGTGGAAGTGGGCCTCGATCGATTGCTCTAAGAGGTAGATGCTGACCCGTATCCCGATACCGGTGATATTGCAATGGCACTTGGGGTCAACCAGAGCACTGTGGTACATGGCATTCACACTCTCGGAAATAAGTGAAAATAGGGAAGATTTCTACCCCACGTCCTAGCCGACTACGACAAGGATCGCCGAATGGACATGGCAAAGAATCTTCTCACTCTACGTCGCCGGCTTGGTTGGTTGGTCAACGTTATAACCGGTGATGAAAAGTGGGTGCTCTACGATTGCAAAGAGCCAAGGAGACTGTGGTTCGGTTAGCGCGAATAGCCGGCAGATGTCCCCAAACCCGATTTTCACAACAAAAAGTGATGCTATGCATCTGGTGGCTGGTACGTGAAGTCGAGTACTGGAAACTCTTCCCCGAGGGTACGACTACCACGACACATGTCTACACTCTCCAGCTGCGGAAGCTAAGACTCCACCTCGAACAATCACGCGGGAAGGACACTCAGATTTAATTTCAACATGACAATGCTCGACATCATACCAAAAGATCGACCCAGGTTGAACTAACGGGATATGGCTGAATTGTATTCCACCACCCTCCGTACTCACCCGACCTTGCCGACTATGGTTGCCATCTCTTCCCGGCGCTTCATCACTTCCTCAAAGCGCAAAGCTTCAAATACCGAACCACTATACATACCGTACTCGTCACCTATTTCCGGAATTAGCCCCAGTCCTTTTATCACGAATGGACAAATAAACTGCCGGGTGGAAGGCAGAAGGCCATCCGTCCGAACGGAGAATATTTTCCGAATCCCTCTTGATTTGTTAATATTTTATGCTAATTTTTTTGGAGAGTGAAAAACGAGCGTTATTTATGTCGTCGCCTAATATTTTCCTCTTTTAACGCACTAATTGGGGGGGGGGTCTTGTGGCTTGGCTTTTCCCCCAAAGGGACTGGTAAAAAATTTATTTTAGTCTGAAACATTTTCGACCAAAAACTTTTCTTTCATTTGAAAAAGCTCCAAGTATAATTTTTATCGAAACCGCATTCATTCAAAATGAACAGACATAATGCGAACAAACGTACAGTCTCTTCCGTGGGACGACCTCGTCAGATGACCATGCAGCTCTCTGAGATGGGAGCTGCATGGTCATCTGACGAGTTCACCGAAGAGCCTGGAGCACATGATACGGTATGTATGTGGTTGCACGGGAAATGATATGGACCAAAACGAGTTGATTAGAGAGATAGACTAATAAGGTAGATAATTTAGCAGTAGTTATCCGTTGAAGATCTCGATACTCGAGAAATAGAGACTTATTGTTGAAATTTCTGTAATATTAATTATGCAATTTTTATCGAAAACGTATTCATTCAAAATGAACAATCATAATGCGAACAAACGTTCAGTCTCTTCCGTGGGACGACCTCTCCGAGATGGGAGCTGCATGGTCATCTGAGGAGTTCACCGAAGAGCCTGGAGCTCATGATACGGTATGTATGTGGTTGCACGGGAAATGATATGGACCAAAACGAGTTGATTAGAGAGATAGACTAATAAGGTAGATAATTTAGCAATAGTTATCCGTTGAAGATCTCGATACTCGAGAAATAGAGACTTATTGTTGAAATTTCTGTAATATTAATTATGCAATTTTTATCGAAAACGTATTCATTCAAAATGAACAATCATAATGCGAACAAACGTTCAGTCTCTTCCGTGGGACGACCTCTCCGAGATGGGAGCTGCATGGTCATCTGAGGAGTTCACCGAAGAGCCTGGAGCTCATGATACGGTATGTATGTGGTTGCACGGGAAATGATATGGACCAAAACGAGTTGATTAGAGAGATAGACTAATAAGGTAGATAATTTAGCAGTAGTTATCCGTTGAAGATCTCGATACTCGAGAAATAGAGACTTATTGTTGAAATTTCTGTAATATTAATTATGCAATTTTTATCGAAAACGTATTCATTCAAAATGAACAATCATAATGCGAACAAACGTTCAGTCTCTTCCGTGGGACGACCTCTCCGAGATGGGAGCTGCATGGTCATCTGAGGAGTTCACCGAAGAGCCTGGAGCTCATGATACGGTATGTATGTGGTTGCACGGGAAATGATATGGACCAAAACGAGTTGATTAGAGAGATAGACTAATAAGGTAGATAATTTAGCAATAGTTATCCGTTGAAGATCTCGATACTCGAGAAATAGAGACTTATTGTTGAAATTTCTGTAATATTAATTATGCAATTTTTATCGAAAACGTATTCATTCAAAATGAACAATCATAATGCGAACAAACGTTCAGTCTCTTCCGTGGGACGACCTCTCCGAGATGGGAGCTGCCTGGTCATCTGAAGAATAATTGAAGAATTGATGTGTCGACACTCCGAGTGAGGATTCCCTCCCTTTCCTCTCTCCTTCTCTCTTTATTTATTTCCCCTCCTTCTCGATTGTTTTTGTTATAGTGGTTGATAAAGATTGACAAATATATTTATAAGATTGTTAATTTGCATTACTTCTAAAGAGTTTTGCATAATCATATATTAACTGTGAACTGAAATCGTTTATAAATTAAATGATTTTATTGATTGTTTTTTAGAGCTGCTGAAAAATATTCCCTTTTCAAGGAAATATTAGGTTGATACATAAGTTTCTTTACAAAGTTAAATACGAACATATTTATCTGCCAAAAAAACGTACAAGCGTCGACTCAACTTAGAAGTAGGCCCCTTCTACAGTGATAGTCTTGAGCTATTTATCGGGCAACTTGTAGATCCCATCATGCCAGAAAGAGCCGAGAAAGGACTTGAAGAAGTTGGTCAACTCTGCGTGCGAGATGGCATTCACTGATTTTCTCTGTCGCACTGTCCGCCGCGCGATCAAACCTGTCTGAAATGCGCCGCGGTGACTAATGAACTATCGTCTCATTGTTATGAGATTGTGAAAACACACCAAACAGTACACCACAGCGTTGTTGTTGGGATGGAGCTCCGCTCCAGCTTAAAGAATATAATAGCTATTGTGCGTATAAAATGTACTTGCATAAGAAAATGACACTATGCTCTAAAGAACGGAAGTCGCTCAAAGGCTAGATCTCGCCCCGCCTCTTGATTGTCTCTCCGCTGCCTCTCCGTAACCCGGCTGACCTTCGACGCTCGATATTTGATATAAAAGAGATCGGCATAGTTTCTGAACCATGCAAAACAAGAAATAGTCTCTTCTACAAATAAAACAAGTGATTTTTATACGCTCAATACACTCCAGCTCACTATTTTGAATCAAATTTATTACTGCAGGGGTACGGTAGAAATATTCTAGAAAAATTTATCTCGTCGATTTTCCCAAGAAGGGACCGCGCACTGATTTTATTATCGCAAACTTGAAAAAAGTCAGTTTGCGTTTACGTGGTGCGGTATGTGAGTTTCTATCATTATGTTGTTCATTTTATACCCGATTTGGACTACTGAGGTTTTCGACCACTCCGGATCCGATGGAAGTGGTCCCGAGTCGATCTGGAACCGCCTTTTAGGAGAAAACCCGGCTTTCGTGTGCTTTTCAGCAAAAACGCTCATAACTCGCTTCAAAGTCATTTTCAAGGGTTCTTTCTTGTACGGACCTTTTTTATTCGAAAATGTACGCTGCATGAAATGAGCACTATTTCGTCGTCGTATCACTAGATGATGACGAAATAGGCCGTGAAAGAAAACAGGATAGTACGTTTTTCGCTATTTTCACCCGTTCAACGTAATTTTAGCGTCCCGGCTCCTGAAAGTAAATTGTACAACTCTTTTTGCTTTTGGACTCAACTCATTTCATGCAATATTCGCCGAGATGTGAGGTCGCGAAAAATCTTTAACTTTAAAAAAAAACCCAATTTTCGCACCTTTTATTTTTCTCCAATCCACGCTCATCTTGTAGCTGGTTTAGAAAAAAAACTATGTCTCTACACCTCTGCACTATCTCTTTAAAATGCGAAAAATCGCCGAAAATGGACCATTTTGCCAGTTGTCGCATGTTAATATATCTTTACTTTTCGAGCTCCGAATGACTCAAAACAACTTGGATCATCATTAGTTGCACCAAACAACTACTTTTTAACGCTTTCCAGCCGTCTTTAAAAATCAGCAAAAGTTCTTGCTCGGGCATGGGTTCGAACGACTTTTTTGAAAGTACTACCTCTTTACCTCGACGCCACGTTTGATTTCCTTAATCAATCCTAGTGAGGTTATACACCAATCGATCGGGAAAGAGCAGCGCGACAACTTTTCTAGCCTTACAAAACGCGTAATACGAAGTTGAAGATTGATTATCCCCAAAAAACTACCAAAATCGTGTTTTCGCACACTTTCGGCGATTTTTCACAGTACAAATGGGTCGTGTGCGATTTGGAAAGCTAAAGAGGAAGGGTATTATGTTGTCTTGTAATCGATTGGGTTAAAGGAAAAAGGTAAAGATACAACCCGTTATTCAAGGCACACGAAGTCCTGCGGGTGATCACTGCTAGGCGAATGATCTTTGATCGATCGATTCGATTTGATTGATTTGATCGATTCGATCGATTTTGATCGATTGGGAGTAATAGTATTTCACTACGTCGGACCGTAGGGAATGAACTCGAGAGATCAACTACCAGGGGGAATGAATAGTCGCATGCGAAGAGAGCTATTCATTAAATTAAATAGAAGAGGACAGTCATGAGTCATTTTCGCTACCCCATTGTGCACGAACACATGCATAAAAGCAGATATATAGGACAGTGCATTTGGAAATTTTTGCAATATCTACTTGGAAGCCATAAAACATAGATTTTCTTTACTGCCACAGCCACGATGGAAAAAAGTGAGGCTGACATAGAGGGCATTGGATACAATGTGTCAATAAATAATAAATGCCATATTTTTGCGCCGTTTGACTTTGTTTGTCTGTTAGGCCAATTACAGCTCCTACTGAAAATTTAAGTTCTAAAAGAACATATTGTTTTGCCCAGTTCTTGCCGTGCAAGAACTCGCCATTTCTTTCATTTTGCCCAGTTCTTGACGTGCAAGAACTCGCCATTTTTCATTCTGCCCAGTTCTTGTCATGCAAGAACTGGGCAGAATAAAAACTGGCGAGTCTCCAGTCAGCCAGAGACTCGCCCCTTCATTTTGCCCAGTTCTTGCATGACAAGAACTGGGCAGAATGGGAGGCGCCCCTACCACCTACCATCCAGGATGGGGCCTGGAAGGCGAAGAGCGCCCCAGCCCGCTCCTGCAGGGCGACATCTCCAATAAGGAGAAGTCCGGGGCAGAGAAGGGCCTTCATCGCGAATGCCCTTCCCCAAATCAAAATTCTCTCCGAGGAGAGTGGCGCAACCGATACATCAGAAGCGAAGAATGAGAATGTGAAGAGCCTTTTATAGGGAGCCTCTCGCGTACTCTCTAGCTGTTTCACACTCTCTCACTCCCATTAGTCAAATTTAGTTCGTAGTTTGTAGTTTTCCGTATAAAAAGGCTCTCCAAATTCTCATTCTTCGCTTCTGATGTATCGGTTGCGCCACTCTCCTCGGAGAGAATTTTGATTTGGGGAAGGGCATTCGCGATGAAGACCCTTCTCTGCCCCGGACTTCTCCTTATTGGAGATGTCGCCCTGCAGGAGCGGGCTGGGGCGCTCTTCGCCTTCCAGGCGTCATCCTGGATGGTAGGTGGTAGGGGGCGCCTCCCATTCTGCCCAGTTCTTGTCATGCAAGAAATGGGCAAAACGAAGGGGCGTGTCTCTGGCTGACTGGAGACACGCCCCTTCGTTTTGCCCAGTTCTTGCATGACAAGAACTGGGCAGAATGAAAACTGGCGAGTTCTTGTAGGGCAAGAACTGGGCAGAATGAAAAATGGCGAGTTCTTGCACGGCAAGCACTCGGCAAAACTCTATTGTCATTTTCAATTCGAACTGGCAAAATATTCTGAGATGGGCTTATTCATTCTGAATATACTTTATATAGGTGTTTCCTATCAGAAAGACGGCAGTTCTTTCTATAACATGCAAGATCTGGTTTTGTGTTTTTTGAAATAACAAAACATGGCCAAAATGCGCTGCTGAGTGGATTTTGCAAAAAATTTCAAATACACTGTCCTATATCTCCCCCTGTAAAAGTGGTAGCGTGGAAATACTGCGAAATATAAATTATGAGAGAGATCGCGAATCGATAGAGGACCGCAGTGTATATTATTCTAATAATCATAATAATTTATCTACGCCCGAGGCGCAACAGCAATTGAATGAACAATAGGTGGTAAAATATTATTGACGACTCTCCGGATTCATTGAGAAAGTGATAATTCGACGATATTGGGGTGGGCATCCAATCGACGTTTAAATAATCGAATATTGAGGGCGGTTCGGATAATATCTGGTAATTGGGAGTATAATCGGGCTGTTCTGAGTGGATTCCGTAAATTACCGCCAATATGTTCGTTACCATGATCTGGTTTAGCTGTCGTTTCTCAGCTTTTATTATGTGTATATAAAATTTTGAACAGTTAGATTGTCATCTCATTGTAAGGGGTTCACAAAGGTTACATTTTTTCGCCTTGTCACACTCTCAAAATATAAGAGTGGGAAAGATGTGAGAGATTGTGAGAGATTGAGAGAGAATGTACAGTCAGCATAGAGTATGCCAGGAGATCTTTACATCGAGTCAGAAACTATTGGAGATTGGAAGAGGAGATAATGATACAATATCTTCGTAGTGCTTTCAGTATTTTTTTCACATTTCCATCTTCTACTTGCATGTTTTTTAAAAACTTTTTTAAAACCCAAAGTGGTCTCTACTAGGGTGGCGAGAATGACTCTTCACTCACCTGTTTTGCCTCCCTCCAACTGGTGAGCAGTCTCTCTAACTGCTCACTCGTTCCCCCTGGCAGCCGTTCGCTGAGGTCACAAGTGAGTCGAAAAAACAGTTCTTTTTCGATTCACTTGGGTTTTCTCTGCTCTGAGTGGTCGAAATGTGCAAATGTGAATATTTTTGGAATCTACATGTCAGTGGCTATTCAACAAGCATAAAATCGACTGTCAAAGTACACTTTTAAATTTCGTTAATTTCTCATGTAATGAATACTATCGTGAGTCTCTCAGAAGACGATGAAGAAGAGTTTTAATTGTAATTCGAGTTTACTGTACTAACATAATAAAAATATATGATATTATCATAGTCTGATCCCAATTTATGGCATGCATAACATGAAAAATCAACGAAATTTAAAAGTGTACTTTAACAGTCGATTTTATGCTTGTTGAATAGCTATTGGTGTGTAGATTCCAAAAATATTCAGATGTGCACATTTTGACCACTTTGACTAGAGAAAACCCAAGTGAATCGAAAAAAAGAATTGCTTTTTTCTGCTCACCAGTGTTTTTCTGATCTCATTGCAAGTACTTGACGAGAGAGAGGTCGTAAATGACCTCTCTCGCGAGTACTTGCACAAGACTGCCAGGGGAACTGGTGAGTGAAGAGTCATTCTCGCCACCCTAGTCTCTACATTTAGCATATAACTTCTTTAAAGGTATGCCCCTCTGGCAACTCTCTCTCTCTCTCACTTTCTTTGTCTACGAGAGAGGGTGGCTAGAGCGTAGCGCTTCAAATCAGGAAAACCCTTTAATCTGTATTGTAGAAGGAACAGTGACAGCCAATATCAATTGTTTCTTGCTAGCCCTAACCCCGCTTGGAATATGATTCCCCCTCTCGTTTCTAGCTCTCATTATTCGTGTACAATTTCATTGTAAAACATTGATATTTCTATTTCTTCATGGACATCTCTTAGAGATGTCCAGGGCAGATTCTACCCCCGCCTCTCTTCCTTCTCCCCTTCCCTGTTACTACATTCAGAGACTCCGCCCACCTTGGGGAGAAGGAAGACAGTTTCATTCATATCTTGTATTCGCTTTACTATCTGCCAGATAAATATTTAGTGTTTATCTTCTCTATTCATTGTTCACACATTTCTCACTTGTCTCGCTTTCGCCTTATTGTCTCCACCAGTCAGACTATAAGGAATATGTCGTGGAGTATCTGGCCCGTCAGTAGGAATTGTTCAACTCGTTCTTTCAAATGTTGTTGTACCTTTTTGATGTATGATACATTGAAATATATTGAATTAAATGATGTTTTTTTCCTTTGCTCGCCATAATTTGTCACTTTTTTGGCATATTTTACAATCAATAATTGAAGGTACTATGTTATTTAAGATTTGAAAAAAAGTCTTCGCATTTTTTTGTAGAAGAAAAAAACTAATTTTTCCGCTCTAGAGAAAGCCAACTCGAGCTCAAGGCTGTGATGGCGTGCACTCTACCACTGAACGACGAACAAGTGGTGCATCGAATACGATCGCCGTACGTTTTGTGTATAGATGGACATACAATACCTTAGGCGACGTGTCTTATGCCTTTATGGCGTCTCGTAAAAGACAATGTTCTTTTACGAGGATACAACAACGTATATAAGCGGGAGAGTATATAAGCCCACAAGGTTGTCACTGTGTCATGTTTTGAATAAAGAGGATGGTTACTCCTATTGGTTATTCTACTGCATCGAACCATGGACGGTAGTCCGAACAACAACCAAAAGTAAGTATTCTTCAATTTTGAGGCTAATCTTCGCTCTTGCTACAGTATCGAATACAGTGTTCTGTTTACTTTGAAAGAATGACCGTTCAAGATGAAAACTCTCTCGAACATATTAGTTTCTCGCTTGTATGACTTTCAAATCAATAAAGCTTCAAGTAACACCCCGAATTTTCCTCGTGTAACTCACTAATTGGGGGGGGAGCCTTTCATTTCCCTCCTACTCCATCCTTATGGCTTGGCTTTTCCACCAAAGGGACTGGTCAAAAATTTATTTTAGTCTGAAACCTTTTCGACCAAAAACTTTTCTTTCATTTGAAAAAGCTTCAAATATAATATAATTTTTATCGAAAACGTATTCATTCAAAATGAACAGACATAATGCGAACAAACGTTCAGTCTCTTCCGTGGGGCGACCTCTCCGAGATGGGAGCTGCCTGGTCATCTGAAGAGAGCACAGAAGAGCTTGGAGCACCGGATACGGTATGTATGTGATTGCACGGGAAATGATATGGTCCAAACAGAGTTGATTAGACAGATAGACTAATAAGGTAGATAATTTAGCAATAGTTATCCGTTGAAGATCTCGATACTCGAGAAATAGAGACTTATTGTTGAAATTTCTGTAATATTAATTATGCAATTTTATCGAAAACGCATTCATTCAAAATGAACAAAAATAATACAAAAAACTTTCAGTCTCTTCCGTGGGGCGACCTCTCTGAGATGGGAGCTGCCTGGTCATCTGAAGAAAAATTGCAGAATTGATGTGTGGACACTCCGAGTGAGAATTCCCTCCCTTTCCTTTCTCCCTCACTCTTTATTTATTTCCCCTCCTTCTCGATTGTGGTTGTTATAGTGATTGACAAATATATTTATAAGATTGTTACTTTGCATTACTAGCTCATACGAATAATCATACATTAACTGTGAAATGTAATCGTTTATAAATTAAATGATTTTATTGATTGTTTTTTTAGAGCTGCTGAAAAATGTTCCCATTTCAATGAAAAACTTAATTTTTGCAGGTGATGCATACATTATTTTTAAAATAAGTCGTTGGATTGATTCACTAAGGATTCATTTTATTGCAAAGAATTCTTCCCACTTTCAAGTGTTATCTTCCTTCAATGGAAAGCTAAAGAGAAAGATGGAATTATGTTGTCTTGTAATCGATTGGGTTAAAGGTAAAAGGTAAAGATACAACCCGTTATTCAAGGCACACGAAGTCCTGGGGGTGATCACTGCTAGGCGAATGATCTTTGATCGATCGATTCGATTTGATCGATTGTGATCGATTGGGAGTAATAGTATTTCACTACGTCAGAACGTAGGGAATGAACTCGTGAGATCAACTGCGAGATCAAGCTATTCATTAGATATAGCTAGAGAAGAGAGCTATTCATTATATTACATAGAAGAGGATAGTCATGAGTCATTTTCGCTACCCATTGTGCACGAACACATGCATAAAAGCAGATATATCTCCCCTGTAAAAGTGATAGCGTGCAAATACTGCGAAACATAAAATATGAGAGAGCGCGCGAATCGATAGAGCACCGCAGTGTATATTATTTATAATCTTGAAAGATATTTTTTGTACTTTGGACGGAACGTATTTTATTTTATCCATATTGTTTTGCTCTTGTAACAGGGATGTGACACGATGGGCATCAAGAGATGAATTACAAAAATCTGTAAATTACTGCCATTATGTTCGTTTCCATGACCTGGCTTAGCTGTCGTCTCTCAGCTTTTATTGTGTGTACATGAAATGTTGAACAGATCGATTACCAGCTCAGGGGTTCATAAAGGTTTGTGGGTCATCCTACTGATGAGGCCCACCCGACACGGGCCGGTCCAGTGTCTAGGACCAGTGCCGAAACACTGGATCGAATTTGATTATAGATGCACTAGTCATTGCATTCTCACAGTACAACCTACTTCCAAACTATTCGCTCATTACTTTTACTCTATTACATCTTTTTGCCCTGTCACACTCTCAAAATATAAGAGAGGGAAGGATGTGAGAGATTGTGAGAGATTGAGAGAGAGGGAGAGAGAGAGAGAGAGAGAGAGAGAGAGAGAGAGAGATTGTACAGTAACGATTGTACAGTAGAGTATGTCAGGAGACCTTTACATCGAGTCAGAAACTAGTGGAGATTGGAAGAGGAGATAATGATAGAATATCTTCATTGTGCTTTCAGTATTCCTTCACATTTCCATCTTGCTCTTTCACGTTTTAAAACTTAAAAAAAAAAAACAAAATGCAAAACTTCACAATATTGTTGGTGTTATTAGGTACGACCGCGCCGCTAGACAATGCCACACGTCCCTATGCGATCAAGTCATGCTCGAGTCGGAACAGGAAGATATGATCTACGTCAGGGCCTACAATGGACTTCCAAAGGATGTTGTACAGAATGATACTGCATTCCGTGCAGCCGTTCGGGTAGCGACTACTTGTCTGTTGAGAGCAATGTTGGATGAGGTAAATTGAAGGTCTATTGCGAAATAGATAATCACGTATTTTAAGAGTTTGACGTCAGATTTGCAACGTCAGAATGTCACATCCTGTGAAACGAATTATTATGACTACACTGTCAATGGAATGATAACAAATGACGTCGGTATGTGACCGAAAAATTTTGTAGATGGGTAAAGAATTCTTATGCCACATAATCTCCAAGTCGTGTGAAAATTATGAAAGCCACCTATCACGCGAAACCTACGAATTCGAGCTTCTTATCATTTTATGCATAAGATATGAAATGATTTGGCAATCAAGGGAAGAAATATGCGAAAACAATGTCAAAATATCATAATATAAATGAATTTAGTTCCTTTGGGACGTGTGATCACAGAGGCTGCATTGCCGAGAGCACATGAGTTGTGTACACAGGAAGCATGTTTGATGCAACTTTGCCGCAAACAAACTGGTATTATTAATGTTAATATTATCGTTACAGGGTAAAAATTCAGACTCTACACCACACTACGTATTGAACACTACCGAACTTGGAAAAGGGTGTACGGACATAGATAACAACGCATTGGAAATTGGAGTTGTAGCAAGCAATGATTGTTGTGGAGCCACTGTTCAGATCAATGAATTTAGAAATGAGGCGAAATGTAAGTTACGTATAAAATGTACTTGCATAAGATAATGACAAACTAGTTTTATATAAATGGAAGATATTTTAATTAGAACTGACAAATGGTCAACGGATGAAAGAGTCAGCAAAGGTTTCAAATTATGATCAAATCTGATGAACACACATTTTGACAGATGTTTATTCTTCTGATTCGAGCATGAATGGATTTGACATAACTGGAAACTCATTCTACTTATAGTAGCCAGATGAACAATGTCAAACGATATGTCATATGTCATATCAATTGACATGACGCAGTATATCTAGACATACATTCTTTATAATATGTATATGCACATAACAAACAAATCTTCATTGGGGGAATGGTATTATTCGTACTTTTTTGTATTCATTCATACAGAATTATTCGATTCTTATCGTTATCGTTTATTGATTTATCAATATTTGAGATTTATTTGATCGTGGATAAATAAAATTGATTTCTGCAAACCAATTCTCGTCAACTAGATAATTACTGATATAGAGGAGCGGTAAATAAGCCTTTCTCAGCACAAAGACAAATTACCTTTTACACCAATTCCGCTTAAAGATGGTGGCCCGCGAATGTTCATGTAAATCACTACACCCCCTCTTGTGGGAAAGCAAAGTGATATGCGAAAAGTTAGCGCAAGCTCTCACATGTCCCATAGCGCAGTGGCAAACGTTCAGACTCGTTACCCGTATGATACAAGTTCGAAGACTATGGCCGAATTTACTCAATTTTCAAAAAGCACGCCCTTCCCTGCACCGGCCTGAGAGTTCATTTATGTTTCAAGCGATCAATATGCTGAATCATCATAAAATAAATAGTGTACTGTAAGTAGAACAACTTTTACTACCTTTCTGTCTTCTTCGCGAAAAAATTCGTGGGACACCACCTTTAAGAATCAAGCCACTCCTATATTATTCTCGGATAACTGCACCGAATGCACGGGGAGTGCTCATTTCTGCAAGGATCATTTAGGCAAGGGATCATAAATCGGATGAGAGATGATCTATGGAAACGAAAGATGCACCATTGTTATTAGTAAGAGTGTACTGGAATCGCAAACTGATTTGTGTCATTCAACCCATGATCATAGTTGAAAATGAGTCGAAAAATTCATGACCGCCCGACATTAAATAATAGTTGCCATTATATCAACAGTGAGCCACTTTTATCTTTCTGGATACCGTTACCCGAACTACCGTAATCTAGCTACCGTACCATACATATAAGATTGTAGTGAATTTGCAAACCCCTGTGCGATTTCGGTTGTTCGGGTCACGGTATCCAGCAGGGTTGTGCGGAAAATTTTCCGACCGGAAAATTTTCCGATAAAATACCGGAAAACCGGAAAAAAATTAAATGCTGCACAGAGTAAAAAAATTCATATGAAACTCAACATTTGAAGATTGTTTGGTCATTTTTATAACACTGGTCGTAGTTCTTACCCGTGATTCGCTAATAATTCTCAAGAATCATGTATATAGCGTTGTTGTTCCTTAACACGAATATTCAAACCCTAGGATTATAAGCTTCACATTGTTTGCTTATATGTTTTTGGATAATTGTTATCAATAATTTGCTGCTAACTGATGATTGATCATTACTATGTTCGCTTTGATCGTTTTCGAAAGTAATTGTATGATGAAACACTAGAAAATGCATTTTACAGATTTTTTCCGATTTTTCCGGTTTTTCCGGATTTTTCCGGTATTTTAGACCGGAAATAAAGTTTTCCGAAATTTTTTCCGAAAAATATTTTCCGCACAACCCTGGTATCCAGAAAGATAAAAGCTGGCTCACTGTTGATATAATGTCAAGTAGTAATTGATCTCGGGCCTTCATGAATTTTTCGACTTCGGCTATTTTCAACCATGTATGGTCATGGGTCTACTGAAAAAAAAACAGTTCGCGATTCAAGACGGTTACGGTAGCCCGATACTCACAACCGATTTATGATCCGTTGCCGAAATGATCACCCCGAATACACGGGTAACGAACGCGTGTTTCCGATACATGTTGAACAGAAAAAAGATTTGGTCACGCGTGATTTTGAGATGAGAATCTAAGAAAATTTTTAAAAATCATAATTTTGGACCAATTCTAATATAGACGTAGCGGACGAAATACCATAGGGAACATTATTATTAGCTAATTTATTTATTTAAAAAATACATTTAAAGCATACAAACTTATTCTTGTACATCTATTAGTATTTTTAATTTAATTTTTAAAAAGCAATCACAGGTTGCTGACGACATGCAGTACTAGAGTCATTCTGGTCTAAACTTGAAAGAAAATCAAATTGCATTTACAAATAAAAAAAATCGTTCTTCCATTCTTCTGGCTGACTTAAAGATGGAGGCCCTCGAATGTCTATGCAAATACGTAACATCATTTGTGCAAGAGATTAGTGATATGCAAGAAATTAGCGTGGCTAGGCATCTATCCCTTGGTGTAGTGGTAAATGCGCTGTCTAGTGAGCGTAACGTCGCGGGTCCGAAACCTATTGCCGAACTTTCTTATTTTCAAAATTTCGCGCCTTTGCCTGTACATCAAGCATGATTCGTTCATGATTCTATCGATCAATGAGCTGAATTAGCATAAAATAATCTATGAACGGTATGCAGAACCACTTTGGCTATATTTCTGTCTTCATAGTTTGTTCACGAAAATATTCCCCGGACTCCACCTTTAAAGTTCCATGTTCAGCGATCTTATTGCATTTTAAACTATTTACGATATCATACCATGTTGTATTGTCATACCCAATTTATGATTAGATCAGACTAATTAGTCTGAATATAAATATAATTTGTATTTTTTAACCTTTTCGTTGTTCGCACCGTTACTTACAATTTATTCATATTGACCGTATAAAATACACTTGTTTATTTGGTACGAGAGTAGCCAACCACTGCCACAATGAATTTCTATGTTTAGAGAGAGAGCACCGGTGAGAGAGAGAGTAGGTAGATCAGAGAGAGCGAGGAAGGAAAGGAGGAAAGAGTGGGGAGTTAATCGATAGTTCTTCCCCTGTTTAGCAGCAGTAGCAATGCAATTATGCAAGTACATTTTATACGGACAATATAGGCTGACGCATACTTCTGTGAAACTGAATAATTGTTTGAACAAAACTTCGCAAGAATATTTCGATTGTGAAATCAATAAAGATATGTATTTATAATGAAAAAAAGAATATACATAATTTAGTTGAAAAATAAAGAAATCATATCGTTTCCAGTGATTATGTATTGGTTAGCATTGAGAATCTCGGAGCATCTGAAAATATAGTAATGAACCGATGGATAAAATTACCTTTGATCTGTGATCTTTGATCTTTATCATTAAATAAAGATACCCTCAAGTTTGTATGAAGGACTTACAATTGATTATTTTCCACGTCCGCCGGGGCGAGGTATAGGATTGATTGGAATGGGTCTGAACGGTCGCGGCCTAATAACGGGCGGGACGTCCTTCTAAAAACGAGATTGATCTTAGATCTTTTGATGAAAAATATGTACCGAAAAGACGAGTGCAGCGCAGAGGACGAGCAAGAAGAGTATGGCCGAAAATTTCATTGAAGTAGACTGACTTCTATCACACTTTCGGGTACCTTTATATACATACTGAATGTTTGTGTGGCTCCCCTCCTCGGAACCTGCATAATAAGTTATGTGCAAACCTAAATATTTACCAGGAAACGGAATGTTAGCAGTACTATAGCACAAAGTACTCACCTTCCCCCCCCCCCCCCTGATCAGTGCCGTTTACGGTATTGGTTACCAGTAAATAAATACACCCTAGAGTGTGCATGACTTACTACGGCAACGATAAACACGGGACATATTCTTATCTTGGGAAAATAGAGTGATAGACAGTGAGAAAGAATATAAAAACTCGCCTATTTCTGTATTCCATTCATTTTTAACGAGCCATCGGTTCTAGGTCGTACGGTATTGCGTAATACGCTGAACAATTTGAAATTTTACCGACCAATCCATAAAATACGAAAAATACATACACTTAAAATCCCATCTCTGATCCCTATGCGAGCAACTTAAAGGGAGAGTAACCTTTGTCAATATACGCGTTTAACTCGTGGGAGATTTTCACCACGACGTTAAAATGGTGGTAATAATCAAACACATTTAGTAAGTGTTGCATACATGAGTATGCAAAAGTTATTGAATGCGTTCATATGTTCTCTCATTCCTTCTGATTTTGCATATCTTGAGAGATTTCCCTACACTGATTGAATGAAATTTGAATACAGGAGAGATGTGCTTCGTGGTGAGAGTATGCACCTCATGAGGTGCCCTTTTCCATGGGGAATTAACATACTGCATTTGACAATGGTTACTCTCCCTTTCAACTCGAGTCTGAACCATATTATTATCCCTTCATCCGTGGCTAAGATGGACTTCCAATGAATGTTTTAGCAAATGATGAGAGAGATAGAGAGATAGAGATAGAGATAGAGAGAGAGAGAGAGAGAGAGATTGAGAGAGAGAGAGAGTGAAAGAGAGAGAGAGAGAGATAGAGAGCGAGGAGGGAAAGGAAGAGGAAGTGGGAGGGGATCGATAGAGTATTTCTGTGTTTAGCAAAAAAATACAAGTATTTTATACGAACAATAGTCTGTGACCGACTAGGACGGGTCACATTTGTTGCAACCATCCGCTGAGATTAGTGTTCAATACGACATGCCAGTGGTCGACTATGAAGAGTTGCACGAATTGCACGACTAACGCACGAATGCGGAAGACTAATACACTTGCTGCTGTAGTATGGAACACAGAGTTAAGCTGACTTACAATAGAAAGTGCGACCACTGAACAAAAACTCTCTCGAATTAGTTTCTCGCTTTTATGGCTTTCAAATATATGTATAAAAAAAGCTTCAAGTAACACCCCCCCCCCCTGACGGCTGTCTACTTCATTTGTTTTGAAAATTTTCCAAAAGTTCGACAACTGCAACTTTTGATGGAGACGGATGCGGAAAAAAATCAGCGCTTTAGATAGAAATATTCTTTGAGAGGGACATTTTATTGGTTTTTAAAGTGTTTGAACAGATAGATGAAACAAGGCTCCATACATTGTGAAGAATGTGCATCTTGATCGCCCCCCCCCCTGTTCCGTTTGTATCGCTTCCGTGGCGCAATCGGCAGCGCGTTCGGCTGTTAACCGAAAGGTCGGTGGTTCGAACCCACCCGGGAGCGTAAACTTTTTTGTTTTTTCTTCCTTTTAAGGATATATTAAAATAACAATAATGTTTGATAGATTCGAAAAAAACTTTCATGACTTACATTGTAATATTTTTGGGCCACGATATGGAGAGACGCCTTCGTCAAGATAGTTTCATACAAATTGCAAGACCGGACTCCTTGGAGAACCCTAATTGCGACACAGCTGAAATAACATCCCGATCTGCTGATAAAGTTAATTTGATGTAATGTGTAACATGATGCACCACTCACGGCACTCAATAGAAGTGTAGTCCATTGCATGTATGCCAGAACTAGATACGAAATTTACACACTGCAAAACGGACGTGGGTGCATATCGCGAGAATACGGCGTACTAACGCTTCGCAAATGAACCACCGAATTTGATACAATGGGTCCGTCAAATCTGTCAAAGTTATTGTCGAACTTTCGAACAAAACTGTATTTCGATGACAGATTGTCCATCCAACGGTGTGCAATTCCGTTTACCTAACTCTCGCGTAACCGATTTTTGTAGTATGATTTTAACAATTACGAAGCTGTGCTACTTTTCGAGCTACTTTTACAATCACAAAATTAACACTACTTTTCACTTTTCCATCAACTTTTACACGATTTTAAACCCACATTAAAATGCTCATCTACAAAACGAACAATCTCTTTCGCTGCAACTTTCCTTTTTTTCTTTTCCTCGCAACTTTCAATCGAAAAAGTCTCCGATGGGCCAGAGAGCATTGAATTTGAGAGATTTACGGAAACTGTAGGGAACCTTTCGGACGAAAGTTCGGAAACAAGTTTGGATTGACCGAATTTCATTTACAGAATCTTTGGCGAACCCTAATGGCGACTAGCTGAAAAAGTTGTTTGAATGTAATGGAAACATTGATGACATCAGGAAACATCAGGAAACATCAGGAAACATCCGATGACATCAGGAAACGGAAGGAGGCCCAAGCACGACATGCAGCGACCATGGGAAGGAGCATTGTGAAGTCCTTGCTTAATCTCCAGTCCTCTAAGAAACGTCTCTTAGTTCCTGATCCATCGACCGGAGCACTCTCCCAAGATGCAACGACGACAGCTGTTAAGCGCTTCTATGAGGACCTCTACTCTCCTGCAGTCCAGCTTCCGCTCGCCATGCCCTCAAGGACACTTGATACAGTTCCACCCTTCCTTCCCGATGAGACCCTGCACGCGATGTCTCTCCTCAAATGCGGTCACTCCCCAGGATCGGATGGAATTCTCCCCGAGATGCTCTACCATGCAAGGGACTACCTCGCTCCTATGATTGCGGATCTTCTGAATCGTCTTGTAGCTGGAGATCCCGTTCCCGATAATCTAGCTGAAGCGGTTGTCTCCCTCTTATACAAGAAAGGAGACCCATCTGATGTCGGAAACTTCCGCCCCATCTCTCTCCTTACAGTCACTCTTAAGACGATGACGAGATGTATCTTGAAACGATTCGAGGCAGCACTAGAGGAGACAGAATCATCAACCCAAACCGGTTTCCGGAGCGGGCACAGCACGCTCGACAACCCACACGCCATTAAGCAAGTAGCAGAAAGAACCTTCGAGTACGGAATTCCCCTCTACCTCGCTTTTGTAGACTTCAAGAAGGCCAGTCGTTATGGATTAGCACTGGACCGGTTTCCGGAGCGGGCACAGCACGCTCGACAACCCACACGCCATTAAGCAAGTAGCAGAAAGAACCTTCGAGTACGGAATTCCCCTCTACCTCGCACTTCAAGAAGGCCTTTGATAGTGTGGAATGGAGTGCAGTTTGGCAGTCGTTATGGATAGCTGGATGTCACCCAACCCTCGTCCATCTTCTTCGTTATGGATAGCTGGATGTCACCCAACCCTCGTCCATCTTCTTCGTTATGGATAGCTGGATGTCACCCAACCCTCGTCCATCTTCTTCGTTATGGATAGCTGGATGTCACCCAACCCTCGTCCATCTTCTTCGTTATGGATTCGTCCATCTTCTTCGTTATGGATAGCTGGATGTCACCCAACCCTCGTCCATCTTCTTCGTTATGGATAGCTGGATGTCACCCAACCCTCGTCCATCTTCTTCGTTATGGATAGCTGGATGTCACCCAACCCTCGTCCATCTTCTTCGTTATGGATAGCTGGATGTCACCCAACCCTCGTCCATCTTCTTCGTTATGGATAGCTGGATGTCACCCAACCCTCGTCCATCTTCTTCGTTATGGATAGCTGGATGTCACCCAACCCTCGTCCATCTTCTTCGTTATGGATAGCTGGTCACCGTTATGGATAGCTGGATGTCACCCAACCCTCGTCCATCTTCTTCGTTATGGATAGCTGGATGTCACCCAACCCTCGTCCATCTTCTTCGTTATGGATAGCTGGATGTCACCCAACCCTCGTCCATCTTCTTCGTTATGGATAGCTGGATGTCACCCAACCCTCGTCCATCTTCTTCGTTATGGATAGCTGGATGTCACCCAACCCTCGTCCATCTTCTTCGTTATGGATAGCTGGATGTCACCCAACCCTCGTCCATCTTCTTCGTTATGGATAGCTGGATGTCACCCAACCCTCGTCCATCTTCTTCGTTATGGATAGCTGGATGTCACCCAACCCTCGTCCATCTTCTTCGTTATGGATAGCTGGATGTCACCCAACCCTCGTCCATCTTCTTCGTTATGGATAGCTGGATGTCACCCAACCCTCGTCCATCTACGAGTCATCGTCAACCCTCATCCGAGTCAATGAAGATTTGGTTCCAGTCACCGTTCGAAGAGGAGTCCGCCAAGGCGATACTCTATCTCCTCGCCTCTTCAACGTGGTTCTTCGTTCGGCTATGGATGACATCGACTGGGGAAGCGACGGGATCCGGATCGATGGGAGACACCTCACACATCTCGAGTATGCCGATGATGTCGCTCTTATCGCGAAGTCTCGACCGGAATTAGAGCGAATGTTGAAGAAACTGATGGAAGCTTGCAGTAGAGTTGGACTAGAAGTTAACGCATCTAAGACCAATCTGCTCACTTCATGCATCAATACCCGAGCCCCAATCGTCATCGGAAATCTGACGTTCAAATTCACCGAATCTGCCACCTATCTTGGAGGAAGAATCTCCCTTCCCCTTGATCACACGGATGAAATCGAACACCGGATCAGACTCGGCTGGTTTGCATTTAGTAAGCTTTCCAGTCTCCTCTCATCTCGCCTTTTGCCCATGAAGATTAAAAGACGACTCTTCGAGAGCTGCATCACCTCTACCGTACTCTACGGCAGCGAGGTATGGGCCTTACGATCGAGTGACAAGGAACGACTGAGTGTGACCCAGAGAAAGATGGAGAGGAAGATAGTAGGAGTAACCCTAAGGGAGCGATGGAGAAATGAGCGGATACGAGAGATTACCAAGCTACGCGATTGGGTCCAAGAAGGATTGAAACGCAAGGCACGCTGGGCACTCAAAGTGCGGGATATGGACACGGAACATTGGAGTCGTGCGACAACACTATTGACGCCCTACAACTGGACACGCCCCCCGGGAAAGCCACGAGTTCGATGGAGAGACGATCTGAAGCGAGCCATCGGCGTTAATTGGTGGAATGCAACCCGTGCTGAATACCAGCGACTCATCCCCATCTGAGCATTAATGCCTGACATGATAAAGAAATTGAAATTAATTGAAATTAATGGAAAATAAAGGTGAAATGTTTGAAATTGAAAAAAAAACTTTGTTTGAATACCCATTTGCTATTTTCATATTATAGACTTTCCATCAGCACATTACAGCCAAAATAACTCAAAAAATTTATAACTTCCATGTAATTGAGTGATAAACGAATTATAGTAAAAGAGTCTCATTTTAAGAATGCCTACAAATAACGTCAGAAAAACCTGATTTAGCGATCGATATCGAAGCATGAATACAATGGATACTTTTGTGCAGTCCAGAGAAAAAAGGACCTGAAGGCAAATATAAGTCAGCAAACAAAAAAGCTATAAAAAAACCAAGTCAACAAAAAAAACTAATAAACTAAATACTTATAAGTTAATAAATAAATTATTAATTATTACTTAATCTAATCTAATACATGCTGTAATCTTTATTTTTGTATACAATGAACTGCATTTTCTATAATAACATAATATACTTAAATTCACACCGGTGCTAATTTTACGCTCCGCTCTGGCAAAGCTCTCTCGTATTCGAAAGAAAGTGAGAGAGCGTTGCCGGAGCGGAGAGTTTCAAAGCAGCTCGGGTGTGCCTTTGAAGCACACGAGTATGATATGTACCTACGATCAATGATTTTCTTTCAACTCTGTCATTAAATTGAAACCTTCTGCACTTAGTGCTGATAAGATAAATGAATTGAATTGAATTGAATTAAATTGAAAGATGCGATAAATATTTAATATTATTATTATTACCGAATATGAATATCGTAGTATGAACAGGATCGATGGAGGCATCCAGGTCAAGTCAAACACAAACGCAAATGCAAAGAGAGCAGTAGGAAATGCCCAGAAGAACAACACTCTGATAAGCACAAATATATAGGACAGTGCATTTGAAAATTTTTTGCAATATCCACTCGGCAGCGCATTTTGGCCATGCTTTAGTATTTCAAAAGAGACAAAACCAGATCTTGCATGTTAGAGAAAGAACTGCCGTCTTTCTGATTGGAAACGCCATATATAAAGTATGTTCTGCAGTAAAAAAAAAACAAATCTCATGTGTTTTTTCCAGTTCGATTTGAAAATGGTAATAGAATTCAAGACTTGTCAAAGCGTAATATATAAATCAATTTTTATGCAATTCAAGTGACACATTGATTTTGCCCAGTTCTTGTAGTGCACCAACCCACCATTTCTTTCATTTTGCCCTGTTCTTGCAGAGCAAGACCTCGCCATTTCCTTCATTTTGCCCTGTTCTTGCTGTGCAAGACCTCGCCATTTCCTCATTTTGCCCTGATCTTGCATTACAAGAACTGGGCAAAACGAAGAGGCGAGTCTCCAGGGAGGAGCCCTTCATTTTGCAATCTGCCTGGATAGTAGATGGGAGATTTTGCCCAGTTCTTGCACTGCAAAAAAGGGCAAAATGAAGGGCTGCAAAACGATGGGGCGCCTGGAGACTCGCCCCATCGTTTTGTCCATTTCTTGTAATGCAAGAACAGGACAAAATGAAGGAAATGGCGAGGTCTTGCACGGAAAGAACGGGGCAAAATGAAATAAATGGTGGGTTCTTGCGCTGCAAGTACTGGGCAAAAAGAAATTCCTTGTTCTTATAAAATTTAAATTGTCAGTAGGATCGGTATTTTGACAAATAAAACACAAAAATTCAAGAGGTGTAAAATTATGGGTTTTCTCATTTCTTGACACATTAAACCCAAAGCCCTCTATGTCGGCCTCACTTTTTCAATCGCGGGTTGAGGCAATCAAGAAAAACGATGTTTTATGACATCCAAGTAGATATTGCAAAAATTTTCAAATTCACTGTCCTATATATTCTGTGCAAGTTAATATTTCGTTTAATAAAAAAATCAGATCGTTTGAAGGCTTTTCGTTTTTCGAAGTTCCCAATTTTCAATTTATCATTTGGAAACAGGGAAATCAATTTGCTTATTATTTGCTTTCAATGCTCTGCAAACTATCACAATTTGTTCGAGCCTCTCTTTTCTCCGCTCGCGTACTGCTGCCTCTGGATGTGGATGGGGGCGGCGCCGCTGCTGGAGGGGGCGTGCCTTCAACAGCTGGAGGCGGTGTCTCGACTACGGTACTGGGCGGAGCTTGGGCAGATCGAGGGACTGATGATGATCGAGAGGGCGGAGTTGTCACATCCACGGATGCGTCCGAGTGATCTCGTCGCTGAATAGAAAAATGACATTTTTTTTTAAATACCGTCAACAATTAAAGAAGGGGACCCACGAGTTTTTTCGTGACTAAACTGGCCGGGCAGAACTATAGATCACATCTCCTTGTATAGAAAATCAATTTTCTCTAAAATTTTAGAAGCCCCGGAATACCGTAATTCGGGCTTAAAGTTCATTTATATGCCCAGGGAAAGGTGCGAGTTTTTGAAATTGAAGCACAAATATATAGAAAATTGCAAACGGGAATCGAACCCGACGCGTTCAACAAGTCAAATCTAATAGAGAACAGAATGTTCCTATGTCCCACGTTCTTCATGTCAATAGCGCAGCCCAAATCTCGTGGGTCCCCTTCTTTAATATAGAAATAGGTCATAGTTAAACATGCAAATGTACTCATGAAGTTAGACATTAGTGAATGAAAAGTAGTTTTTAGTAGAGGCGAGATTCACTGTTTCGGCCATACGTTCTAGACAGTGAACCTCTTCCCAATGGGGTTGGTCATCTTCTTCAATTAGCTTTTCGTTGTCATATGTGCTAGCAACTCTCATGTCGATTGGATGCTCGTAACAATGGCACCCTCGTATAACAGAAAATATAGTTTTGGAAGTGATAATCAATCACCCACCCCCCATTGCTCATATTAAATTATTGTTCTATTGTTGAGTGATTGCGCAGCTGCTAGTCTAGGATTGTGAGTAGAAATAATGTGGACAGGAGTGAGCGATACACACACACACACACACACAAATAATCAGGTAAACTGTGATGTCATGATTCCCAGAATAATTTCAGAATAAGAATATAATCGATGCACTACTACACACAGTGAAAACAAACCACCGCAGCTGTGACGTAGAGAGCACAAACTCTGTGGTGTGTTATTCATAAAACTTACTGGTGATACCGTATTTTCGTTTTACAATTTTGTCTATGTGTAGTGAGGCAATATTCAAGTTTTCTCGAACAAAGGAACATTGACTCTGGTATTTCAAAACTTAAAGTCTACTTAAAGTAAACTTCAAGTGAATGGCGTCATTTTTCAACGAAAATCATGCCAAAATATTACGTTTTCACAATCCTAACTAATTGTAAGCTAGTAAATTAATAAGGAAAAAATCAGTACAGACGTTGTTTTTTTTCTGTGTGTGAGGTATAATATTACTGTTCATATACTTATTGTTCTTATTCTTTATTCCACCATAATATTCAAATCAGAAGATAAAGAATGAGAGGATCGAAGGATGCCCATTGCAAAGACATCGATAGATTTTCATTTATTGTTCATATAGGATATGCAAAAGTATAAAACTATTTTGACTTCCATCAATACATTTCAAACTCCTTTTTTTTAAAAATCTTATTCTACTTTTTAAATTATTTTGCTCTGTGGTGGTTATTGAATAATACAGTTGTTATCCAAATTGGTGTTCTTCATTGTCAGACAAATACTTCGTTGCACAACATTGTAGACCATCAAGATATACACGATGAACCGATGAAAAGAAGAAAGAATTGAGCCTCCTCGATCTATGTTGGAGCCCTTTCCATGACCCATCGCACCAGTGTGCGAATGTGATATAATAATCTTTATCACATCTGCACATTGGTGCGGTGGGTCATGACGGGGGGTTCTTCATAGATTAATGGGTTACAATTCTTTCTTCTATTCATCGGTTCATCGTTCGTGTATATCTTGATGGTTTTTCAACATCTGCGCTTACTACGAAGTAGAATCCAGAAAATAATCCATTAGAAATAGAAGATATTAATAGAATAATAATCCATTAGAATGTGATATAGATTATTATTATTATTTACAAGATTATGGGAGCGTTATTAATGCATTGTATTATAACTTTAATTCTGCTTTGACGGAACAGAACTGAAGCGACTGATATTCAGCTTTCGCATAACCTGAAACAGATTTACATTAAAACCTCTAAGAGCAAAGCGGATAACCCCGAGCTGTGATCGATTTCTGATAACCATTACGCTCGATATTTCCGTGCCGATCAGCGATAATAGAATCTGAATACAATTGTTGAGTTGTCGTTACTATTTGTGGTGCGCCACACCATAAGCAGCGGAACGCACGTTCCACTCTTCAATCCCACTCTTTCCTCTTTCAAACACCTCAATCAAACCCGTCTGGGATTCGCCGCGCTCCTGGGGGCATCCGTAATCTCTCTTTCACCCTTAGTGTACGCTCTGAACTAACGTGGCATGATCTTTGCTGTGTATCAAATAAATAAATATACCGAAAATGAGTATCGTAGTATGAACAGGATTGATGGTGGCATCCAGGTCAAGTCAAATACAAACGTAAGTCCAAAGAGAACCATGGGTAAAGCCCAGAAAAACAGCACTCCGATCAGCTAAAATTTCATCATTATAATAATAGATAAAATGGATGGGTTTTCAGAAAATCTTTTAAGAAGAAGACCCTTGAGTTGGCATGACACACTCCCGCAACGATTAACACGATCTATCATGTTTAGACACCGGCTCAGTAAGATTCGAGGGTTGAGCCAGTGACCCCGGTCATCGATCTCACCGATTGGGCTCAAATTTTTTGTATGGATACCCCCAAGGTTGTTCACCCAATTTTGAGTAACACGTAAGTAAAATATTTTTTGTGCACAAAGTGATTATGCCTATATTGTAGAACGCAAAAATCCATACTTACTATGTTGTTTCACGAAAAAAAATTGTAGACCCCCATAAAAAAATTGTAGAATAAGGACTCGAAAATGGTCTCGAAAAAAAGTTGTCGGATCATTGCCATGTTTATACTCATTTTATAGAACTCGTCGAGTTCTTCATTTCTTATGATGGTCGTATTCTATTAAAGTCGTTTGTTCTTAAGATACAAGCAATCTAAACGATTAGGATCCAGTAAATCTTAATTCATGTATTTCTCTTGTACATGAGTTGCAGAGAAAACGTTCAACATGAAAGTTTTTCTACTCGACGAGCTTTTCAATATGAGTGCAAACACGAGGGGTTTTGAAAACAAAAATATTTTCGGGTCATCTTCAGGCCCATTTTTCTCAAAATAGGTATCTTTCGATTTTTTTAATTTTTTCACTTATTCGACGCGGAATATTTTGCTCTATAAGGCGAGGCAAAAAATGGACTGCACTTTTTTGTTTTAAAATTTTAATTAATTTTAGAATGTTTTAATAAGGTAAAAAATCAGTTTGCGATCGGATCTCCGGACCGTCGTATATCCAGTTTTTGTTGTCTATTTATACTTATAATTAATCGACACTAACATTGGTCCTAGGTCGCTCCATCTTTTTTTGGTGAAAATCGAGTATTCAAATTTCGAAAACCCGCCACATCTGTGTTTCAAGGAACCAACCCAAATGAATACCCATTTTGTGATGGGAGCCCATGGGGGTATCCATAAAAAAAAATTGGGCCGAATCGGTGAGGTCGATGTCCGGCACTTCCTGGAATCTCACTGAGCCGGTGTGTTAATATTGTATGGAAATTAACGTGAGGGACAATGGGAACGTGAGAGAGATAACTATACAAATCGAATACACACTGTACTTGCATTGAAAGTAGTACTTTCAATACGCATAACAAGCATCAAACATATCATCAAACAATATGAAATCTACATATATGTCGTTCGGTTCGCATGATAAATCTCTCTATCATTCTACCCAGACAGTCTTGTTACGAAAACACTCGATCTTTGGTCTCCATCTTTATAGGCACACCACGAGCTAATTTGAAAGCCAATGCTCTCTCGCTTTCTTTTTCCACGAGAGAGCGTTGCCAGAGCGGCGAGTCTCAAAATAGCTCAGGGTGGGACTTGAAAATTACCTGTATGAATGCATTTATGATTATTTTCTGCTTAGCTCTTTGAGTAGTGGACGTGAGCATTCTCATATCTCCCTGTAATTGATCTATCAATATACAGTTAAATATCAATTAATCGATAATCAATCAATATAATACAATCAGTTAATCGATAATCAACACAATCTATACAATCAATTTATCAATATTCAAATAATCAAACAAATATCACGTGCCATTTTCCTGAGCGAAATGACCATATGAATAGTGACGATGATGATTAGTGGAGCTAACCAAGCCAATACCATGGTATAATATTTTACTTCTGAAATATAAAATAATAAGAAATAGTCCATTCACTTTATTGTAAGTACACCCCCTCATATTAGACTCGCAGGTCAAAAGCTGCCTCATCTTTCTGAAAAAAGGTTCTTGGCGTAGACAATACTTTCAATGGTATTTTTTGGGTAAAGTAGTAATTGAATTTCTGTAATTTCGCCACTTTACAGACATGTTCCTATTGCTTGAGGTATAACAATTATGGTAACGCAATTTATTTATTTTTAACTCATTATTTTTAACACATTCACAACACACCAAACAACTTATGGAAATTACCAATTGATTGTATCGTACCTGGCCCAATATAATATGCGTTTCCTGGATTTCCGAAGAAAATCAAGCGACCATCGAGTTCTTTAATCCACACCAGCTCAGGACGCTGATAAATCATGATTAATTAAACGATTTATGCACATCATTATCGAATATCTTATGCAAGGGGAATACTCACCAAGAATCGATCGATTCATTTTTCTTATCGATTCATTTCGTTTCTTTTCTTTCATCACACGCGTTTCATTATATATTTATGAATACGTTCAAATATTATTATTATTATTAAGAAGTTCTTATTCTTATTCTTTATTCCATCATAATATACATAACAGGAAAATAAGGACATAAAGGGATTGATGGATGTCTGTGGCTAACAAAGGAATGGTTTTTGTGATGGTTGAAATAACGGTTAGCGACCTACATAGCGATAATCAGCATGGTCGACTTAGTAAGAATCAACTTTCAAAAGTAGCGATTTATCGATTTTTTGAACGAAACCCGTCGCATATCCGCCGCACATAAGACAGCCAAAAAGTTGCATTTTTTGTGTTCTTTCACTTTTTGAACATGAGTTCGATTCCCCCGAAAGCATTTTATGTCTGCATGGTATTTCCAGAAAAAATTGCTGTTACAATGGAAATAAAGTCTATTTTTGGCTGTCTTTCGCGCGGCGGATATGCGACGGGTTTCGTCCAAAAATCGATATATCGCAACTTTTGAAAGTTCTTACTAAGTCGACCATGCTGATTATCGCTATATAGGTCGCTAACCGTAATTTCAACCATCACAGAAACCATTCCCTAGTAAGTGTTGTTTACGCTCCAAAGTGTGATCTAGCGCACCATCTTTTGTATCTATTTGAACTCCCGCACGTACAATGTAGTCTGACGTGCGAGGTAGATCACCACTAATAAAGTCTCTATACTACTACTACGTGTTGTGACGTAATACATAACACTAAGGTAGCGATGAGGGTGTTAGGTACAATTTCACGTAGTTGTTTCGCTTATGGCTCGTTAAAAAATAGTGGAAAACCGAAATCGGCGACTTTCCACCCGTTAAAAAAGTACCCGGAAAGTCGAAAATGGAAACACTAAATTTGAATACGTAGGCGTGCAAAGAGGTGCGGGAATTCAAATAAACAGTTTCCCTCATAAATTTTTAGCAGTTGAAATGGAAATTCAACTCGGAAAGTCGGAATTTGAATTCCCGCACCTCTTTGCGCGCGCGAATTCTTTTTTTTTTTAATTTCGTGTTTCCATTTTCGACTTTCCGGGTACTTTTTTAAAGAGTTGAAAGTCGCCGATTTCGGTTTTCCTCTATTTTTTAACGAGCCATTACTCTTACTCTTGTTAGGAAGTTACTCTGTCCTTTCATCAATCCCTTGACTCAGTTCGAAATGAGCGGAATGCTAATCGCGTGGCTGGTAATACCTATTGACGATATTTCCAATTTAAAGAAAGCCCACTATTACCCTGCTGCCGCATGCTACTTCGAATATTTTTGATCTTGGCACTAGAGGATATGTTATTGAGACTTCCCCAACCATCTTCACCTTCCCTACTTTTCCCATTGTCTATTATCCCCATTCAATTTCTTTTTTTTATTTTTTTATTTTTTTTGTGCAAATCTTCTTCATTTATATCGTTTTTACTTGTTGAAACATCTTCGCGATGTATGATAAATAAATAAATAAAAGAATATTACCAATAAGTTATTTTTTTTAGTATTTTTTAAGGAAATCTGAGCGAAAAGAACTAAAAAAAAACAAAAATTATAAACAATTCTTTTGTTAAACTCAAATTCTAACCATAAATGTTTCCTCCTTGCCTTCGACAGGAATGCCCAAGTAGACAATTCGTATTCCTACTGTTAATAATGAGACACAAACGAGCGCAACAACTATAATGTGACCTCTGAAATTATATAGCATAATAATATAAAATAAATGTATAATATATGAAATGATGTAATGCTATAAAACATACTATAAATATAGAAATAGCAAATAAATACAATTGAAAAATGTTTCTTGATAATATAGCATATTACAGCTGCCCTTTAGAAGATATTGCTATGGCCAGTTTGGTGACGAAAAAACTCGAGGGTCCCCTATTTTAAGTTTATTTCGAGTAGAAAGCAAACAAAACAAGGCGGGGTTAACTTGAAATAAACGATTGCTACACTTGTAGAAAACTTGATGCACACTTCCTGTCAGAAACATTTGACAAGCTTATAATTTGGATAAGAAAAGCAAGAGTAACAGTCGCAACTGATATTTTTCTTCAAAACGTTGTTTTCTGAGAAAAAAATACCTGTCAGAAAATAGAAAGCGATTGTAAGCGACTTTTGCATTCAAAATCGATTTATGTAATCGCAATAGGAGATATATGAAAGGCGGTGCTGGAAGAAACGTCGAAAATATACCGAATCCCTTTAAATTGAATTTTATTTCACGAAACATACTCTGGTATTTCCAAACTATTTAGCAGTATACTTAAATTGCGTCACTAACTAAAAGTTTACTACAAGTGAACGACGAAATGTATTACAGTATTATACACCACTTGCTCTAAACTTACGTCTAACTAGAAGTAGACTTTTAATAATAATAATAATTTATGCATTACAAGGATAACTTATAATAGCGAATAATTGATATCGTCAAGAATTACATAAAAATACGATGCCACAACGTAGGTAGCAAAGAAATAACAATTAATTATTACATTTCGAGTGACTTGCACGGCTAGTTCAAGTGGGAATGACAAGTAAACTACCAGTTTTGAAAGACCAGAGTAGCTTAATTAGCGGATTTTAGTGGCTTGGTTGGTTTTACAAATTAAATTATAAAATAATTCAGACTTCATTTGTCATGTTAGGCTATTCTTTCCAAATAGTAAAGCAGCTACAGATCAGTATTTGATGTTTGATTTAAGGCATGACTCTGGTATTTCGAAACTCAAAGTCTACTTAAAGTCTCCTACAAGTTGAATGTAAGGCAAGTTAAAGTGGTGTGGTATACTGTAATGCATTTCTTCAAATGTTCTTTCACTTAAAGTAAACTTAAAGTCTACTTCAAGTCTGCGACGTATTTTAAGTAGACTTTAAGATTCAAAATACCAGAGGAGATACTTACCAAAACTATCCGCTGGTCCGTTAATGCACACAGTGGTCCGCCACAGTAGAAAATAGGATATGGCATAAGAATGTGAATTCGTAGCAAGAAACAGAAAACAAATTCATTGATTACGTGAGAGACCTGAATTAGTTATTTCGATTGCACTAATTGTAAGGGTTCTCTGGGTAGGGCTTTAAAACCCTTAACGCACTTGTACTTTTAATACAAGTGTTTCAAACCCTAACCGTTTAGTGTTTGGTGCACAGCGGATGAGCTAGGGTTTTTTTCTGTGAGTTTGCGAAGATATAAAGTTTTTTTTCAAAAATTAAAAAAAAAATGCACGTTTCGAAATCTTCCTGCATTTGGGTATTTTGTCATTACTTCAAAATCTATACCAGCAATCTAGTGCTATCATATAAATTTTGTAGTACAGAAAATTGAGATGTTGATATCAAAGTATTACCTCATTCGCTATGTAGCCCCATCTTATGTCAGATTTATATATATTGTTCCTCATGTATATTATATACCAAACAAGTGGATGAATCATACAGAGAGATAGCAAAGGTATGACCATCTGGGATCTATAATAATAAAAATAAAAATAATAATAATAATAATAATAATAATAATAATAATAATAATAATAATAATAATAATAATAATAATAATAATAATAATAATAATAATAATAATAATAATAATAATGTTCATAATAATAATGCAATTTTAATATTTAAATTGAATAACTTTAGAAAAGACGGAACGAAACTAACGTTGTAAGTACACTTAGGGCAAAGTCTCTGTCCCAATGTAGACCGTACAGCAATGTACCATTAACAGTCATCAATAGCGCTGCCTCAACCAAACTCTTAATGCGGTGTTATATTTTCGAAACGTGCGCAAGCCTTAAACCCCGCCGTAACGTCTTCGTAACGTCTCTGTCGTTGTGGCGGAGGTTACGACGTGCGCACCTTTAGAAAATTTAACACCGCATACACCTAGAAATCGCATAAAGTGAGATCAAGGCACATCGTGCATAATAATAATCACGAAAAACAGACTTATTGTTGGCCAGACATAAGCGCATGTACTATGTAGATACATGTTAAATACAGCTGCTTTCATATAGCACGTACTATCTTGTTTTTGTGCTCTTATATAATAACATCAACAATTTTCGATTTGCTGGTCGTAGAAATAGGCCCTGGCAAACCGAGTAGCGCTCAAGGCGATCGGAAGCTCTTCAAGACAACCTCATCTTATAAGAAAAATAGAATTGAAAAAAAAGAAAAAAAAACTATAAATAGAATTGAAAAAAAAAGTTTTTCATGCACCACGCAAATGCAGAACTTCTCCACCGTTGAGAAAAACGCACTCCAAAATTTTCGGAAGGAATTTGTTCGGACAGTTTTAATTCCATAATAAATACCCTCACATTACAGAAAATTTAGTTTGAAAACTAGATGACAATGAATATCCCCGATACAATCCCCCTTGTTATCCACAAGCTTCATATTCAATTACTGTTCGATTGGGAAGTAATTACCGAACGCAGCTGATTGTCTAGGAATGTGAGCGGAAAATAAGGTTGAATGTCGTCAGGAGTCGCAATACACAGAGAAATAATCATGTAAAGTGGGATTTCTAATGATTCTCAGAATAATTTCAGAAAACGAATATAATCTGTGCACTATAGAATTGAAAAAAAAGAAAAAAAAACTATAAATAGAATTGAAAAAAAAGTGACACAGTGAAATCAGAGTCGTATTTCAACACCACCATCCAATTTCGCCTAATCTCGATCGTTCGCGATTTGGAATTATAGCATAGACGCAGCATGTTGACCAGGGATGTGCATTTTTCGTTTTTCGATTTTTCGATTTTTTCGATTTTCTCGAAAAAGTTTTTAAATTTTCGAAAATATTTCGAAAAAATAGAAAAAAATACTTTTACGTAAAAAAGAACAAATTTTCAAAAATTTATCACATTTTTGAAAAAAAATTTTGAAACAAAAATTACAACTTCCTGCGACAAAAAAATAGTACACTTTAAGTTTTGAACTACCAGAGATACTTCACAACATTACAAGTACTACAATTATGAATTGGATTACAACTTTAATTCTGCTTTGACGGAATAGAACTGACTCGGGACGCGAGACGACTCAATTTCAGGTTTCGCATAACCTGAAACTGATTTGAATTTAAATATCGAAAACCAAGACGGATAAACCTGAGTTAGTGATCGATTTCTAAGAATGAATATAGTAGATACTTGTGTGCAGTCCAGAGAAAATAGAATCTGAATGCATGTGCCGAATCAATCAATCAATCAAGCAATTTATTATTTCAATCAATAATTACTCGATAAGGGTGGGGCGGAAAAAGTCATAGCGTGGGTTTCATACAGGGTGCGCCATAATTACCCGGACTGTTGTCTCCATATGATTCTCCCCTTGGGAATGTGACTTGAGTGATATGGTTCATGGTAAAGCTTATCAAGAATATGGGCAGCAGTAGTGTACTAGCGAATCTGGCCGCGGTCTCTTTTAGCTCTGACACAGGCGTTGAGTCTCTTCTAATATGCGACTGCCGATTCCCGCAAGTAGTTGTCATCGAGTTCGTCCCATGCCTTGGGAAGGGGAGCATTGAGGGAGTCGAGTGTCTGGTGCTTGATAGAAGACATCTTGGCCTACAACACCTCCAAGCACTGCAGTCGAGGAGGTTGAGATTGGAGGAGTTCGGAAGTAATTTAATGTGGTGGATTTTGCCAAGTGCCTGGGTGAAAAACCACGACTGGGTCAGCTTTGTCATGTCATTGACGACAGAATCTTGCCGAAAGGTCTAGTGGTCCTGACCGAAGTGGGTATGGTATCGGAGTAGAAGCGCGTCTTCGAGGATGTGCTTGGTATAATATGCCTTATTGATCTAGACGCATGAAGTGGCAAAACAAGAGTGGACTTTCCAGTTGGGCAAACAGCAGCTAAAACCTTGGCGTATTGTGGAAGACTGATATGACCCATGACCCCAGCCGTCTTGTAGGATTCTTTAAGATCAGAGGCAATGATTCTGTTGTTCTCGATATTCAGGTTGTCTTTGAAGGTAAGATATTCTCTTCGCTGAACATCATGCTGAAGTGTGCGGACCTAGCACAACGCATAAAAAGTTGAGGTCACCGTTCTCAGCGGAGCTTGATATGTCGCTCATTCGGTTCTAACAGTTTACTGTACTTGTAAGGGAGAAGAGTTAGCTGAGACCTGAGGAGACGAAGAATGGAAGTGTTCGAGATATCGAGTCTCCAGATCGTAAACTTGTGGTTTCGAAACACCATCTTTCGGATGGGATCTCGGTTCGTAGCGGTGGAAACTGAAATCGGTCTACCTCTGCCCGGACGTTCCTTGTCAGTACCAAGATCTTGGTACACGATACCGGTATCGGATACAGCCGACTCGTGAAAACCGAGCTGATGAACTATGACAATCTACCTTGTCCACTTCAGAATGAGGGGTCGCAGTCGACTTGACTTCCCCATTACTAGAAGACTTGACTAACTGACTTGAAACCTTGAATAGGGAGTGGCTAATGATCACTCGTCATGATGCTGCAATTGGGGTTGCGCATTTCCATGGGGGGCCTGGGAATCATAATGGTGAAATCAGTCCGGGTAATTTTGGCGCACCCTGTAGTAGGGAGAAAAAGGATAGAGCGTGCTTTATAATTAAATAAATACCAATTCAAAATTTTATTTAATTTTCATTACGTAATCCTTTTCTAATCATAAAACTATTCTCTATTCTTTGTTTTTGTTTACTTAGCATAATATACATCCACGGCAAATTCTCTCAGAGATAGGTTGTCTAACCGGACTACCACAGAGAAAGGTTAGCTTACTCCAAACTCTTTGTAAAAGAAACGTTGGATAATACGCCCCTCGAGATCGCAGCGTGGACTGGATTAAGCTATCTAAGTTATCTCGCATATGAAACGTTTGGCTAATTGTCGCATCTTAGACAACCTTTGGATCAAATATGAGAGAGTTTGCCGTTGCTGTATAACAAAAAAACATAACGCATACGAGTATGATCTGCATTTGCTGTCATACCCGTCACGGGAGTATCCAATAAATATTTATTTATTTATTTATTTATTTGATACACCGGTGACAGGTGCGACAGCAAATACAGGAGCGATAAGAGAAATAATTATAATAATGATGGAAAGGACTTGGGGAAGGTGACAGGGGTTTATCGATAGCCATCAAATCGCCAGTGATGCAGTTTGAGTGAGGTGGACGAGGCCTCAGAACGGGAAGGGGACCGTTCAGATCCATGTGAGGGGTTGGATCATAATGGAATCACCAAGACAGATAACTAAAGATTGAGTAATAAATAAATAAATGTACCGAATATGAGTATCGTAGAACAAATAGGATTGATGGAGGCATCCAGGTCAAGTCAAATACAAACGTAAGTCCAAAGAGAACCATGGGAAAAGCCCAGAAAAACAACACTCCGATCAGCTTAAATTTCATTATTATTTGGGTAGATTTTAAGAAAATCTTTAAAGGCAAACCCCGAGATAATTTGAAACTCTCCGCTCTGGTCACACTCTCTCGCTTTCTTTATCTGCGAGATATCATTGCCAATGTGAAGAGTAAAATTAGCTTTGGGTATGCCTTTAAAGGCAAAGCCCAAGCTAATTTGAAAGGCAATGGTTTCTCACTTTGTTTGCCAACGAGAGAACGTTGACCGAGAAATTTTCACAAAATAACTCGGTGTTCGCCGGAAAACTAAAAAAGTGCATATAGTGTTGTCGACTAAATTCTCGAATTTTTTTCTGTCGAATAACATTTTGCTTTTTATTCGACAAGTCAATTTAGTCGAGAATAAAAATGATTTTACAGAGCATTGCGGGCCCGCAATGCGTGTGCGTTATTGCCAACCCTACTACTTACTATAATATTACCCTGCAAAACCGGAGCACACCTGTATCAGTGAATTTACAATTACTCTCTGCTTAGCTCTATGTGTAGCGGAAGTTAGCATTCTCACATCTCCCTGAAATTGATCAATAAATAAACAATTAAAGGGACCCCCCGAGCTAATTTTACACTCCGCTCTAGCAACGCTCTCTCTTAGAAAAAGAAAGCGAGAGAGTGTGACCAGAGCGGATAGTTTCAAAATAAAAATAAATAGCTTGGGGTGTGACTTTAAAGGGACCGAAACCTCTGTCAACGGCCTCTTCAACGGTCTACGCTCTCTCGTTGTTAAAGAATCGAGAAATAGTGGGCGCCATGAAGCGGCCATTGGGAGAGGTCACTCTCCCTTTAAATATAGTACAAATGATCGATCTTTAAACAATCAATTAATCGATAATCAAAAAATCAATAAATATCACTCGCCATCTTCCTGAGCAAAATGACCATATCAATAGTGATGATGGTCACTAGCGGAGCCAACCAAGACATGGCCATGGTGTAATATGTTGTTTCTGAAATTTATAGTAATATCGAATATTCCATTCACTTTAGCCAAATTAGACTCGCAAGTGAAATGCTGTCGCCTTTGATGCACGATAAATTAGATTAAAAATTTGTTTGATCCTTTTTCCCTTGGAGTAATAATAATACATATTTATCGCATCTTTCAAATTAATGACACAGTTTGAAAAAATCATTGAACAGTGTTAATGATAAAATAAGAAGAAGCGAACAGAACTGTAACAACTAAGTCACAGTATTACATTACGTATATAAGAACTAAAGTACACAGGGTTTAAACTCTAAAAGTTTGTTACCTACATATTTCGCGAGGTGCACATTCTCTCATTATCACCTTTACTCAGGTATTTCAAAACTTAAAGTCTACTTAAAATACATGTCTGACTTGAAGTCTACATGAAGCGAGTGACGTCATAATTTTGAAATTTGAAATTTAAAGAGAAATATCACTTTTGCGCTACATATTATAAAACTTTTTTCGGATGGCTTAGTTGTGTTATATGAACTAGAACAATTATGGTAACTCAATTTATTTATTTTTAAAACATTTTTTTTTGTTCACAACACACAACATATAATTTGTGGAAATTTGATTGTACCGTACCTGGTCCGATATAGTATGCGTTTCCGGGATTTCCGAAGAAGATCAAACGACCATCTAGTTCTTTTATCCACACCAATTCAGGACGCTGATAAATCAGGATTTATTCAAAGGTATCCTTATCAAGGTATCAACGGTAATTTACCGTGCGAATCACAATCGAATATCCAATGCTAGGGACAGATAATAAGTAAGAAGTTACTCTGTCCTTTAAAGGGAGCGTAACCTTACTCAATGGTCTCTTCAACAGTCTACGTTCTCTCGTTGTTAGAGTACAGAGAAATAGTGTGCACAATGAAGAGACCATTGAGTGAGGTAACGCTCCCTTTAATCGTACTGACTGGAAACCGCAATGTTGCGTGCTCCTATTGCCGAACTTTTATCCTTTCAAAAAGCCGGCCGTGGCTATTCATCTATCCCTTGGCATGGTGGTAAAAGTGATGCCTAGTTAGCGTATCGTCGCGGATTCGAAAAGTATTGCCGAACTTAAAATTTCGCGCTTTTCCCAGCACAATCACGCATGATTTTAACGATTAAAGGTGGTGTCCGGGCAATATTTTCGTGAACAAACTGTGAAGACAGAAAGATAGCAAAAGTTATTCTGCATACCTTACATAAATTAATTTATGCTAATTTATCTTATTGATCGCTAGAATCATGAATGAATCCATGCTTGATGTACAGGCAAAGGCGCGAAATTTTGAAAATAGGAAAGTTCAGCAATAGGTTTCGAACCCGCGACGTTACGCTTACTAGTGAGCAATTTTACCACTGCGCTACGGGATTGATGAATGGTCGTGCTAATTTCTTGCATATCACTTGTCCCTTGCATAATAGATATGTTACACGTTTGCATAGACATTCGAGGGCCTCCATCTTTAATAAGCTGAATTAGCATACAATAATTTATCTATGGTATGCAGAATAACTTTTTCTATTTTTCTGTCTTCACAGTTTGTTCACGAAAATATTCGAGGGACTCCACCTTTAAAATAAGTGCTGTGCAATGTGCAAAAATTTTTCTGTCTTCACAGTTCATGAAAGATTTCGCGCGGTTCCACCTTTAAGCCAATTTTAGAGTTTTCTAGAGAAATGTGAACGAAAAAATCTAATCTCATAAAAAACTTCTTAAGGAAGGGGAACCGGGAGTTTTGGGGTACGCTATTGACATGAAGAACGTGTGACATAGGAAGTTCCTTAAAGGGCGCGCAATGCTCTCTCGTTGTTTAAGAACAGCAAAATAGTGTGCGCAATGAAGAGACCATTGAGAGAGGTTATGCTCCCTTTATGTTCTTGTATTCCCCGCATTTAAAATTTTAGAGAAAATTGGTTTTGTAATCAGGAAGATGTGATCCTCTGCCTGGCAACTTTAGTCACGAAAAAACTCGAGGGTCCCTATCTTTAAAATTTAAAAAAAAATTCTAACCATAAATGTTTCCTCCTTGCCTTCCGCGGGAATTGCCAAGTAGACCAATCGCATCCCTACTGCTAATAGTGAGACGCTAACGAGCGCGACAACTATAATGTGACTTCTGAAATTATATTATTCTATTATTCTGACATTCGAATTTAGCAGATGTTTACTTCGGCTAGAAAGCAATAGCTACAAGTACAATACAATACAATACATTTATCTTATCAGCACTTAGTGCAGAAGAGTAATCAGGGGCAGGGGGGAATTTTCTTGCAAGTTCTTTCTTCCGTCTCTGAGAGATGTTATTCTCCATTCAAGAAAACGATCGAAGTGAAACTTGTTTATTGATGTAGAAAACCCACGAAAAACGTTCCGCTATCGTCCATTAGGCCTGCTTGACAGTTGGAAGTACACCTCCAGACATTCCAAAGCCTTCTAGGAGGGGATTCGTCTGTTGATCCTTTCTGTTGATGGAGTTGGCGAGAGTGGAACGGAGAGCTTACTCGAACCGACCGCACCGCAGACAGAAAGGCAGAATGAATACAGCTACAAGTACCGCAGGTATACTTTAAGTTTTCTAGTTACATTTAAACAAAGTTACAAGTACACTTTTGTGGTACTTGTAGAATACTTGCTGAAGACTTCCAGTGAGACACATTTGAAGAGCTCATAGGTTGGAAAAGAAAAGCAAGTGTAACACTGGTAATGAGGTATTACATTTTCAAAACTTGCCCACGCCGTAACCTCCGCCGTAGCGACGGAGACGTTACGAAGACATTACGGAGGAGGGAGGGTGCGCACGTTTTGAAAATGTAACACCGCATCTTTCTTCTTAGTTGAAATCTTTGTTTTCGTTTGAACATACCTGTCGGATAATACAAAGCGATTATATACTCCGACTTTTGCGTTTACAAGCGATTTATGTAATCGCAATAGAAGATATATAAAGGGCGGTGTTGGAAGAAACGCCGAAAATACACCCAATCCCTTCAAATTGAATTTTACTTAACGAAACATACAGGAGCGCCGGAAAGTCTAAATACAATTTTTAAATTTTCAGGTCTTATTTTGGCGTCAGTTAAGATATCAAACTGCATGTTGGACATGATGTTTCAACTTGATATCTCAACCCAGAAATAAAAAAAAGTGTATTTTGACTTTACGGAGCAACTGTAGCTTAACTAGCAGGTCTCATTGGCTTGGTGAGATATGGTCATTAAGCTTAAAAATACATATAAGATCGTACAAAAATTCAACTTTCATTTATCATACGATTTGAGAGTGGCGGGCCGATATGTAATTTCAATTTCGGATCTCGTGTTTTCGTTAATTATATCAAAACTGCAGTTTTGAAAAAGAGAAGTCGTAATGAGATTCCCGGAATTGCTTGGAATGAACCCCTGATCAGTGAACAGCTATTTACCAAATACGATTACTGCCATGATCAGCAATCGATTTGTGATAAAGGCCAGAGATACTAACGAAAACTATCCGTTGGTCTGCTATAGAGCACAGCGGTCCCCCACAGTAGTACATCGGATACGGCGTAAGAATGTGAAATCGTAGCAAGAAACAGAAAACAAATTCGTTGATTACATGAGTGACCTGAAACTTTTTTTTTCTTCAAAATTTCTAAAAATTTTCGGCTCAAAATCCATCTACAGGTATTCCTACAAAAAAATAGGCACTGCTTACAAATAAATTCTGCAAATTTAGACCTATCACAACAAACTTTCTTGCGAAGAAAATTAAGGTGTAGATATCAGAGTTTTACCTCATTCGCTATGTAGCCCCATCTTATGTCGGATTTATATAAATTACTCTTCATGTATAATAAAAAGAAAACAATTGGATGAATCGTACAGAGAGATAGCAAGGGTAAGAGCATCTGGGATCTACAACAATAAAAATGATAATAAAAACAAGTATAATAAATTTCCTTCTTCGGAAGATGATTTATATCGGTATCGCAGTTGTTACATCTTTTGGAAGGGTGATTGATTAAAAATTAAAATTTAATCATTATATTTAGAAAAGAAAGAACGAAACTAACGTATTAAGTGCCCTTAGGGCAAAGTCTCTGTCCCAATGTAGGGCGTACAGTAGTGTACCATTTGCAGCCATCTATAGCGCTGCCTCAACTACACAGCTAGACAGGATAAATTGAGATCAAAACACGACGTTCATTAAAAAAAAACGAGGAAAAACAGCCTTTCTTGAGAAATGCGCATGTACTCATGACATACATGCCAAATACAGCTGTTTTCATGCAATATTAACTTGTGTTTGTTTTCGTATATCATGAATAGTTCGATTAGCATAGTACATCTGTCAAACCGATTATCCCTCCACAGTTTCTTTGATAGCCATACAAGCGAAGGCCGTTGGATATGAGAGAGTTTCTATGCTGAGCGGTCGTTGTGAGGTTCGTTTTTTTCAAGTTCGGAGAGCTCCTCTGGTATTTTGAAAATTAAAGTCTACTTAAATTACGTCACAGACTTTAAGTAGACTTTAAATAAACTTAAAGTGAAAGAACATTTGACGAAATGCATTACAGTATATCACACCACTTTAAGTAGACTTGCGTTTAACTTTAAGTTTACTTAAAGTCTACTTAAAGTGCGGAGTTTAAGTAGACTTTAAGTTTCAAAATACCAGAGTCTGTGCCCAAGACGATTGGAAGCTCCTCACCCCTGCGCGGTCAGTATGCATACTTGCAATTTCGTATTTGCAAGTCACTCCTATTGCCTTTTCCCCGTTGCACGGTTGTGCTGTTTCTCTCTCTTAATAAATTCTCTACTCTACTACGTATTGTGTCCAAGTGCATAACATAAACTATAAAAACTGAAAGTGAATATCATTCCACCCATATTAAACTATTGCTCTATTGTTGAGTGATTTGAGTCAGACAGGACGCAGCTGCTTGTCTATGATTGTGGGTGCAAAATACTGTTCTATGTCGGAAGTGATCAGCGAAACGATACACACAGACATATCATTTTTCGTAAATTGACATCTATTCCGTTGTTTGTGATCCAATATCGAAAAAAATTGGATCATTATATCACAGTATCATCTAAACAAACGTACTAAAAAATGAAGACAAACGGTTCACTGCCAAAAAAGTTATGGCTGAAAAACCAAAATATAGCACTCTGTAAACTAAAAATTTTGCACCAGGTGCAGGTCAATTTTCTGTCCACTTTTTTCTGCTTCTTGTTCTCGTTTACCGGTCTGTTTATGCCACTTTCAGACCGGTAAACGAGAACGAAGAAGCAGAAAAAGTGGACAGAAAATTGCCATGCACCTGGTGTAAAATTTTTAGTTTACAGCGTGCTATATGTTAGAATATTGGCCAGCACTGTAACTAGGTAAATTGGGATTTCTAACCCATGATTCTCAGGATCAATCAGTTTATTCATATCAAGCTTAACACTAAATAAAGGGGAAGGCTGTTCCACAGTTCCTTCTGATTGTAGTTTCTCAGGATAATTTCAGAATGGGAATATAATCGATGCACCACACACAGTGAAAACAGTGTTGAAGAATCACCACCGCCGCTACAGTGTACAGAGCACAAGATCTGTGGTGTGTTATATTGAACCCTTTAGCTTTACACGCTGTTGTTTCATTTTACACTTTTTTCGGAACAAAAGAATCTGAAGGGTGGCCAAAAATGTGAGAGATCCCTGACCATCTTATATGTACAGTACCGTGCAAATTCCACTTTGACTTCCGATGTTATTTTTATGGGTAACGTCGTAATTGAATTCCTGTAATCTCAGTAGATGTGTTGGGTAGATGTTTAGACACGTCATGGCCAATATTTAGATTTTTAGAAAAACCAGCTGGGAAATACCGTAAGCCCAAAATATGGTTTGGGATTTTTTTCGAATTTTCTCTTTAAGAGCCGGAAACCTTCCGAAATTGAAAGTTCCAGTAGGAGTGAGGCGGACGAGGCCTCAGAACGGGAAGAGGACCGTTCAGCTCCATGAACATGGTAACTTTTCGGAAAATCTAAAATGGAGTGAGCGCAATAGCAATGAGTCTTGATAATTTGATCTTTATAAAATTGAGGAAAGATAGCCATTGGCCTATAATTTAAATCTCTTGAGTAGAAAAATCTTTAAAAAGGTTATGTTCTGGTAAATTGGCTCCAACTAAACCAAATGTTCTGCAGAAAATAGATTGGTCCCCTGATAATAGATTGGTCAGATGACCATTACCAAGTAAGAGTACTATTGTAACCAAGCAATACTCTAGTTGCTCAAAATTGCGCTTTGCAGATCCAGTATAATAGAGAGTGGTGCACTTCTTTCCACACAAGATGTCTACTGCAGAGAAATAACTGGGTTTTGATTTAATTATAAGTAAATAATATCTCCGTTTCATCTTTCGGCAATCCTTTGATGGTTATTTTCAATATGGCGGATGTCATTCCATCACCATGGCCAACTGTCTGTGCTTCGATTCCAATCCACCCAGTCTTCATTCATTCTCTTCGATGCTTGGTCTCAAGACAGCTCTACTCATCCTCCTTACCCTTTCCGAGGTAATGCTTCTCATTTATTTAGACCAACTGGATTGACACTGATCTTTCAAAACTTAAAGACTAATGTAAAATACTTTTTTTAACTTTAAGTCTACTTCTTGTGAAGGCACATTTAAGGAAATGCATCACACCACTTAAAGTAGCCGTGGACTTACGTCTAACTTGAAGTAGACTTATACCGTATAGAAGTAGAAGTAGAATTTATATAAGTAGACTTATACCATATAGAAGTAGAAACAGAATTTATAGAAGTAGAATACCGTTCTCCAAAACATTTTCAATTGTTAAAAAATTGATTTATTGCTTCACTCATTGAATAAGCAAAAATAAAAAAAAAGATGTGAAAATCACAGGCACAGAAGATTCGCGTCCGCGTGACCCGCAGTCAATACGAACAACTCTCTGATGATCTCAAGGAGTTTCTGACGTGCTTGCAAAATTGCCAAAAGGTAGGTAGATTTTCATTAGAATTCAATTATAAGGGAAGAGTCAACGAGAAAGACTAAAAATGGGTTGTGTTGCAAATGTTTTTAGAAAGAACTATACAACTACATATAAAGAATCTAAAACGATCCAGTGTTTGGGCCCTGGTCCTATTCCATTCATTCATCTCTTGATAAATGTGTTTAAGAGACCGGCTCGGTAAGACTCGAGCATGGTCCGGACATTCGCGAGGACTTTCGATCTGGCCCTCAATACTTTCATCATAGACACATACCGGGGGGAGACCGATGAAAGTTATAATGAAAATGCCCTTGGGCTTAAACCCGGCTCACATATGTTACATAAAATAAAAAATTGAAATATTCATATCTTTTCAATCGTGATAGCTAGGACTTTTATTTCTTTTTATTGATGAATAACATGTCATGCACTCTAGGCAAGTTCATTCATATGGCGGATGGTGGCTGATGCATGTGTGCTTGCAGTAACGACTGCCACGTGAAGAATCGTCGTTTCGCAGATCTCGAATTTATTTTTTTAATAATCAAACTTGAAAAGTTTTATGTTTCTTTCTTATAAATCGGTTGGAAGGGGGCGTACGGCAACCAAAGCTGTACCACTGTTATCAGTAGGAGTGTACTGTACTGTACTACTATAACCGTAAGGAATCACGAACTAATTTTTTTCAGTCGACCCATGATTCTCAACCATGACCCGGGGTTCTTGGTTGAGAATGGCTGAGGTCGAAAAATTCATGATGATCCCAGACCAAATACTATGTGGCATTATATCAACAGTGAACCAACTTTTATTTTTATGGATACAATAACTCTAATTACCGTAATCAAGCTACCGTATCCTATAATAATGTTATGAAATTCTCGGAAAATTTAGGTGCGTGCATTACTATTACGGTAATTTGAGCTATAGTATCCATAAAAATAAAAGTTGGCCCACTGTTGATATAATGGCAAATAGTATTTGGTCTGGAATCATCATGAATTTTTCGACCTCAGCCATTCTCAACCATGAACCCCGGGTCATGGTTAAGAATCATGGGTCGGCTGAAAAAAAATTAGTTCGCGATCCCTGACGGTTACGGTAGCACAATAGCATACACTCCTACTGATAACAGTGGTACAGCTTTGATTGCCGTACGCCCCCTTCCAACCGATTTATAAGAAAGAAACATAAAAATTTTCAAGTTTGATTATTAACAAAATAAATTCGAGATCTGCGAAACGACGATTCTTCACGTGGCAGTCGTTACTGCAAGCACACATGCATCAGCCACCATCCGCCATATGAATGAACTTGCCTTGACGGTCGACTGAATGTTTAAGCTGAAAAAATAAAAACAAAATAATTATTTTTCTCATTTTTTAAAAAAAATGTAGTCTGCGTCTATCTGTATATTGTTCCTGTGTACACGCATCACTACGAGTAAAATGACATAATAAAGCTACCTCTTACTCTTTCGAATTTCAAGAAAAAAAATTTTCGATTTTTGCAATTTACACATTTCTCACATTCGGCTGCAATTCTCGATGCCTGCGAAATGTTGGCTGGCCAAGGGAATGTGACCATCATGTACACAATCGTCAGGGCTACAATATGTACTATGTCATTACTTGCAATCTCTCTTCAACGAGGATAAAAGAAAAAAAATCTGAAAATCAGACACGAAAAAACATATTCAGGACGAGATGATATTAATGTTCAGCGGTGTTTGTAAGAGTGCATGACATGTTATTCATCAATAAAAAGAAATAAAAGTCCTAGTTATCACGATTGAAAAGATATGAATTTTTCAATTTTTTTACTTAATGTGACATATTTGAGCCGGGTTTGAGCCTAAGGGCATTTTCACTATAACTTTGATCGGTCTCCCCCCCCCCCGGTATGTGTCTATGATGAAAGTATTGAGGGCCAGATCGAAAGTCCTCGCGAATGTCCGGAAGGGGTCAAAATGCTCGAGTCTTACCGATTCGGTCTCTTAAATGTTTAAAAATGTGATTTATTTGCAGAATCCCCAATGTCAAGCACTCGAATTCGGCATGAACCCATTAAGTTGTAATATTACTGCGCTTGAAGAAGGCCCTAATTCGAATATGAACGCCATAAAAGAGGAATGTGATGGGGCTTCGTCTGCTTCGTCTTCCACCAGTGTCATTGATACATCAATTGAAGCAACTTGTGTCGACGGAGAAAGCTTTGATAAAAACGAGAAAATTATATGTGATAACGGAGACTATATTTGTGCTGATGGCACGGACACGTATATCATGCTTCAAACGAGTACAGCTTATTTCGCAGCATCACTGAGAAACTTCAGCACTCACTGGACGCTGGGAGCCGGTATTCAAAACAAAATCAACATATCGAATGAGTACTCGGCGGTGGAGTGCATTAACAACGAGAAATCTGCTTGCGAAGACAGTCTTCCGATCGGAATTAACGCGTATCGAAATGGCAGCAAATTCTTCTGCACGGGAGAAAATTTAGCGACTCGGGATACAGATCTAACGTGCAGCACAGATGGCAAGTGGTATTATCATGGGATACCGTATTTAAATTCTTCGGTTTCCTGCAATCAGATTCAGAGCCTCGCAGATTGAAATCTATTATTAGCATCTCATCTGCATCCTCTCACATTTATTTTTAGAATAATAAAAAATTTCCTAATTCTTGTCATGATTTAGATATTGACTTTTTCATTTGTAAAGCCGAAAAAAGGTAACATAAATAATGCTAAAATTTTGGCTTTACAAAGAAAAAAATTCAAATAACATTTTTTGTATTCGTTGGTAATATAAGTAATGTTCTTTCACATGCTATAAAGATTTTCAAAGAAGATTGTTTAGTAGACGCAGTGTCATATTACCATAACATGTATCATGCATCACGTCCGCTGACCCGCAATGGCATTGCGGGCCCGCACTGTCCTTTTCCTCCCCTCTTCCTTCCCTCCTTTCCTATAAAGAGTTTTTGTATCAAAGCTATGATACTATATGGATAGAATACATATCTTCATTTCAACTTTCGGCGGCTCTTTGATCTTTCTCCACAAAATCCACTCATTTTCATTTTATTGGTTTACCATGGTCACTATGCGGCTTATTCTAGTTTTTTTTTATATTTAGAATAATGCTTTCTATTGTGGATACTCTAGAAGGATTAGTTCTATCGAGGTGTAGGGAGTTATATTTATGGGATGCTAGAGGCAATTGTCAGTCTTTTTTTCAACTTGAATGGGGCGATCGCCACAACTGAATATTAAGCACCTTCTTTTTGTTGTTTCAAATTAACTGTGGGTGTCTCTTTAGCTGAATGCACCCATTGTTGTTTTATTGTTCAATTGAACATTTTAGATATAAAATACTAATAATTATAATATTACATCCGGTTCATGAGAATTTTAAGCAGCGCTTCGCTGTAGAAATTTAGACCCAGAAATTTGTGATGTGTTTCCTGAAGATCCACGAGGTGTGGCTCTACGGACAAAGTAGAGTTGAACCGCGGCCTAAAAATATTTATTTATTTACTCATTTTTATAATTATTTATTGGGAATTGGACAATTTATTCAATGAAAAACTAAAGGAGTCGTGTGTCACCTTTATGATGGGCGATCGGACGGGAATGTATTCAATGGGAAGGGGGTATTAAATGAATATATCCAAATGTACAATTTTTGAGATTTGAATTATATTATTATAATAATTGTACTTTATGAGGTTTCGGCCTTTACGTATGAATATGTTTTGTGTTACTAACGTGTACTGGAGGACAAGCCCAGACTGTGAAGGTGAACGCCAGAGTCATGTAGCTCATGTTCATTTGAAGAAATGTGCCGACAATAAATATCGAAATCCGAATGGCAATGACGCCCATTGGCAGAAAACCCTAAACGTGACACGTCAAGTTAACTTGAGCTACTTTAGCGACATTCTCTTCCAGACAAATAAATCAAGAGAATATGTCCAAAGTGAAGTGTTTCAAATTTGCTCGGGATGTGCCTTTAACATTGTAAACGATGTTATGTTCGAAGTTAAAGAAAATGGTGGATAAAGTGTGTGAAAAAGGAGAGTCTCCTCTGTTTTTCTTTTCCTTTATGTGACTTTTGAATATCGAGTAGAACCTGCAGCAATTGCATTTGGCGAAGCCTTCTCTGAAGTTGGACAGTTCTGCTACTATTTGAGATACCAAATCTTTTGAGATGAATGCGGACCTAAAATGACGAAATCTGCTTAGAGGAGCTTAAAACGACACCCCGAGCTGATTCTTCTCTAACCTCTGGCTACGCTGCCTCGTCGCCAAGGAAAGCGAGAGGGCCCTGTCAGAGCGGAGAGTTTCTAATTAGCTTGGGGTGTGCAATGTTCTAGAACGAACCTGCCAGGTAAATATGAGAAACAGGGTGTACGATAATATATATGGAAAGCAGACTACGCCGACCAACACGCCCATTATGCTGCGATGGCCCTAAATATTTTTTAACTACACGAATATTTTTTTTTCTACAGAAATAGGTGAGGTATGATTTCTAAATCATGATTCTGATGACAATTTCAAATAACGAATATACTCGATGCACAAATACTGAGGCCGTATCCAAGAGCGATGGTAAGAAAGATGGTTGGCCGGCAAACGGTGACTGGAGATTTTTTTGGCAAAGCCTCTGCTTACTTTTGTCATGTCACTCTGGTCGGCGAACGGTTTGCAACTGTTCATGGATACCTACATATACTGGTCTGAAAATGATACATTTAGCTCAGAGTATGAGGTAGTAGCTCCGTAAGCTGTCACACTATCATTGGGATTGATATAGAGAATATGAACAATGTTCTCCAATACGATATTAAATTCGGCTGTAGGCAGAAATTCCATGGAATAGTACTGAAAACTTAAAAACATTACGTAATTGTTATTTCAAAACTTAAAATGCGTCATTGACTTGAAGTTTAACCCCAGTTCAAGTGAAAGTGGAATACCGTAAAGAAATTTTGCCTCGAAAAAAACCTGTAATGGATAAGCAATGATTCTGTGGGTGGATGCTATTTTCCAAAACCAGATCCCCTGTTTGATCAAAGCACTTACAGCAACCATGATCATGCAAAATACAGTCGAGGGAAATGAGATCATCCAGCGCTTGTAAGCTGACAGGTTAGGCCTGAGGTGAATCGTGAATGATAATATATATTAATGTACTCATATAAATAAGCTTCTGAAATTCTGATTCGAAATTTATAATATTCGGAGTATAACAATTCATTCAGCAGGAGAATAACGCTTTTGAAAATCTAGAGTCTGCTCCATTACTGTAGTCTGATAATAAAAAAATAATTTAAACCTTTTCAGCCATCATCGTTGTCCATACCAGGCACATGACAAGTAAGACATCGCATATCGGGCGAGGTATCAACGGTACTAGTGGACCGAGAAGGGTAATCACGAAGGTACCCTCATGAAGGATGTGTACCTAAATAAACAAGTCTATTGAATGCTATAAATATACGGCACAGCCCGGTATAGTTTTCCGAATACGCCCCGCAGCGGCGCGCAGAGGGACGTACGTACAAAACTCGGCCGGGGTGTACTGTATGAAAGAGTTATATTTTGACCTTGTGCTAAGCAAAACCAACTCATTTCCAGTCCAAAAAATCTAACATAATTCAAAGTGGCGTGCAAGAAGCTCACAATCATTCCCTGTATGGCTGAGACGATGAAAATGCGATAAATCATAGCATGTCTGCTTAGACGAGACAAGGCGGCCATCAAGAACATATTGAGTACGACCCCTTAAGGAACATACTGAGTTAGTATTGATCACCGCACTGGCAACGCTCTCTAGTTTACCAAGAAAGCGAGAGAGCATTGCCAGAGCTTCAAATTAGCTAAATGTGTGTCTTTAAAGGCATCACCCGACGGTAATATGATTGACCAATTTATTGGACTAATGGGATCAGACGGAGGAGAACCAACTGCATGAAAACTATTTGTATAATTTGTTTATTAATTAGCGCTTTTCTTTCATGTCTAAATAGTTCTCATCCGTTCTCGGTTCTCATCCCTTTATGATCTAAAGAGGCTATTTATTTTTTATCCAATAAATCCATCTTTTCCACAGAAAAGGTCATTAAATTCTTTATACACTTCATTGAATTGTTATTAATTCTTGAATTCTTGAATTACATGAAATACTGAATTAATTAGATTTTGACAAACCCTAACCCATAATTCCTTCCAGAGCTGAAACGGTTCTAACGACATACAGAGCTACAACAGTGGACATGTTAAATTAGGAAATACCAGTGGAAATACAAGTTTTGGAAATAATATGTGTTTTCGCGTAAGCATACTACAAAGTATAGATATTATCTAATGAAAACAATGCGACGTGTGCATGTTATGCTCTGTTCTGAATATATACATGCACTTATCGTACATACAATTATCACTGGAATAGCCCTGATCTCCCGCAGGACTTCGTGTGCCTTGAATAACGGGTTGCACCTTTACCTTTTACCTTTACATACACTTTATCAGATTCATGCTTTGGCATGTAAAAACTGGGTGGTTCTTGTTATTCGATAGTTGCATTCTACACTATCTTCTCCATTCAAGACAACGAAAGCTTAAACGAAATAATTAATTAACATCACTTTTTCATCGTTTCCAGAGAGCTGTGAAAAAAAAAACGATGGCACTTACTTCAGCTTAAACTACATATTCCGGGCAAAAAAACCAAGATAGTAAATTTGTAGGAAAAAAGTGAGATAAGCGCGAGTATACTATCGCCTTCTCATTTCACGCGTGTGACAATAGGCACTCGATATGGCCATGGGTGGATTATTTTCTGGATTCTACTTCGTAGAAAACGCAGATATTGAAAATCATCAAGACATACACGATCGATGAACCGATGAATAGAAGAAAGAATTGTAACCCGTTAATCTATGAAGAACCCCCTGTCATGACCCACCGCACCAATGTGCAGATGTGATAAAGATTATTATTATTATTATTATGGCCATGGGAAGCCTTCTTCGGTCATCTCCAAACTGCCTGCCGATCTTCTCGGATTTGTGAAATCGAAGACGCGCATGTGAAGATCAACGGCGGTGTTCTGGGACTGTCGGAAGTAAGAAGAGCTTTTCCCCATGCACATCAGAGTCCTACTCTTGATAAATGTGTTGTAAATCGTAAAAAAATCGTAATGGCCACTAGTGGTGTTCATTTTGGGGATATTCTGAAACGGAGAGACTGTATCTTTTCCTATCTAGCTCGTCAGTTTGGAATCATCGAAACGTGTACTTCTTTGTGAACGTATTACGGTTATTTTTTTGGAAATCCGTGATTATTTGTACTCAGAAACAGGGTTGGGATTTAACGTTAACGGTTTTAACGGATTTCACGGATTTAACGGTATTCATCCGTTAAATTAATTTTTAACGGAATCCGTTAAAATTTTTCCGTTAAATCCGTTAAACGTAAATTTAATATTTTGAAGTAAAAAAGTATAAAATATGCTATTTAGATATATTTTACGCTTCTAAAATTAATTTTTCGAGTACTCTGTTCCCATAAAGCGTTATATAAGTACAATATCCTAATTAATTTTCCAAAGCACTTCATTTTCGTCACCGGTTCTTCTTCTTTAGTTTTCGCTTTTTTTGCGTAATGCTTTAGAATGACTATCTAATTTTGTTTTCTGAAATGTACTGTTACTACTTCTAATATTGAATGATAAAAAGGGTTAAATATTGAAATTAGTCGATTTACACCATTTCTTTGGAAATTTAATTGATTTAACGGAATTTAACGGAATTTGAAACCGTTAATTTAACGATTTAACGGATCCGTTAAATTTTGATTTAACGCCCAACCCTGCTCAGAAATGGGTAGTTATTACTCGCGGGTGGTGATTTGGGTGTAAATTTGATCTCTCAAGGAAGAGAAATTTTTAAGCATCCAAATAGAACTTCATTCATCATGATTCATGATCCAACAAATAAGCAAAAATGTTAATTTTTTTCTTTTTTAGGAAACACCAACATCAAAATACACTATATTCAGAACAAAACAATTAAGGAATGATTCTTCTTCGAAGATTCATAGGCAATTGTTCTCGATATACTGTAAATTTCCTATCGAATTCAAATCGTTATTTCTCGCTGGCCTCGATCTCTGCAAAAATAGTAAATATTGTTGATATATTAATGATTATCATCATTTTTATTATAAAAGATTTCGAGAGGTGTATAAAAAACTTACCGATGTATACGGAATCCGAACAAGAGTTTGCGCACTCGCTGCGCACATATAATCAAGATTATCGGCGCGGTATACACGGCCATTCCGTTGGCGTAGGAATACTGAAATGCTGCGTTGTGTAATTTCAACACAAAATACTATTTTAAGAAATAAAGTGCATCGAAAGGGATCAAGCAACACTCCGGTTTTTGCTTTCTATGGTTTCTCTCCATGCAGTTGCACACGACGTAGTGTGTACGTTGAGGGAATTGGAGAAAGTGACAGAACAGTCAAAGACTAAGGGAAATAGATGCAATACCAATGGTAAGATCGTATCGATAAGTGACTGATTCCCTGTTGCTGTAGCCAAGAACCATATAAACTGGAAAATATTATTACAGTTCTACTAAAATCTTCTGCTTGAAAGATTCATCTTTCCCTCGCTGTTTTCAGAATCTCAAGCAAAAATAAAATAAAATGAAGCAGAACAATAAAAAAATTGAAAAATTGAAAAAAAAAACAACTAAATTGTGTCAAACCTGATGCGTTGCCTTGAGCAGATGGCTTACTGTGCATATTGAGACAACAATGAACATGTTACGTTGTTGTTTGTATAGATCCGTGCGAGAATTTCCCTGTGAATTATACATTTTTTTTAGGTTTAAAGATTGTTCGTACTTTTCGACATTCATAACTTCTCTGATAAATACTCTGAATTTGACAAAAATTTCGTCGATAAACTTGACTATATTAGTTAGCTTATAGTTAGGATAGTTAGGATACTGCTGCTTGACGACAAACAGTTTTGCTACACTCACTGATATGGCATATGAATACCTTAGTAAGAGGAACAATACGATGAAATTGTCGTGCGGTAAGGATTGTAAAAGATACACTTAGCGTGATGTACACACAGTATACGCAGAATCCGCATAGTTTCATATCCTGGAAGGTATTCGAAATGGTAATGCAAATTTGCGCATTTTTTTCCAAAAAAAAAACAAAGACAACATGTGCTGTTTAAGCAACGAAGTATTAAAAAAAAAAATGTTTGCCTTGCTTTTTCTCGAAATTGATAAAAAGTACTCAATTTCAAATGACAACAGCGACTTACAGCCATTTCGTCGGGACGAAAATACAAAATGCATGTGCCCTCCGGACATGGAACCGGATCGGGATGTAGAAATATGTACGGTACGCTGGATAGCGATGAAAGTGTGAATTGGGCTACGATGATTGAGCGAACAATCAACTTGGACCATAACTGAAATATGTTTCATTGTTAGCATATTGAACGACTAGGTGAAAATAACCCGTTTGTCTTTCGGTTTGGTCCGTCTTTTGTGAACAATTATTTGATAGTAATTAAAATAGAAATATAAAACAAAAAATATAGATAAAATATATGATAATGCAATGGTATTCATAGAATTGATTATATGTACATAAATCAAAAGTAATAATTATCGGTGAGACTCACTGTTTCCGCCACTATTTTCAAAATATACTGTCGATGAAATGCTACATTTCATCGATGGTTTTATGCAATGCGTCATTACATGAATGTTAATAGAGTAACTTGATAATTCAAAGAGAAAATTATAAAATGTAGTTAAAAAACTTTAAACAAACTCACATTTTCAGCAAAGTCGGCGTTCCGGAAAACGAGGAACCTGTGGATGACGATAACAGTCTTACCAAAGGTTGAGCCCTGCGCGCATGTGTTGTTCACTATCTGTTTAATAAATCAATTAACCCCTTTTCAGTATATTTTAGAATTTAGATTACCCATAAGAACTTTAACATAGCTTCATTGTCGATAGTAAATGTTGCATGAACGAGGATGTATTGACTAAAAACGGTCAGAATACCACATATGCCTGAAATATCATTTTCTTCTATCGAAATGTGTTTATTTGTTCGGAATGTATTATAAATGTATAAAAAAATAGCAAAGTAATTCAAAACATCAAAATATTGTTTTTAAAAATGAAATCAACAAGTGTTAAACCTGTGCTGACAAAGAAGGTGTAGAACGGTGCCTGAATTAAAGAATTTTGTTTTAAAATTGACTCTAATTTCGGAACAGTCGTGATAGACTTCCTTGTATGTCAAATCTGTTGAGACTGATGTTGTTCTCAATAAAAAAAATCACAAATTACAACTTTCCCTGGTGTACATTGTTTCCAATCCCTTTTGGATTTGATTGTAAAGCATAAATAGGCTGTTCACAACAAAAAGTACTCCGATACCTTGAAGTAAATATCGTCCGAGCAGGCTATACAAGCGATAACGTAGAAATATACTGTAGAGAGGATCAGATCGGGAAGTGCGTCGGTGAAGGGCATTGCACTCTAAAGGAAATTGAGCATATTTGGGTCGGGGTTGGGCGTTAGTCGGAGCGAGACGGTCACTTTATCGGGCAAGATAGCGGTGTGCATCGCTTATTGTTAGACAGGGTGTTCCACGGGAAGAAAATTCCAGAGTATATAGGTAATTGCAAGAAGAAGAGAACAAAGTTGGTCGTGATCATGTAAAATAGAAATACGCAGCGGATATTGCATTCAGATTTACATGATAGGTTGAAACTAAATCTCCCCGAGCAGAAATTGCATCATCAACTAAATACGCAAAAAGGACGAAAGAGCGTGCAAAAAATGGAGAGTCATGACACTTTTTAGTATTGCTTTAGCAACTTTTGAAGAAATCTCATGCAATTACAACATCGAGAAATAATATGATCGTTCGGGACGTAATGTCTGCATCCATGTTTAAAGGGATAACTTCTCTCAATGGCCTCTTCATGGCGCACGCTATTTCTCTGTTCTCTAACAACGAGAGAGCGTTGACCCTTGAAGAGACCGTTGACAAAGGTGTCAGCCCCTTTAATTGATATGTAGAAATAGTAAGAAGTAAAAATTACAGGAATCAAAATAGTGCGGGCGAGCTGACAATTTTGATCATCGAGATACTAATTTTGGTGTCTCCAATATTTAGGTCAGTGCTGCTACTTTGAACTGTAATTGGTGAAGGCTTGCAATTACATCTGCCCAATTAGAGTACGTATCGTCAAAACGAAAGAAAACGGCACAAGTATTGTTAGGATATTTTAAGGGAAAATCTGCTATGTATTCATATTTTCCAAAAAAAAAGGATTAATTATATTTTTGCGACCATTATTCCAAATACTGTGAATTTTGGATCTACCCTTCATTTTCTACTTGTGTCGTTTTCTCTCGGTTTATGGTATATGAAAATTAATGTAGAATGTATTCACAACAAGACGGCAATCCATCGAAAATTTGGCAAAACATTTTTTTCCAAACAAATGTATGAGTCTCTCGGATAAGGCTAATGATTTAACAATAATGAATAAATGATTAAAAAAAATGATAAAGAGACCCAATTTTTATAATTTTTTTAAAAATCATGTAATCATATTGGAACTGTTCAATATGATTTATGACATGATTTAGCCGTAATAGGGAGATTGTGAAAAAAGGGACTTATTATAAATTAGGAAGACATGCTTCCACTTCATTTTTTCAGGCGTCTCAATTATGTATACATCTGCCTTTTACGATGGTGAGTACAGGTGGAAATAAATGGTTACAACTTTGACTTTTTCTCCGCAAAGTAATTTTGCAATATCCCAGACCATCTTGGTAAGTACCCTGACAGGGTAAGAGAAGAGACGGCATTAAATGACACACCCCAAGCTAATTTTACTGTCCGCGATACTCTCTCCTAGACAAAGAAAGCGAGAGAGTGTGGCCAGAGCGGAGAGTTTCTAATTAGATTGGGGTTTGCCTTTAAAGAGAGCGTAATCTCTCTCAATGGTCTCTTCGACGCGCAATGCTTTCTCGTTGTTTGAGAACAGAGACATAGTGTGCACAATGTAGAGAGATAATGACAATGACACGACAACATAAATAAAGACAACTTAGACGATTGAGAGAGGTAACGCCCCCCCCCCTTAAATGGACGAAACCTTTGTCAACGGTCTCTTCCACGGTCTACGCTCTATCGTTGTTGGAGAACAAAGAAATATTGTGCGCAATAAAGAGGTCATTGAGAGAGGTAGCGTTCCCTTCAAAACGTGCTTCATTGACAGTCTTTATCAGGCACATTGCCTGTACATGTTTTATATTTATAATTGGGTCTAAAATGAAAATGAAATGCATTTATCTCAGATATTTTATAGTCGTCATCTAACTTTTTCCGTTTTTTTTCACCGATTTTTCTCACACATTTTTGCTAACCATTCCGAAAAAAAGCTTATAAAAAAACTTCTTTTTGTGTTAAATGTGAAAGTGCGTGTTGCGTGACTTAAAGCAGTTCATAAAACACTTTTTCTTTATTTGTTTCCCACGTTTTCATAGCTGTAAAATTCATGCTAAGGGGTCGGTGGTTTAAAAGTTTCACAAAAATGTGAATCGCGTTAGCTATGTGAGAAATTTATCAAAGAATACAAAAGTAAATCAGCTTAACGCATTCCACCTGTTTTCACTTGCTGATAGCAAACAAGGGCAGGTGGAAATGTGAAATTAGTCAAATCTGTGAATGTCTAAAGACAAACTCTGCAAAACCGCGTGATTGAGATCGTGTTCAAAATGACAAGTCGGTCTTATTATGAACTAACTATAAGACCCGAGCAATAATAAAACATAATAACGACATAATAACAACAAAAATGATAAACAAATTAGTACTCATATAAGTAAATTGGCGTTTTTTACGTAAATCATTGAGTCCTCATGGAATTCAAATTGTTATCTCACGATTCTGGCCCCTGTAATTCATTTATTTTCGAATGTCGAAAATGGAAATCATTTTACATAATAATAGGGCTGGAGCTCAACTCGTCCCGGAGTTATGATGGCTAGAAAAACAACATGATATCGAATTTCTCGAAACTCAATTTAATTAGGCACTATGGAATAACCGATTCGTAATGAGCATCGAAAACTGATTCTGGTTGTGCAATAAATAGCCTTCTCATGATGCCAGGACGAGATAAGACACATCAATCGCGTGCTTGGCAAACGAGAAATCACGAGAGGATCATTTGTCAAAGTTACCAAACTTTCGTTCGTGATATTTCGAATTATGTTGAAATATGTCATTTTACGAATGTATAACAAGCAACTGACAAATTTTTAATCCGGCACGTTTTCAGCCCGAACAGTAGCCTTCGTACGCGTTGGGAGCATATCGTAAGAACAACTGGAGCGGTATACACCGCCAAACCGTTGGTGTAGTAATACTGGAATTAAAGATAGTTTATGTTTACCTAGTTTTTTTTATTCCCGCAATGTTTAAGCTTCAGCTATTGTATGTTGATAAATCATATCGTTGCAATCTTTTCATTATTTTTCTATTGAGATACAGTCGCGCCGGAAAGTCAGTGCCAACTTTTTGTTTTTGCTATATTTTTTTAACCAAGCGTGCTACAGGGCCGCATTCGCGAGTTTTTATGGGAAATTTATCGAGGAATCCGGTCCTGATATTGTCGACTCGTGAAAATTTCTCATTATTGCGTAATGATGACGCAATCGAAGTCCACTTTTTTGAAAAATCATAACTCCGAGGAAAAATTTTTTCCAGCCAACCGTTCTTCTATAAGTTTGAGATCTACGCGTCGGCTACCCAGAAAAATTTTTTTAGGTTGCTGCGATTTTTTTCACCCGCAGCGTCCTTGCTGCAAAATGGCGGCTGCAAACTCAGATCTCAGCTCTAAGACATGCTAGAGACTCGTTCTTGGGATCAAAATGATCCTTATCATGTCCCAAATAATCCCTGAAAGCTTGGTCCTGATCGAACCACAATTGCCTTCAGTACACCAAAAAGTCACTTTTTCAGATGACCTCACTTTGAGGGCCTACAAGTACGTGAGTGATTTTTCTAAAAATGTGGTTCTTGTGCTAAAATATGCCAAATCCATCCCAGAAGCCATCCTCACACTTTGGTGAAAACACCTTGCTTCGCATCTTCACGGCAAACGATAAGCGAGCATGCACTCGTTTCGGAGGCGCACGTCTAGGGGAGGGGAGAGAGGGGAGGGGCGCGCGCACTCACAGTGAGTGTGTGCAGGAAAGACTGATGTGGCACCGAGGGGCTGCAAGATGGGTTCTCCCAAGCTTGCAGACGTATTCTATGATGGTTTCGGCACATTTTAGCACAAGAACCGAAATTTTAGAAAAATCACTGTCATAATTGTATGCCCTTAAAGTGAGGACATCTGAAAAAAAGTGACTTTTTGGTGTACTTTTTTGTGTCCTAGTGATTTTTCTAAATTTTTTCAATTCTTGTTCTAAAATTTATTCTTTTCAATTAAAAAAAAATCACTAGGCCACCATAAAGTACTCCAAAAAGTCACTTTTTTCAGATGACCTCACTTTGAGGGCATGCAATTATGACAGTGGTTTTTCTAAAATTCGGTTCTTGTGCTAAAATGTGCCGAAACCATCATAGAATACGTCTGCAAGCTTGGGAGAACCCATCTTGCAGCCCCTCGGTGTCACATCAGTCTTTCCTGCACACACTCACTGTGAGTGCGCGCGCCCCTCCCCTCTCTCCCCTCCCCTGGACGTGCGCCTCCGAAACGAGTGCATGCTCGCTTATCGTTTGCCGTGAAGATGCGAAGCAAGGTGTTTTCACCAAAGTGTGAGGATGGCTTCTGGGATGGATTTGGCATATTTTAGCACAAGAACCACATTTTTGGAAAAATCACTCTCATAATTGTAGGCCCTCAAAGTGAGGTCATCTGAAAAAGTGACTTTTTGGTGTACTGAAGGCAATTGTGGTCCGATCAGGACCAAACTTTCAGGGATTATTTGGGACATGATAAGGATCATTTTGATCCCACGAACGAGTCTCTAGCATGTCTTAGAGCTGAGATCTGAGTTTGCAGCCGCCATTTTGCAGCAAGGATGCTGCGGTTGAAAAAAATCGCAGCAACCTAAAAATTTTTTTTCTGGGTAGCCGACGCGTAGATCTCAAACTTATAGAAGAACGGTTGGCTGGAAAAAATTTTTCCTCGGAGTTATGATTTTTCAAAAAAGTGGACTTCGATTGCGTCATCATTACGCAATAATGAGAAATTTTCACGAGTCGGCAATATCAGGACCGGATTCCTCGATAAATTTCCCATAAAAACTCACGAAAGCGGCCCCATAGCACGCTTGGTTAAAAAAATATAACAAAAACAAAAAGTTGGCACTGACTTTCCGGCGCGACTGTAAGTATTACCAATGGAGTGATGGAATCGATCAACGGCTGATTCCCGGTCGCGGTAGCCAAGAACCATATAAACTAGAAAGGTTTTAGGCTAGTCAACAAAATTTTCACATAGATAGTTGGAAAATTTCGCCACAATCTCATACAAATATTTTATATTTTTGGAGCTTGTTGCTTATACAATTCCATACGAGAATTACCCTGCAAATTACGTATTTTTACACACTACGAGCTACTTTGAAATTCAACGCTCTTGCCACACGCTCTCGCTTGTTTTATCTACGAGAGAGTATTGAGTCAAATCAGCTCGGAGTCTGCTTTTAAAGATATTTTCGAGAATTCGGAAATCACAAAAAATATTTAGCTACGAGCATAAAATGATATTTCCAATTAAAAAAAATCATACCTTAGTAAGCGGAATAATTCGCCGAAACTCGCGGGCCGTTAGTACTGTAAACGTTACACTCAGAAAAATGTACACGCAATAGACACAGAATCCGCATAGCTTCATATCCTGAAGTTTTCGAAACGTTAAAGTGGGCATATTTATTATAAAATATTAGTGCCGCATCCGAAATTGTAAGATGAGTTCATTTTGACGTGACCGAAAAGCGTACAGCCATTTCTTCCGGCAGAAAGAATTGGATACAAGTGCCTTCTGGGCATGGCACAAGATTCAGATGGAGGAACATGTAGGGAACACTGGACAGAGTCGAGAGAATGAATTGAGCAGCTAGAATAGCTCGAACGACACGAATGGACCATACCTGAAAACATGTTATATATCATATTAGGAAATGAATCTGCAGATGTGCATTCTACATCGTACATCCGATGGTTGTATAATTTTGGTGATATCGCGGCGACATAAGGGGAACGGCTTCTGGGATGAATTCGATCCCACGAAGGTGTACAAGATATAACACGTTTGTTCAAAATACGTGTTAGAGATGGGAATAGCGGGGCAAAAGGGATGCTGAAGGTGACTTTGCCAAATCTGTGGTGCGCCGCTTGGTGTATTTTCACAATATCATAATAATGAGACGATAGTTCATTAGTCAGAGCGGCGCACATCAGACAGGTTTGATAGCGCGGCGGAGAGTGAGACAGAGACGATCATTGGATGCCATCGCACACGCACATTCTCTCTAATGAATCCCACCAAACCCGTCTGGCATCTGCCGCGCCCTCTTTATATTAAATATTTTTTCCAAAACCTCTGCAAAGGTGGAAAACTGGATTTCATTGGTGCCCTGCTATTACAGAGGCTGAACTAACGTGACAAATGAGTGCACACAGAAGACTCCGGTATTTTTTGCTCGTGGGGCACACCGTTCAATCCCGTGGTGTACGCCGCGGGGTACACCGCGGGGTAGAACACTTAGACGAGGAGCCCCGCGAGGTGGACGACGGCGTGCCTCGCGGGGGAAGGAGGGACGGTGTGCCCCTCGAGATTTGATGTCCACCCCGCGAGGCACGCCGTCACTTCCACACCGTGGTGCACCTCGCGGTGTGCCCCGCGATATTTGGCCTCTCAACGGTGTGCCCCGCGAGCAAAAAATACAGGAGGAGTATCGATGCAGATATCTTCTTTTTTAAAATTATTATAGGAACGAACATTTTCTGCAAAGTCGGCTGTCCGAAGAACGAGAAATCTGTGTACGACTATTACGGTCTTGCCAAAAGTTGAACCTTGCGCACATGTGTTGTTTACCATCTGAAAATCATTTTTATACTTTTACAAATTCCTTTTTTGAACTTTACACAGAGGAACTTATATACGGTTTCATGGTCAGCAGTAAAAGGAACCGTCACTACAATAAAATAACTTATGCCGGTCAGAATTCCGCATATGCCTGAAATGCGGTTTAGTTTGTTGAAATAATTCACAATGAAAGTCAATGAATCACGGTTTTCATCGTCTACTTCACATTTATTTAATAAATTGTAAAGTACTTTCGCGAATTTGCCCGCAACATTGCATCCATGCATATGGAAAACGGGAAGCATGTGTATTTTTTTATTTGATACACCCGTGACAGGTGCGACAGCAAATACAGAAACGGTAAGAAAAAAATAATAGAAAGGACTTGGGGAAGGTGACACATGGGAAAACCTCGACCAGGATGTACTGCAAAAAATGAAGAACTAGCTTACCTGTGCTCACGAAGAAAGTGTAGAACGGAGCCTGAAGAAAATATTTTCAGTACATTTCAAAATATTTTCTTAAATGCCAACAAGGATATGGTTTTACTGATTTTATTGAATATTTAAAGATTTTTTTTTAATTTTCGAAAAAAAATTGAACAGTAACTAAAAAAATTCCTCGCTTCCGTTTAGTTTTTAATAGGATAGACAACAAAATGTAATTTCGTACCTTGAAATAAATATCGTCCGTACACACTATACACGCCATAACGTAGAAATATATTGTAGAGAGGATCAGATCGGGAAGTACGTCGGTGAAGGTCATTGCACACTAAAGACAAATAATTGAACACATCAAAAATAATATGTTGAAACATAACCCTGTCGACCAGGAATTACATTATTTACTACAAAGACAAAAAATATGCTGAAAATGGAGATAATTTTCACTATTGCTATAGCAACTTTCGAGCTAATCTCATGCATTACCTTAATTTATCAAAGAATAAATAAAGCCTCGCGCATCTGTTTTCTTTTTCTGATAGCTCGCGAGTGCAGGTGAAAATTCTGATGTAACACAAATCGAATCTATTCTATATATGGGTATTTAATGAGAAAACTTTGCAGACACGCATGATCTTGCATAACATGCAAAGTTGTCCATAGGATCAACAAACATGTGCGGATATTTTATTATAAAGTTACAAATTTTTACGAAATAATGAATACGATATGTGTGTTTGGTTGAATCTCTTCATGAGGAAAAAAAAACAAAAAAAGAAGTTAAACAAATCACGATATTGCACGCAAAAAAGTAGAGATTCATCTCGTATCTTTCACTTTCACATCTTTGTCACTACGACTTCTACGTGCACCACCTGGCCGAGATGTAAGACAGTCATTAGATGAGTAATGTCTACCTATGGGGTAATGCTAAGAAAAAATTATGGGACCAACGATTCTTCGGCGTATCAGAGAGCTAATCAGCATGCGAATTTTAAAGGTCAAATAAACTTTTACAAAGTATTTATTATGAATAATATTTTTTTAAAAAATAATTTCGACTTATCAGAGAGCATTCACGAATTTTCGAGTTTGGGTTCGGTGTGGCTGTTCTGACCATCAAAGTTCTATAGTCATAGATGTCATAGATGACCAAGCAGGGCCACAGCGTTCTCATGACTTTCAAAGCAAGAACGACCGCTCAACATACAAACTCTCTCGAATACAATGGTCTCTCCTTTGTCTTGCTTTGGAAGAAAAATGGCTTGGACCAGAATACTGTGGGGCGCAGACGCAAACGATTGCGACACACACCCCATGTTGTGTCCGGACATTAAATGCACAAAATAACATTTTTTCATGATGGAACGCTGCGAAAAGTTAAGAAAAACAGAGAGAACTTTACGCAATTTACCATTTCCTTCAGATTCTTTTCTTTCTTTTCTTGGCAATAAGAACATTCTGACCCCCCCCCCCTCCATAAAATATGATGAATATTATATACAGGATGAATATTACTTGTATTACTAGTACATATTAGCTATTCAAAATCCCCCATTATATAATGGAATATTTCAGAGTACGTGATTGCACGTAGCTAATGAAAAAGGGGAAATCTCTGAGACATGACTAATTGTAAATAGGATATGCCCACTTGAGAATATCGGGTTCGTAATTAGCTTGTAGGTGTGAGCCGATCTAGGGTATGATTTCCCTTGCTTTCTAATTTTATAAGCGTTTACACTGTTCCAATGCTCTAGAATTGAGAGATGAATCTGACAGGTGATTTAGGAAATATTAATAATACTTGAAAATCATGCCACAATTAGCAAAAGCCTACGCTAATGATTTATAGAGTCATTGGCTCAATGCTATCATTATTGGCATCGTTTTGTCTTGTCATATTACTATCATGGAGATGATAAATTAATAATATTTCATCGTAAACTGCTTGTCTAGCTTCAAGGGTTCCTCATTTTTTTTGTAAATGAAATAACTTTATTTGCTATAAATTTTTATTCATTCTTGCGGGATGACGGGGGCAACTGGGAACATAAAAATTTGTGTTAAAGCATACACTTATTGTCGGTCTGTGTTTGTAAGGAAAGTTTAAAGATGGCTCCATATGCGTGCAACGCTTCCGTGGCGCAATCGGCAGCGCGTTCGGCTGTTAACCGAAAGGTCGGTGGTTCGAACCCACCCGGGAGCGGATTTTTTTAACATTTTTAAAAGTCACCATTCAATTTACCTTGGATAGCTACCGGGTTTGAGCTCCTCGACGAAGAATTAAAAATTAAAGGCGGTGTAAAGGCAAAGGTAAAAGTACCGCAACAAATAGTAGATATTATAATATCTTAATGTGGGTTTCAGGTAGGTATGATAATGAGATACATTGAGAAATACACATGGGATACATACATACAATACCACAACGAGGTAGTAAGGTTGAATTAGCATATTATGATAATTTAACTTTAACTTGACCAGAAAATTACTGAACAGCATACACTATTTATCGGGCAATGAAGAGAACCTTTGTTTAGGGTCATACAACATTACAGCAACAATAATTCCATTCATAAATGTAAAATTTTTTTTAAAAAATGTAAAAAACCATGCAGATAATACATGACTTCCGCAACTATTATGATGTTCATGCGTAACGAGAAAAGTCGCCGATGGTAAGATAGTGTGCAAAAAGTGGAGAGTTCTTTACTTATTCTATGAAAACTGTTGAACATAGCTGATGCAATTATCACGTAGGCGAGAGGTAGTATTATGTTGAGGAACGTAATATGTCTGGTTACATGCAAATTATGAAAAATGGCGGAATCAACTTTAAACTTGTGTGCCTTTTTGTAGATATTCACTGTCACATACCCTCAAAACAAGCATTTGTGAAAAATTGGGACAAAATTCCACTAGACTTCCGCTACCACTATTTTGAAATTTTTGAATAATGATATCTTCTCTGGTATATAAAAACTCAAAGTCTACTTGCACTTTCACTTTAAGTAGTCTTGTAAGTCCACTTCAAGTGAGACGCAAGTCTGCTTAAAGAAGGAGACGCATGAGTTGGCATGACTGACTCCCGCAACGATCAACATGGGATAGAATGTTAATATTGTATGGATATTAGCGTGAGTGACAATGGGAAAGTGAGAGAGTCAAATATGCAAATCGGATAGATCGGATCGGATATATCTACTTGCCTGAAAAGTTGTACTTTCAATGCGCATAACAAGCTTCAAAGATGTCATCACGCAATATGAAATGTGCCGTTCGGTTCGTGGGATAAATCTCTATCATTCTACCCGAACAGTCTTGCTACGAAAAAAACTCGAGGGTCTCCATCTTTAAAGTGAGACGCAGGTCTACTTAAAGTGAAAAAATGACGTCTCTCACTTGAAGTTTACTTAAACTTAAACTTTACTTAAAGTTAAGTTCAAGTCAGTGACGTATTTTAAGTAGACTTTAAGTTTTGAAATACCAGAGTAGTCACGGTTGCACATTCACATTAACAATATAAATATTGTAAATAGTAATATACATACATAATAATACAATGATTGTAAAAAAAACCTTAGACCCCATCATCATCTGACCCCGGGAAAAGGATGAAAATGGGGACATTGCGTTTTGTCAAGTTGTTGCAAATGTATATTTTTTTCGTTTTAACTGTATATCGTTAAACCGGAAAACAAAGGAAAAATGACACAAATTGAAAGAAAAATTACACAATAAGTTCCGAGTTTAGTTCAGTTTAGCTGCTTAGCTTTGCTTCACTTTGCTTCTCTTCTCTTGTTAGACGATACTGTATATTTATAGTCCGTATAAACTGTACTTTCATAATTGCACTGCTACTGGCTGATAAATAGAGAAAGAACTATCGATCAACTCCCCCTTTCCCTCACTTCCCTTCTCGCGCTCTCTCTGATTTATGTACGTACTATCACGCTTGGACTGCTTCTAAACTTACAATTAGGCATTCATTGTGGCTCTGGCCGGCTACTCTCGTACAAAATAAACAAGTGTATTTTATACCGTCAATATTGTGTGTCAGTTCGAGATAATCTATTGCTAATATGTTACGGAAGTGCGAGTGGACGATGGAAAACTCTTAACCATGAGTGGAATTGTAGATCGTCCTTGAGAACGACCAGGAACATGATCACCCGCAGGACTTCGTGTGCCTTGAATAACGGGTTGTACCTTTACCTTTACCATTATTCTACTACTTCACACATAATTTGTTTTCCCCATTTTTTTGGGTTGTCTTTGCATTCTGAATACATTTTATATGTACATGTCTTTAATCGCCTAGGGTGGATGAAATTTCCCTGAATTTCTATCCGAAAAATCATCATTGAATACTTGACGCGACGACATCAGTAAGTGTCTCGCTGAACCAATTTTAAGAGTCTCGCATGAATTTGATCCCGTCTGCGTCTCTACACGTATATTGCACATGGAGACGGACATTGTGTCCCTAACGATCATATTAATTCACGACTACGTGGTAATTGCATGCACTCAAGAGTTGCTAAAGTAATGATAAATGTATCATGACTCCGTTATTTGCACACTCTTTCGTCATTTTGCGTTTTTATTTGATGATGAAATTGCAGCTCGGAGAGATTTAGTCTCAACCTATCACGTAAATCCGAACGTCGCGTTCATTTTGCACTTATATTTTATAAGATCACATCAATCGTTTTCCATCGATACTTTTAAATACTTTGACCGAAGCCTACTCTACTCGCATTTGTAGTCATGCATAGGCGCAAAAAGTGGAACATTTTCACATTTATTTTACCTACATGTTATTCATTTGTAATATAATTAAATGCGAGCATTCGAATAAAATTAGAATGTTACCGTAAGCGGAACAGTTAATGTACTAAAAGTACCAAGTAATTTCCGTAATAATCACCAAGTGCAAAGAAAGGGAGTGGTTGCAAATGACTCCTGACATGATGCGTTACAGTTCAACTACTGCAGTTTGCTGTCTCTAGCCATTACGCGTTGAAAATCAGTGGACAGAATTTGTCTGCAGTAGGACTGTACCACACAAAAAAATTGATAATCCTCTTATTTCACGTTTTTCCGTTCCAAAAAAACGTTTTTCCGTTTTTTTTTCTACGTACTACGTGGCTCTCAAATAAGAGAGAATGCATAAGAAAAGTTCCAGTTAATTTTTTGATCCAATAAAATGACCGTTTCGCCTCGTCGAAAGTCGAAATGTCGAACCAAATATGCTAAATTGCTTTTAGTGTGCCATGTCCTTCACCGATATACTTCCCGATCTGATCCTCTCTACAGTATATTTCTACGTTATCGCTTGTATCGCATGCTCGGGCGATATTTACTTCAAGGTATAAAAGTACATGTTTGATGTCTAAAACATATCAATGCTTCACAAATCAAAACCAAACGGGAATGAAGACTATGAGAACAAGGAAAAATGTAATTTGGTATATTTCTTTACTGAGAACAACATTTCAAAAGATTTGGCAAACAAGGAAGACAGTTATGAAGTTAGAGTTAATTTATAAAAATGTTTACTTCAGGCGCCGTTCTACACCTTCTTCGTTAGCACAGGTTCCACAGTTGTTGATTTAATTTAAGAAAATGTTTTTTTTAAATCTCGATGGGAAATTTTTTTAAATGAATTTCGAATAAGTATACATTTTTTATTAAACATAATGGTATTTCAGGCATATGTGGCATTCTGACCGTTTTTAGTCAATATATCCTCGTCCATGTAACATTTACAATCGACAATGAAGCCATGTTGAAGTTCTTCTGGGTAATGTAAAATTAAAAATATATTTTAAAAGTTAATTGATTTATTAAACAGATGGTGAACAACGCATGCGCGCAGGGCTCAACCTTTGGCAAGACTGTTATCGTCATCCATAGGTTCTTTGTATTTCGGAATGCCGACCTTGCAGAAAATGTGAGTTTTTTTGTTTTTTTTTGTTTTTTTGTTTTGTGATAGCTTTGTTTTATATTTTTCGCATCGAATAGAAGAAGTTATTGATAGTTATATTGGCGTCGAGAAAAGTTCCTTAAATAGAAATAGAAAACAATGAATGGAAATATGTTAGAAAATACATTTGAAAATATACAATCGGTGAAATAGAACATTACTATCATATTTAGAAAAAAAAACAAATAACGCTTTTCACATAGCCGTTCCAACTATGCTATCGTCCGATATATTTATGAAAATATTTCAGTTATGGTCTAAGCTAATTGTTCGCTCAATCCTCGCTGCTCAATTCATCCTTCCGTCGCTGTCCAGTATCCCGTACATATTTCTACACCCAGATCCGGTTCCATGCCCGGCGGGCACTTGTATAGACTACTTTCTTCCCGACGAAATGGCTGTAAGTCAATCTTCTCGCATAAAATTAAAGGGAGCATAACCTCGCTCAATGGTCTCTTCGACGCGCAATGCTCTCTCGTTGTTAGAGAACAGAGAAATAGTGTGCATAATGAAGAGAGCATTGAGAGAGGTAACGCTCCCTTTAAGCACGCGTAATTTCGAGAAAACTGAATAAAATTGAAAATACTTCGCAGCTCACAGTACAATATTACATCTTTCTTTATGGGTGAGCTGCGCAAAGTTATAGTTGGTCCTTTACCATTGCGAACATCTTTCAGGATATGAAGCTGAGCGGATTCTGCGTATACTGTGTGTACATCACATTGAGTGTGTCTTTCACACTACTTACGGCACGACAATTTCATCGTATCATATCACTCACTAAGGTATCACGATGTTTCCGTGAGTGTTGTCAAGACGTTAGTCGTCAAACCTTTAAAGGGAGAGTGACCTCTCTCAATGGTCTCTTCATTGCGCACTCTATTTGTTTGTTCTCTAACAACGAGAGAGCGTAGACTGTTGAAGGGACCGTTGACAATGGTTTCAGTCCCTTTAATGCACACCCCGAGCAAATTTTACTCTCCGCTCTGTCAGCACTCTCCCGCAGGCAAAGGAAGCGAGAGAGCGAGAGTTTCAATTTAGCTCGAGGAATTCCTCTATGAAAGAAAATTACGTTAAAGGGAGAGTAACCTCACTCAATGGCCTCTTCATTACGCACACTATTTCTCTGTTCTCTAACAACGAGAGAGCGTAGAGTGTTGAAGAGACCGGGTTGACAAAGGTGTCAGCCCATTTAAGTGGGCGTTTTATACTAGAAATTTCCTCTAAATCTTGTCCACGAAATCTTGTCAATCGAAATATTTTTCACTATATGCATACTTGACACAGAGGCTGTGAACGTCGACCGGTCTTTAAAACTAAAAGAAAAAAACAATATTCCTAGGCAAGTTCTCGCACGGATTTATACAAACAACAGCGGAACATGTTTATTGTGGTCTCAATATGTACAATAAGTCATCTGCTCAAGGCAACGCATCAGGTACAACTTTTAAAAAATAAAAATTTTATCGATCAATCGATTTCTTTGATTGCGCTAATTCATGTCATTTTTTGCTCGAGATTAGAACATAACTATGTTAATTATCTTTTTTTTTTCAGTTTATTTGGTTCGTAGCTTCAGCAACCGGGAATCAGTCTCTGATCGATGCGATATTACCCTTGGTATAACACCTATTTAACTATATCTCCCGTTCATTCACTTGCACCAATGCCCTCAACTTTTACTGCGTCGTGTACAGCTTTTTTCACTCCTACTGGAACATCGGTGATCTGATAGCTATCGTTAAATAACCCTGTCACCTTCCCCCAAGTCCTTTTTATGATTAGTATTATTTTCTTATCGTTTCTGAGTTTGCTGTCGCACCTGTCACGGGTGTATCAACATAATTAAATAACTAAATACAGTGTAGCCTAAAAGTCATCGGACACTTTTTCATTTTTTTATAACTTTTGATCTAGGAAAGCAATCAAGCTGATCTTTTGAGTCAATGTAGAGAATTTATCAAGGGATACAGCCATGATGTGTTGGTGTAATTATATTAGTTCACTGTTGCATAGCAATGACGCTATCGAAATACACTTTTTTTGAAAATTTACATTTCTTTGGTGAAAGGCCCTGTTCTTCTGAACCATTGTGAGAGTGTAGACATATAATAGGGCTGCACAGTCAAACAATCCGGAATGGCTCTGACTCCGATTTCAAGCTGCAGCACGATCGCTCTTGCGCTTTCTCTCTTACTGCTCTAGTTCCTGGGCCGCAATTGATGAAATCTCTTATTTGTAAAGCACATATGCATGTTAGAGATGTTCACAAACGTTTTTACACTATTGCTGAACTTTGATCTTTGATCTTTGTATGTTGATCTTTGATCGCCGAAACCGAGTAGACCTCAGCATAAATTTTTCTACGAGTCTGAAAGGAATCGGAACTAAACCAAAATAAGGGAAATAAATATATGATACATTGCTAAGCTGCTTGCGCAGGAACCATAATTTATGAAGACCCGCCCTCTGAACGGTGGGGTGTCAAAATCAGGTCTCCCCCCAAAAAAATTATTTTTTGCCCTGAGGGCAAATGGCGAGCTAGGACCACCTTAATCTGGGGATAAACATTACTCTCCACTAGCATCATTTCAGCACTTAGAACGGGTCGATCGCACATCTAGAAGCTGAGTTATAAATTTTCGGGGTCAAAGTTGCGATCGTGCTTGAAATCGGAGTCGGAGCCATTCCGGATTGTGTGAGTGTGCAGCCCTACTGGGTGTCTCCACTCTCACAATGTTTCAGAAGAACAGGGCCCTTCACCAAAGAAATGTAAATTTTGAAAAAAAGTGCATTTCGATAGCGTCATTGCTATGCAACAGTGAACTAATATAATTACACCAACACATCATGGCTGTATCCCTTGATAAATTCTCTACATTGACTCAAAAGATCAGCTTGATTGCTTTCCTGGATCAAAAGTTATAAAAAAATGAAAAAGTGTTCGATGACTTTTAGGCTACACTGTAAATAAATAAATAAACCACTTCGTGTCAAGACGCCATGGACAGCAAAATGCGTGGTTCACAGTTCCGCAAAAACCGGAGTGTATGCGGTCCTGTTTCCCTTCCTTCAGTGCACTTTCTGCCTTATGAAGAGTATTATGTGTCGAAATGATGCAACGGTGCATTTCAGTATCCTTATGCCAACGGAATGGCCGTGTATACCGCTCCGACAATCTTGATTATATGTTCGCCGAGAGTGCGCAAGCTCTTGTTTGGATTTAGATTCCACCGGTAAGTGTTTCGTACATCTCTCGAAAAGTTCAACGCTTTTATCATTAAAAAGGATTTGCATATTCAATAATGTATTAACAATATTTACTATTTTTGCAGGGGCCAGCGAGAAATAACGATTTGAATTTGAAAGAAACATTTGTCTGTTGCGAACTCTGGCCTTTTCTTATGTACTTTCGGAGAATAAAGATTCTATAATTTCCTTTTGTTCTGTGGCCGAATGCAAGAACCGTTTTCCGGGAAAATGTGACGTCATTAGCGTAGGCGGAGGCGTTTTCCAAAAATCCTCCGTCTACGCTGATGACGTCACATTTCCCGGAAAACGGTTTTACCGTTGTTCTTGCATACGGCCACTGATTATAATTTATTGTTAATGTTCAGTGTTTCCGAAAGGGAACAATTATGGCATATTGATTGGATCATGACAATTAACTGAATGAAGTTAACTTTTAATGGTTTGCAAAACTAAAAAAAAATTCCTTTGAGTGATCAAATTTACACCCAAATCACCACCCGCACGTAATCACTACCCACTTATGATGGAAGATAATTACTGATCTCCCAGGAATAGACACGTTAATAAAGAAAAAAGACACGTTTCGTTGGTTCCAAGCTAGAAGGGAAGAGTAACGGCATCCGTTTCGTTGTTAACTTTTATTATTCCCAAATAAAAACACCTAACACGAACATAAAATGATAGAATATATCAAGTGTGAGAGGATTGCAGTAATGCTACATATATCTCTATCCCTCAAGCTCTTTTTATCTGTTATTTCAAATGTTGTCGCATCTTATTGATGTATGATAAATAAAATAAAATAAATGATTTACATTGGAGAACATTAATGATCTCATTCATATATAAATTAATACAAGCTAACGCACCAATTAATCGAAGCTCCGCCATTTTACTATCCTTATGCCCTATGTTGTTCATATTATTTACCATCTACCCGAAAATTTCGTAGTAGCGGCAACCTTCGTCCAAAATATCCTACTGCCCTTAAATCTTTTTCATGCTCTGAAGCCAGAAAGATTGTATAACTTAGTATGCATACCATAATTCTTCCCCATAATTTTTTTCTTGTTCCCAACTTACTGTGGTCGGGCGGTTCCATTTTGCGAGTCCAAAACAGTTCGCAAATGCGCTTTTTCATATTTCACTTCACTGTCATATAGCTTCACATTGTTCCAAGATATATTATGAAGGGTTGCTACTAATCACAGTATTCTGGTTCAAGCCATTTTGTTTCCATAGCGAGACAAGCGAAAGACGATTGCATTTGAGAGAGTTTCTATGTTGAGCAGTCGTTTTGGCTTTCACAGTCTATAGAACATTGTGTGATCTTGTTTGTAGCAACCATGAACAATTTCAAATTTCAAAACGACGGATAATATCGAACCTTCCTGGAGAACTGATTGTGAGAGTGTGCGATTGTGACTTCATACACATTCATATTTCGATGACAGTGCGGTCGAATTTGCGCAAACTTCGGAGATCAACGCCGTACAAAGCTCACAAGGGAATGGTCTGAAGACACATATCCCGATCTTCACGAAACTTTGAGGGTATACTAATTAGAACACGCTGATTTCAAATCCGTTTTAAAAACCTGCACTTTATTTTTTTGAAGACCACAATACAACATTTTGTAAAAAATAGCAAAAGATATGCGTCAGGTGGGAGTCGAAAATGCTATCTCGCTTCAGAAAAATAAAGTGCAGGTTTTTAAAACGGATTTGAAATCAGCGTGGTCGAATTAGTACAGTGGTGGCCAGAAGGATATCATATTTTGGTTTTTTGAGCGTAACTTTTCTTTTAGATAACCAATCAGCTTGAAATTTTTATATAGTGTGCTCAAACATGTTTCACAATGTATACCGAGGCATGGGGCTGGATTTTCAATTTAGACGGATCCCAGACTACAGTATCCCAAAAAGACCGTGACTGCTCATTTTATTGAAGTTACTTCTCCTGTAATTTTTAAATGTATTCATTCGTTTTTTTTCGTTTTTTTTCACGAATATATCTTAAAAATCAACTAAACAAATTTATTAACAATATTCAACATGTCAACAATCAAAATAATTGATTAAATCACTAACAAAGTGGATTGCTCACGTGGGTGATGTTGGGGCAATAATTTAGGTTCAAAGCTACTATTAAACAGATTAAATTGATAAATATTAATTTAGTACTAAGTTTATGTGCTTCTGACTGCTCTAACAACGTGCGGCGAGGAGGAGCGTACGATAGCCGTTGCGATCATGATTCCATTGATTCGCTGCAGAGGACATAGTACGAATCTCTGTGCACCATGGCACTTCTGACTCCGTGATTCTCCTAGGGGACAAGCTTGTGGATATCCTCTCGAGCCCCGACTGGTCTACGGACGTCAACCCTGTCGTCCGAGCACAAGAGATTGAACGTGGACTCGTCCGACCAGACGACCTTTCGCTAGTCTGCGACTGTCCTTTTGAAATGAGCCTTTGCGCACTTCAGACGATTCTCTCTGTTCTTAGGATAGATTATGGCTTCGTACTAACAACTCTACCGTTAATACCAGCGTGTTGGGGTTGTCTACGGATGGTGCGAGTCGAAGGAGGAGTGGCACCGTACAGTGTCATTTCTTGCTAGTTGATTGTTGAGTTCCCCCTCGGGATATCGCGCGATACGCTGATGATATTCCTGTCATCAAGGTCCTAGGTAATACGTGAAACACCAGGCAATGGGGGTTGACAGTTCATGACGAATTTGGGAACCTTTTTGATGACACGAGCGATCGTACACTGGTTTTCACCAAACTGGTGAGCAGGTTCTGATTGCTTCAGACCATTCAAACCTCACGGGCAAGGTATCAGGGAAGAGATATAACACACCTTTCGGTATTACCATAGTATAAAAACAAAAATACAAGAAATATACATTTAAAAAATCACAAGAAACTAGCAAAAGTGATGAAAAAAGTTGCTACTTTTGAAATTCATAATATGCCTACGATATGAATATTAATATCTAATAAATGTATGCAGTATCGATGAATGACTATAGTAGCATGCGTAAGTACTTTTTAAACGGTGAAAAAATTGTTTAAAACAACGAAAATACGTCACAACTTTACGTTATCAAAATGAGGCATGTGGTCATTTTTGGGATACTGTAGCCTGGGATCCGTCTAAATTGAAAAACCGGCCCCATTCCTCGGTATACATTGTGAAACATGTTGAAACACACCATATAAAAATTTCAAGGTGATCGGTTATCTACAAGAAAAGTTATGCTCAAAAAACCAAAATATGATATCCTTCTGGCCACCACTGTATACCCTCAAACTTTCGTGAAGATCGGAATATGTGTGATCCGACTGTTCCCTTCTTAGGTACACTTGAGCGTACTTTCATACGTTTTTTAAATTCAATTTTATTTAAATTTATCATCCCACCTATTCATCATTTTGTTGGGTCGTTTTGCTGGGTTGTTGGGTCGCCATAGTCGCTCATGTTAAACAAAATTAGACAAACCTTTCGGACCCCTCAGCAGAAAGGATTTCATACGAGGCTGGGCGCAAAATACAATTCTGACAGAGACGTCTAAACGCACGCACGCAACGGGCTGTACTAGGGTTCCGCATTCGTGCACTAAGTCGTGCAATTCGTACAATCGTGCAGAATCGTGCATCATTTGCATTGATCAGCGACATTTAGCGGTCGCTCTTTTTAATACTTTATCGACATTTTCTTTGTTATATAAATTCAAATTCTACAAAAGCATTTCAAATAACAACCGCTAAATGTCGCTGATGAATAAAAATGATGCACGACTCTGCACGATTGCACGCATTGCACGACTTAGTGCACGAATGCGGAATCCGAGGCTGTACATTCTGCATTTCTGTCATGTACTTCACCGCCATATATATATATATATATATATATATATATATATATATGTTCCACGATAAATTATGGAAGATTGTTACTGATCTTCTAAGTCTCCAACAAGAACATTTTTAAATTCCAAAAGTGGATATACTAGAGAGGATGAAAAAGCGAAAATACAGTACGCATTGATGAGGGATAGATAATTAAAAGATGAATCATGATTTATTTATTTATTTATTTGATGGAATAAATAAATAAATAAATACATACATAAATCATGGATTGTGTTCTGTGCTACAGAGAGTGCGCGCATTTGACTACAAGTTAATCTCGCATTGTATGCACACGCATAGCTGCAGCTTATGCATATCATATTTCGATGAAAGAACTTTGCGCAATTTTGAAGATCAACGCCGCATGAGGCTCCATCGAGCGTACACTTTGCGCGTACTTTCATACGCATTTAAATTTATCATACATGAAAAAGATGTTGATTGAAGAAATAACATATCTTTCCAAGACTAGGCAACTTTTGGATGGCAAGACAACAAAAAGACAAGAGGGCACTTCTCTGCTCGCTGTCATATATTTTCTCGTTGCTCCTCGATAAATCATGGGCCACTGTTACTGATCTTGTTAGTCACCACCCGAAACCTTTTCATATTCCAAAATTATGGAACATCAGGCCAGACAGAGGTACATAGAGTGAGCAATAGAGTGTGCGATAGTGAGAGAGTGCAGGAGGAAAAGTGAAGAGATAGTACGTGTAAGGGATAGATGGTAAAAGATGAGTCATGGATTGTGTGCACAGCTGCGGTGGTTGTAGCATATAATGTTCAAGAATGATGGAGAGACAGGAACAAGTCAGCCATGAACTCATTCGTGAACTTACTGTGTCTAGCATCGGTCTTGCTGTATGCAGCACTTGCTCAAGGCATGTAACAGTTTTCATTCCATACGTACATGAATGTACATCAACTAATTTATTCTTCCGTTATAGACTTATTGTTAGTTATGATGCTCGTCATATCCTTTACATGGCCCTCTTTATGTACATATTTGCTTTTTTCTAATAATTAGGAAAATGTATAGCTACTATTATCTGAGAATATAAGAGCAATTTTTGAACATGCTATAAAAATGCCAAAAATTTCTAATATTTTGATATTTGCAGATCTGGATACTTCCTTGAAATTAAATGTGTCCGGAGGACCTCGTCTTCATATAAACATAACTGGTGGAAATGTATTTGGAAGACACAGGAATGAAAGTGGATTCGGAGGAAACCGAGTATTTGGTGGGAACAGAAACGAAAGTGGAAATGGAGGATTCATAGGAAATGTAGACGGAGGATTTAGTGGAAACAAAAACGGAAGTGGAAACGGAGGATTCGGTGGAAACAGAACCGAAGGTGGAAACCGAGGATTCGGTGGAAACAGAACCGAAGGTGGAAACCGAGGATTCGGTGGAAACAGAACCGAATGTGGGAACCGAGGATTCGGAGGAAACAGAACCGAAGGTGGAATCCGAGGATTCGGTGGAAACAGAACCAAAGGTGGAAACCGAGGATTCGGTGGAAACAGAACCGAAGGTGGAAGCGGAGAATTCGGTGGAAACAGAACCGAAGGTGGAAACCGAGTATTCGGTGAAAACAGAACCGAAGGTGGAAATAGAGGATTCGGTGGAAACATAAACGAAAGTGGAAGCGGAGAATTCGGTGAAAACGGAAACGGAAAATTTGGTGGAAATAGAAATGAAAATGGAAACGGAGGATTCGGTGGAAACAGAAAGGAAAAAGGAAACGGAGGATTCGGTGGAAGCAGAAACGAAAGTGGAAATGAAAATAATGACTCATCTCGTAGATTTTCCAACATTTAGGAAAACAAGGGAGCAATTGGAGGAGGAATGCAGACTAAGCATTTCTTGATATCATTTTGTCATAATCTATTTATTGTGTTCATAAACAGTTCAGAGTTGTGCATTTTACATAGATTATTTTAGCATTTCATTACAAAAATTTTATATATTGGTGTTTATTAAGACTGCTGGGTCGTCATTAGATTTCTAAACGAGTGATCGTGTCTTGCAATATATGAGGAAAGAAAAAAGGAATAGATGGAATAGAACGAATTTTTCAAGATTGCTGGTCCTCAATTTACATGAATTGCTATCTCAACAAAGTCGTCCCTCCATCTCTTAAGAAAAAAAACCAATTGACTGAAATGAGAAAACAATCTGCAAAAGAAATAGCATCAAGGAGGGGTCGATCTTTACACCTTTTCATACGAACTTGACAATTATTCACAGGACTATATAACGTAATTGATTGCGTTCAATATAATTAGTTCATTAGCGATAATAATTATTATAATTTATCGACATGATCATTGTCAGCATGAAAGCATGAACAGGTTTATAATGCAAAAAATAATAGATCAAATACCACTCTCGACTTATACATTTATATTGAATAATGGTAACACTGGGGCAGGTTTCGTGATGGATTATATGGAAAATAACTAATTGATCTATAGAGAAATGTTGTTACTATCATTGCTGTTTGGTTCTTAAGCATGATCATTTAAATTGTCTGTCGCTGGCAGTTAGCGAAATAACTTTCGATGAATCAGCCCTTACCGATAAGCTAGATAACCCAATGCTTCATAAACTATGGCATAACCAAGCGCAACAGTAATACAACTTTCAACACGAAGCGTTAATTGATAATATTATCCCTTAAACATTTAATTATACCCTAGTGTAGTTTAGTGTGAAGTAATTCTCGTAAAACTCTTAATTTGTGACTACTTGCAGAATTGTCTGCTTGTTACTTTCACATTAAGTGTCAGGGACAGCTTATGCATATTGCTATGTATGCTCCAAAGTCTATTATTATAACCAAACTGCATCTTAGCATACACATTTGCATTTGACCACATTACCCTATTCTATGCTAATGACACGTCATCGTAGTTGACGTGCTGTCTATATTGGTCATTCCTTCATTCTTATCTAGTTCATCCTGTTGTACCGGTGGTACTGTTTCTATCTCTACAATAAAGTCTCTATTCTACTACGTGTTGTGTCCAAGTACATAACATTATTGGCGACCAGGATTGTTTGACGAGCCAACGCGACCAGGATTGACGAGCTCATTTCTTCTCTTCTTCTTCTTGTTGTCCCTCCTCGTAGTTGCGATTACGAGTCCAGGAAGATCTATATTGCGATATAGATATAGTTCATCGGATTATATTACCAACCTGTAGTTGCGATTGCACGGTTTGAAGATCTATACTTGCGAGTATAGATATAGTTACTGCACTTGCGAGTGTCAGGTAGACTTGTAGTTGCGATTACAAGTAGATATAGTTACTGCACTTGCGAGTGTCAGGTAGACTTGTAGTTGCGATTACAAGTAGGTTGAATTGCAAGAAGTACGCCGAAGGCTATCGCGAATTTTCTTTTTGAGCTAAGTGTACTCAAATAATTCGTAGTAAGGATGCCTGAAGTGGAGAAGCCTGAAGCTGAAGCTGAAGCAACTACGTTAGCATCGGTATTGGAGATGATAGCGATCATGCAACAGCAGTTCTTGAACGTGCAGAGTGAACAAAACAAGAAGAACAATGAGATACTTGAGAAGTTAGCGAGTAAAGAGAATGTTGTTAGAGAAGACAGCAAAAGTCACTTGACTAATGGACCATCTATTGATGCGATGGAAGCTCGCATTGTGAATTTCGATTATGATGCTGAAGAATGTACATTCGAGAATTGGTATGAACAATATCGAGATTTCTTCGAATATGATGCTAAACATTTGGATGATGGCAATAAGGTCCGAATACTATTGCGTCAACTGAGTGTGAAGTGCAATGCACTATATCGAGATCACAAAGCACCAGAAGATGTGATGAAGATATCCTTCGAGGATACGGTAAAGGCACTCAAGGCTCTGTTTGGAAAGAAGGAGACAGATTTCGAACTTCGAATTCGATTCTTCAAACTGAGCATGGCTATGAATGGTAGTACAGATGTGATGGAATTCGCATCTGAAGTGAATCGTCTGTATCAGAAAGGCAATCTGAAGGATGCTAAGGAGGATCAAATGAAGATCACTATCTTCCTTGCTGGATTGGATTTACCTAATCAGAAGACGATACGTACTCAACTATTGCATACCGTCAACCAGAAGCCTGATATCACATACAAGGAGCTTCTAGAAAGATATTCGTCGTTGAGAGCACTTGAACGTGAAGTCTCAGCAGTGCAGACGAATGTAGCCAATATGGTGAGAGTACCTGAAGATGACAATGAAAAGAATGGTAAGAAGCCAAAGACCGAGAGATCAAAGGCCAATGTGAAATGTACACATTGTAGCAAGAATGGTCATACTGATGAGAGATGCTGGTTGAAGCATCCTGAAATGAGGCCGAAGAAGAATAACTTCCGGAAGAATAATTCAATACAAATGAAGGATTGCAATCAGACTGAAGGCAATCGTGTGTATGTGAATGTTTCCATGGATGGAAAACAGATGGAGTGTCAACTTGACACAGGATCTGATCTGACGCTCATCTCGGAGGTTGACTGGAAGGAGATGAAGAATCCAAAGTTGATTCCCGCTCCATGTACCGTATCATGTGCAAATGGACAAGGTATGAAGATCCTCGGCAAGTTCCGCAGTACAATGGAATACTGTGGCAAGAAGTGTGACGCATGGATCCACGTCACCCCAAGACCGATTCGACTAGTCGGCAATGATGTATTCTTCAAGCTCGACTTGAAGCGAGCATTCTCGGATGAGAATGATGAAACGGTGATTACACACATCAAGTCAGGAGACTACACAACCTGGGTAAAGGATGTCTTCCCAGAAGTTTGTGAGCCTGGACTGGGGAAGTACAACAAGTCTGCAGCTAAGTTGTACCTGAAACCGGGCGTGAAGCCGGTGTTCCGTAACAAGCGGCCAGTGCCGTATGCCAGCCAGCAGGTGTGTGATAAGGAAATCGATCGATTATGTGATATGGGAGTGATTTCCAAGGTGGAACACTCGGAGTGGGCGGCTCCGTTCTTGCTAGTCGCAAAGAAGAATGGTGCAAAGAGATTGTGTGCTGATTTCAAGACAGGTCTAAATGACTGTCTGGAGGATTGTACTAATCCGCTCAAGCTGCCGGAAGACATATTCGCCTCATTGAAAGGTGGAACAGTTTTCTCCATGATCAATTTCTCGGATGCGTATCTCCAAGTTGAAGTAGACGAGGAAGCTAAGAAGCTGCTCGTGATCAATACGCATCGTGGACTGTATCAGTACCACAGATTACCGTTCAATGTGAAACCTGCTCGAGGTATATTCCAGTCAATAATGGACCAGATGCTGACAGGAATGAGCAGGACAGTGGCATACTTGGATGATGTCATTGTAAGTGGAAGGACGAAGGAAGAGCACGACGAGAATCTGATGAGAGTTCTCGAGAGGATTCGTGATTCTGGATTCAGAATCCGACTAGAGAAGTGTGCGTTCGGACAGAAAGAAGTCCACTTCCTTAGATTCATCGTGAATGAATCTGGACGTCATCCAGATCCAAAGAAGGTGCATGTACTCAAGGAGATGCAAGTACCCAAGGATGAAACTCAACCGAGATCGTTACTTGGTGGAGTTAACTACTATGGAACTTTCGATCAGAATATCGAGAGCCAAGTAAGATGTTATGAAGGTTGTGAAAGTGCTGCCAAGAATCCTTCGAAAGCTGAACCAATCAAGTGGCCAGAGACGAGTCGACCAATGGAGCGAGTCCATATGGATTTCGCCGGTCCAATGAATGGAAAATACTACTTGATCATTGTTGATGTTCAAAGTAGATGGCCAGAGGTCGTGACTATGGAAAGGATTACTGCTGATGCAACCGTAAAAGCATTGAGAGACTTCGTATCAAGATACGGTAGTCCGGAGACCATAGTGTCTGATAATGGAACTCAGTTCAATTCTGAGAAGATGAGAGCATTCTGTATGGAGTATGGAATCAATCACATGTTCTCGCCACCGTATCATCCGCAGAGTAATGGACAGGCTGAACGCTTCGTGGATACGTTCAAACGGTCACTGTTGAAGATGAGAGGCGAAGGTCCGGAGAATGAGAACGTGCAGAAGTTCTTGATGATGTACAGATGCACTCCAAATAATGAATTGAAGATGTGTACTCCAGCAGAGATCTTCCTCGGAAGGAAGATGCGATGTCGTCTCACTCTCATGTCTCCCAGGGAGGGAGAGGAGAGAGTATTGAATGAGAAGGTGACACGAGAGTTCGCTGAAGGAGACACTGTGTATTATCGTGATCGTGATGGTCCAAATCACGAGAAGTGGACTGAAGCCGTAGTGCTCAGAAGGAAAGGAAATGTGATCTATGAGATCCAGAGATTGGATGGTAGTCATGTGACTGCTCATGCGAACCAATTGAGGAGGAGATGGATTGAGGATTGCGATCCTCTGAGTGTCTTGTTGGAGAGTTTCAACGTTCCCGCCGACAACGTGGTCGAGAGCAACGTCCAGGTCGAGCCCGCCAAGTGCAACGTCACGCCGTCTGCCGCCGATGCCGTCGTTACTGATGCTGATGCCGATGCCGTCGTCGTGCCCACGAACAATGTGGAGAACAACAACAAGAAGACTAATCCTAAGGCAACCGTGGTTAGACCCGGTTCTACAAGGCCTTCCCGTAGTAGACAACCACCATCTCGTTTAAACATTTCATCCACTAGTGGTCAAACCTACCATTGATTCGTGATTATTGATTTCTCTATTATTGATCGTTGACCCTAATATCATTCCATCACATTATTAATACTGTACTATATGATTATATCCATATTATTGTTTGTCAGATATGCCGTAGTTCATATCTTGGGGCGGAGGTGCTATGTATGCTCAAAGTCTATTATTATAACCAAACTGCATCTTAGCATACACATTTGCATTTGACCACATTACCCTATTCTATGCTAATGACACGTCATCGTAGTTGACGTGCTGTCTATATTGGTCATTCCTTCATTCTTATCTAGTTCATCCTGTTGTACCGGTGGTACTGTTTCTATCTCTACAATAAAGTCTCTATTCTACTACGTGTTGTGTCCAAGTACATAACATTATTGGCGACCAGGATTGTTTGACGAGCCAACGCGACCAGGATTGACGAGCTCATTTCTTCTCTTCTTCTTCTTGTTGTCCCTCCTCGTAGTTGCGATTACGAGTCCAGGAAGATCTATATTGCGATATAGATATAGTTCATCGGATTATATTACCAACCTGTAGTTGCGATTGCACGGTTTGAAGATCTATACTTGCGAGTATAGATATAGTTACTGCACTTGCGAGTGTCAGGTAGACTTGTAGTTGCGATTACAAGTAGATATAGTTACTGCACTTGCGAGTGTCAGGTAGACTTGTAGTTGCGATTACAAGTAGGTTGAATTGCAAGAAGTACGCCGAAGGCTATCGCGAATTTTCTTTTTGAGCTAAGTGTACTCAAATAATTCGTAGTAAGGATGCCTGAAGTGGAGAAGCCTGAAGCTGAAGCTGAAGCAACTACGTTAGCATCGGTATTGGAGATGATAGCGATCATGCAACAGCAGTTCTTGAACGTGCAGAGTGAACAAAACAAGAAGAACAATGAGATACTTGAGAAGTTAGCGAGTAAAGAGAATGTTGTTAGAGAAGACAGCAAAAGTCACTTGACTAATGGACCATCTATTGATGCGATGGAAGCTCGCATTGTGAATTTCGATTATGATGCTGAAGAATGTACATTCGAGAATTGGTATGAACAATATCGAGATTTCTTCGAATATGATGCTAAACATTTGGATGATGGCAATAAGGTCCGAATACTATTGCGTCAACTGAGTGTGAAGTGCAATGCACTATATCGAGATCACAAAGCACCAGAAGATGTGATGAAGATATCCTTCGAGGATACGGTAAAGGCACTCAAGGCTCTGTTTGGAAAGAAGGAGACAGATTTCGAACTTCGAATTCGATTCTTCAAACTGAGCATGGCTATGAATGGTAGTACAGATGTGATGGAATTCGCATCTGAAGTGAATCGTCTGTATCAGAAAGGCAATCTGAAGGATGCTAAGGAGGATCAAATGAAGATCACTATCTTCCTTGCTGGATTGGATTTACCTAATCAGAAGACGATACGTACTCAACTATTGCATACCGTCAACCAGAAGCCTGATATCACATACAAGGAGCTTCTAGAAAGATATTCGTCGTTGAGAGCACTTGAACGTGAAGTCTCAGCAGTGCAGACGAATGTAGCCAATATGGTGAGAGTACCTGAAGATGACAATGAAAAGAATGGTAAGAAGCCAAAGACCGAGAGATCAAAGGCCAATGTGAAATGTACACATTGTAGCAAGAATGGTCATACTGATGAGAGATGCTGGTTGAAGCATCCTGAAATGAGGCCGAAGAAGAATAACTTCCGGAAGAATAATTCAATACAAATGAAGGATTGCAATCAGACTGAAGGCAATCGTGTGTATGTGAATGTTTCCATGGATGGAAAACAGATGGAGTGTCAACTTGACACAGGATCTGATCTGACGCTCATCTCGGAGGTTGACTGGAAGGAGATGAAGAATCCAAAGTTGATTCCCGCTCCATGTACCGTATCATGTGCAAATGGACAAGGTATGAAGATCCTCGGCAAGTTCCGCAGTACAATGGAATACTGTGGCAAGAAGTGTGACGCATGGATCCACGTCACCCCAAGACCGATTCGACTAGTCGGCAATGATGTATTCTTCAAGCTCGACTTGAAGCGAGCATTCTCGGATGAGAATGATGAAACGGTGATTACACACATCAAGTCAGGAGACTACACAACCTGGGTAAAGGATGTCTTCCCAGAAGTTTGTGAGCCTGGACTGGGGAAGTACAACAAGTCTGCAGCTAAGTTGTACCTGAAACCGGGCGTGAAGCCGGTGTTCCGTAACAAGCGGCCAGTGCCGTATGCCAGCCAGCAGGTGTGTGATAAGGAAATCGATCGATTATGTGATATGGGAGTGATTTCCAAGGTGGAACACTCGGAGTGGGCGGCTCCGTTCTTGCTAGTCGCAAAGAAGAATGGTGCAAAGAGATTGTGTGCTGATTTCAAGACAGGTCTAAATGACTGTCTGGAGGATTGTACTAATCCGCTCAAGCTGCCGGAAGACATATTCGCCTCATTGAAAGGTGGAACAGTTTTCTCCATGATCAATTTCTCGGATGCGTATCTCCAAGTTGAAGTAGACGAGGAAGCTAAGAAGCTGCTCGTGATCAATACGCATCGTGGACTGTATCAGTACCACAGATTACCGTTCAATGTGAAACATGCTCGAGGTATATTCCAGTCAATAATGGACCAGATGCTGACAGGAATGAGCAGGACAGTGGCATACTTGGATGATGTCATTGTAAGTGGAAGGACGAAGGAAGAGCACGACGAGAATCTGATGAGAGTTCTCGAGAGGATTCGTGATTCTGGATTCAGAATCCGACTAGAGAAGTGTGCGTTCGGACAGAAAGAAGTCCACTTCCTTAGATTCATCGTGAATGAATCTGGACGTCATCCAGATCCAAAGAAGGTGCATGTACTCAAGGAGATGCAAGTACCCAAGGATGAAACTCAACCGAGATCGTTACTTGGTGGAGTTAACTACTATGGAACTTTCGATCAGAATATCGAGAGCCAAGTAAGATGTTATGAAGGTTGTGAAAGTGCTGCCAAGAATCCTTCGAAAGCTGAACCAATCAAGTGGCCAGAGACGAGTCGACCAATGGAGCGAGTCCATATGGATTTCGCCGGTCCAATGAATGGAAAATACTACTTGATCATTGTTGATGTTCAAAGTAGATGGCCAGAGGTCGTGACTATGGAAAGGATTACTGCTGATGCAACCGTAAAAGCATTGAGAGACTTCGTATCAAGATACGGTAGTCCGGAGACCATAGTGTCTGATAATGGAACTCAGTTCAATTCTGAGAAGATGAGAGCATTCTGTATGGAGTATGGAATCAATCACATGTTCTCGCCACCGTATCATCCGCAGAGTAATGGACAGGCTGAACGCTTCGTGGATACGTTCAAACGGTCACTGTTGAAGATGAGAGGCGAAGGTCCGGAGAATGAGAACGTGCAGAAGTTCTTGATGATGTACAGATGCACTCCAAATAATGAATTGAAGATGTGTACTCCAGCAGAGATCTTCCTCGGAAGGAAGATGCGATGTCGTCTCACTCTCATGTCTCCCAGGGAGGGAGAGGAGAGAGTATTGAATGAGAAGGTGACACGAGAGTTCGCTGAAGGAGACACTGTGTATTATCGTGATCGTGATGGTCCAAATCACGAGAAGTGGACTGAAGCCGTAGTGCTCAGAAGGAAAGGAAATGTGATCTATGAGATCCAGAGATTGGATGGTAGTCATGTGACTGCTCATGCGAACCAATTGAGGAGGAGATGGATTGAGGATTGCGATCCTCTGAGTGTCTTGTTGGAGAGTTTCAACGTTCCCGCCGACAACGTGGTCGAGAGCAACGTCCAGGTCGAGCCCGCCAAGTGCAACGTCACGCCGTCTGCCGCCGATGCCGTCGTTACTGATGCTGATGCCGATGCCGTCGTCGTGCCCACGAACAATGTGGAGAACAACAACAAGAAGACTAATCCTAAGGCAACCGTGGTTAGACCCGGTTCTACAAGGCCTTCCCGTAGTAGACAACCACCATCTCGTTTAAACATTTCATCCACTAGTGGTCAAACCTACCATTGATTCGTGATTATTGATTTCTCTATTATTGATCGTTGACCCTAATATCATTCCATCACATTATTAATACTGTACTATATGATTATATCCATATTATTGTTTGTCAGATATGCCGTAGTTCATATCTTGGGGCGGAGGTGCTATGTATGCTCCAAAGTCTATTATTATAACCAAACTGCATCTTAGCATACACATTTGCATTTGACCACATTACCCTATTCTATGCTAATGACACGTCATCGTAGTTGACGTGCTGTCTATATTGGTCATTCCTTCATTCTTATCTAGTTCATCCTGTTGTACCGGTGGTACTGTTTCTATCTCTACAATAAAGTCTCTATTCTACTACGTGTTGTGTCCAAGTACATAACACATATCATATTTCGATGAAAGTGCCTTCAACTTTGCGCAAACTTCGGAGATCAACGCCGTATAAGGGTCCATCGTGGGTACACTTTGTGCGCTTTCATACACATTTTAATTCAATTTAATTTAAAATTTATCATACATAAAAAAATGAAAATTTAAGAAATAAGATACATTTTCAATTAGGGCATAAGAAAAATTACACCGTCTGATCTCATTTCTTTAGAACTTCGGAGATCAACGCCGCATAAGGCTCCATCGAGGGTGCACTTGTATGAACTTACATGCGAATTGAATTGAAGAAGGAACATTTTCTTCAAGGACGACAAAAGAAAAAAAAATGATTTAAATTCTTTTAGATGTTGAGGTGGCCAAGGATACAACTTACTATTAAACAATTTAAACGCTTATTATGTGAAAATCCACAATTTTGTTTTCACTTTTAGGAATTTCGAAATATCACCATAAGAAGTATCGAGAAGCACCAAATATTCGGTAGTATGAGCTGATATAATCGATAATCCGATCTATTTGACAATTGTCATTCAATTGTCTCAAAGCTCGACACTTTCGTCACTAATCTCTCACAAACGTCTAACATCACTAACTTCTTTCTAGCTTCACTAACTTCACTAACTTCACTTCTGCTATTAATCTGTAATTCACCAGTCATCTTTTACCACGTGCTCTACATGTGCTCATCGCATCCAACCTATTCAAGTCTCTCATCGTTTTGTTAGCACAGACGCAACCCACCGTCGATAATGTTAAACACAATTAGAGCAACCTTTTGGACCCCTCATAACTTTGCACATAAACTACTTGGCTAGAAACCCTCCGCTTCCTTGCCTCATACTATTCTCTCCACACTGATGACAAATCGATCTCCACCAAACTCTCTTCTTCAAGGTATTCTCCGAGTCAATTTGAAGCTCTCCCGTCGCCATTGCTCTCTCGCTTTCTTTGTCTGCGAGAGAGTGTTGCCAGAGTGGATAGTAAAAGGAGTGTACCTGTGAACCATCAGTGCCGAATTTCAAACTTCAATTAGCTAAATTGAAAAATCTCTCATGTTTTCTACCCTTCAAGATCACGCTTTTTCAATTTCTCATTCGTAAAATTCATGTCGAATATTTTCTTCTCATTTTAGCAAACATGTTCTACTATCATGTGTGTTTCCTACTCGCCTGCACAGTTATGTCCGGCGCTACACGTAATGCATTTTTATTTAATTGTATAATATTATAATATTTTGGTCCTACAACTTACAGGGACCATAAAATCTTATTTATATTTTCTTCTCCAAATGGTATAACACGAAAAGATAATTCATAAGATGTGTATGTACAGACTGAAACATCTAAGTGATACCCCAAGCTAATGTGGTGTTAAAATCTAGGAAAAGTAGATGGAAAAGTAAAAAGTAGTGTTAATTTTGTGATTGGAAAAGTAGTTGGAAAAGTAGCATATCTTCGTAATTGACAAACTTTTACAATAAAAAACCCTTTACGCGACTGTTGGATTGCTACTTTTCCAATCACAAAATTAACACTACTTTTCACTTTTCCATCTGTTTTTCCAAGATTTTAACACCACATAATTTGAAGCTCTCCACTCTTGCAGTGTGCTTTCATTGCCTATGAGAGGGCCAGAGCGGAGAGTAAAATTGGCTCGTTGTGTGCCTTTAATCACTTTTTTGGGTTTTACCGAAAAAGTTTCAGTTTTTCAGCTTTCACTGACTTCAACAACAACTTGCAAAAGTTGAACGATAAGCTATTCAACAAGTATAACTCATTGCTGAGCCCTTACTGCTCGTATGGTATGTTTGAGATATCCTGAATAATTTTTATTAAGGTGGTGTTACATTTTCAAATCGTGCGCACGCCGTAAGCCCATCCGCCGCGTCTCCGTCGTTACGGCGTGCGCACGTTTTGAAAAATGTAACACCGCCTTAAGGCATCATTAAAGGCTTCTTTTTCTACGAGAGTGCGGAGAGTAAAATAAGATTGGGGTGTGCCCTTAAAGGCTAATCTGAAATACCCCGATCTCGCAATGGTCTCTCGATTTCCTTGCCCACGAGAGGGTGTGGCCAGAGCGGAGAGTGAAATTAGCTAGTACGTGCCTTTGCTGTTGGTGTGATTATCCAAATATTCTATTCTTTTGTTCAGGAGCCAATACAACATGGAATCAAGGGCAATTCGTCAATCTCACCCTCATGAGAGTTCGGCTGTTGTCGGTTGTAGGTTTTTAAAAATAAATTAATATTAATTAGTACTTTTAATCGAAATTGTTTTCCATATTTCTAATGCAAACACCAAAACACGGGATTCTTCTTCATCGGAAGAGATGATTTTTATATATTTTATATAAAAATAGTACACATTTCAACAACTTTATCATTCGATTCCGGATTTATGTCAGCCGCTATTAGGGTTATCCACGGAATACGTTACAACAAATATTATAAGACTGTTATAAAGAGTATTAGGGATGAAGTCAGAATCTAATAAATCTGCACAAATGTTTTCAGCAAGAGCAAGAGCGCCAGTTCACTACTATGGTCGGAATGGCTATGGTTGGTTGTCCCGTATATTTGCTTTTGACTCTGGTGTTGAAATCCTTGCATGATCACGAATACAAGTATAATCATGCATGATTCGACATTCCATACATGGAATATCCATCGTTCGTGATCATGCATGGATCTTCCGTGATCATGCACGAATTTTCCGTGATCGTGCGTGGAATGACAGAATCCATGCATGATCACGGATAATCCATGCATGATTCAAGCATATTCCATGCATGATCATGCCATTAATTGCACGAATTTTACTCGGATCATGCAAGCATTCAAACACCTGAGGAAATACACAAGTATCCTTGTTTCGACATTACTTTTGTACAGTCAAATCACATAACCTCGTAGATTTATCGGTCATTTCTACTGATAATGAGAGCAAAATTTGCCACTTCGATAGACGTATCAAATATTTCTGATAGTTTCGCGTCAGAGTTTTATGTTTTCAGGAATGGAATGACCCACGACTCTCTTGGGATCCCAGAAAATATGCTGGTATTTTTTTACTACGATCATATCTCTTATTCTTATTTTTATTCCATTATGGTATACATAGAAAAGAAATGACATAAAAACGTTGAAGGATGTTCGTCAACCTCTTTAATGGCACACCCCAAGCTAATTTTACTCTCCGCATTGGCAATACTCTCTCGTTGACAAATAAAGCGAGAGAGTCTGGCCAGAGCGGAGAGTTTCAAATTAGCTTGGGGATTCGCTTCAAGACTGTTTAAAAGAATCTCAAAAGTTGTTCAAAAATATACGCTTTTCAATGCATTCTCAGAGCTTTCATATTTGTATTCTACTCCCGAACCTATCGCCTAAATATTTAGGCATCGATCATATCTATCTCGGCAAAGCTATGGTCTGGAAACCGTATCTTTCTCCTTGCGAAGGGTACAAAAATGTCTTTATAATATTTTTAATATATATTTTAGTATGCATATAGCTGCCCAAACACCCAAAGACACAATTGTTTATTTACTATTTTTTTAAATTTAATATGCATACAGTATTTGTACCTTTTAATTCGTATATTTTAAATATCTGAACAACTTTTGCCTTTTTTTGCAGATCATCACTGATCACTCTCTCGTTCGATAATTCCGACTCAGTCAAGGTATCCGCACTTTGTATATAGTTTCTAATGGCTAAATGTATCTCGACATAGTTAAAGGATTCTCCAAGCTAATTTTACTCTCCTCATTGGGAAATAAACAAACACAAATTAAAAAAAACGATAAATAAACAAATTTAGATATATGCCAGCGGCCACATCGTCGCCGTTGCATATTTCACCGTGACGAATAACTGTGACCTCAAGGTATGATATTTTCAACCGAAATAGACAAACACCGTCTCATAAACAGCATTTTTACAACCTATTATACAATACGATACACCACTATCAATCTTCGTTTCAAATGTTGTCACATCTTTATTGGATGTATGTTTTTTAGTTTTTAGTTTATAACACATTTATCAAGAGTAGGACTCTGATGTGCATGGGGAAAAAAGCTATTCTTACTTCCGACAGTCCCAGAACACTGACGTTGATCTTCATATGCGCGTCTTCGATTTCACAAATCCGAGAAGATTGACAGGCAGTTTGGAGATGACCGAAGAAGTTGGCTTCCCAGGATGTATGATAAATAAATAAATAAAATAAATAAATAACCGAGCAAGCACAGAACCTTTGGTGGAATGGACTCGACTGAAAGATGCGATGATTGTTTAGAGCGTGCAAATAATTAATTAATTAATTAAATTAATTTATCTACGCCCGAGGCGCAACGAGACATTTGGTAATTCAAAGAAGAAAATAACATAATATTGTGTTAAAGAAGGGGACCCATGAGTTGGCATGACTGACTCCCGCCACGATAAGCATGTTGGCTATTGTTTATATTATATGGTAATTTGCGTAAGGGATAATGAGAAAATGAGAGAGTCGAGTATGCAAATCGCATGGGCACTCGCCTTGAAAGTTGTACTTTCAATGCGCATAGTGCGCTTTAAACATATCGGGAATCAATATCAGATATGTCTTTCGATTCGTGTGATGAATCTCTATCATTCTATCCGAACAGTCTTATTACGAAAAAACTCGTGGGTCTCCATCTTTAATTCTCCAGATTTGCGGGGGGGGGGGGGGTTACAAAGGACGTAAATCATGAATAATGGGGTTATTAAAAAGTTGTTAATAAAGCAATAAAAAAACTAATATTTGCAACCAATATCGGTTTTCACTAAATATCGCTTAAAATATTTGCAGTCCCGCGACTTTCCCTTCGACAAGCAGCACTGCATCCTCTGTTTCCTTCTGATGAATTACCATGTCCAAGAATTGGTCCTTCATGGAGCCGTCATTCCGGAACCCGATCTTTACGTACGTTGAGGCATTTAAAAATGTCCGTAAAGGGGCACCCAAGCTGCAATTTCACTCTCTGCTCTCGTCACACTCTTTTGAAAACAAAGAGAGCGAGTGAGTGTGACCAGAGCGGAGAGTTTCACATTATCCTGTTACTTTAGTCTTGCTTTAATGATCATTATAGTTACTAAAAACGTCTGTTTTGAAGGGTTCCGGAGAGTGGGAATTGGAAATCTACAAGCGGAGGCCATACGAAGACACACTTGTTAGGGACCTGGGATTCACGCTATCCGCCGTAAGTCTGTATAGGTATCCTCGATGAACGATGTCAAACCGTTTACCGACAAACACAACGCCACTAGCGTAGGCGGAGTCGTTTGTCACATATCTCCCCCCTAAACTCATGTTTGTCGGCATTGTTTGCCCACGTTCATGGTAACGGTCCTGGTTTGTGCTCATAATAGGAGTTTTTTTGTCTTCAACATGTTGACATTTTGTTGAACTTACGAAAGACCGAACTTACGAAAATGATGCACAGATTTATGCGCAAACTAATTCCCGACCATTTAAGGTTCAATTTTTTGTGATCTTGAAGCGAAAGCCACAATACTGGGTGTATCTCATCATAATGCCCACATTCTTGCTGGGATTGTTGATATTGATTGGACTCTGCTTCGGGGAGGGAACGCAACACTCGCTCAATGCTCTGGTAAAGGTTTTCTAAATTATTATTTTTTGCCGATTATCTGCTTTGATCTACTGCTGTTTTTTTCCCTGTACGACTATACCGTCAAAACGAAAAAAAGTGAAACATTTGTGACAATTTGTGACAAATTGTCACAAAAGTTCACAAAGTGCCTATTTCTATCGTTTTTCACGCACTTGAAGATGTATTTTCTCCGGTTTTTTAGTGTGTATGTGTTTGCCATATGCAGTAATGTATGACAAAAGTGAAAAAAAAATCGGCAACGCCGCAGTGAAAAATTGGTATACTGTAGCATACTGTAGAATCTTACTGTAAAACTGCGACCATCGCGCTTTTTTCGCCTAATCATGGATATACCTTTCATTACATGACTTCATATATCCAATTTGTACGGTTTGGATCATGGCATGGATCAGGTTGCAAAACAGGTATACAGTAGAAAATCCTACCGTATACCAGTTTCACCAAACAGTCTTCACAGTGAATTATTTAAATAATTTTCTTCACATGTGAATTAGGCTAGCCCAGTGATGCTCAAATACCCTTTTATCTAATAAAAATCTTGCAACTGCGTTTAGATATCATGACACAAAAATTTCAAAATCTTGTGAACTTTTGTGACAATTTGTCACAAATTGCCACAAATGTTTCACTTTTTTTCGTTTTGACGGTATCTGACTGAAAATGAGTGTTCTAGCCATTTGAACTTCAAGTGAAAAATTAAAGGGAGCGTAACCTCACTCAATGGTCTCTTCATTGCGCACACTATTACTCTGTTCTCTAACGACGAGAGAGTATTGCGCGTGGAATAGACCATTGAGTGAGGTTACTCTCCCTTTAAGCTTAGTTAACAAACATTTTGCAGATCAACCTCGGGCTGACTGCTATGATGTCCATGACTGTCATTGTGGGCATTCTCAATGACTCTGCACCGAAGTCGGAAGAGTTGTCCGCTCTCGGTATAGCTTTATTCGACTTGTCTTAAAGCAGCCCCCGAGCTAATTTGAATCTCTCCGCTCTGTCCACACTCTCTCGTTTTCTTTGTCTACGAGAGAGTATTGCCAATGCGGAGAGCAAAATTAGCTTGGGGTGTGCCTTTAAGACACCGGCTCAGTGAGATTCCAGGATGTGCCGGACATCGACCTTACCGATTTGGCCCAAAATTTTTTTATGGATACCCCCATGGGTCCCCATCACAAAATGGGTATTCATTTGTGCTGGTTCCTTGAAACACAGATGTGGCGGGTTTTCGAAATTTGAAAACTCGATTTTCACCGAAAAAAAATGGAGCGACCTAGGACCAATGTTAGTGTCGATTAATTATAAGTATAAATAGACAACAAAAACTGGCTATACGATGGTCCGGAGATCCGATCGCAAACTAATTAAAATTTTAAAACAAAAAAGTGCAGTCCAATTTTTATCTCATCTTATAGAGCAAAAAAATTCCGCGTCGAATGTGCGAAAAAATTGAAAAATCGAAAAATACCTATTTTGAGAAAAATGGACCTGAAGATGACCCGAAAATATTTTTGTTTTCAAAACCCTCATGTTTGTACTCATATTGAAGAGCTCGTCGAGTATAACAACTTTCATGTTGAACGTTTTGTCTGAAACTCGTGTACAAGAGAATTACATGAGTTTTATTTATTCACACGGTTGTTCACCCAATTTTGAGTTAAACGAAAGTAAAATATTTTTTGTGCACAAATTGATTACGCCTATATTGTAGAACTCAAAAATCCATACTTAATTTGTTGTTTCACGAAAAAAATTGTCCGCCCTTATTCTGAAAAACATGGTCTTTAAAGTGGTCATGAAAAAAAAGTTGTCGAAACCTTGCCATGTGTATACTCATTTTAAAGAACTCGTCGAGTACATCATTTCTCATGTTGGTCGTATTCTATGAAAGTCGTTTGTTCTCAAGATACAAGCAATCTAAACGATTAGGATCCAGTAAATCTTAATTCATGTAATTCTCTTGTACATGAGTTTCAGACAAAACGTTCAACATGAAAGTTGTTCTACTCGACGAGCTCTTCAATATGAGTACAAACATGAGGGGTTTCGAAAACAAAAATATTTTCGGGTCATCTTCAGGTAAATTTTTCTCAAAATAGGTATCTTTTTTTCAATTTTGTCGCTCATTCGACGCGGAATTGTTTGCTCTATAAGATGAGACAAAAATTGGACTGCACTTTTTTGTTTTAAAATTTTAATTAATTTTAGAATGTTTTAAGGAGGTAAAAAAAATCAGTTTGCGATCGGATCTCCGGACCGTCGTATAGCCAGTTTTTGTTGTCTATTTATACTTCTAATTAATCGACACTAACATTGGTCCTAGGTCGCTCCATTTTTTTTCGGTGAAAATCGAGTTTTCAAATTTCGAAAAACCGCCACATCTGTGTTTCAAGGAACCAGCCCAAATGAATACCCATTTTGTGATGGGGGCCCATGGGGGTATCCACAAAAAAATTTTGAGCCAAATCGGTGAGGTCGATGTCCGGGGTCACCGGCTCAACCCTCGAATCTTACAGAGCCGGTGTCTTAAAGTTGTTCTATTAGATTTTGGGAGAACGATATAAAGTAACCCATGTTGCCAAGCGACAATAACATCGAGCATACAAAACGAGATAGACTTCAGTCAACTGCTCCCTTACATGCCCAAAACTATAACTAATATTTATATAAATCAATAAATCTATTAAATTTAGAAAAAAATTAAATTTCTTATAATTAAATTAAATTAAATTAATAAATCTATTAAGGCTGGTTCATCTTCTTCGACATCATCATGATCTGTGTTGCCGTGATCACCATCCACGTTGTCTACACACTCCGAGTCAAACTCGTGCGTGCACTGACAAGAAAGACGCCTGATAGAAACAAGTGCGCGATCTCCCCAGAGAAAAGGTGAGAAAATTTTTTATAAACATGTATTACACTTCACAGTTGAAATGCATTTATCAAGAGTAGGAGAGGTGCATGATTGGGTACTCAATAGGGTGGCGAAAATGACTCATGATTATTCATTTCTATGGCCTATAATGAGTGGCTCGCTCCTCTAGCGATTATTCATTCCAAGTGGCAGTTGACCGGTCTCCCCTGCGAATATTCGCTTTTTTGCGAGTCGAAGTGAGTCAAGAAAATTTGGTGAAAGGAGGGCTGAGAAAGCGGTCTGACTCGCACTCGACTCGCTTTTTTTTACTCATTCGCATTGACCTCTCCTTCTAACAACTCATTCGCCGAGAGAGCGGTCGAAAATGCCTCTCCCGTGAATACGCACTCTAGACCGCTAAAGTGGACGAATAATCATGAATCATTTTCGCCACCCTAGTACTCAATGATGACGCATGCTCATGCCATAATAGTAATATTTATACGTATTCATGAATAAACAGTGAAACGTGTGACAGAAGAAAAAGACACCAAATGAATCGATAAACGAAAATGATGATAATGCTAACGATAATGGATTGCACACGGGTTGCAGAGTAGAATAATGGACGAATCTTTGGAATAATAGAGACTAAACATAATTGGTTAGGGAAACTCTATTCGATTACCAGGTTGTACCAAAAGTCTTGCCGCTCTAGGAAATAAGCTGCCATCTTGCTTATCTCAGAAAAGCAGGTCCGATATTTCACCTGAAGAGATTCCATCTTGAATATTCGTATAAAGTGCATAACATGTTTCCAAACTCTATTTCTTATATTTTCGTACATTAGGAACATGGACAATGCACAATAGACAATTGTATAGACATAGATATTAGTTTCGGAAAGTCTAGGGAAGTCCATAATGCATCGTTACATTTGGCTTACGTGCCTACGCCGTAACTTCCTCCGCCGCGTCTCCGTCGTTGCGGCGGAGGTTAAGGAGTAGGCACGTAAGGCAAATGTAACGATGCCTAACAAATGGTATCATTCCAGTGCTTCTCTCCGCAGTTGGATACATCGCATAGTCAAGAACGATCCACTGTGCCGATATTCACTATTCGCCATCTTCTCCGCTCTTCATATCGTCAATCTCATCAATATGTTTGTGAGACCGGAAGATGATGAAGGCGGATTCGAGGCCATATCGAACACGTTCAACTATACCTCGACATGATTAACACGTTTAAGTATACCTCGACCTGATTAACACGTTTACGTATACCTCGACATGGTTAACACGTTTAAGTATACCTCGACCTGATTAACACGTTTTTACTACACCTTGTCATAGTTAACACGTTCAACCATACCTCGGCAAAAATAGATCGATTTTGATTCGAGATATACTGAGATATCTGTATACAGGGTGCGCCAAAATTACCCGAACTGGTGTCACCATATGTTTCTCCCCTTTATAATGTGATTTAAGCGATATGGTTCATAGCAAAGTTTGTCAACAATATAGGCAACAAAAACATATTAGCGAATTTCGGTATGGCCTCCTTTACCTCTGACACCGGCTTTGAGTCTCTTCTCATATGCGATTGCCTATTCCCGCGGGTAAATGTCATAGAGTTTGTCCCATGCCTTGAGAAGGGGAGCCTTGAGGGAGTCGAGCGTCAGGTGCTTGATAGAGGACATCTTGGCCTACCACACCTCCAAACACTGCAGTCGAGGATGTTGAGATCGGGGGAGTTCGGAAACCATTCAGTGTGATAGGTTTAGCCGAGTGCACGGGTGAAAAACCACGACTGGGTCAACTTTGTCATGTGATTGACTACAGAATCTTACCGAAAGGTCTAGTGGTCCTGACCGAAGTGGGTATGGTATTGGAGAAAAAGTGCGTCTTCGAGGATGCACTTTGTATATTATGGTTTATTGATCTAGATACATGGAGTGGCAAAAACGAGAGGGGACTTTCAATTTGGGCAAAAAGCAGCTAAACCCTTGGCGTATTGTGGATGACTGATATGACCCATGACCCCAGCTGTCCTTTAGGATTCTTCAGGATTATAGGCAATGATTCTGTTGTTCTTGATATTCAGGTTGCCTTTGAAGGTAAGATATTCTCTTCACTGAACATCGTGCTGATGTGCGCGGACCTAGCACAACGCATTAACAGTCAACGGCTCCGTTCTCAGCGGAGCTTGATCTGTCGCACATTCGGTTCTAACAGTTTACGATACTTGTAAGGGAGAAGAGTCAGCTGAGACTTGAGGAGACGAGGAATGGAAGTGTTCGAGATATCAAGTCTCCAGATCGTCAACTTGTGGTTTTGAAACACCATCTTTCGGATTGGATCTCGGTTCATAGCGGTGGGAAATGAGATTGGTCTACCTCTGCCCGGACGTTCCTCTTTAGTACTAATATCTTGGTATCTGATACCGGTATCGAAAAAAGCAGACTCGTGAAAGCCGAGCTGATGAAGGATGTCACACTGTTCTTGTACACTTCAGAGTGATGGGTCGCGGTCGACATGACTTCCTCATTACTAGAAGACTTGACTAATTGACTTGAAACCTTGCATACGGAGTGGCCAATGATCACTCGTCATGATGCTCGTCAATAGTGGTTGCGCATATGCATTGGGGGCATGGGAATCATATGGTGACACCAGTTCGGGTAATTTTGGCGCACCCTGTAGCATCTATTCCAATCTCCCATATGAAGAAAATATCATAGTTATACTTACACGCTCTTCGAATTGTATAAATGGATTGTAGACTAAGCATTTCTTCTTATCATCGGTTTGCCATAATGTATTGTATCAATAAACAGTTTATAGCATTTTACATTGATTACTTTTACATTACACTACAAAAACTTTATCATTATTGTGCGTATAAAATGTACTTGCATAAGAAAATGACAAACGGTGCTAACGAACGGAAGTCGCTCAAAGGATCTCGCCGCGCTAGATCTCGCCCCGCCTCTCGATTGTCGCTCCGATGCCTCTCTCTAACCCGGCTAACCTTCGCCGCGCGCTATGTGATATATCACGGGTCTCCGGTAAAAGTGTAGCAACGCCTGCCACTAGGAAATTTTTTTGTCTTCGATTTCGGAAAACCTTATCAACATTGATTTAGTCGGCTGTTTCGTGCCAGTTATGGAAAAATTCTTGCAGAAATTACTTATTTCATTTACTGATCTCATCATCTAATGCACACTTTAGTGTCTCCTTTCCCTTTTTTCTTCTCCTTTTCGCCTCACCAATTTACAAAGCGAGAGCCACTTTACTCCGTCATTGGAATCTTGAACGTCACTGGGCAGAGGAGAGCACAAGATCAGACCGGAGAATCAATGGTAGATTTCGCCCTTGGAGGGAGTCGGAATCGGTCCACTTTCGGAATCATTCAAGGAATACGAGAAGGCACCGAATCATCCGAGACCAATAGGCACTTCGCATTCGGAAGAAGAGTGCCACAGGGTTGGGCGGAAAAAATTTCCGTTACCGATTTTTTACTGGTTTTACCGGTCCCTGACCGTAAAATTTACCAACCGGTAAATTTTACGGTTTCTCATCGGTAATTATCGAAACACAAGATATTCTGCGTTATTTTTGGTAACATTACGTTCGATATCTCGAGAAATTGCCCGTCACCGAAGGCGATTTTATGTCTCGACAGACAGTTACTCTCTCAATAAATAACAATTGCCAAATATATATTAATAGAACAGAAGAAATTGAAATATTTTTTGTTGTAACTACGGTTAAAGTAATAACAAATTAGTTCATTTATAGTGTCCGGCACGATATCGCAGTTCTGATGAAATGAGTAAACGTAGAAATAAACGTCGCAGAAAAAAATTACAATTTTTCGCGGTTTTACAGGGTTTTTCAGAGTTTTACCGTTTTTACCGTTTTACCGATTTTACCGTTACCGATTTTTTTACCGGCCACACGATCAGATCAAGAACTGCATTCGGACTCTGTTAGCGAAGAAGAAGAAGGAGACAGAGAAGAAGCTGAGCACCACAAGAGCCAAGAGAGATGTGGCACTGGATATGGATTTCATCAACAACTGGGAGAAGGACTACGATGAGGAAGGAGGAGGAATTGAGGATGAAGTGAAAGTACATGAGGATGATCTGACTATCTCCTCCGATGCAATCTACAACTGGATGAAAACCGAGATGAACACTCTGTTCACGGATGAGGCCCCTGACTTGTCCACATCCCTCGTTTTCGATCAGTGATGTTGATAATTACATATTGATTGCTTGCTTTTATAATATTTTCTCATGCATAATATAAAATAAAGTCGGTTGGGTAGTTTTTAGCGGTACAAAGAATAATTTCCTTTCCGTTCATTCATTAGAATCGATGGAAAAGGCGAAAGTGTAGTGATTTTCCTCGAATAACTCGAAAATGAGTTGTCATTGCTATTCGATCATGATAGAACTTTTTATTCGCCTTTCCGAGAGCATCATTTTCCTTTTTTCGAATAGTCGATTGGACCATTTTGAAGGCAGATACGATCGAAAAACTGTTGAGGCGGAAAAAAAGACTAAGTCCCGTCTACTCTATTAAACGGTATTGGGAGGACAGAGATACGGCAAATGAACAACATACCGACTTTGTACGTCATCTGATCTCTTTCTCAGCAATAATACGCGTGTACTCAAGAGAAAATTTTCGAGAACAGATCACATTTTTGTTCAAGAAATGTGTTTTTCGCGTTTTTAGCCCTGAAGACGACTTTGCAGAGGACGGGTCATTAAGTACTTTTTTGGAGATCATTAGAATACGGTTCGAATGACACCTGTCAGCTATACGATGAAAATGAACCGAGTTATGATCATTTCCAGGGTAGATCACAAAAAATCGATAATTTGTAATTTTGGCCAAATGAAGTGGCTCGGCCTTCTCATGACGCCCAACCACACCCACTGACCTACTTTCATCGAAATCGAAGACAAAAAAATTTCCTAGTGGCAGGCCCGGCCGTTTTTGCTACACTTTTACAGGAGACCCGTGATATAAAAGAGATCAGACATAGTTTCTGAAGCGTGCAAAACAAGAAAGTCTCTTCTACAAATAAAACAAGTGATTTTTATACGCTCAATACATAACTTTTGTCACCTGGGTTTATTAAGTTGCGTCGCCATTAGGGTTCTCCGAAGAGTGATCGTGTCTTGCTAGTTGCATGAATTGAGGACCAGCGAACTTGACGAAGTCGTCTCTCCATCTCTTGCGAAAAAAAAACAAACAAAATTACTGAAATGAGAAAACTCTGCAAATATCGCATAAAAATCACTTGTTTTCTTTGTACGAGAGCGTCCGCCATGACAATTTCCTGGTTTGCATGGTTTTTAAATATCGAATCGGTAAGGTCAGAGGAGTTATGGGGTAATCGAGAGTAAGGCGAGATAGTGCAGCGCCCGTTGAATCGATATTTACATAATTTTAGTCATATTCTTGCAGGTACATTTTATACGGGAACTTGCACCACGGCCTGGCCACATGAATACTAGCCACGCAATGATTCTATAGTGTAATGCATTCCGTTCAATATATTAGTTCATTAGCGATAATGGCTAATTGATCTGTAGAGAAATGTTGCTGCTCTTATTTTCTCTTTGTTTCAGGGAGTATGAGCGTTTCAATTTTCTCTCGCAGGCAGTAAACGAAATAGCTTTCAAAAAAATCGATAATAATATCCCTTAAAAGTTTAATTGTACCATGTCGAATTTAGTGAAAACTCCTAGTAAACTATACATTTGTGACTTCTTACACGTTTCACTACACGTTACTCTCATATTTAGTGTTAGGCTTCATTTAGATATATCATATTTCGATGAAAGTGCCTTCAACTTTGCGCAAACTTCGGAGATCAACGCTGCATAAGGATCCATCATGGATATATGGATATTGTATACACTTACTAAATTGGAGAAGTTACGTTTTCGTCAACGAGGACATAAAAGTGATCTAATTATAAATTCATACCTTTATCAAAGGTCTCCTTCAACGTTCTACGCTCTCTCGTTGTTAGAGAACAGAGAAATAGTGTGCGCAATGACGAGACCATTGAGAGGAGTCAATCTCCCTTTAAACAATTCACAAGTTCAATTCACAAGACACGCCATAAGCTACTTTGATACTCTCCGATCTGAGCACGCTCTCTCGAAGATAAAGACAACGAGAGAGTGTTGCCATTACGGAAACTTAAATTAGCCTAAATAGCCAACGTTTACTATGTGAGAGTCCACCATTGCCTATATCCTCAATTATCACCATGAAAACCATCGAGATGTCTGTAGCATAAACTGACATAATCGATATTCTGATCTATTTGACAATTGCCATTCCATTGTCTTATGTCACTACTCTGTCATTCATCATACATTACATTTACCACGTGCTCTACATGTGTTTATCGCATCCCAACTATTCAAGTCCGTCATCGTTTTGTTTGAACAGACGCAACCCACCATACTCGCTAATGTAAATTACACAAAATGATACAAACCTTTTGGACCTTTTGGACAACTTCGCATATTGATAATTTCATTAGAAACAATTCCGTTTCGCTTCCTTCTCTCTGCTCCGGTATTTTTTTTCTCGCGGGGCACCCCGTTCAATCCAGCCGTGGGTTACGCCACGAAGTAGAACCTTTGGACAGTGTATCCCGCGAGCAAAAAATACAGGAGTGACTATTCCGACCACACTGATGCTCACATACATACCAAATTCTTTCATCTTAAACGCAGCTATTTTGAAACTCTCCATTCCGGCAATTCTCCCTCGCTCTCTCTCGCTTTATTTGTTTACGAGAGAATGTTGCCAGGGCGGAGAGTATCAAATTAGCTCGGGTACGTTTTAATGTTTTGTTCTCATTTCAGCAATGAATATCATCTATCGTGTTTTTGGCTTAGTCGTCTGCACAGTTATGTCCGACGCAACATGTAATATACATATTTATTTGATTTTATAATATAATTTGTGGTCTTACATATTTCTGGGACAACAAAGTCTTTTTTTTTCTTTCAGCGTTCACTGATTTCCACGATAACTTGCAGAAGCTGAACGACAAGCTATTCAAGAAGTACAGCTCATTGATGAGCCCTTATTGCTCGTATGGTATGTTTGCGAAAATCGAACAGCTTAAAGTGATAGGAGTATAAATCTGTTGGATCTCTTTCATTAAAGCGACACCCCAAGCTAATTGAAACTCTCCAATCTGGCCACACTCTCTCGCTTCCTTCGTCTACGAGAGAGTATTGCCAATGCGGAGAGAAATTAAAAGAAGTACTCCAATGCTAAATTTGCTCTCCACATAGGCAAAACTCTCTCTTAGACAAAGAACATGAGAGAGTTTTGTCAGAGCGGAGAGTTTCAATCAATCATTCAATGTTACCATTTCAAGCAGTAATTGCTAGATGAGGATGAGACGAAAAGCGTCACAGGGTGCAATTATCCTCTACCAATAATTGCTTGAAATGATAAAATTGATTGATTGGAGAGCTTCAAATTAGCTGGGGGTATGACAAAATAATGGTTTTATTCAGGAACGAATGCAACATGGAATCAAGGTCAATTCTTCAATCTCACCCTCCTGAGAGTTCGGCTGTTGAACGTTGTATGTTTTTAATAAATTAATATTAAATAATATTTTTAATCGATAAAATTTTTTTCTAAATGCCTCACATCTTCATCGGTATAGATGATTTTTATAGTAATAGGGATATACCGTTTAAATCACATAACTTTAACAAATTTTTCAGCATGAGCAAGAGCGCCAGTTCACCACGATGGTCGGAATGGCAATGGTTGGTTGTTCCGTTGATTTCCTTTCGATGCTGCTGAATATTGAAGGGACCTTGTTTTGACATTACGTATTACACATATACAGTCAAATAACATTACCTCGTAGAGTTGTCTGTCATTTCAAAAGATAATGAGAGTAAAATATGCCAATATGATAGATGTATCAAATATTCCTATAAAGGATTATGTTTTCAGGAATGGAATGACCCGCGGCTGTCTTGGGATCCCAGAAAATATGCAGGTATTTTTGTTACGATCACAGATCTCTTTTTAAAGTGGGTCCCCTTCTTTAAAAAGAAACCGACGAGATTTGGGCTGCGATATTGACTTGAAGAACGTGGGACATACGAAGTGACATCTGTTCTATATTACTCCGGTATTTTTTACTCGCGGGGCACACCGTTCAATCCCGTGGTGTACGCCGCGAGGTACACCGCGGGGTAGAACACTTAGACGGGGTACCTCGCGAGCTGCAGCCTCTAGACGGTGTGCCCCGCGAGATTTGATCTCCACCCCGCGAGGCACGCCGTCACTTCCACACCGTGGTGCACCTCGCGGTGTACCCCGCGAGATTTGGCCTCTGAACGGTGTGCCCCGCGAGCAAAAAATACCGGAGTAGATTTTACTGGTTGAACGCGTAGAGCGTGTGGCTCAGTGGTTAGTAGTCAGCGCTTGTAATCGCGCCACACGGGTTCGATTCCCGTTTGCAAACTTTAAGTCCGAATTACGGTATTCTGGTGCATCTAAAATTTTAGAGATAATTGTTTTTGTATACAAGGAGATGTGATCAATAGTTCTGTCTGGCCAGTTTATTCACGAAAAAACTCGTGGGTCCCCTTCTTTAAAGATACAGAATTATTTTACTCTCCGATTTGGCAACGCTCTCACAAAGGAGGCCTGTGATCATTACAAGAGCGGAAAGATTCAAATAAGTTCGGGATGTGCAAAAAGTTGTTTTCGAAACTATACGCTTTTCGGAACATTTTCGGAGCTTCCATAGTTATGTTTCGAACTGTTCGCCTATTTAGGCATCGATCATATCTACGTCGGCAAATCTATCGTCTGGAAACCGGATCTTTCTCCATGCGAAGGGTACGAAATTGTTTTAATATATCATTTGATATGCTCATTGCTGGCGAAACACAAAAAGGCACAATTGCTAATTTTGTATGACATTAATTAATTTTAATTTTAAAGTGCATGCAAACCAATTTTTGAACCTTTTAATTCATACAATTTAAATATCTATATAAACAATTTTATCTCTTTTTTTCCAGTTCATCACTGATCACTCTCTCGTTCGATAATTCCGACACCGTCAAGGTATGCACATTTTGAATACGCGCGAAACATGTGAATAGAAAAGTGCGTATAAGCACATGTGATATTTTCAAAAAGAAACAAAGCAAACAAAAAAAAAACAAATAAACAAACAAATGAATAAATTCTTATGTCCAAAATGCTGTTGTCCATTTTGGTTGCGTATTGATGTGTAAAACTATTGTAGGCAACTCTTTATTAGCATCTCTCTTGATGGTATGAGAGGGGGACTGCCCCGTTGTATGAACAATGGTAGCTTATGTAATAAGCATGAGAACAACGGATCGAAATTGAAAGTGTTGGATAATAATATATTTATCGCATCTTGGAGAAAAGAGACGAGGGATTTTTTCATAAACAATTAAAATACATATTAAAACAAGAAGTAGCGACGATATAGGTGCAATTACTGGATTGCAACCTTTATAGAATTACTAAACACTTGAGGAGAGATTGATGTGACAATAGTTCGATCTAAATTATTCCATTTTCGGACAACACGATTTGAGAAAAATGATAGATAGCGTGTACCAGATGAAGGGTTCATACAAAATCTAAGTTGATGACCTCGAGTAAAATTCAAAGTGTTGGAAAATATAAAGATGCTACGGGGATAATGACAATGAAATAAGGTGTGAGGGGAGAATGACTCTCTAAGATCCAATCTAACGGATCATCTCACTCTCACTATCTTAACAAAATAACAAATAACAATAAACAATTTTAGATATTTCCCAACGGCCACATCGTCGCCGTTTCCTACTTCACCGTGACGAATAACTGTGACCTCAAGGTATGATATTTTCCACCGAAATAGATAAACACTCTCATAAACCGTACACTGACAACCTACAATATATTATTCAATGATCTGTATCAAGCATCGATCCATTGGGGTCGGAAGAGAACTGTGGAATGAGAACCGGCTGGATTGGAACTTCTTGCATACTTTGTCTATTCATTAGCGCTTGCCTCTCACATGTAAATAGTTCTCATTCATCGGTTTTTATTCCAGGGTTCTCATCCGACCTAGTGCCCCATTGAGGAGAGAATGGTTGCCACTAAATATCGACTAATTTTATTCATATCATGTACAGCGTACAACATCGCAAACCAATATTTGCAACCCATAATGGTTATCGCTTAAAATATTTGCAGTCCCGCGACTTTCCCTTCGACAAACAACACTGCATCCTATGTTTCCTGTTGATGAATTATCATGTGCAAGAATTGGTCCTTCATGGAGCCGTCATACCGAATCCCGATCTTTTCGTAAGTTGATTCATATTATTATTACAAATATCCTCAATACGGTGTTATATTTTCAAAACGTACGCACATCCACGTGCGTTTTACTAACTGAAGAACGCACGTGCGCACGTTTTGAAAATGTAACACCGAATAAAGGACATGTCAAGCTAATTTTACTCTTCGCTCTAGTCACACTCACTTGCAGACAACAAAATGTGTGTTGCCAGAGCGCCGAGTTTCAAATTAGCCCGAGGTGTCACTTTGGTCTTTCTTTTTGGCCATTAAAATGTATGATGTCAATTGAGTTCGCCTTTTTATGGGACTGACAAGCAAGTGATGTTATAGCTTTTTTTCGACATTAGCATCGATTTAACCGAAAAATATCCTTTGAAGGGTTCCGGAGAGTGGGAGTTGGATATCTACAAGCCGAGGCCGTATGCAGACACGGTTGGAGGTGACCTTGGACTGACACTATCCGTCGTAAGTTTGGTCCCGGGTTGCGTGCTTGAAGGCACACCTATCCTCTCTGGCAGCGTTCTCTCGCCTTCTTCGTCTAAGGGAGAGTGCGGTCAGAACGGCCAGTAAAATTGGTTGTGGATTGCATTTAATATCAGTACTTTCTTAAAAGGGCTTTTCCAATGTGCCTGGCATTTTGTATTTACATGTTGATGCGCAAACTAATTCATTTTTTTATTCAATGTATGATAAATTCAAAATTAAATTTAACTAAATTTAAATTAAGGTTCAATTCTTTGTGATCTTGAAACGGAAGCCGCAATTCTGGGTGTCTCTCATCATAATGCCCACATTCTTGCTGGGATTGCTGATACTGATTGGACTCTGCTTCGGGGAGGGAACGCAACACTCACTCAATGCTCTGGTAAAGGTTTTTCTTCAAACCAACGCAGTAAATCAATATCACAACACTCACCGAAGCACTAGTAAGATCTTCACACACGACATATGTACATATATTTGTCAGATACTTTCAAGGGTCTCCTGAATTCGAAATCTGAGAGACTTCGAGTTGTTCGAAAGCCTTGGGCCAAGTCTAGTCCATTTTAAACGCGACATAGGCTAGAATAAAACTTTCGCACCGAGCCAAAAAAAAGATACCAATTCTCTTCTTTCGGAAACTGGCTTTCTCTAGCGTTAACTATATCTAATTATAAGTGTTAACAATTAGAACCCTGTTCAAGCGAAAATTTATGCTTGAAGGGAGCGTAACCTCTCTCAATAGCTTCTTCATTGCACACACTATTTCTCTGTTCTCGAACAACTATAGAACGTATACTGTTGAAGAGATCGTTGGCAAAGGTTTCTGCATCTTTAAGTAACAAAAATTTACAGATTAACCTCGGACTGACTGCCATGATGTCTATGACGGTCATTGTGGGCATTCTCAATAATTCTGCTCCGAAATCGGAAGAGTTGTCCGCTCTAGGTATACCATCGCCTCATCTCAACTTTTTTTGGATTAGATTTTGAGAACGATTTACACTCACCCACAGTACCAATCGACAGTTACATCAAAGATGAAACGAGAGTCACTACAAGTCATTGCTTCCAATAGTTCTTCCTGCATTTTCAAAATCTGATACTACAAAATGCATACTTTGAAGCGATAGCTAAATAATCCAAACGGTGAGAGCATTCAGGCTGGTTCATCTTCTTCGATATCATTATGATCTGCTTAGCCGTGATCTCCATCCACGCTGTCTACAGACTCCGAGTGAAGCTAGTGCATGCACTGACCAGGAAGACTCCTGAGAGAAAGATGTCCATGCTCTCGCCCGAGAAAAGGTGAGAAAACCCAGAGATATTTTTATAACAATAAGTTATAATAAAAGCTCAGTCATCCGCAGACAACCAATATTTTGGGCATATAAATTTATTTCAAATGCACATTTACATATCAAAATATGGTTCGCCACAATTGATAAAGATGGAGGCCCTCGAATCTTTATGCAAATGTGTAACATATCGGCTATTAAAAAAGGTAAAGGTACAACCCGTTATTCTCAGCAAACGAAGTCCTCGGCTATATAAATGATATGCAAGAAATATGCATGTCCGCGCATGCGTCCCTTAGCTTACTGATAAATGCGCAGCATTGTTAGCGTAACGTAGCGGGTTCGAAACCTATCGCATAACTTTCTTATTTTCAAATTGTCCCCGCTGCTGCATGTACATCAAGCATGATTCATTCATGATTCTAGCGATCAGTAAGCTGAATTAGCATAAACTAATTTATGTAGGGTATGCAAAAAAAAAAACGTTTGCTATCTTTCTATCTTCACAGTTTGTTAACAAAAATATTCGTCGGAAAATCTAGGGAAATCTAGCAAATCTAGGGAAAGAAAATCCAGAAAATCCATCTCAAATAGTACCATTCCAGAGCCTCTCTTCGCAGTTTGGCGAATCGCATCGCCAAAAACGATCCTCTGTGCCGATATTCGCTGTTCGCCATCTTCTCCACTCTTCATATCGTTAATCTGATCACTATGTTCGTAAGACCAGCGGATGATGGCGGATTCGAGGCCGTGTCGAACACGTTCAACTATACCTCAACATGATTAACACGTTCAACTATACCTCGACATGATTAACACGTCTAACTATACCTCGACATGATTAACACGTTTAAGTATACCTCGACATGATTAACACGTCTAACTATACCTCGACATGATTAACACGTTTAAGTATACCTCGACATGATTAACACGTTTAAGTATACCTCGACATGATTAGCACGTTTAAGTATACCTCGACATGATTAACACGTTTAAGTATACCTCGACATGATTAGCACGTTTAAGTATACCTCGACATGATTAGCACGTTTAAGTATACCTCGACATGATTAACACGTTTAAGTATACCTCGACATGATTAACACGTTTAAGTATACCTGGACATGATTAACACGTCTAACTATACCTCGACATGATTAACACGTTTAAGTATACCTCGACATGATTAACACGTTTAAGTATACCTCGACATGATTAGCACGTTTAAGTATAGGCCTAATTAGAACGATTTTGATTCGAGATATACTGACCGATCTGTTATGTATCGATTCCAATCTCCAATATGAAAAATTTATTATTGTTATGCCTCCACGCTCTTCGAATTGTACAAATGGTTGTATATAAACTGGTCTATAAAGTATATTATGTAGTAGCTTGATCTCTTGAACCCCAATTATCTTTTGAACCTAGAATACACAGAATACACGAAAGAGGACCCGGTGGAATCGGTGGACGAAACTGAGGCTTCGGAGGAAACAGAAGAGACAGAGGAAAAGAAGCCTTTGGTGGAAATAATGGCACACCTCGTAACTAATGGTAAGCGATAATAACCAATTGATCTGTGGAGAAATATTGCTACTATACTTTTCTCGTTGTTTCTGGGAGTATGAGCATTTCAATTTTCTCTCGCCGATAGTTAACAAAATAGCTTTCAAAGCGAAGCGAAAATTGATAATAATATCCCTTAAAAGTGTATTTGTATCATAAATATCTAGTTTACTGCAAAGTAATCATCGAGAAACTCTTTATTTGCGACTTCTTACACGTTTCACTACAAGTTACTCTCGCATTAAGTGTTAAGCACGACCCATCTTTATTTCGGTGTATCATATTTCGATGAAAGTGCCTTCCACTTTGTGCAAACTTCGGAGATCAAGCCTGCATAAGGCTCCATCGAGGGCACACTTATATGCGCTTACATACGAATTGAATTGGAGAAGTAACATTTTCGCCAAGGATTACATAAGAAAAGGTGATCTAAATTCTTCTGGATGTACAGGTTGCCAAGGAGACAACTTAAACAATTTAAAGACATGCCGCAAGGTTCAGGATTTCGTTCGTACAGCGCTGAAGAGGCAGTGGATCTGGCTACATAAGCTCGCCAATGATGAGTACTTGAAGTGATGCAGAGCAGTGGTCGAGTGGTTCCCCGTCGTAGCAGAAGAAAAGGAAACTCCCATCCCCCCGACAAGATGGAGCGACCTCTTTCAGAAGACAGTTGGATGTAACTTCCTAAGCGAAGCGAAGAACAGGAATTGGAACGCTATGCACAACAGAGCCTTCGACCTGATGAGCTCTTGATAAATGTGATTCAAATGAAAATGAATAAGTCAACGTTTATTATGTGAGAGTCCATCATTATGTTTTGCCTATCATCCTCCCGGTCGTTTCACCGCCGCCGCACCACCAAGGCTCCCGAAAGGGGAATTGTTACTGACTAGATCATGCGGTAAAGTAGGTCCGAAATAGAGATTAGGCCCTCCGGGCTGAATTGACCTTGAATAATCATTGACCTAGCTGTGATCACCCGCAGGGACTTCGTTTGCCTTGAATAACGGGTTTTACCTTTACCTTTACCTTACCTGAATTATCACCATAAAAATCATCGAGATGTCTGTTACAAAAAGTGATATATTCGATCTTCTGACTTCTTTTTTTTTTGTCATTCATCATACATTACATTTACCACGTGCTCTACATGTGTTTATCGCATCCCAACTATTCAAGTCCGTCATCGTTTTGTTTGAACAGACGCAACCCACCATAGTCGCTAATGTAAATTACACAAAATGATACAAACGTTTGGACCTTTTGGACAACTTCACATATAGATCATTTCATTAGAAACCTTTCCGTTTCGCTTCCTTCTCTCTGAATATTCCGACCACACCGACGCTCACATGCCAAACTATTTCATCTTAAAGGGAGCGTTACCTCTCTCAACTTCCTTTTCATTGCGCACACTATTTCTCTGTTCTCCAACAACGAGAAAGCATTGCGCGCCGAAGAGACCATTGAGAGAGATAACGCGCCCTTTAGACGCAGCTATTTTGAAACTCTCCATTCCGGCAATTCTCCCTCGCTCTCTCGCTTTATTTGTTTGCGAGAGAATGTTGCCAGGGCGGAGAGTATCAAATTAGTTCGGGGTATGTCAATGTTTTGTTCTCATTTTAGCAATGATTATCATCTATCGTGTGTTTGGACTAGTCGTCTGCACAGTTATGTCCGACGCAACATGTAATATACATATTTATTTGATTTTATAATATAATTTGTGGTCTTACATCTTTCTGGGACAACAAAGTCTCATTTTTTTCAGCGTTCACTGATTTCCACGACAACTTGCAGAAGCTGAACGACAAGCTGTTCAAGAAGTACAGCTCATTGATGAGCCCTTATTGCTCGTATGGTATGTTTGCGAAAATCGAACAGCTTAAAGTGATAGGAGTATAAATCTGTTGGATCTCTTTCATTAAAGCGACACCCCAAGCTAATTGAAACTCTCCAATCTGGCCACACTCTCTCGCTTCCTTCGTCTACGAGAGAGTATTGCCAATGCGGAGAGAAATTAAAAGAAGTACTCCAATGCTAAATTTGCTCTCCACATAGGCAAAACTCTCTCTTAGACAAAGAACATGAGAGAGTTTTGTCAGAGCGGAGAGTTTCAATCAATCATTCAATGTTACCATTTCAAGCAGTAATTGCTAGATGAGGATGAGACGAAAAGCGTCACAGGGTGCAATTATCCTCTACCAATAATTGCTTGAAATGATAAAATTGATTGATTGGAGAGCTTCAAATTAGCTGGGGGTATGACAAAATAATGGTTTTATTCAGGAACGAATGCAACATGGAATCAAGGTCAATTCTTCAATCTCACCCTCCTGAGAGTTCGGCTGTTGAACGTTGTATGTTTTTAATAAATTAATATTAAATAATATTTTTAATCGATAAAATTTTTTTCTAAATGCCTCACATCTTCATCGGTATAGATGATTTTTATAGTAATAGGGATATACCGTTTAAATCACATAACTTTAACAAATTTTTCAGCATGAGCAAGAGCGCCAGTTCACCACGATGGTCGGAATGGCAATGGTTGGTTGTTCCGTTGATTTCCTTTCGATGCTGCTGAATATTGAAGGGACCTTGTTTTGACATTACGTATTACACATATACAGTCAAATAACATTACCTCGTAGAGTTGTCTGTCATTTCAAAAGATAATGAGAGTAAAATATGCCAATATGATAGATGTATCAAATATTCCTATAAAGGATTATGTTTTCAGGAATGGAATGACCCGCGGCTGTCTTGGGATCCCAGAAAATATGCAGGTATTTTTGTTACGATCACAGATCTCTTTTTAAAGTGGGTCCCCTTCTTTAAAAAGAAACCGACGAGATTTGGGCTGCGATATTGACTTGAAGAACGTGGGACATACGAAGTGACATCTGTTCTATATTACTCCGGTATTTTTTACTCGCGGGGCACACCGTTCAATCCCGTGGTGTACGCCGCGAGGTACACCGCGGGGTAGAACACTTAGACGGGGTACCTCGCGAGCTGCAGCCTCTAGACGGTGTGCCCCGCGAGATTTGATCTCCACCCCGCGAGGCACGCCGTCACTTCCACACCGTGGTGCACCTCGCGGTGTACCCCGCGAGATTTGGCCTCTGAACGGTGTGCCCCGCGAGCAAAAAATACCGGAGTAGATTTTACTGGTTGAACGCGTAGAGCGTGTGGCTCAGTGGTTAGTAGTCAGCGCTTGTAATCGCGCCACACGGGTTCGATTCCCGTTTGCAAACTTTAAGTCCGAATTACGGTATTCTGGTGCATCTAAAATTTTAGAGATAATTGTTTTTGTATACAAGGAGATGTGATCAATAGTTCTGTCTGGCCAGTTTATTCACGAAAAAACTCGTGGGTCCCCTTCTTTAAAGATACAGAATTATTTTACTCTCCGATTTGGCAACGCTCTCACAAAGGAGGCCTGTGATCATTACAAGAGCGGAAAGATTCAAATAAGTTCGGGATGTGCAAAAAGTTGTTTTCGAAACTATACGCTTTTCGGAACATTTTCGGAGCTTCCATAGTTATGTTTCGAACTGTTCGCCTATTTAGGCATCGATCATATCTACGTCGGCAAATCTATCGTCTGGAAACCGGATCTTTCTCCATGCGAAGGGTACGAAATTGTTTTAATATATCATTTGATATGCTCATTGCTGGCGAAACACAAAAAGGCACAATTGCTAATTTTGTATGACATTAATTAATTTTAATTTTAAAGTGCATGCAAACCAATTTTTGAACCTTTTAATTCATACAATTTAAATATCTATATAAACAATTTTATCTCTTTTTTTCCAGTTCATCACTGATCACTCTCTCGTTCGATAATTCCGACACCGTCAAGGTATGCACATTTTGAATACGCGCGAAACATGTGAATAGAAAAGTGCGTATAAGCACATGTGATATTTTCAAAAAGAAACAAAGCAAACAAAAAAAAAACAAATAAACAAACAAATGAATAAATTCTTATGTCCAAAATGCTGTTGTCCATTTTGGTTGCGTATTGATGTGTAAAACTATTGTAGGCAACTCTTTATTAGCATCTCTCTTGATGGTATGAGAGGGGGACTGCCCCGTTGTATGAACAATGGTAGCTTATGTAAGAAGCATGAGAACAACGGATCGAAATTGAAAGTGTTGGATAATAATATATTTATCGCATCTTGGAGAAAAGAGACGAGGGATTTTTTCATAAACAATTAAAATACATATTAAAACAAGAAGTAGCGACGATATAGGTGCAATTACTGGATTGCAACCTTTATAGAATTACTAAACACTTGAGGAGAGATTGATGTGACAATAGTTCGATCTAAATTATTCCATTTTCGGACAACACGATTTGAGAAAAATGATAGATAGCGTGTACCAGATGAAGGGTTCATACAAAATCTAAGTTGATGACCTCGAGTAAAATTCAAAGTGTTGGAAAATATAAAGATGCTACGGGGATAATGACAATGAAATAAGGTGTGAGGGGAGAATGACTCTCTAAGATCCAATCTAACGGATCATCTCACTCTCACTATCTTAACAAAATAACAAATAACAATAAACAATTTTAGATATTTCCCAACGGCCACATCGTCGCCGTTTCCTACTTCACCGTGACGAATAACTGTGACCTCAAGGTATGATATTTTCCACCGAAATAGATAAACACTCTCATAAACCGTACACTGACAACCTACAATATATTATTCAATGATCTGTATCAAGCATCGATCCATTGGGGTCGGAAGAGAACTGTGGAATGAGAACCGGCTGGATTGGAACTTCTTGCATACTTTGTCTATTCATTAGCGCTTGCCTCTCACATGTAAATAGTTCTCATTCATCGGTTTTTATTCCAGGGTTCTCATCCGACCTAGTGCCCCATTGAGGAGAGAATGGTTGCCACTAAATATCGACTAATTTTATTCATATCATGTACAGCGTACAACATCGCAAACCAATATTTGCAACCCATAATGGTTATCGCTTAAAATATTTGCAGTCCCGCGACTTTCCCTTCGACAAACAACACTGCATCCTATGTTTCCTGTTGATGAATTATCATGTGCAAGAATTGGTCCTTCATGGAGCCGTCATACCGAATCCCGATCTTTTCGTAAGTTGATTCATATTATTATTACAAATATCCTCAATACGGTGTTATATTTTCAAAACGTACGCACATCCACGTGCGTTTTACTAACTGAAGAACGCACGTGCGCACGTTTTGAAAATGTAACACCGAATAAAGGACACGTCAAGCTAATTTTACTCTTCGCTCTAGTCACACTCACTTGCAGACAACAAAATGTGTGTTGCCAGAGCGCCGAGTTTCAAATTAGCCCGAGGTGTCACTTTGGTCTTTCCTTTTGGCCATTAAAATGTATGATGTCAATTGAGTTCGCCTTTTTATGGGGCTGACAAGCAAGTGATGTTATAGCTTTTTTTCGACATTAGCATCGATTTAAAATAGCCTCTTCATTGCACACACTATTTCTCTGTTCTCGAACAACTATAGAACGTATACCGTTGGAGAGACCGTTGACAAAGATTTCAGCATCTTTAAGTAACAAAAATTTACAGATAAACCTCGGACTGACTGCCATGATGTCTATGACGGTCATTGTGGGCATTCTCAATAATTCTGCTCCGAAATCGGAAGAGTTGTCCGCTCTAGGTATACCATCGCCTCATCTCAACTTTTTTTGGATTAGATTTTGAGAACGATTTACACTCACCCACAGTACCAATCGACAGTTACATCAAAGATGAAACGAGAGTCAGTACAAGTCATTGCTTCCTATAGTTCTTCCTGCATTTTCAAAATCTGATACTACAAAATGCATACTTTGAAGCGATAGCTAAATAATCCAAACGGTGAAAGCATTCAGGCTGGTTCATCTTCTTCGATATCATTATGATCTGCTTAGCCGTGATCTCCATCCACGCTGTCTACAGACTCCGAGTGAAGCTAGTGCATGCACTGACCAGGAAGACTCCTGAGAGAAAGATGTCCATGCTGTCGCCCGAGAAAAGGTGAGAAAACCCAGAGATATTTTTATAACAATAAGTTATAATAAAAGCTCAGTCATCCGCAGACAACCAATATTTTGGGCATATAAATTCATTTCAAATGCACATTTACATATCAAAATATGGTTAGCCACAATTGATAAAGATGGAGCCCTCGAATCTTTATGCAAATGTGTAACATATCGGCTATGAAAAAAGGTAAAGGTACAACCCGTTATTCTCAGCAAACGAAGTCCTCGGCTATATAAATGATATGCAAGAAATATGCATGTCCGCGCATGCGTCCCTTGGCTTACTGATAAATGCGCAGCATTGTTAGCGTAACGTAGCGGGTTCGAAACCTATCGCATAACTTTCTTATTTTCAAATTGTCCCCGCTGCTGCATGTACATCAAGCATGATTCATTCATGATTCTAGCGATCAGTAAGCTGAATTAGCATAAAATAATTTATGTAGGGTATGCAAAAAAAAACGTTTGCTATCTTTCTATCTTCACAGTTTGTTAACAAAATATTCGTCGGAAAATCTAGGGAAATCTAGCAAATCTAGGGAAAGAAAATCCAGAAAATCCATCTCAAATAGTACCATTCCAGAGCCTCTCTTCGCAGTTTGGCGAATCGCATCTCCAAAAACGATCCTCTTTGTCGATATTCGCTGTTCGCCATCTTCTCCACTCTTCATATCGTCAATCTGATCACTATGTTCGTGAGACCAGCGGATGATGGCGGATTCGAGGCCGTGTCGAACACGTTCAACTATACCTCAACATGATTAACACGTTCAACTATACCTCGACGTGATTAACACGTCCAACTATACCTCGACATGATTAACACGTTTAAGTATACCTCGACATGATTAACACGTTTAAGTATACCTCGACATGATTAACGCGTTTAAGTATACCTTGACATTATTAACACGTTTAAGTATACCTCGACATGATTAGCACGTTTAAGTATACCTCGGCCTAATTAGAACGATTTTGATTCGAGATATACTGACCGATCTGTTATGTATCGATTCCAATCTCCAATATGAAAAATATATTATTGTTATGCCTCCACGCTCTTCGAATTGTACAAATGGTTGTATATAAACTGGTCTATAAAGTTTATTATGTAGTAGCTTGATCTCTTGAACCTCAATTATCTCTTGAACCTCGAATACACAGAATACACGAAAGAGGACCCGGTGGAATCGGTGGACACGAAACTGAGGCTTCGGAGGAAACAGAAGAGATAGTGGTAAAGAAGCCTTTGGACGGAGAGGACGCATCAATCGATTGGATACGTGGGTTAATTAATACCTATTAGAATAGCCAACCTTTTGATATGCATGAATATTGAAAACATTTACTAACATATAAGAGAATATTGCTTTCATATATGACACAATTCCTATTAATCTATTAATCGAGAAATGCTCCAAATTTGGAGTAAAAGGGCGTCTACTTGCATGGCTTGCTTCTTTTCTTAGCAATAGAAGTCAATATGTATCTATAAATCAGTCGGATTCCATCGTCTACTCAGTTAACAGTGGAGTGCCTCAGGGTTCATGCTTAGGTCCACTTCTCTTCTCTCTTTACATAAGTGAGATTCCATCGTTGCTACCATCTAAAGTGTCATGTTGTATGTATGCTGATGACATAAAGTTGTACAGTATAGAGGATCCATCTGCCCTACAAACTGCACTAAATGTCTTATTCGACTGGTCTCGTTTATGGGGTCTGTCCATGTCGACTACAAAAACAGTAGTAATGCATGTTGGTCCAAACCATCCCAATGTATCTTTCACTCTTGGACCATCCAACTTACCGCTTGTTTCCACAATAAAAGACTTAGGAGTAACCTATGACAACAAACTTAAATTTGATGAGCATATTACTAACATCGCCAATAAGGCAAAATCTCGGTGCGCCTTCATACTTCGATCATTTATATCTAAAAACCCTACAGTATATGCACGACTGTTTACAATATATGTGCGACCCATTTTAGAGTTTTGCTCCGAGTTATGGAATCCCCAGTTAATCATGCACGTATCTAAGATCGAGTCCGTCCTTCGAAATTATTCCAGACACGTGTTTCGGAAGTGCCACTTACCGTACGCTGACTACAGCAACCGTCTACTCAAGCTCAACCTCCCCTCATTAGAATGTAGACGAAACCAAAACGACATTATCATGACATATAAGATTATCCACAATTTTGTAGACTTAGACCCTCGCTCATTGTTTCTCTTTTCAAATACAATTACTCGTACTCGTGGCCACAATATGAAACTAAGAACCTATCGCTCATCTACAACTCAATATCTTTCATTTATTAGTAATCGAATTGTACCAGTATGGAACTCTTTTGAAAATCATATAGTAACTATACCAAACCCTATCACTTTTTGTTGTTTCGTTCGAAAGCTCCCGCTGTGATCAAGTAATTGCAGTGGATACACCATTTCTTCATATTTTATTTTAACGTTTTCATCTTTCTAATTGTTTGTCAGGTTAGCAATCTCTCTGTAAGAAATGATAAAATATTATGCTATTGTACTATTAATGTTGTGTTATTTTTGCCATATTAATGTTGTGTTATTTTTGCCATTTTAATGTTATTTATATTTCGTTATTTCGTTCATTTGTATTTATTACTAACCATAGAAATGAGATTTTGCATGCTTTTCAACTATCACTAAAACCTTTTTGATATCCAACTCAATGGGGGTTCTACTGAAGATGGCCAACCCCATTGAGTAGAGGTTCACTGTCTAGAACCTATGGCCGAAACAGTGTTCCTCTAATTAGTATTGAGTACATTTGCATGACTTGTATATTCATTATTTGCTCTTTCAATTTGGTGGAAATAATGGCACACCTCGTAACTAAGCGATAATAACTAATTGATCTGTAGAGAAATATTGCTACTATACTTTTCTCGTTGTTTCTGGGAGTATGAGCATTTCAATTTTCTCTCGCCGAAAGTTAACAAAATAGCTTTCAAAGCGAAGCGAAAATTGATAATAATATCTCTTAAAAGTGTATTTGTATCATAAATATCTAGTTTAGTGCAAAGTAATCCTCGAGAAACTCTTCATTTGCGACTTCTTACACGTTTCACTACAAGTTACTCTCACATTCGATGTATCATATTTCGATGAAAGTGCCTTCCACTTGTGCAAACTTCGGAGATCAAGCCTGCATAAGGCTCCATCGAGGGCACACTTGTATGCGCTTACATACGAATTGAATTGGAGAAGTAACATTTTCGTCAAGGATTACATAAGAAAAAGTGATCTAAATTCTTCTGGATGTACAGGTTGCCAAGGAGACAACTTAAACAATTTAAAGACATGCCGCAAGGTTCAGGATTTCGTTCGTACAGCGCTGAAGAGGCAGTGGATCTGGCTACATAAGCTCGCCAATGATGAGTGCTTGAAGTGATGCAGAACCGTGGTCGAGTGGTTCCCCGTCGTAGCAGAAGAAAAGGAAGGGACTTCGTTTGCCTTGAATAACGGGTTTTACCTTTACCTTTACCTTACCTGAATTATCACCATAAAAATCATCGAGATGTCTGTTACAAAAAGTGATATATTCGATATTCTGACTTCTTTTTTTGTCATTCATCATACAACACATTTACCACGTGCTCTACATGTGCTTATCGCATCCCAACTATTCAAGTCCGTCATCGTTTTGTTTGAACAGACGCAACCCACCATAGTCGCTAATGTAAATTACACAAAATGATACAAACCTTTTGGACCTTTTGGACAACTTCACATATAGATAATTTCATTAGAAACCTTTCCGTTTCGCTTCCTTCTCTCTGAATATTCCGACCACACCGACGCTCACATACCAAACTATTTCATCTTAAAGGGAGCGTTACCTCTCTCAACTTCCTTTTCATTGCGCACACTATTTCTCTGTTCTCCAACAACGAGAAAGCATTGCGCGCAGAAGAGACCATTGAGAGAGATAACGCGACTGAACGACAAGCTATTCAAGAAGTACAGCTCATTGATGAGCCCTTATTGCTCGTATGGTAAGTTTGAGAAAATCGAACAGCTGAAAGTTAAAGCGACACCTCAATCAAATTTGATAGTCTCCGCTCTGGCTACACTCTCTCGCTTCCTTTGTCTAAGAGAGAGTGTATTGACAATGCGGAGAGAAGAATTAGCTTGGCGTGAGCCTTTAAAGAATTACCCCCATGCTAATTTTGCTCTCCACATTGGCAATACTCTCTCGTAGACAGAGAACATGAGAGAGTATTGCCCGAGCGGAGGGTTTCAAATGAGCTCGGGGTATGCCTTTAACGATTCAAAATATTTTTTATTCAGGAACGAATACAACATGGAATCAAGGGCAATTCTTCAATCTCACCCTACTGAGAGTTCGGCTGTTGAACGTTGTATGTTTTTAATAATAAAAAAATATTATTAAATTGCATTTTTGATCGATAATTTTTTTCTAAATGACTCACATGTTGATCGGTATAGATGATTTTATAGTATTTGGGATATACCGTTTAAAGATGGTGGCCCTTCCCTGAACCGGCCTGATGGTTCATTGATGTTTCTACACCACCTTAAATCACATAACTTTAAAGGGACCGTAACCTCACTCAATGGTCTCCTCGACGCGCAATGCTCTCTCGTTGTTAGAGAACAGAACAATAGTGTGCGCAATGAAGAGACCATTGAGTGAGGTAACGCTCCCTTTAACAAATATTTCAACATGAGCAAGAGCGCCAGTTCACCACGATGGTCGGAATGGCAATGGTTGGTTGTCCCGTTGATTTGCTTTCGAGACAGCTAAATATTCAAGTAACCTTGTTTTCACTTTACGTATTACACATATACAGCCAAATAACATTACCTCGTAGAGTTGTCTTTCATTTCAACTGATAATGGGAGTAAAATATGACAATATGATAAATCTTTCTGATAGTATAACATCAGAGTTTTGTGTTTTCAGGAATGGAATGACCCGCGGCTGTCTTGGGATCCCAGAAAATATGCAGGTATTTTTCTACGATCATATCTTTCTTTACAAAGCACACCCCGAGCTAATTTTAATCTACCTTTTGGCAACATTCGCACAAAGGAAGCCTGTGAACATTACCAGAGCGGAGAGATTCAAATGACCCCGATCTAATTTTATTCTCCGCTCCGGAAACGCTCTCTCCTAGGCAACGAAAACGAGATAGCATTGCCAGAGCGGAGAGATTCAAATTAGTTCGGGATGTGCCTGAAAAGTTTTTCGAAACTGTGCTTTTCGGAACATTCTTGAATATTCCAAAGTAGTGTCCTACTTTCGAACCGTTCAACTATAATATTTAGGTATCGATCATATCTACGTCGGCAAATCTATCGTCTGGAAACCGGATCTTTCTCCATGCGAAGGGTACGAAAATGTTTTAATATACAATGATATGCACATGGCTGTCGAAACACGAAAATGCACTATTACTAATTGTGTATAACATTAATTAATTTTAACTTTAAAGTGTATGCCATCCAATTTGTGTACCTTTAAATGAATTTATGAACTATCTAAACAATTTTTTTCTATTTTCAGTTCATCACTGATCACTCTCTCGTTCGATAATTCCGACACCGTCAAGGTACGCACATTTTGTATACGCGAAACACGCGCTGCAAAATTGCTGGTAAACATAAGAAGTCTTCGTATTTCTTGAACGCCTTGTATAGTGATTCTTGTCATGATGATGTAATATAGATTTTTACTATGTGAAGCCAATGGAGTGGAAGACAAGATAGATTTTAATTTATTCAGACGTTTCGGCGAGAATCACCATCTTCCTTGTATAGTCTTTAATGGCCAAATATAGCTTAACATAGTTAATTGTCATCTCTCTGTTCATTATCGAAAAGTGAGTCTCATTGTCAGTAAAAATATAATATTTTCAAAAAGAAAAAAAGGCAAATAAACAAACAAAAAAATAAATAAATAACAAATAATGATTAATAATTATAGATATTTCCCAACGGCCTCATCGTCGCCGTTTCATACTTCACCGTGACGAATAACTGTGACCTCAAGGTATGATATTCTGCACCGATATAGATAAACAGTCTCATAAACCTTACCTAAAATACAATACCTTTATCAAGCACAGCACCATTGGGCAGAGAATGGTTGCCACTGAATATCGCAAAAAAATTTGCAGTCCCGCGACTTTCCCTTCGATAAGCAGCACTGCATCCTCTGTTTCCTTCTGATGAATTATCATGTCCAAGAATTGGTCCTTCATGGAGCCGTCATTCCGAATCCCGATCTTTTCGTAAGTTGATTCATATTATTATTACAAATATCCTCAATACGGTGTTATATTTTCAAAACGTACGCACATCCACGTGCGTTTTACTAACTGAAGAACGCACGTGCGCACGTTTTGAAAATGTAACACCGAATAAAGGACACGTCAAGCTAATTTTACTCTTCGCTCTAGTCACACTCACTTGCAGACAACAAAATGTGTGTTGCCAGAGCGCCGAGTTTCAAATTAGCCCGAGGTGTCACTTTGGTCTTTCTTTTTGGCCATTAAAATGTATGATGTCAATTGAGTTCGCCTTTTTATGGGGCTGACAAGCAAGTGATGTTATAGCTTTTTTTCGACATTAGCATCGATTTAACCGAAAAATATCCTTTGAAGGGTTCCGGAGAGTGGGGGTTGGATATCTACAAGCCGAGGCCGTATGCAGACACGGTTGGAGGTGACCTTGGACTCACGCTATCCGTCGTAAGTCTGATCCCGCGTTGCGTGCTTGAAGGCACACCTCTCCTCTCTGGCATCGTTCTCTCGCCTTCTCCGTCTAAGGGAGAGTGCGGTCAGAACGGCCAGTAAAATTGGTTGTGGATTGCATTTAATATCAGTACTTTCTTAAAAGGGCTTTTCCAATGTGCCTGGCATTTTGTATTTACATGTTGATGCGCAAACTAATTCATTTTTTATTCAATGTATGATAAATTCAAATTAAATTTAACTAAATTTAAATTAAGGTTCAATTCTTTGTGATCTTGAAACGGAAGCCGCAATTCTGGGTGTCTCTCATCATAATGCCCACATTCTTGCTGGGATTGCTGATATTGATTGGACTCTGCTTCGGCGAGGGAACGCAACACTCACTAAATGCTCTGGTAAAGGTTTTTCTTCAAACCAACGCAGTAAATCAATATCACAACACTCACCGAAGCACTAGTAAGATCTTCACACAGGGCATATGTACATATATTTGTCAGATACTTTCAAGGGTCTCCTGAATTCGAAATCTGAGAGACTTCGAGTTGTTCGTAAGCCTTGGGCCAAGCCTAGGCCATTTTAAACGCGACATAGGCTAGAAAAAAACTTTCGCACCGAGCCAAAAAAAAGATACCGATTCTCTTCTTTCGGAAACTGGCTTTCTCTAACGTTAACTATATCTAATTATAAGTGTTAACAATTAGAACCCTGTTCAAGCGAAAATTTAAGCTTAAAGGGAGCGTAACCTCTCTCAATAGCCTCTTCATTGCACACACTATTTCTCTGTTCTCGAACAACTATAGAACGTATACCGTTGGAGAGACCGTTGACAAAGATTTCAGCATCTTTAAGTAACAAAAATTTACAGATAAACCTCGGACTGACTGCCATGATGTCTATGACGGTCATTGTGGGCATTCTCAATAATTCTGCTCCGAAATCGGAAGAGTTGTCCGCTCTAGGTATACCATCGCCTCATCTCAACTTTTTTTGGATTAGATTTTGAGAACGATTTACACTCACCCACAGTACCAATCGACAGTTGCATCAAAGATGAAACGAGAGTCAGTAAAAGTCATTGCTTCCTATAGTTCTTCCTACATTTCCAAAATCTGCTACTACAAAATTCATACTTTGAAGCGATAGCTAAATAATCCAAACGGTGAAAGCATTCAGGCTGGTTCATCTTCTTCGACATCATCATGATCTGCTTAGCCGTGATCTCCATCCACGCTGTCTATAGACTCCGAGTGAAGCTAGTACACGCACTGACTATGAAGACTCCTGATAGAAAGACGTCCGTGCTGTCCCCAGAGAAAAGGTGAGATAATCACGAGATAATTTTTTCATACGTTTTTATCGATCCTCATATCTTTTGTTCGTGCACACTAACTATCGTACATGTAAAAAAACATTGTATCATGAACGGCGTGAATGGATCTGAACGGATCAGGCCGATCAAGCGAATTGTGAGTTATTTTCGTTATTTTGCATTCATTTTTGTTATTTCTCTTTCTTTTCATTGTTTTTCTCTCGTTCGAATTTACTATATTAAAAGAAATCAGGCCAAAATATTGCCATTTAACAAAAGCACGGTTTTTCACGACGATTAAATTGCTCCAATGAACCAAAGTTGACCTATTTATTCAGCGTATTCTCGGAACAATTTCACGTTAGTTCAGCCTCTGTAATAGCAGGGCACCAATGAAATATTGTTTTCCACCTCTGGCAGAAGTTTTAGAAAAAAGATTGAATATAAAGAGGGCGCGGCGGATGCCAGACGGGTTTGGTGGGATTCATTAGAGAGGATGTACGTGCGCGATGGCATCCAATGATTGTCTCTATCGCAATCTCCGCCGCGCTACCAAACCTGTCTTAGGTGCGCCGCTCTGTCTAATGACTCAAATCAAATCAAATCATTTATTTTCCTGTATAAGAAAGCAAGGGGATGGTATGGGCTTCACGTTAAACGTTAAACGGGGTCAGGAAAACTAGTCTTCGTGTGCCATAGTAGTCGATTCAGCGTGTGTCGTTCCGTCAGCTTGAGTTCCTTGAAGTCCTTCTTGATCAATTCCGTCCATCTGAGCTTCGGTCTTCCTCTTGGTCTTCTTCCTTGTGGCGCGTATTGTATCATCCTTCTGCATACATGGTCTCTATCTCTCCTCTTCACATGTCCGTACCATCTCAGTCTTTTCTCTCGGCTCTTTTCATTAATCGGTCTTACTTTCATCATTCCTCTAAGCACATCATTTCTTATTCTATCAGACAGGGTAACTCCACATGCCCATCTCATCATCCTCATCTCAGTACACATCAACTTTGCTTCTTGTCTATCCGTCATCGGCCATGTCTCACTTCCATACATCAGTCTAAGTCTGTCTAATGACTATCGTCTCATTATTGCAAAAAAACACCAAGGCGCGCACCACAGATTTGGAAAGTCGCCTTCACCATTCCTTTTGCCCCGCTATTCCCATATCTTTCACATTTTGAACTAACGTGATTTATTCATCGAGAAAATGATGACTTGTGTTAAATGGCAATATTTTGGTCTGATTTCTTCTAATATAGTAAAATCGAACGAGAGAAAAACAATGAAAAGAAAGAGAAATAACGAAAATGAAAGCAAAGTAACGAAAATCACTCATAATTTGCTTGATCGGCCTGATCCGTTCAGATCCATTCACACCGTTCATGATACAATGATTTTTACATGTACGATATAAGCTCAGTCATTCGCAGACAACCAATTGTTTGGGCATAGATAGATTCATTTCAAATGCACATTTACATATCAAAATATGGTTGGCCATAATTTGTTAAGACATAGTTAAGTTTCAGAAAATCTAGGAAAGTTTCAGAAAATTTAGGGAAAGAAAATCCATCTCAAATAGTACCATTCCAGAGCCTCTCTTCGCAGTTTGGCGAATCGCATCGCCAAAAACGATCCTTTGTGTCGATATTCGCTGTTCGCCATCTTCTCCACTCTTCATATCGTTAATCTGATCACTATGTTCGTGAGACCAGCGGATGATGGCGGATTCGAGGCCGTGTCGAACACGTTCAACTATACCTCAACATGATTAACACGTTCAACTATACCTCGATATGATTAACACGTCCAACTATACCTCGACATGATTAACACGTTTAAGTATACCTCGACATGATTAACACGTTTAAGTATACCTCGACCTGATTAACACGTTTAAGTATACCTTGACATTATTAACACGTTTAAGTATACCTTGACATTATTAACACGTTTAAGTATACCTTGACATTATTAACACGTTTAAGTATACCTCGACATGATTAGCACGTTTAAGTATACCTCGGCCTAATTAGAACGATTTTGATTCGAGATATACTGACCGATCTGTTATGTATCGATTCCAATCTCCAATATGAAAAATATATTATTGTTATGCCTCCACGCTCTTCGAATTGTACAAATGGTTGTATATAAACTGGTCTATAAAGTTTATTATGTAGTAGCTTGATCTCTTGAACCTCAATTATCTTTTGAACCTCGAATACACAGAATACACGAAAGAGGACCCGGTTGAATCGGTGGACACGAAACTGAGGCTTCGGAGGAAACAGAAGAGACAGAGGAAAAGAAGCCTTTGGTGGAAATAATGGCACACCTCGTAACTAATGGTAAGCGATAATAACCAATTGATCTGTAGAGAAATATTGCTACTATACTTTTCTCTTTTTTAGTGCAAAGTAATCCTCGAGAAACTCTTCATTTGCGACTTCTTACACGTTTCACTACAAGTTACTCTCACATTCGATGTATCATATTTCGATGAAAGTGCCTTCCACTTTGTGCAAACTTCGGAGATCAAGCCTGCATAAGGCTCCATCGAGGGCACACTTGTATGCGCTTACATACGAATTGAATTGGAGAAGTAACATTTTCGTCAAGGAATACATAAGAAAAAGTGATCTAAATTCTTCTGGATGCACAGGTTGCCAAGGAGACAACTTAAACAATTTAAAGACATGCCGCAAGGTTCAGGATTTCAGGATTTCGTTCCCACTCCCGAATCGATTGGATTCGAAATGAACTTATTAGGAAACACCGCCAAACTACACCAAACGCACCTCCTGATGCGAATTTTCAATTGGAAGATATTTCCAAGTACCAGTATACTTCAGTCATGGAGCCTATAATTATCATACATAAAACCGGAAAATTCATTTTTCGTCGATACCAAGAAAAAAATCGATTGTTGAATTCTCTCAGATAGTGTGTTTTAAACAATTTAAAGACATGCCGCAAGGTTCAGGATTTCGTTCGTACAGCGCTGAAGAGGCAGTGGATCTGGCTACATAAGCTCGCCAATGATGAGTGCTTGAAGTGATGTGGTCGAGTGGTTCCCCGTCGTAGCAGAAGAAAAGGAAACTCCCATCCCCCCGACAAGATGGAGCGACCTCTTTCTGAAGACAGTTGGTTGTAACTTCCTAAGCGAAGCGAAGAACAGGAATTGGAACACTATGCACAACAGAGCCTTCGACCTGATGAGCTCTTGATAAATGTGATTCAAATGAAAATGAATAAGTCAACGTTTATTATGTGAGAGTCCATCATTATGTTTTGCCTATCATCCTCCCGGTCGTTTCACCGCCTCCGCCCCACCAAGGCCCCCGAAAGGGGAATTGTTACTGACTAGATCATGCGGTAAAGTAGGTCCGAAATAGAGATTAGGCCCTCCGGGCTGAATTGACCTTGAATAATCATTGACCTAGCTGTGATCACCCGCAGGGACTTCGTTTGCCTTGAATAACGGGTTTTACCTTTACCTTTACCTTACCTGAATTATCACCATAAAAATCATCGAGATGTCTGTTACAAAAAAGTGATATATTCGATATTCTGACTTCTTTTTTTTGTCATTCATCATGCATTACATTTACCACGTGCTCTACATGTGCCTATCGCATCCCAACTATGCAAGTCCGTCATCGTTTTGTTTGAACAGACGCAACCCACCATAGTCGCTAATGTAAATTACACAAAATGATACAAACCTTTTGGACCTTTTGGACAACTTCACATATAGATCATTTCATTAGAAACCTTTCCGTTTCGCTTCCTTCTCTCTGAATATTCCGACCACACCGACGCTCACATACCAAACTATTTCATCTTAAAGGGAGCGTTACCTCTCTCAACTTCCTTTTCATTGCGAACACTATTTCTCTGTTCTCAAACAACGAGAAAGCATTGCGCGCCGAAGAGACCATTGAGAGAGATAACGCGCCCTTTAAACGCAGCTATTTTGAAACTCTCCATTCCGGCAATTCTCCCTCGCTCTCTCGCTTTATTTGTTTACGAGAGAATGTTGCCAGAGCGGAGAGTTTCAAATTAGCTCGGGGTATGTCAATGTTTTGTTCTTATTTTAGCAATGATGATCATCTATCGTATGTTTGGACTAGTCGTCTGCACAGTTATGTCCGTCGCAACACGTAATATACATTTATTTTCTTTTATTATATAACTTTTGGTCTTACTCTGGTATTTCAAAACTACTGCATTCCCACTTGAAGTAGACTTGCAAGTCTACTTCAAGTTAGACGCAAGTTTACTGCAAGTGGTGCATAATACTGTAATACATTTCGTCAAAGGTTCTTTCACTTCCAGTTAACCTGCAGTAAACTTCTAGTCAGTGACGCAATTTGCGTAGACGGCTGGTTCGGAAATACATCTTTCTGGCGCAACAAAGTCTCTGTTTTTTTCAGCTTTTACTGACTTCCACGACAACTTGCAGAAGCTGAACGACAAGCTATTCAAGAAGTACAGCTCATTGATGAGCCCTTATTGCTCGTATGGTAAGTTTGAGAAAATCGAACAGCTGAAAGTTAAAGCGACACCTCAATCAAATTTGATAGTCTCCGCTCTGGCTACACTCTCTCGCTTCCTTTGTCTAAGAGAGAGTGTATTGACAATGCGGAGAGAAGAATTAGCTTGGCGTGAGCCTTTAAAGAATTACCCCCATGCTAATTTTGCTCTCCACATTGGCAATACTCTCTCGTAGACAGAGAACATGAGAGAGTATTGCCCGAGCGGAGGGTTTCAAATGAGCTCGGGGTATGCCTTTAAGAGGCCGTTCGTGTAAGAGTCGGGCAAATCTGGGGGAGGGTTGGCACAGGCCAAAAATTTTAATGCCCTCAAAACTTGTGTATAGGGGTTATCGACCTCGCTGATGAAGATGTGCATAGTCATTTTGGCTCCAGTGGTCCCGCAACGCCTGGGCGGGATTACGGTAAGATCACGTTTTCAGGCCATTCTCGGTCCATGGTTGAGCTAGAGGTATGAAAATTGGGCTCCTGGGTCAGAATTCGATGGCGATGATGGCTGTCTACATCATTAGTTTTGAAAAGTTTTCAAAAGGTTGATTAGTGGAAATTTTGATGGACACGGATGCGGGCATAGCGAGTATGACAGTTCGAACCGGCGTGACGAGAGGATTCCAATGATGTATTATGAGCCCATACGTACATTGCCATCTCAATATTGCCTCGATATAGTGAGCTGCAAAATCACGAGGAGTTGTCTGCGTCTCTCTATTCCGCGCGCTCTCTCGACACTCTCTCATTTCGCCGCGCTCTCTCGAGAGTGCGAGAGAGCGCGCGGAATTGAGAGAGTCCTCTTGTTTACCTTTTTCGCAGCTCACCATATCGAGGCAATATTGAGATGGCAATGTATGTATGGGCTCATAATACATCATTGGAATGGTCTCGTCACGCCGGTTCGAACTGTCATACTCGCTATGCCCGCATCCGTGTCCATCAAAATTTCCAATAATCAACCTTTTGAAAACTTTTCAAAACTAATGACGTAGACAGCCATCATCGCCATCGAATTCTGACCCAGGAGCCCTATTTTCATACCTCTAGCTCAACCATGGACCGAGAACGACTTGAAAACGTGATGTTACCGTAATCCGTCCCAGGCGTTGCGGGACCACTGGGGCCAAAATAACTATGTCCATCTTCATCAGCGGGGTCGATAACCCCTATACACAAGTTTTGAGGGTATTAAAATTTTTGGCCTGTGCCAACCCTTGTTCGACTCTTACGCAAACGGCCTCTTAACGATTCAAAATATTTTTTATTCAGGAACGAATACAACATGGAATCAAGGGCAATTCTTCAATCTCACCCTGCTGAGAGTTCGGCTGTTGAACGTTGTATGTTTTTAATAATAAAAAAATAATATTAAATTGCATTTTTGATCGATAATTTTTTTCTAAATGACTCACATGTTGATCGGTATAGATGATTTTATAGTATTTGGGATATACCGTTTAAAGATGGTGGCCCTTCCCTGAACCGGCCTGATGGTTCATTGATGTTTCTACACCACCTTAAATCACATAACTTTAAAGGGACCGTAACCTCACTCAATGGTCTCCTCGACGCGCAATGCCCTCTCGTTGTTAGAGAACAGAACAATAGCGTGCGCAATGAAGAGACCATTGAGTGAGGTAACGCTCCCTTTAACAAATACTTCAGCATGAGCAAGAGCGCCAGTTCACCACGATGGTCGGAATGGCAATGGTTGGTTGTTCCGTTGATTTCCTTTCGATGCTGCTGAATATTGAAGGGACCTTGTTTTGACATTACGTATTACACATATACAGTCAAATAACATTACCTCGTAGAGTTGTCTGTCATTTCAAAAGATAATGAGAGTAAAATATGCCAAAATATCATAGATGTATCAAATATTCCTATAAAGGTTTATGTTTTCAGGAATGGAATGACCCGCGGCTGTCTTGGGATCCCAGAAAATATGCAGGTATTTTTGTTACGATCACAGATCTCTTTTTAAAGTGGGTCCCCTTCTTTAAAAAGAAACCCACGAGATTTGGGCTGCGATATTGACTTGAAGAACGTGGGACATACGAAGTGACATTCTGTTCTATATTACTCCGGTATTTTTTACTCGCGGGGCACACCGTTCAATCCCGTGGTGTACGCCGCGAGGTACACCGCGGGGTAGAACACTTAGACGGGGTACCTCGCGAGCTGCAGCCTCTAGACGGTGTGCCCCGCGAGATTTGGCCTCTGAACGGTGTGCCCCGCGAGCAAAAAATACCGGAGTAGATTTTACTGGTTGAACGCGTAGAGCGTGTGGCTCAGTGGTTAGTAGTCAGTGCTTGTAATCGCGCCACACGGGTTCGATTCCCGTTTGCAAACTTTAAGTCCGAATTACTGTATTCTGGGGCATCTAAAATTTTAGAGATAATTGTTTTTGTATACAAGGAGATGTGATCAATAGTTCTGTCTGGCCAGTTTATTCACGAAAAAACTCGTGGGTCCCCTTCTTTAAAGATACAGAATTATTTTACTCTCCGATTTAGGCAACGCTCTCACAAAGGAAGCCTGTGATCATTACTAGAGCGGAAAGATTCAAATTAGTTCGGGTGTGGCTTTAAGAGTTGTTCTAAACTTTCGGATCATTTTTAAGCTTACATAAAGTTGTGTTCTGCTTTCAAACTGTTCGGCTTTTTTAGGCATCGATCATATCTACGTCGGCAAATCTATCGTCTGGAAACCGGATCTTTCTCCATGCGAAGGGTACGAATACGTTTTTTATATACAATTTGATATGCACATTGCTGCCGAAACACAAAAAGGCACAATTGCTAATTTTGTATAACATTAATTAATTTTATCTTTAAAGTGCATGCAAACCAACCTTTTTAATTTTTTTTTTGAACCTTTTAATTCATACAATTAAAATATCTATATAAACAATTTTATCTTTTTTATTTCAGTTCATCACTGATCACTCTCTCGTTCGATAATTCCGACACAGTCAAGGTATGCACATTTTGTATAAGCAAAACATGCGCTGCAAAATTCCTGGTAAACACAGGAGATCTTCGTAATTTTTGAACCCCCATATATAGCAATATTTGCACATTTTGAATACGCGCGAAACATGTGAATAGAAAAGTGCGTATAAGCACATGCGATATTTTCAAAAAGAAACAAAGCAAACAAAAAAACAAATAAACAAACAAATGAATAAATAACAAATAACAATAAACAATTTTAGATATTTCCCAACGGCCACATCGTCGCCGTTGCATACTTCACCGTGACGAATAACTGTGACCTCAAGGTATGATATTTTCCACCGAAATAGATAAACACTCTCATAAACCGTACACTGACAACCTACAATATATATTCAATGATCTGTATCAAGCATCGATCCATTGGGGTCGGAAGAGAACTGTGGAATAAGAACCGACTTTATTGGAACTTTTTGCATACTTTGTCGCTTTAGCGCTTGCCTCTCATATGTAAATAGTTCTCATTCATCGGTTATTATTTCAGGGTTCTCATCCGACCTAGTGCCCCATTGCACGTTAGATTAGAGCGTACAATAAGGGTGAAAGAGAGATTACGGATGCGGCAATAGGGATTCGAACCTGCGCCCCCTTCTGGATGGACAGTCGCTCGAGCTACCATTAGGCCATGCGAATATCTTTCTTTTCAAAACGCTCGTGTAAAAGGAGGGATAAAAAAGGAGCGCGGCGAATGCCAGACGGGTTTGAGCGAGGGGTAGTTGAGAGAGGAAAGAGAGGAATTGAAGAGTGAAACGTGTATTTCGCTATTTATGGTGTGGCACACCACAAATTCTACCGTTCAGTTCAGAAAGCTCGCATGCTTAGCAGTTGCGCCGTTTTGTAATTAGTGTATAGTTCTATTTCCCGGCTTAGGGTACAGGCTCTGTTATGATTGAACTAACGTGATTGAGGAGAGAATGGTTGCCACTAAATATCGACTAATTTTATTCATATCAAGTACAGCGTACACCATCGCAAACCAATATTTGCAACCCATAATGGTTATCGCTTAAAATATTTGCAGTCCCGCGACTTTCCCTTCGACAAACAACACTGCATCCTCTGTTTCCTTCTGATGAATTATCATGTCCAAGAATTGGTCCTTCATGGAGCCGTCATACCGAATCCCGATCTTTTCGTAAGTTGAGGAATTTTAAAAAAATGTACTCTCTCGCAGACAAAGAAAACGAGAGAGAGTGTGGCCAGAGAGGAGATTTTCAAATTAGCTTGGCACTTTAATTTTCCCTTAATGTAGGAGATCGATTGAATTCACCGAAGCAAATTATTTATTGTGATGTGCTAGCTTTTGCCAGTTGCATTGTTTAAACCGAAAAAATCCTTTGAAGGGTTCCGGAGAGTGGGAGTTGGATATCTACAAGCCGAGGCCATACGCAGACACGGTTGGAGGTGACCTTGGACTCACGCTATCCGTCGTAAGTCTGATCCCGGGTTTGCGGTCTTTATAGGAGTTTCTTTGACTCTCTGTTTTGAAGACGTTGACATTTTTTTAAAACTTAAATATACTTGGCAGAGGCCGGAGCGTTTCAAATTAGCATGGAAATTTATGAACTAATTCACGGTCATTAAAGGTTCAATTCTTTGTGATCATGAAGCGCAAGCCGCAATACTGGGTGTTTCTCATCATAATGCCCACATTCCTGCTGGGATTGTTGATATTGATTGGACTCTGCTTCGGAGAGGGAACGCAACACTCACTCAATGCTCTGGTAAGCATTTTTAGGCAGCTCAAGGGCGTCGAGCCAAAAAATCGATCCTTACATGTACTGCTCTTATTTTGCCCTGTGCGACTATATCTGACTGGAAATGTGAGTTCCAACCAATAGGATGTAAGTGAAAATTCTCAAAGAATGGCACGCTCCGAGCTAATTTAAAACTCATCACAATGTTCTATAGACTGTGAAAGCCAAAACGACCGCTCAACATAGAAACTCTCTCAAATGCAATCGTATTTCGCTTGTCTCGCTATGGAAACAAAATGGCTTGAACCAGAATACTGTGTCATCGATATGGCAGTGCTCTCGCAAGCAATGAAAGCGAGAGAGCACAGCCAGAGCGGAGATAGCTCGAAGTGCGCCTTTAACAAACATTTTGCAGATCAACCTCGGACTGACTGCTATGATGTCCATGACGGTCATTGTGGGCATTCTCAATGACTCTGCACCGAAATCGGAGGAATTGTCAGCTCTCGGTATAGTTTTGGTCGACTTAACTAGTTTTTCCTGACCTCGTATGACGTGATAAGAAGTACTGTATACCATCCCGTACCATTCTTATACAGGAATAAAATTATTTGATTTGATTTGATTTAAAAGCACACCCCGAGCTCATTTTACGCTCTAATTTTATTGGCAATACTCTCTCGTAGACAAATGAAGTGTACTATGTAGAGCAGAGAGTGTCAAATTAGCTCGTGCTTGCCTTTAACGTTGGCATGCTAGATTGTAGAGAGGGATTTACAGTAACCCACACATTACACATTGCTAACCGTTTGCATTCAGGCTGGTTCATCTTCTTCGACATCATCATGATCTGCGTAGCCGTGATCTCCATCCACGCTGTCTACCGGCTCCGAGTGAAACTAGTGCATGCGCTGACTAGGAAGACTCCTGATAGAAAGATGCCCGTGCTGTCTCCGGAGAAAAGGTGAGAAACCCACGGTGGAAATTTATCATAAGGTGTCATCGACCTTATATCTTTTATGTTAAAGCATAAGTAATTCGCAAACAGCTAATTGCATGGGCATCAGGGCTGGGACAAAAAATTATTTCGACCAAAAAATTTTTTGTTTGGGTTCAACAAAAAAAAATTTTCACCAAACAAAAAAATACCAAAAAAAACCAAACAAATAAAATAATTAATTTTTCCCACTGTTCCGAGAAAATTTTAACATTATCTCGTGTTGCTCTTCCTTTAAATAGCAACTATTCTTTATTCAGAGTCAAAATTCTTAAAATCAACAACTGAAACAAACATAGAAGATAATTTCGTTGTTGATTTGTTATCGGCAGCATTTTATGGATTAGTTAAAGTAGGGGAATCAGGAAATTGAGGGTGCGCCATACATTTTCGGCACCCTCACCGTTTTATTTTTATATAATGGGTCGATTTCCTTATTTTTCGGTTGAATTGTAATTTTTAGCTTAAAACAGGACCCTTATATAGTGGGTAGATGCAAAAAAGAGCTGTGTAGAGTGGGTCGATCCTCACCTTGTGAGGGTGTGAAAATGTATGGGGTGCGCTATTATCATGAAGAACGTGGGATGTGGCATTCTGCATTCTCTAATAGATTCGAAAGGCCAAAAGCGTTGCTCGTGTAGCAGTGGTTAGTAATCACTAATCAGCGCTTGTAACCGCACCACGCCGGTTTGGATTCCCGTTTGCGATTTTCTCTATATTCAGCTTCAAAGTCGAAAGGCCGCATTGTCCCTGACATTTCCTTGGCGCAACAACGATCTTTCAGCTCGGATTACGGTGTTCCGGGGCATCCATAATTTGAGATAATATTGTTTTTGTATTCAGGTAGATGTCATCTATAGGCCTGCCTGACAAGTATAGTCACTCAAGAAAAAAAAATCCCCTTATTTAACACTATTCCGTAATATTACACTCACCAATATTGTCTTACGGTGAAAATGAACAACAAAACTGATCATACACCAAATTTTCAAGCAAATTTGTGTAAATTTTCTTTATCCGATTTTTTTTGTTATTTTTTGGTTTTTGCAGAAAAACCAAACAAAAAAAATACCAAACAAAAAATTCTCAAAAACCCAAAAAAAACCAAAAAACAAAAAAAAATACCAAACAAAAAATCCCAGCCCTGATGGGCATAGATAATTGTTTCAGAAAATATAGGAAAACGATAATAAATGGCATCATTACAGAGTGACTTGATCACGCGGGAAGGTAGGTACGAAAAGGAGATTAGACTCTCCGTACGTAACTGTTGTTAAATTATCACTTGCCTAGCTGTGACCTTCGTATGCCTATTATAGCACGGCGGCTCAATGATAGTAACTAGGAAGATCCCACAATCGCAAACTGAGTATCGCAAACTGAGGGATCCTCCCAGCGCGAAAGTTAGATACGATATGAATGAAAGCGTTACGGCGACGCGCTGCGGCCGCTCGCCATACGAGCTTCTGACTAGATCTATATTTTTTTTACGAGTTTTAGTTTTACGAGCTGGGAAACATGCTGAGATGGATTAGTACTTTTGTTTGGCTATCCGAACCTCGTGGGTTCGAATCCCTCTGTCGAATTTTCGTAGTGCGGGAGGCTTCAAGCCAAATTTAAATGTAGAGATTGCCCTCCAATGAACAGCAGTGAATAGATGGATTTGCCCTTTATCCTTACCTTTACCTTTATCTTTACGTATTCCAGAGCCTCTCTCCGCAGTTGGATACACCGCGTAGCCAAGAATGATCCCCTGTGTCGGTATTCACTGTTCGCCATCTTCTCCTCACTCCATATCGTCAATCTGATTAATATGTTTGTGAGACCGGAGGACGATGGAGGATTCGAGGCTGTGTCGAAAACGTTTAACTATACCTCATCATAATTAGATCACTTTGATTGAATATATGTATTGGCCACAGTCCGATTTGTATATATTATAATATCCATTTTATAATATCTTTGAAACCATAATAATATCTATAATATGTGTTCTATTCTATAATATATTATATATGCTTTATTATCAATTCTAATCTCATATATGAAGAAACCCTTGTATAGTTGCACCTAATCTAGTGCGCACTCTTCGAACTGTACAAATAGACTAGTTTTATACATTTTATTATGCACTAGTTTGATCTCCTGAATCTCAATTCCACCCGTGTCCCATTTCATTACATTTTGTCCAATTTTCGTACTACGGAGCACAATTTGATATATTTAACAGCACATAAGCACGCGCTGCCTATAATCAGAGGATCACGAGTTCGATCCCCCGCCCTGAAAGATCCACCCAATACCGAGGGGGTTAAGAAATGTCGGAAGTGGTGTCAAAAACCACGATCTGAATCCTCCACTGAGAGCTCCAAGCACAGTTTGATCGTAGGTCATGGCCACTGGTCCTTCAGATCAGGATAGGCCCTCTCAGCCAATAGATTGGAGGCGCTAACACTGCGACTCAGCGGTATAGTGTAACTCCAAAAAAAAAATTAATTTTAAGTGTTTGAATGCAAACTTAACAAATTATGAATAATTTCAATATTTTGCGTATTGTTAATATGAATTTGCACTTATTTACATAGATATTTATTTATAAATAAAGTTCACTTTACATGATACACCATACCGAAGTTCCAGGTTGGATACATTGTACTCATGGAAAGATGTTTCAGAGAGGAAAAAGAACATACGCAAAAAATATATCTTGCGGGGAAAGGCCAAAGATCAACTAGGATGGATATACCAGATAGCAAGGGGGAAGTTTTTGCGACATTACGTTAATGAGATGCTACGTATAATCCAAAAATAGTTTTATAAATGTTTCTTTTATTTTCAAGGTTATACGATGAAATGGTTAGATAGTTGTGTTTCAGTGTGAAAGTGCAACAAAGTGCATCCTCTTTTTGTCTGTTATCGAGCAAAAGAGTGCAGACAGAACAAAAAGTATAAAAATAATAGTAGACGAAGATATAATATATAAGAAAGATTGTTTGATATACTCTTCTATGATATCTACTACTTCATCAACTACGTTATTGAAACTTCCTTCATCTTCTAAATTCCCATTGTCCCGAATAGGGAAGGTGGAGGAAGTCCCGTATCGCTTCAACTTGTCCAAGTTATTCTCTTTATTTCAATCGAATTTCACTTGTTGAAACATTTCTATGATGCATAATTATAATAAATAAATAAATAAATAAACTATTACTAGTGTAGCAAGTAATGTCCTTAATTATTCTCATCGGATCATTTCTCATTCTCTATCTCTTGCACTATATCTACAATTACTACCAAAATGTATCGAGATATCCACGCGGGCCACTGCCTCTTCCATTCATCGGAAATATCCTCAATGTTAGTTTAATTCTAGAATTATTTGTTCCTGAATTTAACTCCTGGATTATCACAGAAGAGAAATCGTTTATCGAGAACAGTACCAGCTCTGTTTATGAAGCCGACGCCTTAATTGGCACTAGGTCGGATAAGAACCGATGAATAAGAACCGACTGGATAACAACGATTTCCATACTTTGTCTATTCATTGTCTCTCATATGCAAATAGTTATCATCCAGTCGGTTCTTATTGATCGGTTCTCATCCGACCTAATGCCCTAGTGAATAAATTGGTCACAGTGTTAACTATTCAGGTGAATCCACGTACTCTCAATAAAGATATTCGTCGTTTACGAAAAGAGTATGGACCGGTATTTACTATATTTCTTCCATTTCCAATGGTGGTAATTGCCGAGTTCGACGCTCTCAAGGAGGCTTTTGTGGTGAAAGGTATCTTGAAATCACAAAAAAACATTTTTGAACTATATGATAGCAAAAATTTATGAGAAAACACTGAACAGAATGAATAAAAAATAATGAATTAACAAGTAAGGTAGATTAATGATTGTTAGGAGAAATCGCGTAAAGCGACGGAACCCCATCATTCCCACATTGTTATGCTCCTCTTCATTGTTCATGCTCCAACTGATGAATAAACAAGTATAATAAAATAAAATAAATAAAATAAAATAAATAAAATAAATATTTTAACGGTTGAAGAGTGGGCAAAAGAGGTATCAATTAATTCAGGTGACGACTACATAAACAGAGCGGGTACCGTTCTCGATAAACGATTTCTCTTCTGCGATAATCCAGGCGTGATAAATTCGAATGGAGATAGTTGGAGGGATAATAGGTTCGCTAATAAAATCAATCAATAAATTTACAGTCAATATTTTTAGACGTGAATCGATTCGAATTCTCCGAGACTTCGGAATGGGAAAAGGTCTGATGGAGGAAAGGGTAACTAGTGGACAAATATATGTGAACATATAAGAGCATAATTCAGGTGAAGTTATCGATTAGTGAATATCTAAAATATTTGGATAATATAGAGGACAAGAGCAACGTCGATATGAGATGGCCCATTCAGGTATTAAAATTGTACGATTTTGAAGGCACACCCAGAGAATATATGAAATCCTCCGCTCTGGCTATGCTATCTCGCTGTCTTTGATTACGAGAGAGTGTTGTCGGAGGGGAGAGTAAAATTAGCACGGGTTTTTAAAGGTACACCCCGAGCTAATTAGAAACTCTCCGCTCTGGTCACACTCTCTCGCGGACAAAGAAAGTAAGAGTGTGTTGCCAGAGCGCAGAGTGAAATTAGCCCGTAACTTAAATGGCAGAAGCCAAATTCAGTTGATGGTGGCGAATATAATCAATGAAATCTTGTTCGGGTTCCGTTATGATTACGATAATTGTAGTCCACTTATTGATTATGTGGAAGCATTCAATCAGGTACATCAATCAATATTTATTAAATAATAATAAATATCAAAATAGATAATATAAGGGTATAACATAAGTTCTTTTGAAATATGGGGTACAAATGTACATTTGAATAGCCGTCATAGTTCACGTAGATGGCCAGTGCAATCTTTGTAGAACGTCTTCGAAATAGGTCAGCCAAGCGAAATATGAGCAAAAACAGCACTATCGAATTCAAAAGACGTATGTTACGACCTAGTATTTCAGCTGATTCGTAAATTCTCCTCATCCTTCGCGCGTTTAATCGTTGTCAAATTTCCGTGGACACGCAATTTTCCAATAATTCGATATTTTGCCATCACTCGGATGCAAACTCAATTCGATCAGGTTCATTTATTTTAGAAAACGCGAAAAATCAACATACTTTCAGATCATGAATTACATTTCGTCAAATGTTGACGACTGCATGGAAAATTATAACTTAGATCAAGATGAATCTGACTGTTTCGTTCATGCTTATATGCACAGAATGGGAGCTACTCCACATCTGAAGTACCGTAGATCATATAAATTTAATCAATTAAAGTAATACACTCAGAAAAATATGTGTTATCCACGGAACATAAGACCTGCTCAGTGTCATTTTTAACACTTTTCGAGCTCAAAAAGTGTTAAATAAAACACTTCTCAGATCTTATGCCTCGTGAATAACACTTATTTTTCAGTATGTAATATTAATAGATTTTAAAATATATACGTTAGCTAATAATGTGTGCCTACGGAGTTTCGGTCGTTCATTATAGATTTATAGATAAAAAAAGTAATTATTTAAAATTACAGCAAAGAACAACTGTATGCTACGTGTTCTGATTTCTTCGCAGCAGGTCAAGAAACAACGACGACAACACTGAGATGGGGAATACTTCTACTAGTGGCTAATCAAGATTCACAGGTCATTTACAAAAGAATGAGATTTCGAAAACTATTAACCACTATTGTCATTGACACGTTTTATCAATCTGCAAAAGAGTATGGTCAGGGTTGCTGAATTTTTCGAGATAACAAAGTGTACTCCGCACCAAAGAAAACCGGTGCAATGCCACATTTCACACTTTTTGAGCTCCTTTTTAGCACAAAAGTGTTAAATATAACACTTCACTGTGTTTGGAGTACACTTTTTTTCTCTGTGAGTGGCTCCATAAATGATTCCCTTCAGGATAGGATCCGCACTGAAGTTCTGTCAGTGTGCGGAAAGTCTCGTCTTCCCTCAATGTCCGACAGACCCAAGCTTCCTTATACAACGGCTGCCGTTCATGAAATTCAAAGAAGAGCTAATATATTCATGAATAATCTATTCCGAGTGACCACAGTTGACACTGAATTGATGGTACTTATTGATTATTATGAGGGACACTAGGTTGGATGATCCGTTGAATGAGAACCGACTGGATGAGGACTATTTTCATACTATATCTGTTCATTACGTAGAGCTTGTCTCTCATATATAAATAGTTCTCACTCAGTCGGTTCTCATTCATCGGTTCTCATCCGATAGCCTTATTGTTCGGAAATTCTTGCCGAATATCGCTTTTCTAGGGTCATAAGATTCCAAAGGGCACTATAGTCAATGGAGACATTCACCAGATTATGGCGCATGATCCAATCTTCGAAAATCCCGAAGAGTTTCTCCCTGAAAGATATCTAATCGATAACGGAGCTAAATTGAATAAGGTTGATATTATTGATTGATTTTAACAAAAATATATGGATATTTAGGACGCGATAGAGAGAACGGTTCCCTTTTCAGTGGGGAAGAGGCAGTGTGCAGGAGAAGGTTGGATTATTTTGTTATTTTTTATTATCATTGCCATTTATATAAAAGAACAGTAGAGCTCTTTCGAAACTCTCCGTTCTGGCAATACTCTCTCGCCTGCTTTGTTTACGAGAGAGTGTTGCCAGAGCGGAGACTAAAATTAGTTCGTTGTTCCTTTGAATGATATTTGTACTAAATTGTGTTTGTAGGTTTCGCTTTATGAGACGAAAATCCATCTATCCCTTTTCTACCCTGATTCATGCTGATTATATTTGATGAAAATAAATAAATAAATAAATAAAAATTGTGATTGTAGGTTTGGCTCGTACCGAACTCTTCCTCGCAATATCCGCAACCCTTCAACGCTATCGTATTCTTCCGTCTTCCAATCATCCAATCGATCTCACCCCTATATCTAACTTCATTATTCACCCTCAACCTCATAACTTTAGAATTGAACCTGTTGCATAAATTGTATGAGTTAAAGAAGGAGACCCATGAGTTGAGATGACTGACCCCCGTCACGATAAGCATGTTGGCTATTGTTTATAGTATATGGTAATTTACGTAAGGGATAATGAGAAAATGAGAGAGCAAGTATGCAAATTCGATGAGCACTCTCTACATGCCTTGAAAGTTGTACTTTCAATGCGAATAGCGTCCTTTAAACATATCGGGAATCAATATCAGATATGTCTTTCGATTCGTGTGATGAATCTCTATCAATCTATCCGAACGGTCTCATTACGAAAAAAACTCGTGGGTCTCCATCTTTAAAGGGACAATCATCAACATATCATGATAAAACATCAATTAGGAATGACCGTTACTTGTGGAAATATGCAGCCTGTAGTATTCACGGTTACATCGCAATCGTCCCTTCCATTGATTCGTATTGTAATTCAATAATATACAACGCGAAATAAACCATGTTCGTCCATGAAATCAACGTATTCGGAATCGCCTCTCGAAATGGCCGACGCGAACAAATGGAAAATTGAGAGGAAGCTTCATATCAAGGTATCAAACTTTAAGGGACAAGTCGCCAAATTTCAAAACTGTCCCCTTAACATCTGTGCACACGACAAACCCCCGCTCCACCCGCACGTTCTGCATTCGCGACGTCTTACAGCAGTCTTCCGCTGGTATTCAGATTGAGCCTAAAATTCACTTATTCTTCTTACTAGAACCTCGACGTTGATCTTCAAAAGCGCGTCTTCCTATACCACAATGTGCAGAGTGCCTTTAGCGGGTGGATACTCTTTTTATTTATTTGATACACCAATCAAAGGTGCGACAGCAAATACAGAAGTGATACGAGAAATAATACTAATAATATAAAGGACATGGGGAAGGTGACAGGGGTTATATATCCATAGCTAACAAATCGCCGGTGTTCCAGTAAGAAAAATCGAACGGAGATGTATAATTTTTTATTAAAGGAAAGTCGCGAGCCAATTTCAAACTCTCCCCATACTTTCACTTTCGTTGTTTACACTACATAGAGAGTGCTACTAGATATAGTAGCGAATAGTTCCAAATTAGCCCTAGGTACGTGTACTCCTATAAAGTGCACTTTGTTTCCGCTGTTTCGAGTGCACTTGGTACGTACTGTTTCTTTGCTCTAAGTCAAGGATAGATGCCTAATATCTAACTGATCCTTAAAACAACGAATAATAACTCTCATGTTGTCCTTATATTCTTTCTGCGTATCCTGTCAGTATTCGGTTTCACCTTTCCGATATTTGAGTAATTCATGAAATAATGACATTAGTATAAGCAAAATTTCCTTGAAGAACTTATAAAAGATCATTTTATCAACGATAAATGATGGATTCAGAGTGCATGAGCGCATAGTGATCCTTCGACATTCCAAAAAAAAACCTCTTCCACCTTTCTTTGACATTTATAAACCCCAGTCCATAACCCATTTCCATGCTGACTTTAGCCGATTAGCTGATAACCCGACGGATCTACATCAACCTACGCATTTGTTGTAAGGAAATGAGAATAAAAATAAAAATGTTTTTTCTCGATCCCCTGGCCGAAGCAGCGGTCCTTTAGATCTCTAACCACTTTCTAGGTCAAATGAGTTCGAAAACGAATACATCACTCGTTTGCTTATAGTTTTTTCTGCTTAAGTAAGAAACGTAAGAAACCAGTCTCTATATACTTCCCGCGACTCACAAAGCAACAATAACTTTGCGTGTGACCTCTAATAAAGCGAAAGTAGGGCATTATAATAATACAGTCAGAGCGAGCGCAAAAAGAGGGGAATAAGTGAACTTGAACTGAGGAGAGGGTAAGTGGAGAGATCACTCCAGCTCGGTTCAGTCACGCGTTCTAAAGACAGTACAAGACTATTAGGCTAGGTTAGGAGATTGGGCCCTCCGGACTGAATTGGCATTGAAGTATCGTTGGCCTAGAAGTGATCACAAGCAGGACTTCGTGTGCCTTGAATAACGGGATATACCTTTTACCTTTACAAGACTATTTCGTAATTCATTAGAGATACGGTTTTTTCATGAAGACATCGGAGTAGAATAGAGTTTTGAGGTCGTGTCCATGAATGATGGCAAACATGACGTTCCATTAACGGAGGCGTTTGCCAGAGATCACCCCTACGTTCACGACGCCATGCATGCCGTTTTGTCACGGTTCTCCGGTATTTTTTACTCGCGGGGCACACCGTTCAGTCCCGTGGTGTGCGCCGCGAGGTACACCGCGGGGTAGAACACTTAGACGGGGTACCTCGCGAGCTGCAGCCTCTAGACGGGGAGCCCCGCGAGGTGGACTACGGCGTGCCTCGCGGGGCAGGAGGGACGGTGTACCCCGCGAGATTTGATGTTCACCCCGCGAGGCACGCCGTCACTTCCACACCGTGGTGCACCTCGCGGTGTACCCCACGAGATTTGGCCTCTCAACGGTGTGCCCCGCGAGCAAAAAATACCGGAGTTCATAGATAGGGAATCTGCAGGTTTCGATCGCGAACGATCATTCCTCAAGTAATGTGAAATACAAACTACAGAAATGATTCTGTGAAATGGTATTGTCCGTAATGTTCAATGATTGTTTGATATATTATATAGCGATGAAACTGTTCAAATAACATTCATTCTGACTGATGACAGATCGCTACAATCAAAGTGGCCAAGATGTTTGGATCAAAGATCAAAGATCAAAATCGCTAATTTCAAAGTGTACTTAGCAGCTCAATCTCCGGTACTATTTCAATAAATAACACAATGAATTATATGCCCAGACAAATAGTTTGCCTTCCTTCCTTGTTTTCTGTTCACTCAACTTTTTCTGAGAGAGACATCTAATTTACCTCACCGCTTAATGCTCCCGGTTTAGGCCTCTCTCCCTCTCCCTCTACCTCTCCCTCTACCTCTCTATCTGTCCCTCTCCCTCTCCCTCTACCTCTCTATCTGTCCCTCTCCCTCTCCCTTTACCTCTCTATCTGTCCCTCTGCCTCTACCGGCTGATTGCATAATTCGTATCTATCTCTGGCAGCGCGTGAGAGCGAAAGTGAAGGAATGTAATGTCCCTCGTGAGACTGCCCGCCCGCTATTACTACTGAGGACTATACAAGGCAGAGGGAGAGATAGAGGAAGAGGTAGAGGGAGAGGTAGAGGTAGAGGTAGAGGGAGAGGGAGAGGGAGAGGGAGAGGCAGAAGGAGAGGTAGAGGTAGAGGAAAAGATTCCAGATCAGATCTAATTCAATGGCTAGTGGAGAGATTCCGACACTTTTTCCGACACTTCCTTACGTTTCTTTCGGACCACCTACACTGACTGGTTCTGACTATGTACCTATGTGTGAATTCCATTAGCATTCAAATCACATCCTCTAAAATCAGTGGGTCGCCTTTTTCGCTAACCGTTTGGCTAATGGGTTTCAAATCAAGGAGAATTCCTGTACTTATATGCTAGCGCAAAAAGCGGATCGGACTATTTGGAGAACCCTAATTGCGACGCAACTGATATAACACCCTAATCAGAATATAAGATTGAAACGTAAAATGTAAACACAAGAATCGCCTGATACTGATAATGTCTTTATCACTGGGGCGAAATATATCACTGAAATGGCTAGAGGGGGCAACGGGGCTAAAGGTATACGGTAGGCACACCATAAATCGGATGTCATTCGTCCCGACGACTACTACGAAACGACCTGTACAGAAAGGAAGTCACGACGATGACGGCGATGGTGTGGTTGAGGTCTGCAAAGTAGGAAATGACAGAATACCCTGGATAGTGGAGAATATGACAGGAAAGAGGGAATTGGGAAACGTCGCCTCACCTTGGTGCGCTCTAATATCCGGGAGCGGTTCTGGGCGGTGGGCAGTGGTCGCAGCCTCCGGGTGCTCCGATCTCTCCGTCTGGTCCGTGGTCTCCGGGTCTGCCGGCTTGTCCGGGTCGTCCGGGCGTTCCGAGGTCTCCCTGAGGTCCCTGCCCTCCGGGGCGTCCAGCCTGTCCGGGCAGTCCGGATTGTCCGGGTGCTCCGGGAGGTCCCTGAGCTCCGGGTCTGCCGGGCTGTCCATCGGGGCCGGGAACTTCGCGAGTGGTACCGGGCTGTCCGCGGCTTCCTCGGTTTCCTGGGGCTCCATTGTTTCCGGGGGGTCCGGGAGGTCCACGAGGTCCGGGTGCAGATCTGAATCCGGGCTGTCCAGGTTGTCCGGAAGATCCGGGCTGTCCGTTGGGTCCTTTGGGTCCAGGCTGTCCGGGTCTGCCGGGAGGTCCGTCAGGGCAGTCGAAGCAGAAGTCGAGGGGAGGCGCGACGGTGGCTGGTGGTCCGTCGGGTCCATCGCGTCCAGGGAATCCAGGAGCTCCGTCGTTTCCGTCGAGACCGTCCTGTCCAGGGGCTCCCTAAAGTCCGGCATGGGTTAGTTACGGATGCGGTCGCTTTATGAACATACGGGAGGTCCTTGAGGGGACTGTCCGCAACCGCAGCATCCTCCCTGTGGAGCAGAGTTGAATGACTCGATTGCGAGAGACTACAATAGATTGATTATGATAGATATTATTATGACCTACTAACCTCCTCTTGATATTGTTGTACAAAAGGATTTTAAGGCACACTCTGAGCTAATTTGAAACTTTGCCCTCTGGCCATTCTCTCTCGTTTTCTTTTTTTTCTGTGAGAGAGAAATCTAAAGAGTAAAATTAGCTCGGGGTATGCCTTTAAGAGACCGTTGAGTATTTTGTCCTGTTTTTTTTTCCAATGGTACTAATGCAAATTGGAAATAGTTCCAGGAAAAAAAAAACTGACCGGGTATCGCTGGTAGCTGCCTGGGTAATATCCCGACTGCCTCTTCTCGCGGTTCACTGCTGAAGGATTCACTCGGGCGAGGACCTGAATCGTCAAATTATTGAATTTTCTTGGAAATTATTGATCTTTCTTGGAATTTTTAATCTTTGATGTTCTAATTTCCATATGTCCTTGCGCAACTTCCTACTTGATTCAAGTATTACCGTCAGGTACAAGTATGTCCGTGCTATAATACTCCGGATAGTTTAAAACCACTCGGGGCGCGGCGAAATTGCCCTGCCTTGAGCTCCAAAAGAATGTTCCAAAGAATGTCTTAAAGGACATTTCAAGTGTCGGCCCATTCAGACATTGATTGCGCTATTCAAGGCGTCTCTTCATTTGGCACACTATTTCTCTGGCACTACACGAGCTAGAGAGCACTGCGAGCTAGATAGCACTGCGAGCTCAAGAGACTTGGCTTAATGTTAGATTTCTGGCCCTTTAAGTGCATGCCAACACCCTTGTCCTACCCAGATCTAGCGGTTTTGGCTCTGCCGTTAACTCAGTTACATGGATGCATCTCTTTAATGTGGGGCTCTACAGGGGTCCTGCGCTCACAATCGAAAGTGTGTGACGATGTGTATATCGGCAAAAACAAGCACTTAGGACAGGAAAGAGAGCGGATGGGAGGGGGGGGGAAGGTGAAAGTCAGCTCTGGGATTAAGCGAAAGTGGCACTGAATGACCTCCAATTAGCATTATTATTATTATTATTATTATTATTATTGTGTACGCGAATGCGCATATGTAATATTAGCTGGATCCTATGTATGGATGGGGGAGTTTGGGCGATTGCGCAGTCGAGGGGAAACGGCACCCTAGCTCTCTAGTAGCTCACTTTCTCTCATGTTTGTATATGGATATGGCTGGATTGTACATAAGAAGTTCGAGCATATATAGCCTAACGCTCGGTGTTTAATAAGAACGGCCTAACGCTCGGCGTTTAACAAGAACAGTCTAACTCCCGGTGTTTAATAGGAACGGCCTAACGCTCGGCGTTTACTCGACTTACCAAGATAGGTGGCTATTACAGAGGAGGAAAGACAAGATGACAGGGGGGGGGGTGGTAATGATTAGGCTGGGACTAGAGATGGGCAAATGGGTTTGGGCTCTACTCTCACTGTCACTCCAACTCTCCAGAGCACTCAGATCAGGCGGTACACTAGGCAGATAAAATTATAATTATAATTCACCATTACCAAACGTATAATCTTATATAATTTAGCATTTAATGTGAATGGAAACCTACACCAGCACATCTATCAATATTATTAGTTTAATTGGACTAAAAATGATCATGAAATTATTGTCAATACTGAGTTATTTATATTATAAAATAGGCGATCATACCTGTGTGCGGGTGACCTCCCTCCAGATGTTGGACGATCGAGACTTGCAGAAATCAACCTAAACATGGACTTATCATTAGGTACTCTTAGGGTCGCTTAAGTCACTAAGTATCGCTAGGCTAAGTCAGTACCTCCGACTGCATGACGGATTGCATGTGCTGCATGTAGTTGTATAGCATGGGCACGGAGATGACGCAGACGAGCGTGGCCACCTGTCGAGATACAGTAATCAGACAGTCTGCGCGGGACCCAGTGACAGTTCAAAGTGAAAAAAGCAGCAGAGAAGCATTCAAGAAAAGACAGACAAAGATCATATTCAATATTATACAAGACAAGGAAGACTTGATCATAGAGTGACTTAACGAGAGAACCTTTGTACTTTAGATGCACATAAGAGTTAAAGGAATACCCCATGCTAATTTTACCCTCCGCATTGGCAATACTCTCTCGTAAACAAAGAAAGTGAGAGAGTATTGCCAGAGCGGAGAGTTTCAAATTAGCTTGGGGCGTGGCTTTAAGGTGAATAAGCAAGACTTACTGTGGATACCGAAACTCCGACGAATGCGAGTCTTCGGAGAGAAGAGGCTTGAGCCTCGAGCTCTTTTACGTCCTGTGTCATCTTAAAGCAAGATATGAACTTAAGTTAAGTATGTTAAGTCAAAGTGAGTCACGACTCTAATCGGTAAATCAATGGAAAGTAATGGACCTAGACGCTCAAATTTAGTCATGAAATTAGTCAGTAAATTAAAGGTAAGTCATGAGGATAACTCAAAGTAAGTCGCGAAATTAGTCAGTAAATTAAAGGTAAGGTACGGCCCTAATCAGCAAGTCACGACCTTAGCTTAGACCTTAGCGAGCTTTGTACTAAGTGCGAGCTCACCTCTGCAAGGGAAAGCGAATGAGACTGAACGGTGATTCCGGATTCGTCAAGGGCCGCTTATATAGGGGCGGAGGAGGCGGTGCGAGAGGAGGGGGGGAGGAGGAATGGCAGAGGGAGAGGGAGAAAGGGAGAGGGAGAAAGGGCGAGGTAGAGGTAGGCATTATGAGAAAGTGATCATATTCCTCTCTAGCCTCGAGACATCATTAGGCACTACATGAATGCTTATAGAGGTCGATTTGGAGGGAACGCAGTGTGCTATGTCTCATTCTCTTTCGCACAAAAACAGAGACAATGTAGTCATAACATTCCGACTTCTTATTGTCTAACGAACTCTAATGACATGCCTCAGGGTTTATTGGAGTTCGTACGGGGCTAATGGAGCTCGCAGGAGCTTAGTGTCGACGGAGCTCATGGAGCCGCGCTTTCTGGAGCTCTTTATTTGTTAGTGGATGTTGGATTCTTTATCATCATGAAGCTCCGCCGACCACGGACCGTGAACGGATTAAGGTATCAATCGAATTGTTAGCATTCTATTGTATAAAGCGCCATTTTCTAATGAGTGCTGAGTGAATGCTGCCCGGGATCCTAGAATCGTTATCTGAATTTATGATCTTTGCAGCTGGGAGCTTGCGGAGCTCAGTGCTAGGAGCTTGCTAGGTCATTACACTTGATCATTTGCAAACTAAAACAGTCACATTTCGTGCTCAATCATACGTGAAATATGCGCATTGTGTATGTGCGGCAACTCTATAGCCTACGAGCGCATAACCATGCGTAAAACTGAATAGATACAGTAGTTTGGCAGTTAGTATGGCCATCTTCGAGAACCATGTTAACCGAAATGGGTGGTATTAAAGTTACCGACATTGGCAATGTGCCTACCGTCTCTTCAAGGAGCAATGATCTCTCGTTGTGAAAGCATTGCTCCTTGAAAGAAAATGACGAAATAGTATGTGGTTTGAAGAGACTGTTTTGAGAGTTTTGCGAGTTATTTCGTTCTTCAGTAGCGATAACAACATTTTAATGTTTGCCGAATCGGTGTTCCTCTAATGATAAACACTATTATCTATTATTCCGATCATTCAATTAAATTATTTATCATTTCAAGCAATAGTATGTGGATAGATGAGGATGGAGCGAAAAACATCATAGGGTGTATTTCACCCATTGTCAATTTCCAACTGATCATTGCTTACTAATAATTGCTATCGAGTGCATTTGCATTATTTGTAAAAAGTGTAGCGAGTACGAACAAGTTTTTTCTACTTTTCTTTTCATCTCGCTACTTTTGAACAGAACATGAGTTATACAAACTCAACTTCATTCATGTCAATACCGCTTAATCCAATCCTGTTAAAGGCACACCCCGAGCTCTATAGAAACTCTCCGCTCTGGCCACGCTCTCTCGTAAACAAAGAAAGCGAGAGAGTATTGCCAGAGCGGACAGTTTCAAATATCCTCGGGGTGTTCCTTTAAAAGTCTCATTCTCTCTAATCTGAAACAAACACGTTCAGCCCAGTCTAAAGTGTTCCAAATTCTTTCACGGCTCATGGTATAAACGATACCTAATCAAGGCAATGTTCACAGCCGTTCCTCTCGGTCCTGGACCATGTCCCGGTGTCTAAACCCGTTCGTACCCCCGTTCAAATTAGCCACTGTCCTTGGTTCTCAGCTACTGCCTAAGCGTCGGTATGTCAGGCATTTTGTCCCGCGAGACAAGTGTTCTCATACAAACAACTTGACCTTTACTCGTGGCCTAACTCGAGAGTATCGTTATGTCACAAAAGGTTATGTTTCCGTACCCTCCTTTCTCTTCTCAGACCTGTTTCCACCCTCCCTAGTTATGATGTATCATAACCATATGCGGTAATGCTAATTAGGGCTTACATGTGACCTTTAACGGGCGTAATGGCATACGGTAGTCTTCTGCTTGGGACCGATGGCAAAAAGTTTGAACGCCTATTCTGCGTATGCTTAATGCGAGCAGACGGGCAGAAGAATCAAGCAGTAGGGGTCCAGGAAAAAACGCTTCTTAGAGTGCATTATGATCATGAGGAAAGTCTTTTTTGGCGGGCTCCTGACTCAGACCAACCTTGGAGCGCGCTACGAGTAAGTTTGGATCACGTCCCATTATGGAGAGGGAGAGGGAGAGGGAGAGGAAGAGGGAGAGGGAGAGGGAGAGAGAGAGAGAGAGAGAGAGAGAGAGAGAGAGAGAGAGAGAGAGGCAGAATTAGCTTACAAAAGGGGGCTTATCCTATTCAAGAGGTGGCATGGCAAGGTTGAGAGCGGATTAGGATGAACGAAATTAAGGAGAGAAAGGAATGTTCGAAGTAACGGAGCAAAGAACAGGGCATGTCATCATTTTGTGTCATACACGGAAGTAATAATTGAATGCGCTATTTGAAAAAAATTCAACAAAAAATGATGGAAAAGTTCGCTACTCTATGCACTTTTTGAAATCTAATACCATTCCGTTCGTTTCATTTCGGAACGTATAACAGATTATCGGAGCAACGAATTTAGTGTCATACACGGAAGTATTAAGAATATTTATCAATCAATATTGATATTATATATTGTTTATTGATTATGCGTCAATCAAATATTTATTCTTCCTTGTATGCCACTAAAAGATGTATTGATCAATCAATATTGTTATAGGAACGTAATGTTTACTGAAACCTTTGTCAACGGTCTCTTCAGCAGTCAACGTTCTCTCGTTGTTAGAGAACAGAGAACTGGTGTGCGCAATGAAGAGACCATTGACAGAGGTCACTCTCCCTTTAATCTTGTATAGATGTCCATCATTTTATGGCATACATGGAAGTAGAATGTGTAGTTAATTTTTTTAAAAAAAACAAAGACAGGCATCTACTTTTTAAAAATCTTGCAGAATTCTGTTCATTTCTACATGGAACATATAGTAGATCAGACTATGATTTATTTGCAATCAATGTGTTCTCACCGCATTCTCAAAGAAATGTTTGCCTAAATAAAGGCTAACTATGCAATTGAATATTGATCAATCAATTTTGATATTGAAATTGAGATATTAAAAATTAATTATTACATAATCACATTTTTAAATGTGTTTTCAGTCTTATAAGTCAGTTAAGGCCAAAGCCATCTGTCTCGTAAACACGTTCAACAATAGTCTGTAGTTGAGACTAATTAACGCTTGTAATTTGAAGGCGATATGACAATAGAAGATTAGCGATGAAAACACTAAATAATTACAAAACACCCTAATCAGCTGATAAAGTTATTGTAATGTAATGTACTACTCCTTACTTTCTTATTAATTATTACTATTTAACTAAGTTTTATCTAATTTGTCGGAATTCGAAATATAAACTGCTGCTCGACTGATTAAGTCTGTATGTTTTCTATTTCTTTGAAAGCCAGACAATCAAGAGCCCATTTGTAGTCGAGAGAGTTACCATGTTGTTCTAGCTATCAAAGTCGAGAGAACACAGATCAAAGGCCGTATGAATAGACTTTGACAAACGATTTGTCGGCAAAGGTGACGTCACAAGCGTCGGTGGATGATCTACGGCAAACGGCGTCCGCCTACGCTTGTGATGTCCCGTTTGTCGACATACCGTATGCTCATGCATACAGCCTCTGCCCGAGTCCATTTTCGCTAGAGGTACATGCATATACACTACAATATCTTCGCTCAACGCTCAAAAATACCTAAAATTCACTCCATCGTATTACAAACATAAATATTAAAGTCGCACCCAAAGCTAATTTGACTCTCCGCTCTGGCAACACTCACTCGCAGACAAATAACGTGAAAGAGCATAGCTAGAACGATAAAAAAAGGCACATCCCGTTATTCAAGGCGTATGAAGTCCTGCGAGCGGAGATCACTGTTAGGCCGGTGGCATTTCAAGGCAAATTCATTCCGGAGGCCTAATTTGTTATTCGGTCCTAATTTACGATTGTACTTTACCAGAGAAGAAGTTTCAAATTTACTCAGTGTCTGCCTTTGAAACTTATCGAAAGACATGATCATTATGTTTTTACCAATTAACTCAAGGTTTACGTTTATGTCTTAGTGTCTAGCCATTCGTCTGCACGATTAATTGGCTAGCGGAGATCAATTATTTCAGTGTTTTGGTGCTCGGGGAGTTGGTTGAAGTGATCTCTCTCAATGGTCTCTTCATTGCGTACACTATTTCTCTGTTCTCTAACAACGATAGAGCGTAGACCGTTGAAGAGACCGTTGACAAAGTTGTCAGGCCCTTTAAAGGCACACCCCAAGCTAATTTTACTCTCCACATTGGCAATACTCTGTCGTAGACAAAGAAAGCGAGAGAGTGTGGCCCGAGCGGAGAGCTTCAAATTAGCTTGGGGTGTCGCTTTAAGCCGATTTCGTTGGGGGTCATCATCCCGAAGCGCTTCGAAAAACCCGTTTGACAGTGATCTTTTGGACTTCATAATTGGAAGATGGTGTTCGCCCGCGACCTTCATGCACAGTCTCAAGCACCGTTTCTCCGTTCCTTTCGAGCAATCATCCCTAATTGTAAGGAATCAAGTGTTCTGATCAGATATTAATTAGTGCACCTTGTGATTGAGATATTCAAATAGAAGTATTCTGGGTCTGACTAATGCCTGTGATGAGGAACACCATGCTATTTTGGCTCTCCGCAACACTATCTCGTTGAAAAAAGATAGTGTTGCCAGAGCTGAGAGAAAATTAACTCGGGACTTAAATGCTTTATTATCACTCCAGACATTCAGTATATCAGACATTGATTTTGCCCTCATGCTGAAATACTCCAGTAAATCTTTGTAACGCTTTCTACAGTCATTTTAACATTTTATACAATTTATCTATATTATATCTCACTTGCTTCGCATCATTCCATAATTTTATTTTCAATTTCACCTCTCTGTTTATCGTTAAAGATAAATAAATTATTATTATATTATTATTAGATTATGCGGTGGATGACCATGATACGAGAAGAATAAAAGTGCAGAGAAAGCTAACTCATTTCATTTCATTTTCTTTTAATTTCAAACAGTACATAATCCTTGAATTTTCGGCCTTGTTGAAAGGAACGGTTTGATCGACTGGAACGACCGACATGGTTCGTTGGTCTTAGGAATCTTGAACTAGTGTTAGATCGAAGTTGTTCCTCGCAATATCTTGAAGATGTTCCTCAGGGAATTTTGGCTCATTATGCGCGTCTATAAGTGGTTTTTAGAGGAAAAAAGGAGAGGGAGAGAGAAAGGGAGAGGAGAGAGAGAGGGAGAGAGAGATGGAGAGAGAGAGAGAGAGAGAGAGAGAGAGAGAGAGAGAGAGAGAGAGAGATGGAGGAAGAGGGAGATAGAGATTGCACAATTTGCATTAGAGCATGTATAGGAAATGGGAAGAGGAAGGGAGGAAAAAGTTGAGATATGCAATATGTCCGCCAAACCATAATGGTTTGTAATGGCTTGAATCACCGGAATGGGTTCGATGAAGTTTGATGATATTTCCTAATTGTCTGTGCCTAACAGGGCCTCATAATTGCAAATGTTAAACTGATCTCTGCTGTCAGAAACATTGTTGAGAGCGTCTGGTCTTAAAGCGACACCCCAAGCTAATTTGAATCTCTACGTTCTGGCAATGTTCTCTCGCTTTCTTTATCTACGAGAGAGTAATGCCAATGCGGAGGGTAAAATTAGCATGGGATATTCCTTTAAAGATGGAGACCCTCGAGTTTTTTCGTAATATGACTGTTCGGATAGGATGATAGAGATTCATCGCACGAATCTAAAAACATATCTGATATTGATTCCCGAAATGTTTAAAGTTCAAAGGAATACCCCGAGCAAATTCGACTCTCCGCTCCAGCTACACTCTCCCGCAGACAACGAAAGCGAGAGGGTGTTGCCAGAGTGGAGAGATTCAAATTAGCTCGGGTGTGCCTTTAAAGGGAGCGTTACCTCTTTCAATGGTCTCTTCATTGCGCACACAATTTCTCTGTTCTCTAACAACGAGAGAGCATTGCGCGTCGAAGAGACCATTGAGAGAGGTTACGCTGCCTTTAAAGATCTAGGATCCCTCAATATTAGTAATCGTTACATTGGATCTCTCCATTACCTTCTCTTCCCAATGAAAGACTCCCTCCACCCCTGTCGTAAATGACGCTTGATAAGAACTATTCAATACACAGAGGAGATTCAGGACATTATCTTTACGACTTCTGCTTGACTATGGAGAGGGAGAGGGAGAGGGGAAGAGAGAGAGGGAGAGAGCGAGGGAGAGAGAGAGGGAGAGAGAGGGAGAGCGAGAGAGAGGGAGAGAGCGAGAGAGAGAAAGATAGAGGGAGAGAGAGGAAAGAGAGAGAGAAGAGTCCGAATCGAGGAGCATCACTCCCTCTGTAGTTGACGGAGCATCATCACCGACATGGGAAAGCTGTCTCGTGAGTTTTATCGATTGATTTTGCACATTTTGTTAGAATACCGTACCTAGATTGGACATACCGTACCTTGGTAGACCATATTTTCCGTTTATTTGACATTGATTCACGTAGCGCATCATTTTTTGGCCAAATAGCCAAAAATATAATTTAATATTTTGAACAGTGGAGTGATCTTTGGTGAACGGCTTTGGAGGGGGGATTCTTTTTTTTCTCAACAGCTCATTTTCTCTATTGGTGAAATTGAGGTTGGCGACTGGGATAGTTGACAAAAAAGTTGGCAAATGTCTTGTATGCAAATTCATAGTTGACAATTTCAATATATGAAACTAGAAAACCCCCTTTGTAGTGAATATTCTCTCGCTTTCAGAGCGTCGTGTCAAATTAACATGTCATCACACCCTTTGATCAATCAGTTAATACATAATCAATCAATAGGGAATTAATCCATCAGCATTTAATCAATCAATAAATCAATAAATCAATAGGGAATTAATCCATCAACATTTAATCAATCAATAAATCAATAAATCAATAGGGAATTAATCCATCAACATTTAATCAATCAATAAATCAATAAATCAATATGGAATTGATCCATCAACATTTAATCAATCAATCAATAAATCAATAAATCAATACTCCTACAGTATGCCAACATTTAATCAATCAATAAATCAATGCTGCTACAGTATGCCTTCTGGCCGCGCTCGTTGCGTTCGTCGTGGGACAGGGCAAGCCCGGCGATGTCACCTTCTGTGACAGCGTAAAGATGAACTACTGCACGTCCCAGCTTGGCTCGTTCTGGGGATACTCCCAGCAGCAGTGAGTAGAGATCAAAGATCAGAGATCAAAGATCAAAGATTAGATATTCTCGCAGTCGCTGAATCACAACTTATCCGTGTGCAATTCATAAAAAATCTTAAAAAATCAATACTTCATCTACAGTATCCCATTGATCGTTGCAGGATAAGTAACTTCTTTAAAAAATCAATACTACAGTATCCCATTGCTCGTTGCAGGATGACCAACTTCTTTAAATAAAATCAATACTACAGTATCCCTGTAATCGTTGCAGGATGACCAACTTCTGGAACGATCGTCACGTGTTCGATGACCTCATCACGCGCAAGTACGGCAAGACCACACAGGACTACGTCGACGTATGCAAGTGCGTGAAGATGTTCCCGCGCGAATTCGAATTTGAAAAGCCCGCGTATTTCAAATTCCAAATTTATCTATTGTAGCGGTCTCGCCGAGTTCTACTACTGCATCGGCAAGGACAACATCAATCTCTGTCTCGGAGTCAGTGGACTTACCAGCAATCGTAAGTCGTTGAAGATCAGAAATATCAGAAAGATCAAAGATCAAAGATCAAAGATCAAAGATCACTTCGTTCAGAGATGACTGCCTTCGATGCCTACCAGATGGACGGTATGCTGAACAGACTCCGCTTCGAGTGCGGAGACGCTTTCTATCGTGAGTGATACAGTAAAGATCAAAGATCAACACTGTAGAGATCAAAGATCAAAGATCAAAGATCGATACGGTTGACAGAAAGAAATAGCTTGTTGCTATAATTACTGGATATTGCACGATTAGATTTGTAGACCCTAATAGATACTGTCACACTCTAATCATCTATGATTTGGCGCAATGGAGGGAAACGAGTTAAGATTCTCGTAATAGTGTAATTGAATTGCAGCCGTCATCAACTTCGCCGACGCCACCGAGTGCATTCAGCGTACCAAGATCAACTACGTGCAGAACGTGAGTTTGCAAACCCCGACCAAATTTGAAAAGCGCCGCTCTGACCACACTCTCTCGCTTTCTTTGTCTACGAGAGACTGTGGCCAATGCGGAGAGCATCTTGGGGACTTCATATGCCATGAACAACGACGGGAATTGCCTCTATCGTTTACCTTTACTAAAAATTGCTCTTACCGCTCGTCCATGAAATGTACAACCGCAAAGCTTTTGTCGACGAACTTGACTAGTGTAGGCGAAAACTAGAGGTTGGCAGAGCTCAATGGAGTTTATCTACAACGTTTAAAAAAATTATATAATTACAATATTTTAGTTCGGCGCCGTCACTGATTCGTACGAGAACCAGATCCAGCACGACACCTACGCCAACATCTGCAAGTGAGTCAAAGATCAATGATCAAAGATCAAAGTACAATGATCAAAGATAAAAAATCATATCAACATTCTCAGGAACGCCGTAGGCTTCGTCAAGAACATCACCGCTCTTTACAACAACGGACCCTGCTCTGAGGTCAGTTTATCGATCGGTGGCCGTATCCCACTGACCGTAATTTACCGTAATTTACCGAAATTTACCGTAATTTTACCTACCGTAATCCAATCCGTTACAGTCTCCTCTGCCCAACATCCGCAGCACCGCGCAGTGGTACGGTTGCAACGGCGCGCGTCAGCACGTGCTCGCCCAGTACCGCCACTGCGAGACCTCTATCTCTTGCTAGATCGGTTCCACTCGGGACCCACCATCGTTCGAACTTCGGATTACTGTATTAACTCTAATTATCGATCGTTGATCACCTATGCCACATATCGTTGTTGTAATAAATTCATTTTAGTCTGTGGTTTGGACAGTGTAATTAAATTAATAGCATTAATAGATGTACAAGTATAAGTATGCATGCACTTAAAATATATTTCTTTTGATTTAATAAGTTGACTAGCAATCTGCCCTGTGGTGTTTCGGCCGCTTCATTTAATTTAAGCAAAAATGTTTGTCGAGTGTTTTAGCACGTTCTGATTTTTTGGTTCACAGATTAGTGTGTTGTGATATGGATTGCCTTTGGCACAAATCATTTCCAATTTTTCCTAATCCTCGATTTCCAAAAATATTACAGAAATATTAGTATCGAAGGAGATTATTGCAAGGCTCGGGAGGAAATTTCACCATCGCTTGTAATATGACGCAATTAAAACTGTTACATGCGACTCTTGACTTCCAAAGCTTTCTCTGGTATATTTACAATCTATGGTGAGCGTTAGATACGCCGGTAGTCGTAATATGAAGACAGTGTTTTGTATTCCTGGGTTAAATCGATTGAGATGAAAAATTTCATGATACATTTACGATCCAGAACTACAAAAATGCCCCATTATCCAGGCTGACTCAGGGCCAGTAAATCGTCAAGATCGGTGACGAATAATTACACATTCTTTATCAGACATAACATTTACAATCGGAAAACTTAGTGACTAAGCGGGTACTTAGCGAGAACTTAGTGTCTTAGGGTCTTAATGTCTTAGGTGCGCTTAGAACTTGATCGTGAACTGCTTGCCGGGGACGGTCTTGAAGCTCTTGTCGGTCTTCTCGATGGTGTCGGGCAGTCGCAGTGTGTGTGAGCCATCGGCGTTCTTCACGTGGTGCTGGGCCAGGTGCGCCGAGACTTGGTTCTCTGCAAAGATCAAAGATAAACGATAAAAAAGTCACTATTTGGTATCAATAATAGGCAATATTCAAAGATCAAAGATCAAAGATTAAGAAGACACTACTTGCTATCAATAATAGACCATATACAAAGATCAAAGATCAAAGATCAAAGATCAAAATTAGCGCACGATCGATGGTACACTGCACTTCGTTGTAGCACTGTCCGAATTGATTGGCGACGAACTCCCTCTGACCGCTGCACGCCCACCTGAGAAAATACCTGTTACATCTCATAAGAACGTTTTAAAAAAGAGAATATGCAAATGTTGAGCGTAAAGACACACCCGAGCTAATTTGAATCTGTCCACTCTGGCTTTCTATTCTACTACTCGCTTTCTATTGATAGAGTGTTGCTAGAGCGGAGAGTCAAAATTAGCCCATTGTAAGCCTTTAATGAGACAAGTAGTTGGTGGATGCAGCATTTCATACGAGATAGCACAGCATATTGTGGAATCATTGGCTTACTACTCGTATCGCTTTACCTACATTAATTTAGTAAATATAGTAGTGATCGTCATCCGTGCCCAAATTGTTTGTTTAATGAATAATGGGGAGTGGTGACTGCATTATATCATAAACAAACGATGCCAACAATGTCAGCACACAATAAACTTTAAAATATTTTTAATGATGATGATGACAGCTATTAGAACCGTCGATTATTGTTGATACTTATTATTATTGGTAGCGTTATGTCCTACCATTATCATTAATGAAATAGGCAGACGATGGCTTGTTTTATGACTGTGAAGAAACATAAGAGAAACGATTACGAAACTATGAGCAAAGTCAACGCGTTCGTGTTTCGGCCGTCGGGGTCTAGATGCAAGGTGTGGATAAATGAATTGATCATACCATGTGTCAGTTCCCGTTTCGTCCTTGCATTCTGCCAGATGGAAGGGCACCATGTAGCACAGGCTGAGGGCGCTGGCGTACCTTAAATTGCAGTTATTATATCAGTAATATAGCTGAGCATATTTTAAGTGGGCCTTACGTGCAAGCCTTGGGCGCGTCGTGCTTCACGTTATTGAGGTAGGTGGCGGTGCAGCCCTTCAAGGATTATACTCATTTTTCTAAACACATTTATCGAAAGTATTGGCCACTCTTACTTGGCTCAAAAATATAAAGAAAAGGATCTTGTAGGATTACAATTTATACAAGATTAAAGGGAGCGTTACCACTCTCAATGGTCTCTACATTGTGCACACTATTTCTCTGTTCTATAACAACGAGAGACTGTAGACCGTTTGAGAAAAGTTTGCGTTTTGGGAAAGCACGTGCAACAACACACGAGATCTCATGAAAGAACTTGTTCAGCTTTCTCCAATTTATGAACATGAATATATAACGTGGATAATCATAACTGCTCCCACCTTGAGGTAGTCCTGCGACTGACTGATCGCGTTCTGGATGCACTTGATGCTAGCGGTGAGAATGGCTGAACGCAGTTTTTGGATCATCTCATGAGAACAAATTTGCACGTATTTGGGGATACAAAATTTTCATACAATTGTAATTGCCGATATCGCTATCTGCAATTGCCGATCAACTCTAATGTCATAATACCCTTTAAAGGTCATGTCATCCTATGTCCCTGGTATCAAAAATAAGAAAAGGAATATAAATTTTTAGTGTCACAACTCTTTGGTAATTGCGAAAATAGCCAGTAATAATCGTACTTCCAAGACCGGCTCCGCAGTTGAAATTGTACTCGTCGAGCACTCCGCGTACCGCATACGCATCTTCCTTTGAAACCTGTGAAAATACGAACAATATTATAAGTACACCCACATCATTTTACATATAGTGTTTTTGGGAGTAAAATCACTCTTTTCAAATATGAAAAAAATACTTTTCTCAGCTTTGAGAAGGTCGATGTTGCTTTTATTTTTTTTATTTTTTTAAAGATTATTCACATAATTGCTACACCTACATTGGGATCGGAGAGCAGACTGGCCATTGAGAAGCATTGAGGTCCACCGAGACAGTTGTAGAGGTTGGACAGGGCACTGGAATGCAATAATAAAATACTTTGTTAAAATATCATTTTTTATATAGCAAGCTGAATCAGCATAGTCGTAAAACTATTACCAATAAGCAATGTCGGGGAATCGAATCCTATTCCCCAATTTTCAATTTTCAAAAAGCCCGCCTTAGTCTGATATACCAAGCAAGAATAAAAAGTATTTTTCTTTTTTCGATTTGTGCTTTCAGCCTCTGCACCAAAGAGGAATTAACACATCAAAAGGATGTCTAACAGTTCAATATCTCTTATTTCGTTAGGAAAACGCCACATTTGGGGACGAGCGTTCTAGATTTTTGAGGCAACATTGTGGCCCAACTCACTTGCAGTTATAGACGATCGTATCGACTCCATCATCACGTCCCCACTGAGAAAGGAACCAATTGTTGAGAATTGTGTAGTCCTTGAAGACGCTGCTGATCACCTGTGATTGAAAAATTAAGTGCGAAAATGTTTAAAAAACTTATTTTTTCCGCGATTTTATTGTGACAAGCATCATTTTCTGTCCTAATGCGCTTGGATAAAGTCATAATTTACTAATCGATTGATTTTTTCCATGGCACCCACTGCGGCCAGCCCACAAAAGATTAATACATCGAAATTTCTCAAATTTTCAGTTAGTTTAAAATTTCATCCTCTGCAATTCAAGATGGCTTACAGCTTGATCAGACGAAATATTGAGATAGGTGCCGAAGATGTCGGTGATACACTTGTTCAGACGCACAGTATCACACGTGGTGGGAGCCTGGGAGACGGCCACACCTGAAGTTATTAAATAATTTTAACGAAAGGTCAGTCATTGAAGTCACACCAAGCTAATTTGAAACTGCGCTCTGGCAATAGTTTCTCGCGAACAAAGAATACAAGAGTGTGGAGAGAGCAGAAAGTATCAAATTAGCCTTGGTGTGCCTTTAACCTTTTCTGAAGTCGCGAAAAGAAAAAAAGGTTTTCTTTTGTGCATCGTTTTTTTTTACATTTGAGATAATTTTAAAACGTTTATAAAGTGATCATGAAATTTTTTCAAGGGTTGTTTGAAAAATGCCTGCACTAGTAATGTTTTGCAATATGTCCACGTTTTAAAGGGAGCGTTACTTCTCTCAATGATCGCTTCATTGCGCACACTATTCCTCTGTTCTCAAACAACGAAAGCGTCGAAGAGACTGTTGAGAGAGGTTATGCTCCCTTTAAATAATCGATAACTCACCGATGATTGTCAGTAGTACGGTAAGGGCACGCATGGCTGAATTGAGCGTGGTAGGACGCGTCACTCGTTGTCCGGTCCTATGCTCTCATAACAATTTCTCCATTTCTCTGCCTCTCTGTCTCTCTGTCTCTCTCTCTCTCTCTCTCTCTCTTCACTTTCTCTCTCTCTTCACTTTCTCTCTCTCATTCCTCCTTTTGCCTGCTTGATTTTCGCCCTTATCTGGAGTCGTAAAACGGTAGAAATGGGCGAGTCTTCGAGTTGAGAATCAACGTTGAAGTTGCAAGCACTGACTAATAATTGCGTTTGGTGACGATCCGAGGGGCACTAAAGCAGATGCAACTAGGGACTTCTACATTAGTAATGCCGAAATAAGCCTGAGGATGTGAAACATCATTCCAGCAAGTACTATTTTAGAATGAAGAAGAAACTCCTTCATTTTCGAATTGCAATGTGTTCTATGAAAAAAAATAATTGGGGTCCCGTATTTTTGAAAGCTCTACTTTGCAATATTCATATTTCATTGTTAGGATTAGGATACGTTCACAGATTCTATTAATCATACAAAATGATTTCAGTTTACAATACTCTTTCTGAAAGAAATTCATAGGGAAATTAGACATTCTCCGTTCGAGTAACGTTCTGTGGTGGACAAAGAAAGTGCGTTAAATACACACCCTGAGCTAATTTGAAACTCTCCGCTCTGGCCACACATTCTTTGTCTGCGAGAGAGTATTGCGAATGCGGAGAGTAAAATTAGCTTGGTGTGTGCCTTTAAGTGCCAGAAGAGTGAAATCAACTTGAAATTAACTTAATTAAAAGTGTGCATCTTCAGGTAGATTAATTTCTACTCATAGTCAAATCATATATTTTTTTAATCTGTGTTGTACGTTGGTGTGTAAACAAAGTCCACTTTTCACTTCACTACCCAAGGAAAAAGTCATTGAACATTTTATCAGTCACTATGTACAACATTAACTTCAACAATCTGGTACGACCGTGGTTGATGGAATATCTGAATAAAACATGTAATAAGATAAATCCGAATGTATTAATAATTTTTTAATTACTAATAAAGGCACATTTTGACTGGTATCGGAATGGTGAGCTTTTTGCATTATCTTTCTAGATACACTCGTACAAAATTTCTCTATTATGAAAAGCTTACGATCAGAATTATTCCATAGAACATTAGCGAATTTTCACTAAACCTACACTTTTCGAAAGATTATTAGCAACCAAACAAAAGATTGTATTCAACCGAATCTCAAATGTGCAATCGTTTCGCTACCAATCTCTTCAATTTCCAAATCTGGCATTTCAAAACTAGTAGTCTACTTATCATACCACTTGAAGCAGACATGTAATTCTACTTAACGTTAGACATAAGTCTACTGCAAGTGGTGTCTAATACTGCGAGAATTTTGTCAAATGATCATTCGCTTGTGGTAAACATACACAAAACCTCGAGTCAGTGGCGTATTTTCAGAGAGCAGAGCATCCTTTTCCGAATTCCACTCACCTTCACATGAAACATTTAGCGGCGGCATAAAGATGTTTCCCATATTCTGTTGATCGAGAAATAAATAAATGTCCCCATCACCACCGGTGCATGATAATACGCTCCCAGTATACTGTTCTCCATCATGTTTCGATGCTTTAATTTGTTGGCCAACGGGACATGAAATGGTCGCGTCAACCGAAGGATACAGCATAATAGTTTCTCCGTCGATGGTATGATTGAACACCCACACTGAAATTGCAAAGAATATCTGGACTGACAATGAAAGAAACAAACTAAATTTGCTTTCTGCAAACATGAATAAAAAGGTTTTAAACCCTTAAAGGGGCCGACATATTTGTCAATGGTCTCTTTAGAGATGGAGACCCTCGAGTTTTTTTCGTAACAAATCTGTTCGGGTAGAATGATAGAGCTTCATCACACGAATCGAAATACATATCTGATATAGATTCCCGATATGTTTAAGACACCGGCTCAGTAAGATTCGAGGGTTGAGCCACTGACCCCGGACATCGACCTCACCGATTTGGCTCAAAATTTTTTTGTGGATACCCCCATGAGCTCCCATCACCAAATGGGTATTCATTAGGGCTGGATCCTTGAAACACAGAAGTGGCGGGTTGTCGAAATTTGAAAACTCGATTTTCACCAAAACAAAATGGAGCGACCTAGGATCAATGTTAGTGTCAATTAATTATAAGTACAAATAGACAACAAAAACTCGCTATATGATGGTCCAGATGTCCGATCGCAAACTATTTTTTTTACCTTCTCAAAACATTCTAAAATTAATTAAAATTTTAAAACAAAAAACGGCAGCCCAATTTTTGATTCATTCTATAGAGCAAAAAATTCCGCATCGAATAAGGCAAAAAAATCAAAAATCGATCGACCCGTGTTTTGAGATAAATGAACCTGAAGATGACCCGAAAATATTTTTGTTTTCAAACCCCCTCATGTTTGTACTCATATTGAAGAGCTCGTCGAGTAGAACAACTTTTATGTTGAACGTTTTGTCTGAAACTCATGTACTAGAGAAATACATATGTTTTATTTATTCTCACAGTTTTTCAGTCAATTTAGAGTAAATCGAAAGTAAAATATTTTTTATGCACAAAGTGATTACGCCTATATTATAGAACTCAAAAATCCATACTTAATTAGTTGTTTCACGAAAAAAAATTGTTGACCCCTATGCTGAAAAACATGGCCTCTAAAGTGGTCATGAAAAAAAAGTTGTCGAAACCTTGCCATGTTTATACTCATTTTAAAGAACTCGTCGAGTACATCATTATGATGTTGGTCGTATTCTATGAAAGTCGTTTGTTCTCAAGATACAAGTGATAGAAAAGATTTGGATTCAATAAATCTAAATTCATGTATTTCTCTTGCACAAGAGTTTCAGACAAAACGTTCAATATGAAAGTTGTTCCACTCGACGAGCTCTTCAATATGAGTATAAATATGAGGGGGTTTGAAAACAAAAATATTTTCGGGTCGTCTTCAGGTTCATTTATCTCAAAACACGGGTCGATCGATTTTTTATTTTTTTGCCTCATTCGACGCGGAATTTTTAACTCTATAAAATGAGGCAAAAATTGGGCTGCCGTTTTTCATTTTAAAATTCTAATTAATTTTAGAATGTTTTAAGAAGGTAAAAAAAGCAGTTTGCGATCGGATCTCCGGACCGTTATATATCTAGTTTTTGTTGTCTATTTATACTTATAATTAATCGACACTAACTTTGGTCCTAGGTCACTCCATTTTGTTTTGGTGAAAATCGAGTTTTCAAATTTCGAGAACCCGCCACTTCTGTGTTTCAAGGATCCAGCCCTAATGAATACCCATTTGGTGATGGGGGCTCATAGGGGTATCCACAAAAAAATTTTGAGCCACATCGGTGAGGTCGATGTCCGGCACTACCTGGAATCTCACTGAGCCGTTGTCTTAAAGCTCACTATGCGCATTGAAAGTATAGCTTTCAAGGCGTGTAGACAGCGCCCATCCGATTTGCATACTTTGCTCTCTCATTTTCTCATTGTCCCTTACGAAAATTACCATATAATATAAACGATTTTCCACATGCTTATCGTGGCGGGAGTCAGTCATGCCAACTCATGGGTACGGACTACGCTCTCTCGTTGTAAGAGAACAGAGAAATAGTGTACGCAATGAGGAGTCCATTGAGAGAGGTCACTCTCCCTTTAAGGTTAAGGACCGTAATGCTGCATGCCAACTACGTTTTCTTTCTATAATGCGTAGTAATTGTTATAACCTTCTTAATACCGTAGGTGTTAACTAGAGGTGGTGAGACGAAAACCGGAACGCCTCTCGAAACGGGCGAGAAATGAGTCTAGTTTCGGCAAATGCCAATTACCCTAGCATAACCGGGGCGAAACGACCTCTCATCGACTCGTCGAAATATTTCGTTGTTCCATTGTGTTTGAAACAAAAAAAATGTAGCTAATGTTCCACAATGTTCATGAAACAGTCAACATTCTGAAGTTGAATCTACACACGTACACGAACTCGTTGGCCACGTCACACATCCAATCTGAAAAAAATATAAATATTTTCATAAAAAGCCGGCTAACGAACCTTATCCTTCGGATCTAGTATGTATCCAAACTTAGCGACCCATCTGAAATGTAATGGTAATTTGGATTCATGAAGGAAATTTCATCACGATTTCACATCAAATGTTTGTTTCCTCACAAGGAGTCTCTTTCAGCTTAAGGTGGCGAAAAGTGACGATTTATAGCTCATTTGAAAGCCCTTTCTCTGTAGAATAAGAATGTGTGTTTAAAAAATCCGAAACGGCTGTGTACATGGATTTAAAAATATCCAAAGTTTGAGCAATTTCTGCCTTGAAATTCATGTGTAATGGCTGTTGAATTCCCGTACAATGATGGACTACTTCTCCGCAATCTCTCACCGAGCTAGTGGTGGCGCAGTGGTAAAGATGTCACTTACAATTTTTGCGCTACGGGTTCGATCCCCACCGATGCGACATGTTTTGCACGATTTTTACACTTGTCTTTTTGTACAGTTTCTAAAAATATCTTATTTCTATCATGTCGTACGATCCTATTGTCATGTCTCATCCGTACATTATTAAATAACAGAAAATTCATTTATTACAAAGTGAAATACAAACAATTAGAACAAATCAAACAATCATGTTATTCAGCTACCATGGGCATGAAACAAAAGAACTCCTCGCAATGACTGAAGCGGATCAGCGACATCCTAGGGCACATGGGAGTGTGGCTGGGAGCATATATAGAAAATAGCATAAAGAATAAGAAAAAAGGAGGAAAAATGAAGAAACTTGAAAGATTCTGAAGAATGTATAGCTAACAAGGGAAGTACAAGAAATATCTTTTAGACTTTTGAACGAGACTATTTTTCCTCGATAGTTATAGGTAATATATGAGCGGAACCAAAAAAATTAGCTGCGACCATGAACTTTCAGATTTTATATAATTAATTGAAGTCTGTGAAAAAATTCTTCATTTTTTGAAGAAAAAAACGCACTGTGTAGGCGAGAAACAGGGTATGAAACAAAGCGCTCCTGAAAGAGCACTGAGAATATGGCAGCGTGGTGTAGTGGTAGTGTGTACTCTTCTAGATCAGACTGTGGGTGGTTCGAGTTCACCTATAGACATTTTACTTTTGCTCATTTTTAACAGCTTCGGACTTGTAATTTTTTACTAATTTTTTTCTCTCTCTTTTTTTTTGACTTTCAAAACGTCCGTGTGTGCAGTTTGTTGATGTTGCTGTAATCTGTGAGAGACCCTGTCCCAACTTTCCTTTCATCAAATGTTCGATATGTGATCGTCGATTGTGCTAGAATTGCATTGTCGACTGCTAGCATTGTTGTTGAAATATTACATGACATGTAAAATTTTAATAATTTGTTTTGTAGATAAATTTCGTAGGAGTTATTAGATGCAAAATATATTGGAAATAATGAAAAAAAGACAATGAAATAGCAACAACTTGCACGAACGCATGAACGTTCTGAAAGTGAAAAAGATCTGAAATTAAAAAAAAAATTCCATCGAAAGTACAAGTCCGAAGCTGTTAAAAATGAGCAAAAGTAAAATGCCTATAGGTGAACTCGAACCACCCACAGTCTGATCTGGAAGAGTACCCACTACCACTACACCACGCTGACATGTTCTCAGTGCTCTTTCAGGAGCGCTTTGTTTCATACCCTGTTTCTCGCCTACACAGTGCGTTTTTTTCTTCAAAAAATGAAGAATTTTTTCACAAACTTCAATTAATTATATAAAATCTGAAAGTGCATGGTCGCAGCTAATTTTTTGGTTCCGCCCATATATTACCTATACCTATCGAGAAAAAATAGTCTCGTTCAAAAGTCTAAAAGATATTTCTTGTACTTCCCTTGTAAGCAATTGATTGGACAGGGAAGGAAAGAAGAGTCAGATTATAGAATTACTCATTAACTTACACGTTTGTTATTCAATTCTTTGAGCGTTGTTCTTTGTTTCATCGATATTTCTGAAATACGTTGAATCTTTCAACCAACACTGACAAACTTTCAGACAGATTGGATGCATGGATATCAGTAAGCATATTGGAAATTTTTTTAAAAATATCAAAGACAAGTGTAAAAATCGTGCAAAACACGTCGCATCGGTGGGGATCGTACCCGCAGCGCAAAAATTGTAAGCGACATCTTTACCACTGCGGTGGGAGAGCGCGGAGAAGTAGCCCATCATTGTACGGGAATTCAACTGCCATTACACAGGAATTTCAACGCAGAAATTGCTCAAACTTTGGATTTTTTAAATCCATGTACAGAGCCGTTTCGAATTTTTTAAACATTCATTCTTATTCTACAGAGAAAGGGCTTTCAAATGAGCTATAAATCGTCACTTTTCGCCACCTTAAGCTGAAAGAGACTCCTTGTCAGTGAAATTTAACTCCACAATCACCTGTTTGAATCTTCGTCACAGGAGAAACCATCGACCGGAGCTCTAATATCGGTTTTTGAGCTCACCTGGAAATTTGAATTTAAAGCACAACCCGAAGTAATTTTACACTCCGCTCTGAAAACACTCTGATAACGCGAGAGAGCATTGTCAGAGAATTCTTGAAAATCACTTATCCCTTACATAACAGATATGTTACGGGTTTGCATAGACATTCGAGGGTCTCCATCTTTAAATGATTTTTGTATATTTACCTCAAAATCTCACCCAGAAAATACTTCCGGAATTTCTACAGCGTAGAGAACCTCTATTATTTTCAAAAGCTGAGTCAGTAAATGTATATTCTTCAGGCACATCTGCGGGCAAGAGAGTAATATTTGGAAAGTCACATGATGTTGCTGAAAACGAAGTTGTTAGGGTATTTTACAGTCAGAGATATTAAAACGCTTACCAATGTGAATATAGGTCGATATTGACACCAGAATAAAGATCGGCTTCATGGCTGTGTTCCTCACTATGAGTCGAACGCTTTTATACTATTTTAACGTAATATATTCGCCTCTGGAGCTGAAGAAATAGCGAAAAACTATTAGAGAACATAGACGAACAGAGTAAAAGAGGGAAGATTCTAGACATGATACACGTATTTTAGGATACAGAAGGCCCATGTGATTGCATAACGCACCGGAAAGGACACTTATATGGAAGAAACAAGAGCCACATTCGATGAATTTCTTACATTGTTCTCTATCAAAAGAAAAGAATGCAGTGTACTGGTGAGATTTTGCCTGCTTGGAGAGAATATCTAGTCAAAAATTGAAACCTAATACCAAATTTCTACAGTTTTCAAAACATGCCTATTTCTCTGAATGGGCCTGATCGATCATTGATGTTTCTAGCGAGCAAATCAGCATAAAAATAGTAGGTAGACTAACTTTTACTTTTTTTCTTACAGTTTATATCGATATACAAAGACATTGATAAACGAATACTCTGGATGATGCTCTATCGTAAAGTAAAAGTAAATAAACACGTTTTACACACTCTCTCGTCTATTTCTTTTCATTTCGTGACTTTTCAACATGAGTGACATGACATGAGGTTGATTAGATATTATGGAAATCTTGTTTGATGTCAACGCTTCGGATACCACTCGGTTTCTCCAAAGTTTCCGAGGGACATGGCCGCAAAAATCATGTCCTTCATCTTCATAACTTACACAAACAGTAGCAACTTTTAAGGAAAGTAGAGTGAATGTCCGATTTCCATACTTGGCTCTCCCAATTTCCAATTGTCCTTCACGCCATTTGCCATATAACATAAACATTATGCTCCGTGTTAATCGTGGAGAGTAAGTCATGCAAGCTCAAGGGTTTCTTTCTTTAAAGCGACACCCCAAATCAGGGATGTGCATTTTTCGTTTTTCGTTTTTTTTCTATTTTTTTTCGATTTTTCGTTACTTTCTTGAAAAAGTTTTTCGACGAAACTTTTTTCGAAAATAATTCGAAAAAATCGAAAAATGCTTTAACATAAAAAAAAACGTGAATTTTTAAAAATTTATGACATTTTTACAAAAAAAATATAAAATAGTAATAAAAAATTGCAGCTTCAATTAAGAATCGCACAGTTGCAATTCTTGTGTTTCCATTATATCAATAGTAAAATGTATCGCGTTAATGATTTCGCACGAGAAAACACTGTTTAAATATATTTTTCGAATTTTTCGCTTTTTTTTCGAAATCAAAATTCGAAATTTTTTCGTTTTTCGATTTTTTTTCGAAATTCTTTTTCCGCACATCCCTGCCTCAAATAAATTTTAAACTCGCCGCTCTGGCCATACTCTCTCGCTTTCTTTGTCTACGAGAGGGCATTGCCAATGCGGAGGGTAAAAGTAGCTTGGGGTGTGCCTTTAACGAAGTGAAACATCATTCCAGCAAGTGATGTAAAAAGAATGAAGAAAAAGCAAGTGTTCGTACGAGATAGAAGGGCACAAACTCTTAGCTTTTCTGGTAGATTAATTTCTACTCATAATCAAATCATACAGTTTTTAATCTTATTTATTCTATTAGATTCGTGTGTGTTTGTACGTTGGTGTGTAAAGTCCATTACTCAAAGAAAAAAAGTCATTGAATATTTTATCAGTCACTCAGTGCAATATCAACTTCAACATTCTGGTACGACCGTGGATGATGGAATAGCTGAAAGAAACATCTAATAAGGAATTCAAAAATATTTTTAAAGCCCCAGCCCCCGAACTAATCTTACTCTCCGCTCTGACAACATCCTCTCGTAGACAAAGAAAGAGAGAGAGTGTTGCCAGAGCGAAAAGTAAAATTAGTCACATTATAACTGGACAGGATAGGATGAGATTTTTGTGAATTTTCACTACGCGTACACTAATAGTGAGTTTATTTAGCTATCAACTATTGTATTTAGCTATTGTATTCAACCGAATCTCAAATGTGCAATCGTTTGAGCGGCGAGATTGTTCCCATATAATGCTCCATGCATCACCCAATTCCGCTCACCTTCACATGATACGTATGCGTACGTCTCTTCATCGCCCAACTGCTGTTCATCGAGATGTATAAATTTATCGTCGTTGCATGTTAATACTTTCCCAGTGCGTGGCTCTCCATCTGGGCCAGATGATCCTTTGACTTGTTGGCCAATAGGACATGAGAAGTTCGAGTTAGTCGGGACAGAAACAAGGAGATCGTTTCCGTTGATGATATGCGTGAGCCAGCACACTGAAAGAGCATTGAATATCGGTGCTCAAAGAAAAAATACTAAATATGCCATTCTGTAATCATTATAATAAAAATGTTTCAAACCCTCACATTTATGAGAACGGCTCGGTAAGACTCGACCATTTTGACCCCTCCCTCCCGGACATTCGCGAGGACTTTCGATCTTGGCCTCAATACTTTCATCATAGACACATACTGGGGGAGACCGATGAAAGTTGTAGTGAAAATGCTCTTAGGCTCAAACCCGACTCACATATGTCTCATTAAATAAAAAAACTTTTCAAATCGTGATAGCTAGCACTTTTATTTCTTTTTATTGGTGAATAACATGTCATGCACCCTTATAAACACAGCTGAGCAGTAATATCATATCGTTCTGAATATGTTTTTTTCATGTCTGATTTTCAGAATTTCTTCTTCTATCCTCGTTGAACAGATAGCGCAAGTAATGACATAGTGCATATTGTAGCATATTGTAAATCGGTTAGAAGGTGGCGTACTGCAACCAAAGCTGTACCATTGTTATCAGTAAGAGTGTACGGTATTGGTCTATCGTAATCGTCAGGAATCGCGAACAGAGTTTTCTTTCAGTCGATCCATGATTTTCAACCGTGGCATGGTTGAGAATGGCTGAGGTCGAAAAATTCATGATGATCCCAGACCAAATACTATTTGCTATTATATCAACAGTGAGCCAACTTTTATTTTTATCGATTCCATAACCCGAACTACTTCCGATACCCCTGATATAGAGCAAAAATGTCATAACTCTGTATTCAGTGAAGTTGCAGGCCCCAGACTTGGCAGATATAATAGTACATGGGTGATACAAAACGTGGCTGAGTATGAGCTCGATCCGTTGAATTTTGAGAAATTTCGAAAAAATATTTTTCTCATTTTTCGAGGTACAGGAAGTACCTGCTCAGGTTATCTTGTATTCTTTTTAACAGCTAGGTGCCTTCTATATATAGTAGACAACAGTTTACCATTGTTTCAAGAAATATAGAGTTCTTCGAGAGAAGATATAATTGGGGAAAGGAGGCAGAAAACAGTTAGAATTTTTTTGAACGATATTTTCGAAATTCTTAGCATTTGTTCGATTAGGCTCAGAAATTACCACGACAATTATCATGAAGAGGAAAGATGATCTCTATAATAGAATGGCTATCGATCCTCTTTTAGTCTCAGAAATAAATCATATTAATTTTTAAATGGCCTGAAAAAAAAACTATTTTCGCCTCCTTTCCCCAATTATATCTTCTCTCGAAGAACTCTATATTTCTTGAAACAATGGTAAACTATTGTATACTATATATAGAAGGCATATAGCTGTTAAAAAGAAAACAAGATAACCTGAGCAGGTACTTCCTGTACCTCGAAAAATGAGAAAATTAATTTTTCGAAATTTCTCAAAATTCAACGGATCGGGCTCATACTCAGCCACGTTTTGTATCACTCATGGATTATTATTTCTGCCAAGTCTGGAGCCTGCAACTTCGCTGAATACAGAGTTATGACATTTTTGCGCTATATTAGGGGTGTCGGAAATTTCGATTTTCTCATAGGAATGAATTAGCTCGAATGGCTCACATAGCGGATTCAACTCCTCAGTAAATGTTGTTCATACACTGTTAACAACAAGCCTCAGAAAAATCCAACTGAGGAAATAGTCTTTGCTGAGTAAGTACTAATTGGTTGCATCATCACTACGAAATAATTCGACGAGTAATTATTACAACGGGACTAGGATATGATGCCCACATGGCCCATACTAACCTACCAAAACATGAGCCCTATTCCTCATCTGAGTCAAAAGTTATGGCAATTCAAAAAATGCGCCGCTGACTTTTGGCTGCTACTGTATCTCACATTCAGTTGCAATTCTCGATGCTTCAGAAAAGTTGCATTTTCAAGGCTACACAATTGTCAGGGCTACAATATGTACCATGTCAATGCTTGCCGTCTCTCTTTAACGAGGATAGAAGTGGAAAAATCTGAAAATCAGATACGAAAAAACATATTCGGAACGATATGATATTACTGCTCAGATCTGTTTATAAGGGTGCATGACATGTTAATCACAATAAAAAGAAATAAAAGTGCTAGCTATCACGATTGAAAAGTTATGAATTTTTCAATTTTTTACTTATAATTAATGCGACTTATGTGAGCCGGGTTTGAGCGTAAGGGCATTTTCACTATAACTTTCATCGGTTTCCCCCCGGTATGTGTCTATGATGAAAGTAGGGTTAGATCCATAGTCCTCGCGAATGTCCGGATCATTCTCGAATGTCCGGATCAGTCTTACCGAGCCGGTCTCTTAAGGACTGTGGTTATAATCAGGGGTGTGCGGGAAATATTTTTCGGGATATTTTCGGGAAAAATATTTTTCCTGGAAGTTGGGAAATCGTCATATTTCGGGAAAATCTCATTTTTTGCTTTTAGCTCATATACGTATGTACATATGCCCACTTTTCTATTCAAATTTGCATTTTGCAAGCATTTATGAATAAAAGATATGTATTCTGATCTGCTCATAGTTAGCTGAAATTCGCACTTAAATCCTTTTGACACACATTTTGGTAATTGTTCTTCGAATGCAATAGGTCTATACTATCAATATGGATTGTTCGAAAACTTCCATTTAGAATCATATTTTACGCTTTGATTTCTCAAAATATGCGAAAATTTTCCAATACTACACATTTAAATTATTTTTTTCACTGAAAAATCATTGATTCAGGAATCGGGAAATCAGGAAATACATTACGAAATACAAATTCGGGAAATTTTTCACACCCCTCGTTATAATGTTGTGCATGCCAACTGTGTTTCTTTCTATGTATGCTTAGAAGGGAAGTCTTTTATGTCTCAGTGAGACTTTTGAATGGGAGTATTTTTCCTCGATTTGTATACATATATAGGTAAAATATGACAGGAGCCAAAAAATCATCTGCTGCCATTTTCAGATTTTATATGATTAATTTTAATTTTGTGTAGTAGACTCGACGGATATCCTGTCAGAATTTGATACCAATTCCAGTGATATATGTCACTAATCATAACTCCATGGTGAGTCCTTAGCATTCCCTTGTAAGTTTTCACTGCTCTTTTAGGAGCTCCTTCTTTCATATACAGTAGCAGCCAAAAGTCAGCGGCACTTTTTTTTAATTGCCATAACTTTTGACTCAGATGAGCAATAGGGCTCATGTCGTTGTTATCATTACTCGTCGAATTATTGCGTAGTGATGATGCAACCAATTAGTACTTACTCAGCAGAGACTATTTCCTCAGCTGGATTTTTCTGAGGCTTGTTGTTAACAGTATATGAACAACATTTACTGAGGAGTTAAATCCGCTATGCAAGCCATTCGAGCTAATTCATTCCTATGAGAAAATCGAAATTTCCGACACCCCTGATATAGAGCAAAAATGTCATAACTCTGTATTCAGTGAAGTTGCAGGCCCCAGACTTGGCAGATATAATAGTCCATGAGTGATACAAAACGTGGCCGAGCATGAACCGGATCCGTTGAATTTTGAAAAATTTCGAAAAAATATTTTTCTCATTTTTCGAGGTACAGGAAGTACCTGCTTAGGTTATCTTGTATTCTTTTTAACAGCCAGATGTCTTCTATATATAGCAGACGACAGTTTACCATTGTTTCAAGAAATATAGAGTTCTTCGAGAGAAGATATAATTGGGGAAAGGAGGTAGAAAACATTTTTTTCACGATATTTTCGAAATTCTTAGAATTTGTCCGATTAGGCTCAGAAATTACCATGACAATTATCATGAAGAGGTAAGATGATCCCTGTAATAGAATAGCTATCGATCCTCTTTTAGTCCCAGAAATAAATCATTTTAATTTTTAGATGGCATTGAAAAAAACTATTTTCGCATCCTTTCCCCAATTATATCTTCTCTCGAAGAACTCGATATTTCATGAAACAATAGTATACTGTCGTCTACTATATATAGAAGACATCTTGCTGTTAAACACAATAGAAATTAACCAGAGCAGGTACTTTCTGTACCTCGAAAAATGAGAAAAATAATTTTTCGAAATTTCTCTAAATTCAACGGATCGGGCTCATACTCGGCCACGCTTTGTATCACTCATGGAGTAATACATCTGCCAAGTCTGGAGCCCTGAATACAGAGTTATGGAATTTTTGCTCTATAACAGGGGTGTTGGAATTTTCGATTTTCTCATAGGAATAAATTAGCTCGAATGGCTTGCATAGCGGATTCAACTCCTCAGTAAATGTTGTTCATACACTGTTAACAACAAGCCTCCGAAATTCGAGCTGGGGAAATAGTCTCTGCAGAGTAAGTACTAATTGGTTGCATCATCACTACGCAATAATTCGACGAGTAATGAAAACAACGGGACTAGGGTATAATGCCCACATGGCCTATACTAACCTACCAAAACATGAGCCCTATTGCTCATCTGAGTCAAAAGTTATGGCAATTCAAAAAAAGTGCTGCTGACTTTTGGCTGCTACTGTACATACTGCTTGTAGCCTACGCTGTGTGATTTTTTTTCAAATTTTAAAAAAAATATTTAAAAAAATTAAAATTAATTATATAAAATCTGAAAGTGCATGGCAGCAGCAAATTTTTTGGCTCTTATCATATTTTTTCTATATCATTAGAGTAAAAATACTCTTATTCAAAAGTCTCACTGAGAAATAAAAGACTTACCTTGTTAAAGATGGTGGCCCGCGAATGTTCAGATAAATCACTACACCCCTCTTGTGCGAATGCAAAGTGATATGCGAAGAGTTAGCTCAGCCTCTCGTCTATCCCATAGCGCAGTGGTAAACGTTCAGACTCGTTACCCGTTTGACGCAAGTTCGAAACCTATTGCAGAATTTCCTCAATTTTCAAAAAGCGCGCCCTTCCCTGAACCGGGCCTGATGGTTCATTAATGTTTCTAGCGATCAATAGACTAAATCAGCACAAAATAAATAGTGTACTGTACGTAGAATAAATTTTGCTACCTTTCTGTCTTCACAGTCTGTTCACGAAAATATTCGTGGGACACCACCTTTAAAGAAGAGGAACCAGGAGATTTCGGGTGCGCTATTATCATGCCTTACGAGGGAGATAGGAAGAGGCATTATATTCACTATTAGAATTGTGAGATTGACCGCTCATTATCAGTGGTTAGTAGTTGGCGCTTGTAACCGCTCCACAAGGGTTCGATTCCCGTTTGCAATTTTCAATATCTCTATCCTTCATATTTGAAAATGCGCGCGCTCTCTCAGGATTTCTAGGGGTAACAACGTAGTTTGAGCTCTGATTACGGTATTTCGAGGTATCTATAATTTTAGAGAAAATTGTTTTTGGATACAGGGAGATATGATCTATAGTTCTGCCTGGCCAGTTTGGTCACGAAAAAACTCGAGAGTCTCCTTCTTTAATAATTGTTTTAATATCGGGGGTGCTAACTATAAGTGTTGCGATGATGTTCTACCCTGTAGAGCTAGAGGGGTAAACTATTATGCGTATAAAATGTACTTGCATAAGAAAATGACACTGTGCTCTAAACAACGGAAGTCGCTCAAAGGCTAGATCTCGCCCCGCCTCTCGATTGTCTCTCCGCTGCCTCTCACATAACCTTGACCTTCGCCGCGCGCTATTTTATATATTAAAAAAATGTTCTTAAATCAGTCAACATTCTCAAGTTGAATGTACGTACTTTCCTGAGTCGCTCTTTCCAGCACACATCCAATCTGTAAAATATAACGTATTCTCATGACAAAAAACCGACAAACGAACCCTATCATCCGGATTTAGTGGGTATTCAGGATCAACGACCCATCTGAAATGTTATGCTCAGTGGGACGAAAGAAATGTCGTCACGATTTTCGATCAACTACTTTTTTCCTACAATTTAACTTCACGATCACCTTGAATCTTTGCAGTTGATTGTATTGATAGGCCCTTTAAGACCGGTTTTTGAGCTGACCTGGAAACATAAAAAATAGCAGAATCCGAGTTAATCTCCGCTCTGACAACACTTTCTCGCAGACAAAGAAAGCGAGAGATCATTGACAGAGTTCTGGCAGGATGATTGAATATGTTCGTCCATCTCCCGGACCCTACTAGGGTGGTGAAAATGACTCATGAATATTCATTTCTATGGTGTAAAATGAGTGGCTCACTTTTCTTGCGATTATTCATTCCAAGTGACAGTTGACCGGTCTCCCCTGCGAATATTCGCTTTTTTGCGAGTCGAAGTGAGTCAAGAAAATTTGGTGAAAGGAGGGCTGACATGAGAAAGCGGTCTGACTCGCACTCGACTCGCTTTTTTTGACTCATTCGCATTGACCTCTCTTCTAACAACTCATTCGTCGAGAGAGCGGTCGTAAATGCCTCTCCCGTGAATACTCACTCTAGACCGCTAAAGTGGACGAATAATCATGAATCATTTTCGCCACCCTAGAACCTACTACGTTTTGGCCACTCAGAGCATAACATGAGTGGCCAAAACGATTGATTTAGGTTCATTGCAACTATCCTATGAGACATACATGTAGAGTAGAGATCCGTATTCGTGCATTTGCGCGATCGGATCGACAATGTTCGATGTTAAAATGGTGAGTCATTCTGCGCGATTTGATAAATAATTTCGTGCTAAGTAGTGCACTTGGGCATCATTTTAAAGCCATTTTCAGGCTTTATATTGGTTGTTTTTAACCTCAACCTAAGGTAGTGGGTTAACTTTTTTGCGGATCTCTAATGTACAGTATAGCCAAAAAGTCAACACTTTTATCATTTTTTTGTAACTTTTGATAAAGGAAAGCATTAAATCTGATCTTTAGAGTAAATGCTCATAATATATCAAGGAATAGAGTCATGATGTGCTGGTGTGATTAGATTGGTTCACTGTTGCGTAGCGATGACGCTATCAAAGTGCACTTTTTTGAGAGTTTATATTTCTTTAGTGAAAAGTGCTGCTCTTCTGGAACATTGTGAGAGTGGAAACACCATTAGGGCTGCACAATCAACAAAATCGGAATGGTTCTGACACCTATTTCAAGCTGTAGCATGTTTGATAATTAATCAACAATCTTTAAAACTCAACTTCTAGATGTTCTAGCGTTCTAAGTGCCAAAATCATGCTAGTGGCGAGTGATTATTAGCAGATTATGGTAGTCATAGCTCGTCATTCGCCCTCAGGGAATGACAAAAAATTTTTTTGGAAGGACTGATTTTGAGCCCTACCGTTCAGATGACAGGACTTTTAAAATTATGGTTCCTCCGAAGGCAGCTTTTCAATCGATTATAAAAGTATTTTTTTCTTTTATTTTAGTTTAGTTCTGATTCCATTCAAACCCGCAGCAAACGATGTGCTGACAAGGGAATCCCCGGAGGCCACGCTCACCGATCAGGTCCAAATTTTTACTGGGGGTGCACCTCATTTACGGATTAGGTTTAGCGGTGTCGGGAGCTGCTTATCTCTTCTTCGAAATTTTAAAATTCATTTTAAAGATGTGAGTTATCTTCTGAGGTTTATTCAACTTCAGCGCGTAGCGTGAGAGAGAGAAAATGCACGAATATAAACATAACATGCCACCAGCATCACTTTCGCACTTAGAACGGGTCGTTATCACATCTAGAAGCTGAGTTTTAAATTTTGGGGATCAAATTTCAAATACGCTACTGCTTTAAATTAGAGTCAGCGCCATTCCGATCTCCTCGACTGTGCTGCCCTAGTGGGTGTCTCCACTCACTTTCAGAAGAACATGACTTTTCACAAAAGAATTTTAAAAAAAATTGAAATAAAGAGTAGTTCCATAGCTACGCAACAATGAATTAATTTAATTACGCCAACACATCATTGTTGTATTCCTTGATAAATTATATACATATATAGACTCAAAAGACCAGCATGCTTGCTTTCATGGATCAAAAGTTATAAACATGAATATCCATTTTGTGATCGGGGCTCGTATGCACAAATATTTTATAATGCACCGTTACATTTGCCTTACGTGCCTACGCCGTAACCCCCTCCGCCGCCTCTCCGACGCGGCGGAGGGGGTGACGGCGTAGGCACGTAAGGCAAATGTAACGGTGCATAAGCCAAATCGGAGAGATCGATGTCCGGCAATACATATCTGGAATCTCACTGACAAGCCGGTGTCTTAAATGATGTTTCTCAAATATTTCCATCAAAATCTCACCCAGAAAATACTTCCGAATTTAGCACATCCGAGCACAGTGTCTTCACCATTATTATTTTTTACTTCTAAAGCTCTATCAGTAAATATATATTGATGATCTGGCACATCTGTTCGCAAGAGAGTGGCATTTGGAGCTTCACATGTTGTTGCTGAAAACGAATTTGTTAGGGAATTTTTCAGAAAGAGATATTAGAACTTACCGATGTGAATATAGACCGCTAGCGACACCAGAATAGAGATCGTCTTCATGTCTATGTTCCTCAATAGGAGTCGGCCGCTTTTATATGATTTTAGCGAAATATAATTGCTTCTGGAGATGAAAAAATAGCGAGAAATTATAAGAAAACGGAGGCGAACAGAGTGAAAAAAAGCATTCAGGAGTTGATATTGATATTTTATGATTCAGAAGGCACATGTGATTGCTTCATAAAGCACCGGAAAGGACACTTATCTTGAAGAAATGAGAGCCACATTCGATGCATTTTTGCTTACATGAATTTATAACCAATCGATATATTTTTTATCTATAAAAGCAAATATTATTAAATAAACACAAATATGCCCAGTGCAGTAGCAAACTCGACTTAGACTCGTCACCCCTTCGTAAGTTCGAAACCTAATCCCGACTTTCTCCAATTTCCAAAAAGTGCGCCTTTCCCCGCACGGTCATGATATTTCATTGATGATTCTAACGAGCAAAACGTTGAATGTGCATAAATAAATATTTAGTAAGTAATGGTAAGTAGAATAACTGTTGACTTTCTCAGTTTATTCAGAATTTAAAAAAAAGATGTTGATAAACGACTGGTCTGCATCATGCTCTATAGAAAAGTGAAGGAAAAAAAAGAAAAAAAAACTCTCTTCGTTTTACACACTCCTTCGCCTCTTTCTTTTTTTTTCATTTCGCGACTTTTGACCGTGACTTGAGTGACTGATTAGATATTATGGAAATCTTGTATGATGTCAACGCTTCGGATACCACTAGGGTTCTCAAATTGTTTCATAGGACCAGGGCCGCAAAAATTATGTCCGCCAGCCACATAACTTACACAAACATAGTGATATTACCGAGCATCGCTTAGCCTAGCTGGACTTATTTTATTTTATGTAAAAGTTTTGTGTAACATTTACATTGAATAGACAAAATATAATGAAATAGTTTTTCAAATAAAATTATCGAGAAAAAAATTGAAAAAAAACACTGATAAATGTTGTTCAATTCATCCATTACTTCACTGATTTATCAATAAAGTTAACATATTTACAAGGGTACGGTAGCATACAGTGAAATCGTATTGGGGTCAGGTTACGGTAATCTCTCGTTGTCGTACGGTGGTTACTGTAATTGTCAAAAAAACGATTATGATCTATGCTTGGGAAGCGTAATCTAGTATTATGTATAGATAAGGCGTGTGAGGTAACGTGAATAAAGCTTCTAAAGAAAAACGAAACAAAATATTATTAGGGAGAATATGAAAAAAGCACCAAATTAATTCAGTGAGGAGTTTCTAACTTACCTTGGAACGTTAGTTAGAGCGAAACTCCAAGCTAATACGAAACTCTACACTCTGGCCAAACTCTCGCAGATAAAGATCGCGAGAAAGTATTGCCAGAGCGGATAGTCAGATTAGCTGGGGAATTAAGTTGGGAGAGCGCTACATCAGCCAACGTTCCCTTCAAGTCGACAGAGAATAGAGAAATAGTGTGTGAATTAGGGTGGCGAGAATGACTCTTCACTCACCTGTTTTGCCTCCCTCCAACTGGTGAGCAGTCTCTCTAACTGCTCACTCGTTCCCCCTGGCAGCCGTTCGCTGAGGTCACAAGTGAGTCGAAAAAAACAGTTCTTTTTCGATTCACTTGGGTTTTCTCTGCTCTGAGTGGTCGAAATGTGCAAATGTGAATATTTTTGGAATCTACATGTCAGTGGCTATTCAACAAGCATAAAATCGACTGTCAAAGTACACTTTTAAATTTCGTTGATTTCTCATGTAATGAATACTATCAATTAGAGAGTCTCTCAGAAGACGATGAAGAAGAGTTTTAATTGTAATTCGAGTTTTCTGTACTAACATAATAAAAATATATGATATTATCATAGTCTGATCCGAATTTATGGCATGCATAACATGACAAATCAACGAAATTTAAAAGTGTACTTTAACAGTCGATTTTATGCTTGTTGAATAGCTATTGGTGTGTAGATTCCAAAAATATTCAGATGTGCACATTTTGACCACTTTGACTAGAGAAAACCCAAGTGAATCGAAAAAAGAATTGCTTTTTTCTGCTCACCAGTGTTTTTCTGATCTCATTGCAAGTACTTGACGAGAGAGAGGTCGTAAATGACCTCTCTCGCGAGTACTTGCACAAGACTGCCAGGGGAACTGGTGAGTGAAGAGTCATTCTCGCCACCCTAGTGTGAATAGGAGATTTGAGGCGCTCAAGTTCAACATTGATTAGATATATGGGCAAGATGAGCCATTGTAGAGCATAATAGGGTAAACGTATTGCAAGTACGAAATATGAAATGAGAACATCGACGTTGCATTTGGGTCTCTTCGGTTTCGGTTAGGGTTAAGGTTATGGTTTTGATGGTAGAGAATAGAGAAATAGTACTAGAAACGTAAGAGACCGCTGATACCTTAGCATGATTGAAATGGACAACAGAAATGGTCAATAATATGAGAACAACTTAACATTTTTTAAATGTTTTTGGTGTGAGTATAATAGATATGGTAAGCACAAGGGTTAGCAGCTAACTATGGGTATTATAGTGTTGGGTAACAATATATGGAAATTGCCAGATTAGGTCTGGGCGGTGCCATTGTTAGCGACGTTAGCGGCTCCATTGGCCTCGGTTCCTGGTACATTCGTACCATTGGTAACACCGTTGGCACCAATATCGGTACCATTAGCGGGACCAGATACGGTAGTTCCGTTGGTAACTCCGGCAACGGTAGTGTGGCCTACGGTAGAGTGACGGGCACTGCCAACGACACTACCGGTCACACTGCGGGTGAGGGTACCCATGGTCTTTCCACGTCCACTGTGTACGTCGAGAAGGATGCAGTGACGGGATAAGGGTGAACCAGCCTGAATATGAAGGTCAGCTTGTTTTTATCATATTTACATACATTTCATACTGATAAAGTATACTCTTTGACATTTTAACAATATTTGTAAACATTAAAAAAACACATTTCACACATATTTTCTTATTGTATGAAAATCAAATTGTGATTTATGTTCAAAATATAAATTCTTGAGAAGGATAGAATAAGGAATAATAACCTTGGCCAGCTCACTGCAATCCATCGCCCATAGCTCGATGCCAGAGCCTTGCAGGACATTGTATTTCTGAAAGATCAAAGATCAAATCCTAAACTATTAGGGATAAACAAAACAGCTTAAATATTAATCAAAATCGATTACATATGTATTATTATTTGCTTTGACAGCGCTCTCTCGTGGACGAAGAATCGAGAGATTATGGCCAGAGCGTAGAGTTTTAGATTTCGTTTGTGTGCCTTTAAGGGGAGCGTTAATTCTCTCAATGGCCTCTACATTGTGCACACTATTTCTCTGTTCTCTAACAACGAGAAAGCGTGAAGAGACCATTGGTCTCTTCGACGATTACGCTCCCTTTAAAGGGACAAAGACGTACTGGGTCCTTGATGTCGGCCCTGAATATCAGACGATCGTTGACGTTGATGCATCCTACGGCGGCCTCATCGTCTAAATAAATAAATAAATAAATGCGCTTGTAGCGGAAACTCGCTTCGCGTTCAACTCTCTGGAAAAGTTGGTAAGTGTTAGACTAAAGATCAAAGATCAAAGATCAAATATTACAGAGGATCAAATATTATACATCTGAAAAAATTTCATGGAATTCTATCAAAGATCACATATGTTCGGAGAGAAAAATCCTTGAAACAGTTTTGCTACTGAATCTAGTAGGCAGAAAACCGAAAGGTGGTGCGCAAAAATGATTTAAAGCATTATCAAAAGCATACCTCCAATCAATAATCTAGTATAGAATGTTCATCTGACCATCATTCATCATCATTGGCTATTATATGATGATTGTGCCTATTATAATTTATCGATCGATTATGTATGATCTACTAGATGGACACGATACCCACTGTAGAAGGGTGACGAAGGTCAGGTGAGATTACATTGAGAATATTTTATAGATGGAGACCCTATAGTTTTTTCGCAATATGACTGTTTGGATAGAATAAGAGAGATTCACCACACGAACCGAAAGAGATATGATATTGATTCATAATATGTTTCAAGCTTTCTATGCGTATTGAAAGTAGCAACTTTTAAGGCAAGTAGAGAGTGAATTTCCGATTTCCATACTTGGCTCTCTCAATTTCCCATTGTCCTTCACGATATTTACCATATAATATAAACATTATGCTCCGTGTTAATCGTGGAGAGTCAGTAATGTAAGCTCAAGGGTTTCCTTCTTTAAAACGACACCCCAAATAAATTTTAAAGTAGAGTGTGTGTCCGATTTGCATACTTGGTTCTCTCAATTTCCCATTCACCTTCACGCCAATTACCATATCATCAAGCTCAGTGTTAAAGAAGGGGACCATCGAGTTTTTTCCGTGACTAAACTGGCCATGCAGAAATATAAATCAGATCTCCGTGAATGCAAAAGCAATTTTCTCTAAAAATTTTAAACTCCCCGCTCTGGCCATACTGTCTCGCTTTCTTTGTCTACGAGAGGGGAATACCAATGCGGAGAGTAAAAGTAGCTTGGGGTGTTCCTTTAACGAAGTGAAACATCATTCCAGCAAGTGATGTTCAAGAATGAAGAAAAAAACAAGTGTTCGTACGAGATAGAAGAGCAGAAACTCTTAACTTTTCTGGTAGATTAATTTCTACTCATAATCAAATCATACAGTTTTTTAATCTTATTTTATTCTATTAGATACGTGTGTGTTTATACGTTGGTGTGTAAAGTTCACTACTCAAAGAAAAAAGTCATTCAATATTTTATCCGTCACTCAGTGCAATATTAACTTCAACATTCTGGTACGGCCGTAGGCATATCTGAAAGAAACATGTAATTAGAAAAAATCGAGAGCATTAATAATTCTTTAACTACTAATAAAGGCACATCATAACTGGTGCAGGATATGACGAAAATTTTGTATCATTTCTCTAGATTCACTCATACAGAACATCCCGGTTTAACAATATTCACTTTTTGAAAAAGAATATTTTCTAACCATTTAGTGTTTTAGTTTATGGACGGAACAATTCCCTATTATCTAAAGGCACCCCTCGCCCTCCCGAGCTAATTTTCCTCTCCGCTCTGACAACACTCTCTCATAGACAAAGAAAGTGAGTGAGTGAGAGTAAAATTAGATCGGGATGTGCTTTTAACTACGGATAAAGTCACGTTTTAAATTGTACAGGATATGATGAGCTTTTTGCATTGCTTCTCTAGATACAGTCATACAAATTTCTCTGCTATGAAAAAACAACTCATTCCCTATCCATTTTATCTTATTGTAAGACTGAAATAATTTCCTATTTGTGAATTTTCACTAACACTAAGTGTACACTGATTGTGAGCTTATAAGGGGCAGTTGATAACTATGGAAAATCTTTGAAATAAAATATTGTATTCAACCGAATCTCAAATGTGCAATCAAATGAGCGGAGATATTGTCCACATTTAATGTTCCATGCATCAACCAATTGCACTCACCTTCACATGATACGTATGCATTCGGCTCCACATCGTAGCCCAACTGCTGTCCATCGAGATGTATAAATTTATCGTCGTTGCATGTTAATGCTTTCCCAGTGCGTTTCTCTCCATATTCCCCGAGTGATCCTTTGACTTGTTGGCCAATAGGACACGAAAAGTTCGTGCCAACCGCAGGCATAATTAAAATTGTTTTTCCGTCGATGATATGAAGAAGCCTGCACACTGAAAGTGCACAGAATATCTGCGCTAATTTTAAAAGAAAAAATATAAAATTTGACATTCTGCAACAAACATTTTAAAAAAATGGTTTTAAACCCTTACGTTTAAGGATTGTGGATATATAATTCTGCATGTCAAATGTTTTTCTTTTTATCAATGCGTAATACTTGTTATAACTTTTTAATGGGTGCTAACAAGGGAAGCACCAAAATTTAAAGATTCTGCAATCACAAAACGATCCACAGCTAGGTGAGATATGCCCAAAGTAGTTTCAAAAGTTGTTTAACGACTTTTTTTCGTTGTATCTAACCCAGAACTGAAGTTCCAAGTCTTTAACTAGTCAGGAAACCGAGATTTTTGCTGTTACCATGCTATTTACAAGAGGACATAATTAACACCCTTTTGCTCCGAGTGCTATTTCCGGAAAATTAACACGGCATAAGCCCGGTCTAATTGGTACTGTTGTATCCAGGATCATCATATGCTAATTGTTTTTTCGCTTTGTTTTTTTGCGACAGGAGACCATGCTGACAACGGGAAGTTTTTCAAATTAGAGCACCATGACTAGAATACGAATTTGTTGCTGATGACGAATTCGTATTCGGAAAATGCAGTCAACCGTTAAATTCATTAAAGTATACTATTTCGCTGTTCCATTGTATTTGAAACAGAAAATATAACAAATAGTCCACAGTGTTCATGAACAAGTACATATAAGCTCTTAAGTTAAATGAACCTACCTTTCGATCCTCTCCCAATCTTCACACACCCAATCTATAAAGTATCATGTATTCTCATAAAAAACCGGCAAAAGAACCTTATCCTTCGGATCTAGTATGTAGTCACTTTGAGCCCATCTGAAATGTTATGATCAGAGAGACGAAAGAAATGTCGTTACGATTTTCGATCAACTCGTTTTTTCTACAATTTAAATTCACACCTGCCTGAAACGTCACAGAAGACACCTTGCGTAAATCCTTTAAAACCGGTTTTTGAGCTCACCTGGAAACTTGAATTTGAAGCACAACACGAGCTAGGTTTACTCTCCGCTCTGACAACACTCTCGCAGACGAAGAAAGTGAGAGATAATTGCCAGAGTAAAGAGTTTAATACTAGTTTGGGCTGTTCGTTTGATTGGAAAATACGATACGAAATTAGCCTAAACTTGGAATGATTACCAAATCGTTAAGACACCAGCTCAGTAAGAATCGATGGTTGTTCAAATTATGGGACTCGTAATTTTTCGCTCTATAGAATGAGGTATTTAACAATTGGGCTGCCGTATTTTTTTGATATCTAACTCAATGGGGGTTCTACTGAAGATGGCCCCATTGAGTAAAGGTGCGCTGTCTAGAACCAATGGCCGAAACAGTGAACCTTACATTAAAAATAATAAACATTTATACAAACAAACTTTTGTACATTTATATACTATTACATAACTCTAGCTTTATTAATTGATTTTTTTATTATAAGCATTATTATCAGCGAGGCGAGGAGTAAGAAGTGGAACGCCATTCATATCAGAGCTGTTGAAATCATAAAAAGTTGTAAAGCATTATTATTACTACGACATCGGGAACACTAGCTTACAGTGCTGGCCAATATTCTATCATGTTTTGGCTTTTCAGCCTTTTCTTTTTTAGCAGTCAACCGTTTCTCTTCAGTTTTTAGTAAATTATTATTATTATTAGCATTATTATCAGCGAATCGAGGAGTTTGTACCAGGCTTGAGCTCCGCCAAGACGGAGCTCAATGTACTTTAAATCTCTCGAAGTTTATGTAAGCTCGAGAGAGAGGAGAGAGTTGGGGAGAGAACAGAGAAAAAAGAGAGAGACGGAGTGAGATAGCGGGTGCTACATGTTTTAACGTGAAGTTTTATTTGAGAAGAAGGGGGCGTGGCCACTAGCAAACACGAAGACTATTCTGTTTTATATATAGTGTATGTTAGATGATACTGTGATATGGAAATCCAATTTTTATCGATGGGACCACAAACAACGGAATACTGATAAATTTTCGAAAAATGACAATTTTCAGCAAATTCAGCACCTGGGCATATCGGTCATTGGGGTCACCGGTTCAGCTTGGATTCAGTTCTACGTGTGGAATCGGTGTGCTGCTTGAAGCTATCAAGGCAAGGGGTTGATGAGGTTGTCGAAGGTGGAGGCGAGAATCGCAGCCGAAGCGCGCAGAAGCTACTTGGATTTTTTCGCCGCATTCTTTCCCTTCTATCCCTTCACAGCACGCTAAAAATACTCCCATATGCACAGGATGATGTTCAGGTAGGATGAATGAATGTGTTCGTCCATCTCCCGGACCCTACTACGTTTTAGCCACTGAGTCTAACATGAGTGGCCAAAACGATTGGCATAGATTCATTCCAACCACCCTGTGAGCCCGTTTGCGCAGAGTCGGACAATCAGCAACGGGATCCCGTACAGCAAAAAAAATTTGAGATAATAAATTTTTTGATTACCTCTCGATATGTTAGAATACTAGGCAAACCCTCGTGGTATGCAAATTTTTTTGAGCTCGCTATGGAGCTCCAAAGATGGCCTTTTTTCAGAGTTTTTCGACTATAGCTGGAGATCCGTTGAAGGAAACAGAAAAGTTACAAGAGCAACCCTTGCTCAATTTGTATTAGGATCATAATGATGATTAGGGTAACATAAAAAAGACGTGTTAGTAGTGAGATACAAATATTATTTTAATTCAATCAAAAATGTACGAGCGGAGACGAATAGGGCGCGTGGATGCGGTCATGATAGACTTGAAAAAAAATTTTTGTGAGAAAAAACCTCCCACAAAGCAAGTTATGATTTATTTTTTGTGGAGATGGATTTAAAAATTCGCGAGGTCTCCACACAACATATCCCGATGTGTTCGTTAACTCATCTATCAAACATTAAATCAGCGAACTGTGTAGTGTAGTGGATAATGTGTCCACACTTTTGGCTGTCATGGGTTCTATCCCCCTTGCGGCACTTTTCTTTTGCTGATCTTGTAGTTGTTAAAGGTGGAGACCCGCGAATGATCATACAAATCTCTTACATCTCGCTTATGCAAGTGTCTAGTGATATGCAAGAAGATAGAGTGAACACCCATCGTTCCTTAGCTCCTTAGCTTTCTCCCTTTAAATGATGTTTCTCAAACATTTCCATCAAAATCTCACCCAGAAAATGTATGAGTTTTCTTGACATCGGAGCGCAGGGGGGTCATTTTCATAATTTTCATAATTTCTTATTTCGAAAGCTAAATCAGTAATTGTATATTGATCTGTCACATCTGTGGGCAAGAGAGTGATATTTGGAATATCACATGTTGTTGCTGAAACCGAATTTGTTAGGGAATTTAACAGGCAAAGATAATAGAACGCTTACCAATGTGAATATAGACCGCTAGCGACACCAGAATATAGATCATCTTCATCTCTATGTTCCTCAATATGAATCGGCTGCTTTTATATGATTTTAGCGAAATATAATTGCTTCTGGAGTTGATGAAATAGGGAAAAGCTATAGGAGAACAGAGGCGAACAGAGTGAAAGAGAAAAACATTCAGGAGTTGATATTGATATTTTATGATTCAGAAGGCGCTTGTGATTGCTTCATAAAGCACTAGAAAAGATACTTATCTTGAAGAAATGAGAGCCAAATTCGATGCATTTCTCCTTACATGACTTCATAACCAATCGATACATTTTTCTCTATCAAAGAAAATAATGTTAAGACACAAGGGAACCACATAACCATACCCCATTTTTCTCTAATTTTGATTTCTTGACGCGAATCTTCATGGAATAAGGTTTCCGAAAAGGTAGGTCAATAGAATCACATTCGCCTTTTAAGCCTATTTTTCGGCTTCTGAAAAAAGCACTAGATTTGCATCTCACTCCCCTCTTTCTTGCCGCAGAATAGACTCACGGATGGAAGTTTGGGGAGACAGCTGGTCGAGTGGCGTATTGGTCTGGAGCGCTTGCGCTCATTCCGTCTTTTGGTGGTTCAATTCCTCAATGAAAGCAAACATTTTTTCTGTTTTTTCTATGGATCGTAAAAACGAGATTTTTAATTTGGAAATTTTTCTTTAACCGAAACAATAATCCAATAAACTTCAATTATGAAAACAACTATGGAAAATGTGAACATTACTTGCTTTGGGGTGAGAAGGGGTGAAGGCTTCTGGGACATGAAACTACCCTTATAAAAGGAAATGAAACCAGCAAACACGGAGGACCTGTGCATTTGGGCTACAAAGCGAAGGAGATTATAACGATGGGCATTTTTGTAATCATTTTGTAATGTAATTTTGTAATGTAATCAGTGGTTTTCCTAATTCAAGTTTATTGGGTTATTGTTTCGATTAAAGAATAATTTTCAAATTATAAATATCGTTTTTCCATCCATAGAAAAACAGCAAAAATATTTGCTTGCATTGGGGAATTGAACCACCAAAAGACGGAGTGATCGCAAGCGCTCCAGACCACTACAGCACTAGACCAGAGGGTCATCCTAAACTTCCTTCCGAGAGTCTATTCTGTGGCAAGAAAGATCGGGGTGAGATGCAAATCTAGTGCTTTTTTCTGAAGCCGAAAAATGGGCTTAAAACGCGAATGTGATTCTATTGACCTACCTTTTCGGAAACCTTATTCCATGGAGATTCGATTCAAGAAATCAAAATTAAAGAAAAAATGGGGAATGGTTAAGTGGTTCCCTTGTCAGTAAGATTCGAGGGTTGAGCCACTGACCCCGGAGATCGACCTCACCAATTTGGCTCAAAAAATTTTTGTGGATACCCCCATGACCCCCTATCACAAAATGGGTATTCATTTGGGCTGGGTCCTTGAAACACAGATGTGGAGGGTTCTCGAAATTTGAAAACTCGATTTTCACCAAAAAAAGTGGAGCGACCTAGGTCCAATGTTAGTCTGGAATAATTACATGTATGTCTAGACAACAATAACTCGGTATAGATCGCAAACTGATTTTTTTACCTCCTCAAAACATTCTAAATTAAAGTAAATCGGAAGTAAAACATTTTTGAGCACAAAGTGATTGCGCCTATATTGTAGAACTCAAAAATCCATACTTTATTTGTTGTTTCACGAAAAAAAATTGTTAGCCCCTATTCTGAAAAACATGGCCTCTAAAGTGGTCATGAAAAATAAGTTGTCGAAACCTTGTAATGATTATACTCATGTTAAAGAACTCGCCGAGCACGTCATTTCTCATGTTGGTCGTATTCTATGAAAGTCGTTTGTTCTCAAGATAAAAGGAATACAAAAGATTTGGATCCATTAAATCTTAATTCATGTATCTCTCTTGTACAAGAGTTTCATACAAAACGTTCATGAAAGTCGTTCAACTCGACGAGCTCTTCAATATGAGTACAAACATGAGGGGGTTTGAAAACAAATAATATTTTCGGGTCATCTTCAGATCAGTGCTGGGATTTTTTGAAAATAATTTCAAAAAAATTGTTGATCCAAAAATTCAAAAATGGCTCAAAAAAATTTTGAATTCAAAAATTTTTTGACAAAATTTTTTCCTTTGTTTTAAAGGATAACTAGGGAATGACTTGTGCAGTGGTAGAAACTACGGGGAATGGCCTGCATAGCGATAATCAGCATGGTCGACTTAGTAAGAATCAACTTTCAAAGTCTGCAATTTATCGATTTTGTAAAATGTCAAACCCGGCTCATATCCGCCGCAAGAGTGACATAAGGGCATACAGTTAAGATGGGAGGAGGGGAGGTATTACCACGGAAGGATAAACACTCACTATCAACCGTGCTATGGTGTAGTGGTAAGCATGCGTGGTCTTAACTTTTTGTACACGAGTTCGATTCCCTCAAGAGATTTTTTTGTCAGTGTAAAGTTCATCAAAGCACATTGCTGTTTCAATTGAAATAAAGTCGAAAATATCAACTTCTTTTGTTTTTGCAACTTTTTTGCTCGCTTTTGCTTATATTGGACTTGTTTATTTCAGGAATTTGATGTTAAATCCAATACCAACTTTGATTGAACCCGGTAAGACAGCGAAAAAAGACAGCGAAAAAAAGTTGCAAAAACAAAAGAAGTTGATATTATAATTGAAACAGCAATGTGCTTTGATGAACTTTACACTGACAAAAAAATTCTCTTGAGGGAATCGAACTCGTGTACAAAAAGTTACGACCACGCATGCTTACCACTACACCACAGCACGGTTGATAGTGAGTGTTCATCCTCCCGTGGTTATACCTCCCCTCCTCCCATCTTAACTGTATGCCCTTATGTCACTCTTGCGGCGGATGTGAGCCGGGTTTGACATTTTACAAAATCGATAAATTGCAGACTTTGAAAGTTGATTCTTACTAAGTCGACCATGCTGATTATCGCTATGCAGGCCATTCCCCGTAGTTTCTACCATTGCACACGTCATTCCCTAGTAAGCAATTCAGACACACCATTTTTGCCTGAAAAATGATTAAAACAGTCAATTACGCAATTAACCGAATTCTAAAACATGAAAAAAACATGATACAATAATTATTCACTTTTAAAAAATTCTACGTCAGTGCATTCGGCAAACTAATCCACACTAAAACCCTTAGAATCCTTCTCATCAAGACCGTGAAAAATGATAAAAATGGGAATCTTGTCAATTTTTGTCAATTGTTGTCACAATTTTCCACAAATGTTTCACTTTTTGTTGTTTTAAGGGTACTTTTTTTACGTTTATTTTTTTTTGATTTTTTGAGAAAAATTCAAAAAAAAACTTTTTTGATTTTGAATTTTTTTAAATGGTCAAAAAATTCAAAAATTCAAAAAATCAAAATAAAAAAAACCCCAGCCCTGCTTCAGATTCATTTATCTCAAACCACAAGTCGATCGATTTTTTATTTTTTTGCCTCATTCGACGCGGATTTTTTTACTCTATAAAATGATTCAAAAATTGGGATCAGTTTACGATCGGATATCCGGATCGTCCAATAGCGAGTTGTTGTTGCATAGGCATATATGTAATTATTCCACACTAATATTGGACCTAGGTCGCTCCACTTTTTTTGGTGAAAATCGAGTTTTCAAATTTCGAGAACCCGCCACATCTGTGTTTCAATGACCCAGTCCAAATGAATACGCATTTTGTGATAGGGGGCCATGGGGGTATCTACAAAAATATTTTGAGCCGAATCGGTGAGGTCGATGTCCGGCACTATCTGGAATCTCACTGAGCCGGTGTCTTAAATAAACACAATTATGCCCACTGCAGTGTCATAGTAATTATCATATGTAATATTAATTGTTATTGATACCGTAATCTTTAGCAACTAGGTCTTGCATGTTTGATCTTTGAGCTTCTATTTCTACCCTTTCGAAAGAAACCTTCTATCTCGTAAAGTGCAATGCCATCCATCAAAGTCTGGCCGTCTAGGGAGATCCATCAGATAGACTTGAGGGAGCGCGGGAGGAGTGTTTCAGAGCGTGACAAGAAGATTAATGAATGTCTGGCGCCTTAGAAATAAGGACTACAGTAGTTTAAAAGTGCATGAGAGACCGTGTGTTTGGTGGAGGTGTTAGGCATGGAGAGTGATCTGGGATGAGTATAAAAGGCCCGGTTTCGGGACGGAAAGAGCTTCTTTTACCTCTTTGCTTTCGTTGCGCGTCTGCTCTCCGGTTTCCCGGAGAGGGGTACACTGGCTCCTGCGGGAACGGAGGTTCCGCCTCCTACCGTAGTCCAGAAGGACTCCTCTCCCCAACGTCCGTGAACCAGTAGGTTCGCCGTTGGAGAAGGAATACCGTATCCCCCACCTCTAGCACCTCTAGCTTACCTAGTCTTAATATTGCTCTGACAACGCCGCATCTAGATATCTCTTAAGATTAGAATGACACTCCTCCCAGGCTCTTTATTGTCTTCCCTTCCCTATGCTTTCATATAAGAGGCCTTAGAATAAGAAACTGGCGTAGAATGAAAAGAACCAGGTTTTCAGCCAAATCTGACAACGTCGGATTTGGCATGCCAATAAAGAAGTGTGCAATGTTGTCATGTGCATGAAATTGTACATTTGCCAATATTGATACTTTATTTATTGTCTTCTAGTGAGATACAACAAATTGACAAAAAAGCAATGTTCAATGTTGGCAGAGTTCTCGCTGCCAAAAATGCATTGTGAATAATTGGCAAGAGGGTGAGGTAGGGGGTGTTGCCAAAAATGACGATAGCCATTTTGTCAGGGACTATGGAGACAAATTTGACGAAGTAAATGTTGGCATTGCCAATAATGAAGGAAGCACAATTGGCGGAAATGTTCAAATTCATTTCTGCCAATTATGATGAGATCAGATTTGGCAAGTTACATTTCCGGATTGAATGCCAAAGTTGCAATGTTCAAATTTGGCACTAGATGTAAAATTTCGAAATGCCATTTTTGACTCCTTCATTATTGGCAGAAAGGCTTAACTCAGAATTCGCCAAATATGACATCGTCAAAAATGGCAGAAATTTCGCGCAGTTGATAACATGCCAAATTTGACATCGTCATAATTGGGACAAATGTGACGAAGTCAAAATTGGCGAAGTCATGAGCGTGCCAAAAATGACAACGTCAAAGTTGGCGAAGTCATGAGAGTGCCAAAAATGACGACGTCAAAGTTGGCGAAGTCATGAGCGTGCCAAAAATGACAATGTCAAATTTGGGACAAATTCGACGAAGTCAAAGTTGGCGAAGTTGAAAAGTGCCAAAAATGACGAAGTCAAAGTTGGCGAAGTCATGAGCGCGCCAAAAATGACGAAGTCAAATTTGGCGAAGTCATGAATATGCCAAAAGTGACAACGTCAAAGTTGGCGAAGTCATGAGCGTGCCAAAAATGACAACGTCAAAGTTGGGACAAATTCGACGAAGTCAAAGTTGGCGAAGTTAAAAAGTGCCAAAAATGACGAAGTCAAAGTTGGCGAAGTCATGAGCGTGCCAAAAATGACGAAGTCAAATTTGGCGAAGTCATGAATATGCCAAAAATGACAACGTCAAAGTTGGCAAAGTCATGAGCGTGCCAAAAATGACAACGTCAAAGTTGGGACAAATTCGACGAAGTCAAAGTTGGCAGACTGTTGCCAATTTTGACGTCGTCATTTTTGGCACATTTTTGAGAACTAGTAATGTTTCTTATTGAAATGATACAGCCTTTTGTGCACAAGACGCCGAGCGGCCACAGAAAGTGTAACGCGAAATTAGGCCCAAATTATGTCAAAATGGCTCAAATCTGATTGAAATCTTGAAAGGGACATGAGTGGGTTTCTTCGGAGCAGGCCAAACTTTGGAACAAACGAAAGGAAAATTTGAATAATAACAACTAGTAAAGAGCAATAAGAACAATTACAAAGACGTTTAGAGTAGCACATCATGATCGAGTTGTGTGCACGCGGCGCATCATTTATTTCGGAGCGAATGTCCGAATAGAGGTAGTGTTCATTAGCTTTTGAAGTGGGGATTTTCGAGTAGTTTAACACAATTCGATTATGATGCACTACAGAATGTTTTTAAAAACGTTACAAAAAAGGTGTGTGTGTACACAATTAAAAGAGGAATGGTAAGGGGTTTAGAGACTACCGAGGTCACATAATCAGGTCTCATCGTAGTAGCGGTTAGTCTCTTCTTAGCCTCTTCTTCTTCTCCTTTGCTGATCCCGAAGGTGCATCGTCATCGTCATTCCTGTAAAAGAAAACAAACATAAATAAATAAATAAATATTGATTTTCACAGATCTTGCTCTTACTGGTACTCCGGGTTTGCAGGGTAATATTAGAGTAAGTAGCGTGAAAAAGTAACTTACTTTATACTTACTTTTTTCCCTATATGCTCATGAAAGAGCAAAACAGGAACAAAAAAGTAAGTATAAAGTAAGTTACATTTGCGCACTACTTACTATGATGCAAAACCGGAGTACCGTATTTTGAACACCGCATTTTTTTTATTTTATAAGAGTGTATTTGGAAGATAGAACACCTGTGCTTGGTGTGAAAAGGTGCAAACGTGATTTTCAATAAACTGTAAAATATGTCTCCGGACACGTTTACATTTTTTTATAACTTTTGATCCAGGAAAGCAATCAAGCTGATCTTTTCAGTCAATGTACATACTTTATTAAGGAATACAACCATGATGTGTTGGTGATATTACATTAGTTACATTACATTGCGTAGTGGTGACGCAATCGAATTACACTTTTTTGTAAAATTGTATTTCTTTAGTCGGAAGTCCTGTTCTTCTGAAACATTATGAGAGTGTAGAACCCCACTAGGGCTGCACAGCCAAACAATCCGGAATAGCTCCGACTCCGATTTCAAGCTGTAGCAGGGTTTCAACTTTGACCCCCATACTTTATAACTCATGGCGCGTTAAAATGTGGTGGTAAACCGAAAAAAAAAGCGACTTTCCGAGTGTTAAAATGCATCCTGGAAAACCGAAAATGGAAAGTCGATATTTGAATTCGCGGGCGCGAATAATGTGCGGGAATTCAAATTTGCACTCGCGACTGCGAGTTTCCGATGTAAAAAGACGAAAAGTGAAAGAAAAAGGAATTCCGGATTTACTTTCGTTTTTTAAACATAGAAATTGGCAGTCGAGAAGTCGGAATTTGAATTCCCGCACATTATTCGCGCCCGCGAATTTAAATATCGACTTTCCATTTTCTGTTTTCCAGGGTACATTTCAACACTCGGAAAGTCGCTTTTTTCGGTTTTCCACTACATTTTAACGCGCCATCAGCTTCTAGATGTGCTAACGACCCGTTCTAAAACGAGTGCTAAAACTATGCTAGTGGCGAGTAATGTTTATCCCCAGATTATGGTAGTTATAGATCGTCATTTGCCCTCAGGGCATAAATTAATTTTTTTTTGTTGGGATGACCGATTTTGAGACACTACAATTCAGAGGGCAGGTCTTCTAAAATTATGATTCCTGCGGAAGCAGCTTGGACATGTATCATATATTTATTTCCCTTATGTTGGTTTGGTTACGATTCCCTTCAGACCCGTAGCAAAAGTTATGCTAAGGTTTACTCGGTTTCAGCGATCAAAGATCGAAATCCAAAGATCAAAGATCGAAGTTCAGCAATAGTGTAAAAACTTTGTGAACATCTCTAACGTGCATAGGCGCTTTGCAAATAAGAGATTTCATCAATAGAGGCCCAGGGATGAGAGCAGTGAGAGAGAAAGCACAAGAGCGCGCACCGAGTAGACCTCAGCATAACTTTTGCTATGAGTCTGAAAGGAATCGGAACCAAACCAAAATAAGGGAAATAAATATATGATACATTGCAAAGCTGCTAGCGTAGGAACCATAATTTTAGAAGACCTACATTCTGAACTGTAGGGTTTCAAACTCGGTCATCCCAACAAAAAAATTATTTTATGCCCTGAGGGCAAATGACGAGCTATGACTACCATAATCTGGGGATAAACATTACTCGCCACTACCATCATTTTAGCACTTAGTACGGGTCATCAGCACATCTAGAAGCTGAGTTATAAAGTATGGGGGTCAAAAGTTGAAACCCTGCTACAGCTAGAAATCGAAGTCGGAGCTATTCCGGATTGTTTGGCTGTGCAGCCCTAGTGGGGTTCTACACTCTCATAATGTTTCAGAAGAACAGGACTTCCGACTAAAGAAATACAATTTTACAAAAAAGTGTAATTCAAACGAAAAGATCGCTATGTATATCGCATTTATCGGTACGTAATCTAAATTATTATGATGTAAATCTACACATAAAACACTCATTATCAATTTCAAAAGTCATTATCAATTTCAAAAGCGTCATATGGGGCCGTGAGAGAATCGATCAAGGGACGGCACAGCTTGATATGCTCAATTTTTCTACTTCGGATTTAGGACTATGCTTATGACGATGTACATAGTCATTTTGCATATAGTTGCGGCGTTGAGGCCCAACGCCATCGCATCGAAATCACGTTTTAAATTGCTTCTATTGCATATTAATGATAAAATTAGCGGACTATGTCCTCCGGGGTGGCGTACATGGTTCATGGTTACCCCAAGGGATAGATCAACCCTTAAATTTTTGAAAAAGTTAGTTACCCACCCCCCCCCCCCCCAGAATTTCAAAAATGTCAAGTTGTGTGAGATGATTCAAAAAATGCATCATTTCAAAAAATGTTTTTTCGCCACATTCTCCTGAGAACATCAATCCATAATCAAACAAAAATTGACCGAAAAAACCAATAATAATTATCGTGTTTGCTAGAACCATACGTGGGCAACCTTTGTCGCTGGAACTTAAAATCAGGTGGGCAGGACGCAAAAATCAAGAGGGTGGCGCCGAAATTTTGGCGAACTGTTTTTTTTTTCATTTTTAGTGAATTATGTCAAAATCGCATACTAAAACTGGGTGGGTTTTGTCGCTTCAAGTAGGTTCCAACCCAATCATATCCAAATGAAAACAAAATCAGAAAAATCGATGAAAGGTAAATGAATAAATCGATATTCACCTGATTTCCACCGTATCCGTGACAGGGCGTCGCTCCGACATTGCTCGGAATCGCACGGCCCATCGTGTCGAAGCACATGCCTGAGTATCAATTAATTATTATAGTTAAGATTAATCAATAAAGTAAGATAGAGATCCATGGCTATCTTCTACCGTAATTTAGTTAGTTCGCAATAACCAAGTCCCGTCAGTTGGAATCTACTAGTGTACTTAAAATTAGTTTACGATAACAACTCCTACAGTAGTTCAGTCAGTCCACGATAGCCAACAGTCGTGCTACCGTATCCTCTACTCACCAGTCGCTGCGTTATTCGCCTCGCCCCACACATTATTCTCGGGCAGCAGAGGGTAGCTCTCGGGCACGTCGTACGCAACGTTCTCCATGTACCTGTAATACACATAAATTAATACCGTAATAAGCTGCAGTCAAATTTATACCGTAATACGCTACACAAATGTTGTGATCAAGAACGCCAATTACTCTACTATAATCCAGAAGATCAATAAATAATAGCACAAATCGATAACTTAATTTATCAATCGATAATTTGGATACTTCACACATACATTACATAACCTATGGATAAGCAAGCTGCGCATAGATTAAGAAAGAAGAATTAGATTATAGAAAATGAGGATATTGATGCAAATATTTAAGAGAAAATTTTACAATTCCCGAATACTCTACATACATCAAGATAACTTTATTGATCGAAAAAATATTAATTATTGATTGAATAAGTATATTACCACTTGAATGGCTTGCACTGTAGGGCAGAGATGTCGCCGGATTGACGGTGCTGGCCGGAGGGCTCTCTGAATTGAATTCGAGAGTGAATAAGATCGACCAGTTGCATGAATCGGATAGTTCGAACTAACAAAAGTAAACGTGACCTCACAACCGCAGAGTGTAATTGTAAGCATACATTTTCATACCCACATAATGCGAGGATCGACCCACTATATGAGGATACACTACATATCAGATAATCAACCAACAATTATAATATTATTTATGTAGAACAAGACTAGCAGTGCTAGGGGGATCCATAAATTTTGTTTACTTTTGAGCGTTTTATTTCAGTAGAATTACGCTAGCGCGGATGGGTGCTGCGCACCCATCCGCTTAGCAACTGATCAGTTGGTCACTTTTCACTCTTTTTCATGTCCCATTGATACATTTTCCAGCTCAAAATGAGTCAAAATAACTTGTTTCATCATTCTTAGCACGAAAAAATACCTTGGAACACTTTTTCTCTGTCTGTAAAAATCAGCAAAAGTTTTGGATCGAACCGGGGTTCGAACCCGCTCGGTGTTTTTAGAGTGGTACCTCTTTACCTCGACGCCATGAGTTCATTTCGTTTCTAAATATAGTCATATTATACCCCAATCGACGCGCAAAGAGTAGGACTACAACTTTCTTTGCCATATAAAACGCCTAAAACAATTTTAAAAATAAATTTTACCAAGAAAACTGACAAAATCGTGTTTTCGCACCTTTTCGGCGATTTTTCGCGGTACAAAGAGGTCGTGCGGAGGTGAAGAGACATGGTTTTTCTAAATCAGTTTTTCAAGCGCTACAACATGAGCATAGTTTGATTGAATAAAACAGTTGCGAAATTTGAGTTTTTTTGAAAAAGTTAAAAATCGACAATTATTCGCGACCGCACAGCTCCGTGAATATTGCACGAAATGAGTTGGGTCCAAAAGCAAAAAGTTGCGCCTCATCGAGTTCTACAATTTAGTTGCAGGAGCCGGGACGCGAAAATTACTTTGAATAGGTGAAAATCGCGAAAAACCTACTTTCCGGATTTCTTCCGACGCCTATTTCGTCATCATCCCGGGGGACAAGAGGCGCAAAGTTAGTACCAAAAGATGCGCCGTAAAAAGTTGTTTAATATAAGTCTTAATCTCAAAAAGTTATAGAGCCGATTTCGAGCATTCATATTTCCCGATTTTGATTTTCGCCTTTTTTTGCCCTCCGCCAACTTTGACCGGAATTTCCGGAAAACCCGTGATTGGGAAAAATCGGCAAAAATACAAATTAGATTGCCCCAAGTCTTGTGGTCATTTTGATATACCAACTTTTAATTTTTGACACATTTAATATCAAGTTTGGCGCCAAAATGTGCAAAAAACCCGAGACCCGGCGTTTCACCTAAAAGACGGCTCCGGATCGGCTCGGGACCAGTGCCATTCGATCCGGCGTGGTCGAAAACCCCAGTAGCCGGAATCTGGCATAAATCACCCAACGTCTTGACAAAAGAAATTTCAAAAAACCTACCGCGGTAAATCGGTCGAATTGCGATTCTTTATATAGGGGTTAACGTTTCAAGAAAAGGTTTCTCCTACGATTTCGAATTCACATTTGTTTACCAGAGGAACAGTATTTAGCAAGAGCTGAAAGTTCATATAAAATCAATATATACCTGATATATAGTAGTACTTTCCATAGTCGTCCATCCAAGTCTTGACTACTCGAACCATGCTCTGCAAATGAATCAATCAATCAGTGAATCAATCAATCATCATTCATTCAATTCATTTATAAATGCTTATTCGATTGAAGGAAAAAAACTCTTCAAATTGACACAAAAAGATCGCTAGTACACCTTGTTGGTTATATCTTGGTATAACAGTTCAAACTAATCAGAGCAGAAAAAAGACTGAGTTCTGTTCTTCACACAATATTTCTCTTCTTTTTAACATAAGTAAAGCAGGAAATACGTGCAATAACATTAATGGAACACCCTCAGTTAATTGGACCCTCCGCTTTGGCAACGATCTCTCGTAGACAAAGAAAACGTGGGAGTAATGGCATAGTGGAGAGTTTCAAATTAGCTCGGGGTGTGACTTTAAACAAAACAACAATTCCCGCCAATTAAATTTCAGCAAACCAGCATGATTCCCTCCCCTCCCATCTAACACTCAGACGACAAGGAATCGGATAAATTGTACAAACATAGTCTAATAATGTTACATAGAAATGAATAATTGGCTGATGCACATTAAATTTAAAATTATAAAATTTTAATCAAAGCTCGCTTTAACTCTGACTAGCAATGATGCCTTTGAGAGATACGTACCGTAAAGGACTTACTCTTTCGAATGGAAATGGCGTCGAGGATTAAGCGTCCATGTCTCGGTTGTCAATCGAGAACGATCCCACGCGTCTTCGTCGTCCATCTTAGAAGGAGAAGAAGTAATTATAATAAACTGAAGATCGAAGAACTTTATACAGAACGCAGCGAAAATAAATATGAATAGTTTTCTATTTTTTAAAAACAAAACACGAATTTCAAAAATGCGACCGTAACTTACGACTGTGTTTTAGTCTAAAAGTTTGATGTTTTTCCATACAATAAGAAGTGTACGCAATTGTTATCATGAACTGAAAAGTGTCGTGAAGTGTTTGAAATTCGTGTTTTGTTTTTAAAAAATAGAAAACTATTCATATTTATTTTCGCTGCGTTCTGTATAAAGTTCTTCAATCTTCAGTTTATTATAATTACTTCTTCTCCTTCTAAGATGGACGACGAAGACGCGTGGTATCGTTCTCGATTGACAACCGAGACATGGACGCTTAATCCTCGACGCCATTTCCATTCGAAAGAGTAAGTCCTTTACGGTACGTATCTCTCAAAGGCATAGAGCATCATTGCTAGTCAGAGTTAAAGCGAGCTTTGATTAAAATTTTATAGTTTTAACTTTAATGTGCATCAGCCAACTATTCATTTCTATGTTCGTACAATTTATCCGATTCCTTGTCGTCTGAGTGTTAGACGGGAGGGGAGGGAATCATGCTGGTTTGCTGAAATTTATTTGGCGGGAATTGTTGTTTTGTTTAAAGTCACACCCCGAGCTAATTTGAAACTCTCCACTATGCCATTACTCCCACGCTTTCTTTGTCTACGAGAGATCGTTGCCAAAGCGGAGGGTCCAATTAACTGAGGGTGTTCTATTAATGTTATTGCACGTATTTCCTGTTTTACTTATGTTAAAAAAATAAGAGAAATATTGTGTGAAGAACAGAACTCAGTCTTTTTTCTGCTCTGATTAGTTTGAACTGTTATACCAAGATATAACCAACAAGGTGTACTAGCGATCTTTTTGTGTCAATTTGAAGAGTTTTTTATATCCTTCAATCGAATAAGCATTTATAAATGAATTGAATGAATGATGATTGATTGATTCATTTGCAGAGCATGGTTCGAGTAGTCAAGACTTGGATGGACGACTATGGAAAGTACTACTATATCAGGTATATATCGATTTTATATGAACTTTCAGCTCTTGCTAAATACTGTTCCTCTGGTAAACAAATGTGAATTCGAAATCGTAGGAGAAACTTTTTCTTGAAACGTCTTGTTCTACATAAACAATATTATAATTGTTGGTTGATTATCTGATATGTAGTGTATCCTCATATAGTGGGTCGATCCTCGCATTATGTGGGTATGAAAATGTATGCTTACAATTACACTCTGCGGTTGTGAGGTCACGTTTACTTTTGTTAGTTCGAACTATCCGATTCATGCAACTGGTCGATCTTATTCACTCTCGAATTCAATTCAGAGAGCCCTCCGGCCAGCACCGTCAATCCGGTGACATCTCTGCCCTACAGTGCAAGCCATTCAAGTGGTAATATACTTATTCAATCAATAATTAATATTTTTTCGATCAATAAAGTTATCTTGATGTATGTAGAGTATTCGGGAATTGTAAAATTTTCTCTTAAATATTTGCATCAATATCCTCATTTTCTATAATCTAATTCTTCTTTCTTAATCATACATGGGCGGGGTACCTGGAGCTCGACTCTACAGGGGGCATCCGAACGAAAAATGGTTAAATTTACAGGGGGCTTTCCGCTTTTTCGCCAAATATTTCACCTAAACGTGTATTTTACAGGGAGCATTCCACAAATTTTCGAAAAGCCCTAATTTTACAGGGGGCACCCCCATGTCGGCGCCCATGTATGTTCTTAATCTATGCGCAGCTTGCTTATCCATAGGTTATGTAATGTATGTGTGAAGTATCCAAATTATCGATTGATAAATTAAGTTATCGATTTGTGCTATTATTTATTGATCTTCTGGATTATAGTAGAGTAATTGGCGTTCTTGATCACAACATTTGTGTAGCGTATTACGGTATAAATTTGACTGCAGCTTATTACGGTATTAATTTATGTGTATTACAGGTACATGGAGAACGTTGCGTACGACGTGCCCGAGAGCTACCCTCTGCTGCCCGAGAATAATGTGTGGGGCGAGGCGAATAACGCAGCGACTGGTGAGTAGAGGATACGGTAGCACGACTGTTGGCTATCGTGGACTGACTGAACTACTGTAGGAGTTGTTATCGTAAACTAATTTTAAGTACACTAGTAGATTCCAACTGACGGGACTTGGTTATTGCGAACTAACTAAATTACGGTAGAAGATAGCCATGGATCTCTATCTTACTTTATTGATTAATCTTAACTATAATAATTAATTGATACTCAGGCATGTGCTTCGACACGATGGGCCGTGCGATTCCGAGCAATGTCGGAGCGACGCCCTGTCACGGATACGGTGGAAATCAGGTGAATATCGATTTATTCATTTACCTTTCATCGATTTTTCTGATTTTGTTTTCATTTGGATATGATTGGGTTGGAACCTACTTGAAGCGATTTTGACATAATTCACTAAAAATGAAAAAAAAAACAGTTCGCCAAAATTTCGGCGCCACCCTCTTGATTTTTGCGTCCTGCCCACCTGATTTTAAGTTCCAGTGACAAAGGTTGCCCACGTATGGTTCTAGCAAACACGATAATTATTATTGTTTTTTTCGGTCAATTTTTGTTTGATTATGGATTGATGTTCTCAGGAGAATGTGGCGAAAAAACATTTTTTGAAATGATGCATTTTTTGAATCATCTCACACAACTTGACATTTTTGAAATTCTGGGGAGTGGGTAACTAACTTTTTCAAAAATTTAAGAGTGGATCTATCCCTTGGGGTAACCATGAACCATAGGTGGGCACGCTGGGGGAAAGGCTGTGCGCAAACCGGGGAAGGGTGAGGCAAGGCTGTGCGCATGGCTATTTTTTGACGAATTCGACTGGAAATTGTCCGATTTTTGCGAGGAAAGGCTATGCGCAAATCCCTCATGGGAAGGCAAGGCTGTGCGCAAAAAATATTCGTTTTCACGCGCCCACCTATGCCATGAACCATGTACGCCACCCCGGAGGACATAGTCCGCTAATTTTAGCATTAATATGCAATAGAAGCAATTTAAATCGTGATTTCCACGAGACGGCGTTGGGCCTCAACGCCGCAACTATATCACGCCTGTCACGAGAGAATCGAGCTAAAATGGCAATTCTTCGGAATGGACCGAAAATCATGAAATGAGTTAGCATCAGTTTTCGGTACCTCTAGGCATGCCCTACCATCCCCCAAAGTCCCATTGTGTAAATATCATTCTGGAGCTCCCTACACCGGGTCGGTCATCCGGGAACCCAACTTTGAACTCAAATATCTCGGTTCAGGTATATTTCTGTGAAAAACTACCACGAGGGAATCCCCCGCTATTTTTCCGTGCTCTATCGATCTAAACAAACCAGAGGTCATGAAAGTACTTCCGAACAGCGCTCACTATGGGCCAAATAACTGAAAACCTGCCGATTCGGCGCGGCAAAGCCTGAAATATGTTATGTAACTTTTCGAGGGCTACAAAATGAGTGGTTTACGAATAAAATACGTCCATGGAGACTTGTGGATCATCCCCTTGGAAATTTCCTGATGATTTGAAGTCATTTACGCCACCCATAATCTCTCGTTTTACAGATGCCGGTTCGAACTGTAATTCGTGAATGAAAACTGTCGACATTGTAACTTTTTGATTGAGAAAATAGGCTTTGTAACGTGCAACTCGTGAACAAAGTCTCGTAACTGTTTTGACTAAAACCCTGATCAAAGAACCACTCAATTGGAATTATGGAAATGGAACGAGTGATTTGAGAACAAGAGATGCAAATCCGAGGATATGAAAAACGAGTCTGAGACCCAATTAGCATAGAATGTTTCGATGAAAACCAACGTTTCGGAACCGAGATTTCGGAACCAACGTTTCGGAACCAGAGTTCGGAACCAACGTTTCAGTGTCGTTATCATTTTTCGGAACGAGCAAGGCCCTGCAAGATTTTTTTAATGAGATCTAGAGTCGATCACCCTGTTGCCCTGTTGGGAGGAACGATTTGCATTATTTCATTCTATCACCATGTGTCTAGCGATTTGCATGTCTACTAGGATTCCAAATCTCGGTTCCAAAACGTTGGTTCCGAAACGTTGGTTTTCATCAAAAAGTTCTACGCTAATTGGGTCTCAGACTCGTTTTCCATAACCTCGGATTTGCATCCCTTGTTCTCAAATCACTCGTTCCATTTCCATAATTCCAATCGAGTGGTTCTTTGATCAGGGTTTTAGTCAAAACGGTTCTCAAAGATTGCGTTCCGCACAAAAGGGTTCTAGTACCGTATTTCCGAAGAATGGATTCTCAGATTAGAGTTCTGATTGAATTAGTTTTCATTCACGAATTACAATTCGTATCGGCATCGTTTTACACACTCTCTCGCATATTCCTTTTCATTCCATTCCATTCCATTCAACACCGCACGGTCTCGAGCGCGCGGTGCGGAATGAAACATATCGTTTTCTCCCTTTCTCTTCCCTGTATTTCTTTCACTCTCCGACGAGAGAGTGTGTGAAATGAGAGATTGTGGTTGGGCGAAAATGACTTCAAATCATCAGGAAATTTCAAAGGGGATGATCCACACATCTCCATGGACGTATTTTTTCGTAAACCACTCATTTTGTAGGCCTCGAAAAGTTACATAACATATTTCAGGCTTTGCCGCGCCGAATCGGCAGGTTTTGAGTTATTTGGCCCATAGTGTAGCGCTGTTGGGAAGCACTTTCATGACCTATGATTTGCTTAGATCGATAGAGCACGGAAAAATAGCGGGGTTTCCCTCTTGGTAGTTTTTCATAGAAATGCACCAGAACCAAGATATTTGCGTTCAAAGTTGGGTTCCCGGATGACCGAACCGGTGTATGGAGCTCCAGAATGATATTTACATTTTTCTTTTGTGATTTTTCTCCATTCCGGTCGTTAGCTCGATTCTCTCGTGGCAGGCGTGATATGCAAAATGACTATGTACATCGTCATCAGCATAGTCGAAAACCCAAAATCTCGAAATTGAGCATCTCAAACTGTGATCGATTCTCTCACGGCCCCCTATGACGCTTTTGAAATTAATAATGACACTTGAGATTTTGAGAAGGATGAGTGTTTTATGTATAGATTTACATCATAATAATTTAGATTACGTACCGATAAAAGCGATATACAGTGTAGCCTAAAAGTCATGGGACACTTTTTCACTTTTTTTATAACTTTTGATCCAGAAAAGCAATCAAGCTGATCTTTTGAGTCAATGTACAGAATTTATCAAGGGATACAACCATGATGTGTTGGTGTAATTGATTTAGTTCAGTGATGCGTAGTGATGACGCTATCGAAATAGATTTTTTTGAAAATTTACATTTCTTTAGTGAAAGATCCTGTTCTTCTGAAACATTGTGAGAGTGGAGACCCCCACTAGGGCTTCACAGTCACACAATCCAGAATGGCTCCGATTCCGATTTCAAGCTGTAGCATGGTCGCAACTTTGACCCCCAAAATTTATGAGGCCGTTTGTTTAAGAGTCGGGCAAATCTGGGAGAGGGTTGGCACAGGCCAAAAATTTTGATACCCTCAAAACTTGTGTATAGGGGTTATCGACCATGCTGATGAACATAGGCATAGTCATTTTAACTCCAGCGGTCCCGCAACGCCTGGGCGGGATTACTGTAAGATCACTTTTTCAGGCCATTCTCGGTCCATAGTCGAGCTAGAGGTATGAAAATTGGGCTCCTAGGACAGAATTCGATGGCGATGATGGCTGTCTACATCATTAGTTTTGAAAATTTTTCAAAAGGTCGATTATTGGAAATTTTGATGGAGACGTTTGCGCCCCAGACGAGTATGACAGTTCGAACCGGCATAACGACAGGATCACAACGATGTATTATGAGCCCATATCTCCATTGCCATCTCAATATTGCCTCGATATAGTGATATGCGAAAGAGGTAAACAAGAGGACTCTCTCAATTCCGCGCGCTCTCTCGCACTCTCGAGAGAGCGCGGCGAAATGAGAGAGTGCCGAGAGAGCGCGCGGAATAGAGAGACGCAGACAACTCCTCTCGATTTTGCAGATCACTATATCGAGGCAATATTAGCGGTGCAACGGAAATATGGGCTCATAATACATCGTTGCGATCCTCTCGTCACGCCGGTTCGAACTGTCATACTCGTCTGGAGCGCAAATGTCTCCATCAAAATTTCCAATAATCGACCTTTTGAAAAATTTTCAAAACTAATAAGGTAGACAGCCATCATCGCCATCGAATTTTGTCCCAGGAGCCAAATTTTCATTCCTCTAGCTCTACTATGGACCGAGAATGGCCTGAAAACGTGATCTTACCGTAATCCCGCCCAGGCGTTGCGGGACCACTGGAGCCAAAATGACTATGCCTATCTTCATCAGCATGGTCGATAACCCCTATACACAAGTTTTGAGGGTATCAAAATTTTTGGCCTGTGCCAACCCTCCCCCAGATTTGCCCGACTCTTACACAAACGGCCTCATATAGCGATCTTTTCGTTATAATATACCTTGATATTTTACAGTTTCTTGAAAATCACGTTTGCACCTTTTCACACCAAGCACAGGTGTTCTATCTTCCAAATACACTCTTATAAGATGAAAAAATGCGGTGTTCAAAATACGGTACTCCGGTTTTGCATGGTAATATCATAGTAAGTAGTGCGCAAATGTATATGCTTACTTTTTTGTCTTACTTTCTTCTTTCTTTATACTTTCTTTATACTTACTTTTTTGCTGCTGTTTTGCTCTTTCATGAGAATATAGTGAAAAAAGTAAGCATAAAGTAAGTTACTTTTTCACGCTACTTACTATAATATTACCCTGCAAACCCGGAGTACCAGTAAGAGCAAGATCTGTGAAAATCAATATTTATTTATTTATTTATGTTTGTTTTCTTTTACAGGAATGACGATAACGATGCACCTTCGGGATCAGCAAAGGAGAAGAAGAAGAGACGAAGAAGATTATAACCGCTACTACGATGAGACCTGATTATGTGACTTCGGTAGTCTCTAAACCCCTTACCATTCCTCTTTTAATTGTGTACACACACACCTTTTTTGTAACGTTTTTAAAAAACATTCTGTAGTGCATCATAGTCGAATTATGTTAAACTACTCGAAAATCCCCACTTCAAAAGCTAATGAACACTACCTCTATTCGGACATTCGCTCCGAAATAAAAGATGCGCCGCGTGCACACAACTCGATCATGATGTGCTACTCTAAACGTCTTTGTAATTGTTCTTATTGCTCTTTACTAGTTGTTATTATTCAAATTTTCCTTTCGTTTGTTCCAAAGTTTGGAATGCTCCGAAGAAACCCACTCATGTCCTTTTCAAGATTTCAATCAGATTTGAGCCATTTTGACATAATTTGGGCCTAATTTCGCGTTACACTTTCTGTGGCCGCTCGGCGTCTTGTGCACAAAAGGCTGTATCATTTCAATAAGAAACATTACTAGTTCTCAAAAATGTGCCAAAAATGACGACGTCAAAATTGGCAACAGTCTGCCAACTTTGACTTCGTCGAATTTGTCCCAACTTTGACGTTGTCATTTTTGGCACGCTCATGACTTCGCCAACTTTGACGTTGTCATTTTTGGCACGCTCATAACTTTGCCAACTTTGACGTTGTCATTTTTGGAACGCTCATGACTTCGCCAAATTTGACGTCGTCATTTTTGGCACGTTCATGACTTCGCCAAATTTGACGTCGTCATTTTTGGCACGCTCATGACTTCGCCAAATTTGACTTCGTCATTTTTGGCACGCTCATGACTTCGCCAACTTTGACTTCGTCATTTTTGGCACTTTTTAACTTCGCCAACTTTGACTTCGTCGAATTTGTCCCAACTTTGACGTTGTCATTTTTGGCACGCTCATGACTTCGCCAACTTTGACGTTGTCACTTTTGGCATATTCATGACTTCGCCAAATTTGACTTCGTCATTTTTGGCGCGCTCATGACTTCGCCAACTTTGACTTCGTCATTTTTGGCACTTTTCAACTTCGCCAACTTTGACTTCGTCGAATTTGTCCCAACTTTGACATTGTCATTTTTGGCACGCTCATGACTTCGCCAACTTTGACGTCGTCATTTTTGGCACGCTCATGACTTCGCCAACTTTGACGTTGTCATTTTTGGCACGCTCATGACTTCGCCAATTTTGACTTCGTCACATTTGTCCCAATTATGATGATGTCAAATTTGGCATGTTATCAACTGCGCGAAATTTCTGCCATTTTTGACGATGTCATATTTGGCGAATTCTGAGTTATGCCTTTCTGCCAATAATGAAAAAGTCAAAAATGGCATTCCGATATTTTACATCTATTGCCAAATTGGACGATGTCATAATTGGCACTTTAGAATTTTTCGGAAAACGCCAATTATGACAACTTATATATTGGCAAGACGACACTTTGAGAATGTTGCCAACATTGACGGCTGCAAATTTGTCATCTTTCCAATCCTCTCAATTTTAGCCCCCATGATCTAGTCTGCCAATTATGATCTCATCACAATTGTCAGTTCTGTGTCCACACCCTCTCTGCCAACATTGCATTGTTCATTTTTGTCCATGGACTGTATTTTACCGAATGCCAATAATGAAGCTTTATAATTTGGTTGACGGTTCACATGCCAAATAAGCACTTTGCACATTTGACAGACAGGCAGCTTCAACGAAATGCCAACAATGAAAACGTCTAAATTGTCAGGCCTCTTGTGCCAAATCCGACGTTGTCAGATTTGGCTGAAACCCTGGTTCTTTTCATTCTACGCCAGTTTCTTATTCTAACCCCTCTTATATGCTTCCGCCACAGCTAATATATTGCCTCTCTTCATCTTCTATATTCAATAAATATTTATATAAGTATCTAAATATCTTCATTTAGTTTAAGCTAACAGCTATCACATCGTAATTCAACCACAAGAGGAGAGAACTCCCGGGGAAATAAGACTGAGTGTGATTAGGAAACTGTTTTCATATTCTTTTCTGAGACAGAAGTCACGAGAAAACCCTTTTTGATAGTTAGAACCACACTCGTGTTGGTGAGGTCGATATCCGGCACTATCTGGAATCTCACTGAGCCGGTGTCTTAAATAAACACAATTATGCCCACTGCAGTGTTAAACGTCAGACTCTTCACCCCTTTGCATGTTCGAAACCTAATCTCGAATTTCCACAATTTTCAAAAAGTGCGCTTTTCCCCGCACGGTCATGATATTTCATTCATGATTCTAACGAGCAAAACGTTGAATGTGCATAAATAAATATTTAGTAAGTAATGGTAAGTAGAATAACTATTGATTTTTCTTAGTATATTCACAATTTAAAAAAAACATGGATAAACGACTGGTCTGCATCATGCTCTATCGAAAAGTAAAGAAAAAAACTCTCTTCGTTTCATACACTCCCTCGCCTTTTCCTTTTTTCATTTCGTGACTTTTGACCGTGACTTGAGTGACTGATTAGATATTATGGAAATCTTGTTTGATTCCAATGCTTCGGATACCACTAGGTTCCTCTAATTGTTTCATAATTTCAGGTCCGCAAGAATCATGTCCGCAATATGCATAACTTACACAAACACAGTGATATTACCGAGCATCGATTAGCCTAGCTGGACTTTTGTGTATAAGTTATGTGTAAAAGGAAACATTTGAAAACAAGGACGAAACATTAGGAATGACTGACAAAAATTATCAAGAAAAAAGTCTTTTTGAAATAGAATTATGATCTGTACCGTAAAAAATCAATGCATCCATTACTTCACTGATTTATCAATAAAATTGACATATTTACAAGGGCACGATAGAAAACAGTGAAATAATATTGAGGTCAGGATACTATAATCTCTCGTTGTCAAACGGTGGTTACTGTAATATTCAAGAAAATCGATTATGATCTATGATTGGGAAGCGTATGGAAAAGGCGTGTGAGGTAACGTGAATAAAGCTTCTAAAGCAAAACGAAACAAAATATTATTAGGGAGAATATGAAAAAAGCACCGAAATTAGTACAGTGCGGAGCTTCATTTTAGCCTGGAAGGTTAGTTAGAGCGACACTCTCGCCACATTCTCTCGCTCTCTTTGTCTACGAGAGGGTTGCAAGAACGGATAGTAAGATTACAGGTGGACTCCCGCAAATATTTTCGTGAACAAACTGTGAAGACAGAAAGATAGCAAAAGTTATTCTACATACCGTACACTATTTCTTTTATGCTAATTCACCTTATTGATCACTAGAATCATGAATGAATCTTGCTTGCAATCGCAGGCAAAGGCGCGCTTTTTGAAAATAGAAAAGTTCGGCAATAGGATTCGAACGCGCGACCATGCGCTAGATAGTCAGAAATGTTACCAATGCGCTAAGTGACTGATGAGAGGACACTCTATCTTCTTGTAGCTCACTTGACACTTGCACGAGCGATATGCAAATAATTTGCATGAACATTCGCGGGTCTCCACCTTTAACTCGGTGTCTAAGTTGGGGTGCACTACCTCGATCAACATTCTCTTCGCGTCAACAGAGAACAGAGAAATAGTGTGTGAATTGAAGAGAGATAAGAGATTTGAGGCGCTCAAGTTCAAAATTGATTAGATATATGGGCAAGATGAGCCGGTGTACAGTATAATAGGGTAAACGTATTGCAAGCACGAAACATGAAAAGGGGACATCAACGTTTTCTCAGGGTCTCTTCGGTTTTGGTTCGGGTTAAGATTAAGGTTGTGTTGGTAGAGAATAGAGAAAGTATTAGAAACGACAAGGGCTAGCAGCTAACTATGGGTATTATAGTGTTGGGTAACAATATTGGGAGATTGGTCGATTAGGTCTGTGCGGCGCCATTGATAGCGACGTTCGCGGCTCCATTGGCCTCGGTTCCGGGTCCATTCGTACCATTGGCAACACCGTTGGAACCAACATCGGTACCATTAGCGGGACCAGATACGGTAGTTCCGTTGGTAACTCCGGCAACGGTAGTGTGGCCTACGGTAGAGTGACGGGCACTGCCACCGACGCTACCGGTCACACTGCGGGTGAGGGTACCCGTGGTCTTTCCACGACCACTGTGTACGTCGAGAAGGATGCAGTGACGAGAGAAGGGTGAACCAGCCTGAATAGGCAATTTGTTTGATTATCACGCTTACATATTTAATGTATACACTCAGGCATTTAAACAAAAACATATTTGTATTAAGATCAGCTTGTTTTTTTCACATTTACATAAATTTCATATTGATAATACATGTATATTGTTTGGCATTTTAACAATATTTGTAAACATTAAAAACATATTTCACACATATTTTCTTATTGTACGAAAAACAAACTGCGATTTATGTTCAAAAAATAATTTTTTGATAAATAAATTATATAAATAATAATAAAATAATAAATAAATTTATGATAATTGAAATAAATTCTACAGGATAGAACAAGGAAAAATACCTTGGCCAGCTCATTGCAATCCATCGCCCATAGCTCGATGCCAGAGCCTTGCAGGACATTGTATTTCTGAAAGATCAAAAGTAATTTAAAAAAAAAATTAAACACCAGTGGCCGTATGCATGAACAACGGAAAACCGTTTTCCGGGAAAATGTGACGTCTTTACCGTTGGCGGAGGCGTTTTTTTTCAAAAATCCTCCGCCTACGCTAATGGCGTCACATTTTCCCGGAAACCGGTTTTCCGTTGTTCATGCATACGGCCACAGCTTGAAGATTATGAAAATCCTTTCAAATACATTACTCTCCGCTTTGGCAACGCTCTCGTCGACAAAGAAATTGAGAGATCGTGGCCAGAGCTGAGAGTTTCGTAATAGCGTTTGTTGCTTTTAATGGCTCGTTAAAAAATAGTGGAAAACCGAAATCGGCGACTTTCCACCCGTTAAAAAAGTACCCGGAAAGTCGAAAATGGAAACACGAAATTTGAATTCGCGCGCGCTCAAAGAGGTGCGGGAACTCAAATTCCGACTTTCCGTCACCGATTTTTAGCAGTAAAATGGAAATTCAACTTCCTTCTTGCTAAAAATGGAATCCACGAAAATTCGCTGTCGGAATTTGAATTCCCGCACCTCTTTGCGCGCGCGCGAATTCAAATTTCGTCTTTCCATTTTCGACTTTCCGGGTACTTTTTTAACGGGTGGAAAGTCGCCGATTTCGGTTTTCCACTATTTTTTAACGAGCCATTAAGGGGCAAAGACGTACTGGGTCCTTGATGTCGGCCCTGAATATCAGACGATCGTTGACGTTGATGCATCCCACGGCGGCCTCGTCGTCCACCGTGATGCGCTTGTAGCGGAAACTCGCTTCGCGCTCAACTCTCTGGAAAAGTTGGTAAGTGTTAGACCAAAGATCAAAGATCAGTGATTGAATAATGCACAGGGAATGTTGATCCCAAAACAGAAATTGCATGGAATTCGATCAAACATTTCAGGAAAAAAACGAAGAGATTGAAGTCATTTTCATAGTACTCTATATTAGTTTTCCTACTGTCTCAAGTGGGCAAATAAAGTTTAAAAAATGCGCTAACATAAATATCATACCTCGAGAATGTTCTGGGCCTCTTTGCTCGTGCCAATCGATATCACCTTATCCGACACCATCGATATATAATGCCTGAAAGATCAAAGTTCAATCTTCAAAACGAAAAGATGATCTCTCACATTCCCCCATCTCCTTCTCTTTTAATAATTTTGATATTTCACATATTTTTTTGCACTCGAATACTTTGTACTTGTTGAAACACTCTTGTGGTGCACGATAAATAAATAAATAAAGATCAAACTATAAAACTCACTTGAGGGGATTGGCCTTCTCGTGCATGGGAATGGTGATGACTGGGTAGTCTCGGAAGACGCGGCCGACGATCTGAGAAATATCAAAGATCAAAAAACCAAATGGAGAGCGCTAAAAGAACAAGCCGCGGTTCACGGGGTGAACGAGATAAGATCAACCATTACATTTTTAACGTTTCAATTAAAGGCAAAAAGGCAAAGAGAATCACGTTATTCAATGCACTAGCCCCGCTGGAGATCGCAGCTAAGCCAGTGATAATTCGAGACCAATTAAGTCCGTTTTCAGCTAAATTTAGCTCAATATCAATTCAGATTCTAGTATTCATTGATAACAAAAATGCATCGACTACACAACACTTTCGAAAACACTCACCATGGCTCCTTCGAAGTTCGTTCCGCCTTTGCGAATGCCGACGAAGATCTCGCGACCGGTGAATAGCACATCGGCGGCCTCCAGCACGATCGGCTTGCCTGAATCAGAATGTTTTCTTGTCTTTGGAAGTCAGAACGAGAACTCAACACAGACTATAATGACCTATCATTTGCCTGACTTTCAGGGAAAAATTACGTGATCCAGAATACTATGAAATTGGGTTCGGTTTGATTTCATATAGTTGCCAGTGGTTTGGTAATAACAGTAGTCTCAGCGCTATTGGAAATTCTTCAAATGATAGACTGTTAAAAGAGAAATAGAACGATATAAACTAAACTACATCGACGAAACAAATAGTAACTGACGCCGGTATCAATCAAAGGTCAGGTTGTCTAATTCTCTCAATTCGTGCGCTCTCTCATCATTCTCTAGCCTCATTTTCATTCAACGCTCGCTTACCATTCTCCGTTGCCGGAGTCTCGTGCACGATCCATGTGAGGTCAAAGAGCACGATGAAGATCTGGAATGCGAGGAGTTGATGCAAGCATTATGCACGTAGATTATTCTATCTTAATGCAAATTTGTTTGAAAACTAGCAATTGCACACCTTCATAAGCAATTTTACGCACAGCAGGCAGAACATGCTAGAATGATCATCCAAATTGCATCTTCAATCCACATGAATCCCCATATAAACCCTCTACACAATGATGAAAAGATAGTTACAGAGACAGTATAAGAGCATGAGAGCACAGAGCACTTCCTCGACTTGTCCCTACCATTTGATATCTCTCACGCACAGTGTGTTTGCATTTGATATCAGTGTGGTCGTGTGATTAATGATAGCGAAAGAAACAAAAGATAATCAATCAATCAACATTGAAAGCAAATCAATAATCAAAAGCGATAACCAATCATCAATAATCAATCTATCAATAGTGATAATCAATCAATCAATAGTGATAGCGAACCTGCTTGAGTCGCGAGCCATAAATATCTTTCTTCGGCCGGGTGAGCAGAGCGACACCGCTGAAAGAGAATTCTTGATGAGATGGATTACGGTAGGAGGTAGCGTTGAATTTTGCTAGCACTGTTTTTTTTTTGCATTCGTTCAGTATAAAGTGTAACGAGATCCTAGGTGATGTCTTGTATTCTGGAAACGGATGAACCCACCCATAGTCTCTTGATCTTATTTTCTATCTGTATTTTTTTCATTCCTATCACGCACTCTGGTTTCTTAAAAAGAAAATGAATAAAGAAATTACTTGATGACTATGACCAGGTCGCCAATGAGCAGTGACGAGAGGGAGGGCGCGCTCTTTCCGTTTCCGCCTATGCCCTCCGGTAGATCAATGAGATGCACACCGGCCTCGTGCAGAGTGGCGCGAAATTCGTCCTGAAAGAACAAAGATCAAAGATCAATCGCATCATTGAGCATCTCATTAAGGTCAAATAATCTAGTAGCAGGTGATGTATGAAAAAATCAAAACAAAAATGAAATATCTTGGATTTAAAGGAAGCATTATCTCTCTCATTGTTGCGCTGTATTTCGCTGTTCTCTAACAACGAGAAAGCGTTGCACGTCGAAGAGACCATTGAGAGAGATTACACTTCTCTTGAGAGGGATGTAATCATCATGGTCAACTGATTTTAAACTATCTTTGAACTCTTCTTATCGTTATTTGTCTCGTTTCCTCGCATATGCTCATTTATGAAGAAAAGTGTGGATGTTGATGTATCCTAGATCACACCTGTTGTTTCCGCAGCAGCGCCACGTCCGCCTTTTTCTTCTTGTCGTCCGATTTCAGCTCGTCCGGAATCCTGGAGAATATCGCGTGCGTTGTACGCATTGCTGAAAGATCAAAGATCAAAGAACAAAGATCAAATGGATAAGAAGTGAAAGAGCGCAAAGGCACGAGTATAATTAATTGCCACCCATTGGGTCGAGCGTAACAGTTGTCAATGTTGTCAATCGTCAGCGCGGACAGGGAGCAAGGAAATATAGAGAGCAGTGACAAGGAATGCATTTGAAGGTACGCCCCGGCTTATTTGGAAGTTTCCCCTCTGGCAATGCTCTCTCGCTTTCTTTGCCTCACAGTATTCTGGTCCAAGCCATTTTTCTTCCAAAGCAAGACAAAGGAGAGACCATTGTATTCGAGAGAGTTTGTATGTTGAGCGGTCGTTCTTGCTTTGAAAGTCATGAGAACGCTGTGGCCTGCGAGAGAGTGGTGTCAGAGCGGAGAGTAAAAGTAGTTCGGGTGTGGCATCGATCTAAAATGACTATTGAGGAAAAGATTAAGGCGAGAGAATAAAATGGAGTCTATAACAAAGGAAACGACGGCCAGAAAAGGAAGAAGAAGAAACGTGTTTACTCGATTTTTGAGTAAGACTTGCCTTATGGGAGGGAGTTCTTTTATGGGTTTGCTCGAAACTCACGAGGGAACAGAAAAGACGTGAAAACACTTCATTCTTGCACACTCCTCTTTCGTTGTTTTTCGTCTTTTGAGGATTTTGAACGCCCATGATAAGAATGTTTTGCAATTTTGGCAAACATTGATATAGAATAGGAATAGAAAAATCTTTAGAAGTGTGCAAGAAGTGTATAATCTGTCTTATTTTAACTTGCTTTGTGCATGGATACCAGTGCAGGTAAGAACTTCGATTTCTCATATATATTTTTTCACCCTTTTTGAAGGATTAAAATACAATGCCCATGCATATTAAAAGAAAGTGGTACCAGATAATTGCGTAAAATATTCCAACAACATCAAGGAAGAGATAATGTAAACGATGAGGATAGGAGAGATATTTTCGGGTGATAATTTTTTTTTCTAAAATATGTAGTAAAGGAATGTAGTGAAACTGAAAAGTAAAATAAGATAAAGGGTACCAATATTTTATTTTCTTATTATAATTGTTGAACAAAGGAGAGAATTCATTCATTTCATTTAAACCATAACAGAAAAAGAATAATAATAATGAAATAGAATAATAGACAGATATTTTCATGGTTTTCTGGTAGTGTTCAGCAACGCCGAAAAGAAGATACAAGAAACACACAATATGAAGGAAGAGAAGAAGGAAGAGAGAATATGAGGTGTGAAGGTGTTTGCGGGTGATGAGAGTGAGAGGTGCGAAGTGTTCTTTCTGTTTGTTGTGTCTAAAGTGTCACTCGTCAACCCTTCCCCTTGTATCCACTTTCAGGATGCAAAGAATACGAAATGAGAAAAAAGTGGCGTCCACGGAGCATGAAGTGTAAAATTTACCACTTTTTTTTTGTATTTAACATAATTTATATGCACACTTTGCAGGTCTTATGTTCCTCGGATAACACTTTTTTATCTCGATGTGAATGCAACAAGCGACGAGTTCTCCAATGGAGAAGCGAGGGCGAGATCTACATATATCGCCCGCAAAAGAACCCCCTCAGGGAGATCCTTATTTGTGCACAACGGGCTCGTGACTTATGTGCAAAAGAGTGTAAACAAGCGAAAAATAAAGGAAAATATGGTAATCCCGACAATTTTGAGAAGTTTAAAGGGGTAAAAAGTGTTACAAAATGCATATAAAAGTGGACTGACATCGATCGGGTCAGTGGAAAGAGACAACAGGTGCGGAACGCCGTGGTACACACACTAGTAAACAACACTCGCTGCCTGACTCTTGGCAAAGAGCCAAGAATGAGGGATATGCGTTGCGGTCGCGTTGCGTGTCTACGGTGGAGCACGATGGGGACTGGGAGAGGACGAGGAGAGAGAGTTCAGCTAATCCGAGTCAGGTATAATGGGGGTGCAGTTAGAGACAGTGAATAATGCGACTATGGGTCATCTGGTATGTAGATAATGTAAAGATTATCTTATTCACTTGATTTTGTCGAAAGTGTAAGAATTTCATACATCAATAGTATAATTTATAAACCAATTTGCGATATACACACGATAAAAAAAGTATACTTATGTCAACCAAGTCAAAAGAAATGACAAACTGGACCTGTGCTATCAATAATTTTTCGAAACCTTAGCACAGGATGTTCTTATTTGAGAATTTCATTTGTCGGCTATGTTCAAAAAGAACATGTGAACTTAAACTACTCTTTCAATTTTGTGTTAGTTTTTTCGGACTAAGAAAACATTTCTTGTTCAATTTTCTTTCCTTTCTAAATCATTTGTTTTTAAAATATATTTTACGGATTTGACGGATTGATTTTTTCGGAATCCATAAAATAAAAATTTTACGGAACAATAAAATCGGTAAAATCCGTAAACGCAAAATCCCAGCCCTGCTCTCGACCGAGACAAATGCAAAGAATCACTTTCCTTATGTTTTATTTACATATGCACTTTTAATTAAAATGTAAGTCAATATTAAATTAATGGTATTAATAGATGTACAAGAAAAAGTATGCATGCACTTTAAATGAGAAACTTTAACAAAATTAAGTTAGCTAATAATGTGCTCTATGGTGTTTCTGCCGCTACGTCTATTTGCATGCTTTAAATGACACAACTAATCTAACAATACTCTCCGCTCTGGCAATGCTCTCTCGATTTCTTTGTCTACGAGAGAGCATTGTCAGAGCGGAGAGTTTCAAATTAGCTCGGGTGTGCCGTTAATTAGCAGATCATTCACTTTCAACACTTTTCTATGCGTTATGTGGTTGCTATCTTTCTTCGTTATGTCTTTCTCGGTTTTTTCATCGTTTGGTGACAAGTAAGCTTTTAGTTAAACTGTTTCCATTCTATCTATTATGTTATTTACTATTTCGACATGGCTACTGTAGTGTAGTTAGGCTCTTGGACTTGTATGCGGTGTTATGCATCGTTACATTATATATACATGTTATATATACATGCCTTACGTGCCTACGCCGTAACCTCCGCCGTAATGCACTGTTACATATGCCTTACGTGCCTACGCAGTAACCCCCTCCGTCGCGTCTCCGAGACGGCGGAGGGGGTTACGGCGTAGGCACGTAAGGCAAATGTAACGATGCATTACATTTTCCATACGTGCGTACGCCGCAACCCCTCCGCCGCGTTTCCGCCGTTACGGCGGAGGCATACGTCCGTCGCAGTAAATTGCAATACCGCTTCACAATTCCTGGGCAGAATTTCTAATAACTTTCTACGATTATGTTTTTACAGCACCGACTGCAATTTGAAACTTCCCGAGAATGACAATTCTGAATGCATGCAATCTTTCAAAAATAAGGTGAGTTGGCGAAAGTCCGCTCTTTCCATACTCTCTAGCTTCAAAGGACGCTATGGGGATTGGCCAGAGCGGAGGTTCAGTTTACCTATATGAGTTCATATTTGGCGACCAACCCACTTATGGTCATACACAAATTTACTAGTACTCGGTAACAGGGCTGGGATTTGACGTTTGACGATTTGACGGATTTGACGGATTGACGGTATCTATCCGTCAAATAATTTTTTGACGGAAACCGTCAAATTTTATCCGTCAAATCCGTCAAGAATTAAAGCGACAATAAAAGCTGAAATGGGCGAAAATAATCAACAATAATATGTAATTTTTAAATTATATATTTTTGACTTCCATCCCCTTATTTCTCACGATAAATGAAATACTGTAAATATGTTCACTAATGAACAAAATCGTTTTTCGTCGTGTAATAAGAACATCCAAATTTATGATTTTGAGTAATTATCTACGACTCGATGTTTATGTTATGTCGTTTTGCTTTTTTGTTGCTCTCAGTTGAAAACCCCTTGTTAAAAGATGATTTTGAATTAGGCAAGAGGCATTTATAATATTTTGACGAATTTGACGGATTTGACGGAATTTTACGTATTTTCTAACCGTCAAATTGACGTTTTGACGAATCCGTCAAATTTTCATTTGACGCCCAGCCCTGCTCGGTAATAGTGTCAGAGAGAGAGAAATGAAATCAAAGTTAGTCTGCCAAGCAAGTCAAGATGAGCTCATATAACTTATCTGATGTCTACCACATCATAAACATAAGTGAAAAAATCATAAAAAATTGTGATCGAATTATACACTTATCTGAACCGCGCGATCCAGAAACTTAGTAGTTTTATCGGCCTCGGCAGGACATGATCCAGCCATATCGGAACGATTTATTGATACCGTTATTTAAAAAAAAACATCCAACTGGATTGAACACGATGATATTTCAAAACTAGTATTTATCATTCCCACTTGAAGTAGACTTGAAAGTCTACTTGTAGTTAGATGAAAGGTTGCTGAAAGTGGTGTATGATAATGTAATGCATTTTGTCAAATGTTCCTTCACTAGTAGTAAACTTGCAATAAACTTCTAGTCAGTGAGTTAATTTAAGTATAATAGACTGCTATTTTGGAAATACCACAGCATCCGCTCATAGTTCAGGTATACGACGATACCGAAGCAAACGACATCTGTTCTTCATACTTCGCTACTTACTCAATCGACGCAACATTCAACGCAACCCATGTTGACTGTACCATCGGTGCGTTTAAAGGCACACCCAAGCGAATTTTACTCTCCGCATTGGCAATGATGGTCTGTCCGCGAGAGAGTGCTGCAAGATTGTGAAGTTTCAAAGTGCATTCTGTCTGAAAATGTTATGAATTATCTATATACCACATGTATTATAAATTGTATTATATTCATGACATAAATTATTTTTTCGTATATTTGCAGGAAATACTCATCAATGCGAACCCGGTGAAGAACTGATTTATGGGCAGTGCTACGATTTCACGGTATATCGATAATTTTAAAAAAGAGCGAACTAGTAGAGTGCGATTCAGATCTAACAATGTTATTTGCACATTTTCGTTTTTCTATTGTCATAGCAAAAAAATGAGAAGATTGGACGATTTTGAAGCCTTTTATAGAGATAATATGAAAAGTGTGACGGATAGACACACCGACGGAAACGTGCCTTATCATTTTATTAAAATAACATAAATAGTTTCCATGGAATTCTTATTTCTATAGAACAAAAACAGTTTCGAAACGCTAATGAAAATCACTGTAACAATAAGAGATGTTCTGAAAATTCAAAAATTGGTGCAGTTCACTATGCTCATTTTGGCAATAATACTGAATAGGGAATAATTATTCTATGTTTAACAATAGGGGCCGAAGATGACTCGCAGCGAAGCTTCGAAATACTGTACCAGTAAAAAGGCTACTCTTTCCATGATATTCGGAGTGAAACAAGGCCAATTTGTCGCAGGTTCGCAAAATGTTTTGACTTACATATCCAATATCGATAAAAATGGGATCACTGTATCATCTATACAAACATACTAAAAATTAAGAGAAAGAGTTGGCTGCGAAGAATGTGATGGCTGAAAAACCAAAATATGTATGAAAAACCATAATATTGGCCCTTAATAATAATAATATAACAATAATAATAATTTTTGTATTCTTTGCGTTACCTATTTACAGATGCGGCTGCTAGGCACGGATTGGATACGTTGTGGATCGACATGACTTCCGATGGCAATAGTGCATCGTCGAACACAATTCTTTTCAAGGACATGTTCAAGTTGAACAAAGGTTGTTTGATATTTCCGAAACACAGATTATATGGGTTACTACATGCAACTACTTGATTCTGAAAAAGTTAGTAGAAATCCGCATTCGTGCATTTGCACGATTATGACAAATAATTTCGTGCGAAGTCGGGCATTTGGGTATCATTTTCAAGCAATTCTAAAGCATTGTATCGATTGACTTTAACCTCCACTGAAATGAAAGTAAATGAGAATGAGTTGGGTGCACGAATCACCACGAATTAAAAAAATATATAATATTAAAATCGCGCAAACGACTACTTCTCATTCATGAATTTGTGAAAAGTCATTAGTATGTGAGCAAGGATCTAAGGACTGGTAGGAATTGCCACAAAAGCGGTCGACCAACAATCATTCCTCCGAAGAAAGTCATGCTTCTGTTTCAGGCGTCCTCTGGGACAGAGAAGCGCTGACGAAACCGGGCAATGGAACTTATAACATACTTTTTCGAACACGAACAGACTACAAATTTAACCTGAAAAGGGGTTTTTTCGAGTACGCGTCTAATGAGACCGAGTAAGTGATATTATCCGTATAAAATACACTTGTTTATGGGGATGATCGATAGAATACTTCTGCGCGCCACATGCCGCAGTACTGCATTGCTTGACATGATGCAAAATGCCTTGTTAGCAATATATTTTTTTTAAATCACAGAATTTCAAAGCATTACCAATATTCCAGATCGAACACTGTTTGCGTCACTCCAGCGGAGGAGACTAGTAAGTGCACAAATCTTAGTATTATATGTAAACCACCACGATATGGTAAGTCCTGCGGCTGATCGCTGGCTTAGCAGTGATCACCCGCAGAACTTCGTGTGCCTTGAATAACGCGTTGAACCTTTACCTTTTTACCTTTACCACGATATCAATTAATCACTTATTACAATTATCATTGTAATGCATACATTTATTATTAAATTAATATATTATTATTATGTTCGTATCTAATCACATTTCAGTGATGAAGGATCCCTGTGGACCACTTCGCAGTTTGGGATTCGGTTTGCAGACCGGAGTAATACTCATGAAATAAGTCAACTCATATCAGAGGAAGCTGTGTTCACGGACGATGCCAAAGGCTCTTGCCGATTCAATTCCGCCAAACTGTAAAAAAATTCTCATTGGCAATGCGTGAAACATGACTTTCAGCACGGAGCTGAAGGAAACGAAAAGCTGCAGGACAACGAAAACTAAGATGGATTTGGTCATACTACTCGATGCTTCGTCATCAGTTAAACGTCATATCTTCCATTCAAGTGCCAAAAAGTTTGTAAAAATGCTGGTTAATCTTTTCGAAATCGGCAAAGATGCGGCAAGGATCAGCATTATGGTTAGCTGTACAATGCATTTTAATATTTTACATACACACGGAGAACAAAATGCAACCGCATAAGACCTGTGAAGTGTTATATTTAACACTTTTTTTTCGATAAAAATGACACAAAAACTGTTAAATGTAACACTTCACAAGTCTTGTGTGCTGTGGGGTACACTTTTTTCTCTGAGTGTATTTCGCACCTTGCGTTGTGATCTTATTTGGCTTGAAATACGTATAATGATTAGAATAATAATAATAATAATAATAATAATAATAATAATAATAATAATAATAATAATAAAAATAATAATAATATATTTCAGCCCTATTCTCACCAAGTCTACGAGGTGGTACACATGAATGATTGCTCAGACAGGGAATGTCTTTTTCGTCGAACCGATAAAATCACATTTGCGGTATTACTTTTTGACGTAATATCCGCGTAAACTTTGAGACGTTCACATAACTTTTGCAGTGTGTCAATTTCACTAAGCTCACTTTCGTAGTTCTGAAATCGCACTAACAAAAACCCTGGTGTGAACAATTCGGTAACGTCCATTTCGGCAGCGTGTCATAAATCGGTTGGGAGGTTACCTATGGCAACTTAAGTTGTGTCATTGTGATCAGCGGACGTGCACGGTATTGGGCTACCGTGATCGTCAAGAATCGCCAACTGATTTTTTTAGTCGACCCATGTCTCGGTCTCATGGTTGAGAATGTCCGAGGTCGAAAAATTCATGATGGTCCGAGACCAGATTCTATTTGTCATAATATCAATAGTGAGCCAAATTTATTTTTCTGGATACCTTAACCCGATCTACCGTAATCTAGCTACCGTACCCTATACTATTGTGGCTGCCTCCCAACCCATTTATTGTCCGTTGCCAAAATAGGTGTTGCCGAATTGTCCACCCCCCCCCCTCTAAAAACACAGCTCTAATGCATCGCTACATTTGCCCTACGTGGCTACGCCGTAACTTCCGCCGTAAAAACGGAGACGCGGCGGAGGGAGTGCACTCAGAAAATCAATTACTAGGATCTAGCTGGCGTAGAACAAAATGTGACGTCCTCGATAATTCAATAGCTCTATAAAATGGATAGAGGGAAGCTAGTACTTGATTTTCTGTCGATGCGATCGTGGATATTGCATGATTTTGGGGAAAATGGAGAGTAAAGATCCGCATTCGTGCATCTGTCCGATTGGACCGATAATTTGCGGCATTACGAATAGATTTATACCGAAGATATTTAAAATTTGGAGGGGGTATCAAAACGGCAACAATCAAAACGGCAACGGATTATAAATCTGTTGGGATGGCAACAAAAGTTGTATCATTGATATCAGTGGGGATGTACGGTATTGTGCTACCGTAACCGTCGGGAATCGCGAACTGATCATGAATTTTTCGACTTCGGCCATTTTCAACCATGAACCCCGGGTCATGGTCGAATGAAAATAATCAGTTCGAGATTCCCGACGGTTACCGTAGCACAATACCGTACACTCCCACTGATTACAATGAAACAACTTTTGTTGACATAGGCCATCTCCCAACAGATTTAAGATCCGTTGCCGTTTTGATTGTTGCCGTTTTGATTGTTGCCGTTCTGATACCTCCCCAAAATTTGCATGCTGTTTTCGACACTGCCCTATGATCCCAGAAAACCTCTCCAGTCTCCCCAAAATCATGAGCTCCGGAATCGCACTACATTGTTTTCGAATATGACAGAGAAAATAAGTCAAATACTTCACAGGGATCGCATACATGTGTGATAGACGCTCTTACGAAAGCCACTTCAATGCTAACGGAGAGTGATTCAGTAAGCAGTTATCGTTCTTGAGCGAATAAAGCGACACCTCAATCGTATTTGAATCTCTCCGCTCTGGCCACACTCTCTCGCTTTCTTTGTCTACGAGAGAGTATTGCCAATGCGGAGAGTAAAATTAGCTTGGGGTGTTCCTTTAAATGCTTTTGATTTAAACAGGACCGCAAGAAAATGATCGTAACGATAACGGACGGTGATGAATATTGCCCAGAAAACATGAAAAGGAAAGACGTTCCTCCATTGTCAAAAGTCGCAGCAGACGCGACGGCAAAGGGTACAGAAATTTCCCTAGAAAAAAAGCCCCTAAATCTTAAAAGATGTGTAACCTCTCTCGATGGTCTCTTCGACGCACAATGCTCTCTCGTTGTTAGAGAACAGAGAAATAGTGTGCGCAATGAAGAGGCCATTGAGAGTGGTAACGCACCCTTTAAGTAGTTGGGACTCTGAAAGCCTAGCAAATCTTTTCAGAGTCCAATCGTTTAGGTTTAGGGTTTTTCTCTGGATCTATTTCTAGGTGTTTGACTAAGCATTGTTTTGTTTGCAGGAATCGAATTGTATGTGGTGGGTGTGGGAGAGATCATCGGCAAACCAGAGACAATGGCACATCTCAGCGGACATAATGATGCCCATAAGTTCTTTGCTGATCGATATGCGGTAATTTATCCTCGTATGCATCGTTACATTTGCTATCAAGATATTATTATTCTCACGTGCCAACGCCGTAACCTCCGCCGCAACGACGTGGGGGGTACGGCGTAGGAACGTAAGGCAAACCTTTACCTTTACCTTTGCCTTTACCATTACCACCACCGTTGTGTATTACAAATCATGGAAACACTTTCTGAGGTGAAATTGGTTGATTTTCAAAATTGCATAAAACGAAATACCAAGATATCTTTGACGAAATATAGCCGGAGATCTTCAAACCCGACGTTAAAGAGAGCGCACCCTCTCTCACAATCAATGGCCTCTTCGTTGTTAGAGAACGGAGAAATAGTGTGCGCAATGAAGAGGAAATTGAGAGAGGTTACGCTCCCTTTAATGAAAGGCATCCATTAGATCTCACACTTACCATACGAACAATGGGCTATACTTCATGAATAGCTTGTCGTCCAACTTTTGCAAGTTGTTGTGGAAGTCAGTGAAAGCTGAAAAGCTGTAAAACTCATTCTACTTCTAGGATCTCACTGAGGCTATGGCTAAACAAGTGGAGCAGGAGATTTGCTTGCCTGTACTCTCCGGATCAACGGAATTCCGTTCACTCTACTGGAAAGATTCCTGGACTACTATCTAACGCACAAAGCGTCTCATGGAATAAAATTTAATTTAATTTAATCAATCATGCATAAACAAGAGACAACAATTGAAGCAGCAAATAAATGAGGGCGTTTGGGGTAAAAATGAGAGGGGAGGAGGGGAATATTTTGTCAAATATTTCATATTTTGTTAAATATTTTGTTCATGAAATTTTTTACCGTGAAAATACAAAACAGTAGCCTTACAAAATACACTTTATTATTTGGTACGAGAGTAGCCAGCCCGAACCACAATGAATTTCTATGTTTAGAGAGAGAGTCCAAGCGATATTTAAGATAATGACTCTCGCAATATGTATCTGCAATATGCAATATATTGCATTCCTTTCTTCTGCTGCTCCCCCATTCTGCGATTCCGTCTGTGGTGCGGTCGGTTCGACTACGCGCTCCCTTCGACTCTCGCATTGAAGAGCTCAAGTGTATGAAAATAAAAAAAAACTTTTTGCACAGAAAAAAATAATTTTCCTCTATTTTTATTGATAGTTGTTAGACTGGTCTGAGTGCGAAAACAACATTTTGAAAATTTGTTTTTCGTAATTTGCATAATTATGCAATTTTTTTTACCGTCAACTTCAAATGAGTGTAACTCACTTCAAATGATATATCAGGATACCCCAATTCGAGGACGGGGAATCCGAATCTGCAATAAAAATCTTATCCTTTACAGAAAAAATTCGAGAAACATCGTATGTTGTATGCAAAAAAACAGTTTTCATACAATAACACATGAAGAACAACATTTACGACCATATCCTTTGTTGTGTTAATTGTAGAGGAGGTAATTAGGAACAGAATGAAAAATCTTTACACGGTTGCTCAAAAACGAAGCGAGTTACACGTAATTAGTATGCAAATTACGAAAAGCAAAATTTCAAAATGTTGTTTTCGCGCTCAGTTAGGCCAGTCTTTTTTCTGTGCAAAAGATTTTTATTTTCATACACTTTTACTGGAGATCCGTGATAATGGAAACAGTTTAACTGAACGCTTACTTGTCCGCAAATGGCGAAAAAACCGAGAAAGACATAACGAAGAAAGATAGCAACCACATAACGCATAGAAAAGTGTTGAAAGTGAATGATCTGCTAATTAACGGCACACCCGGACTAATTTGAAACTCTCCGCTCTGACAATTCTCTCTCGTAGACAAAGAAATCGAGAGAGCATTGCCAGAGCGGAGAGTATTGTTAGATTAGTTGTGTCATTTAAAGCATGCAAATAGACGTAGCGGCAGAAACACCATAGAGCACATTATTAGCTAACTTACAGTTTTTTGTTAGTTTTAAAAAATTCTCATTTAAAGTGCATGCATACTTTTTCTTGTACATCTATTAATACCATTAATTTAATATTGACTTACATTTTAATTAAAAGCGCATATATAAATAAAACATAAAGAAAGTGATTCTTTGCATTTGTCTCAGTCGAGAGTAGGGCTGGGATTTTGCGTTTACGGATTTTACCGATTTTATTGTTCCGTAAAATTTTTATTTTACGGATTCCGAAAAAAATCAATCCGTCAAATCCGTAAAATATATTTTTAAAATAAATGATTTAAAAAGCAAAGAAAATTTAACAAGAAATGTTGTCTTAGTACGAAAAACTAACACATCAAGAGAAAGTAGTTTAAGTTCACATGTTCTTTTTGAACATAGTCGACAAATTAAATTCTCCAATAAGAACATCCTGTGCTATGGTTTCGACAAATTATTGATAGCACATGTCCAGTTTGTCATTTCTTTTGACTTGGTTGACATAAGTATACTTTTTTTATCGTGTGTATATCGCAAATTGGTTTATAAATTATACTATTGATGTATGAAATTCTTACACTTTCGTCAAAATCAAGCGAATAAGATAATCTTTCAATTATATACATTCCAGGTGCATTCATAGTCGCATTATTCACTGCCTCTCACCCCTCACCCCATTATACCTTACTCCGATTAGCCTAACTCTCCCTCTCTCCTCTCCCAGTCCGCAACGCGCCCCTGATACGCAACGCGACCGCAACGCCTATCTCTCATTCTTGGCTCTTTGCCAAGAGTCAGGCAGCGAGTGTTGTTTACTAGTGTGTTTACCACGGCGTTTCGCACCTGTTGTCTCTTTCCACTGACCCGATCGATGTTAGTCCACCTTTACATGCATTTTTAACACTTTTTACCTCTATAAATTCTTAAAAACTGTCGGATTTACGATATTTGTTTACACTCTTTTGCACATAAGTCACGAGCCCATTGTGCACAAATAAGAATCCCTGAGGCGGTTCTTTTACGGGCGATATACATAATTTCTCCAATGAAAATGCTCGCCGTTTGTTGTATTCACACCGAGATAAAAAGTGTTATCCACGGAGCGTATGACCTGCGAAGTGTACATATAAATTGTGTTTAATACAATAAAGTGGTAAATATATCATAGAACACCACTATGAATACACTGTTCAACTCGTCGAATCTGAAAATTTCAACTTATTATTTTCTCATATAATTTGCAGTTCTGCAACGCAAACGCTACAAAAATCACTGATAAAGAATATTATTGTGCGCGATGAATATCATGTTTAGATATCAGAGAAAACGAACACAACGCTTTTTTTCAAAAAAAAAAACATTGATAAAAGAGAAAACGAACGTTTTCTGATCTAGTGTAGTCCAGTAGAGCGGTCCGGATTTTGATCTCTTTTATCCTCTCTGGAAGGGCGCGATGGGGTCCTGAAGAAACTACATCTCTAGGCGTATTATGTTAGCATTGTCAAATAATATTTTAATAATTTATTAACTTAATAATTTAATAATGTATAATTTTAATGATTCTGTCCGCCCTGATTCTCCGAAATTAAAATATTTTACGATTAAATATTATATTTGAATATAGGTCAGACTTACGAACTCCTCGTTCTCGCGTATTCCGTATAAGGTCAAGCAAATTCTTTGCAGAAGCAAACTTTCGTCATCGTCCGAATATCTGAAAAAATAGTGACGTCATTATTCGATGCTCTTGCGCTCTGGCAAAAAAATGTCATATAAAGTGTACTTGTACATCTATTAACATTATTAATTTAATAAAATAATAATAATTATTATTATTATAACACAGCGTGGTTGCTCTCCATTACGAGAGTCGTCTGCACTACTTTAGCACTGTCCAGCCAGTGTTCGAATTGCTCCGGAGACGTTTTGAGCTCTTGCGCAGCCTCATTCACGTCCACGATTGGTCCAAATACCAGTGAGCCGATACCAATCTCCTCACCGTCCATCTTAATACCTTAACATTTTCTCACTATTCGATTTGACCACACTCTCTCGCACGCGACGGAAGTGAGAGAGCACGACCAGAGTGGAGAGCAACATGTGTTTCTTTTGATATACTCGAATAATAAGGAATAATAATCATATACGCAGGGCGTATGATAGGCGAATGATCGAATATTTGCGCGTAAACACTAAGCATAATGATTGGAGAATATACAGCGATTTCGAAATTTGTCGCAAATTTGTTTTTTTCTTCAAATTTCTTTAAATAAAAATTAATTTCATGAAAATTTAAATTTGTCCAAAAATATTGGTGTAACACTGTGAAACGTATTATAATATCGTTTAAAAAAAGTCGAAAGAAAATAAAAAAAAAAAAAAAAAAAATATCATTGGCGGTTTTCTTCAACTTTTCGCAGTTATCTCTAAACCGTTATCAAAACGCATATATGCACAAGAGAGTTGATAAAGACAGAGAGTAGGTGAAGATCGAGGGAGGAAACACGATAACAAGTTTTATGCGCACTGATAGAGGTTTGCTCACGCAACACCATCTCTACTTTGCTATTATAATCTTCTCAAAAGGCGAGAGAGTGTGTGCAAAAAGTGGAGAGATTTCTCTAACTTTTCTTTGCTTTTCGCTACTTTTGAACATAGCTTATCACTCACGCTCAAGGCGTCAGTTGGCATCCCAATCACATAGTTAAGAGTTGCAATCTGATGAGAAATTGCTCGTAATCTCCACTTTTAATCGTGCACATGCTCTCTATTGCTATTGTTTGTTTGTTTGTTTGTTTATCTATTCCATCAATATTTACGTACATATTACTGAAAAAGACAAAGAGGGTAGATGGATTTCCGTGGCGTACAAGCGATTGATGTTATTGTCGTTCAAGGTTAAAAACATCGAAACCGTCGCGCTTTCACGTGCATACACTATGTAGTATGAACTTCCCAGCACGATTCTTACGGTTCCGTTAAACACAGTCTACGCTCTGGCAATACTCTCACGTAGACAAAGAAAGTGAGAGAGTCTTGTCAGGACTGAGAGTTTCGGGGTGTGCCTTTAAACTAATGCCCAGCTATAATCTCTCTCCAAACCTTATAATGAATAGTTATATCATAACGTCTTCTCTATTATCACCTACGCTCTATTCTTGTTGCGACAAATTTCGAAATCGCTGTATATTTTCCAATCATTATGCTCATTGTCAGTGTTTTCGCGCAAACGATTCGATCATTCTCCTATTAGGTAGTTTCCATCATTTGTCACATTAGATTTCGTATGTGATTGTTATTCGTTGCTATTCAAATATAATATGCACTATGCACTCTCTCACTTCCGTCGCGTGCGAGAGAGTGTGGTCAGATCGCACAGTAATTAAAATCTTGGGGTTTTAAGATGAACGATGAGGAGGTTGGCATCGGCTCACTGGTATTTGGACCGATCTTGGACGTGAATGAGGCTGCGCAAGAGCTCAAAACGTCTCCGGAGCAATTCGAACAATGGCTGGACAGTGCTAGAGTAGTGCAAACGACTCTCGTAATGGAGAGCAACCACGCTGTGTGGCATGAGTGAGTTATAATAATATTGAACGTATAAAATACACTTGCTTATTTGGTACGAGAGTAGCCAGCCACAGGTACAATGTGTTTATATGTTTAGAGAGAGAGAGCACAAGTGAGATAATAGCTAGAACAGAGAGAACGAGGAAGGAAGGGAGGATATAGTGGAGAATTAATCGATAGTTCTTTTTCTGTTAAGCAGTAGCAATTTTTTTTTAAAAATTACATAAGTACATTTTATACGGACTATACTAATAATTATTATTATTTTATTAAATTAATTATACTAATATAATTACGAGTATAACACTTTATATGTAATTTTGTTGCCAGAGCGCTAGAGCATCGAATAATGACGTTACTATTTTCTTCAGATATTCGGACGATGACGAAAGTTTGCTTCTGCAAAGAATTTGTTTGACCTTATACGGAATACGCGAGAACGAGGAGATCGTAAGCCTGTCTTATATTCAAATTTAATATTTATTCATGTAATACCATAATTAAATAATACTTTATCCTGTCAGAATAATATGGGGGGGGAGGAACATGAGGAGTATTCTTATCCACAAGATCTATCCTTTCGTCCCTGAGAGTAATAATAATAATAATAATAATAATTTATGCATTACAAGGATAACTTATAATAGCGAATAAATGATATCGTGATGAATTACATAAAATACGATGCCACAACGTAGGTAGCAAAGAAATAACAATTAATTATTACATTTCGAGTAACGACGAGTATTCATCTCCATTCAAGAAAACGTCCGTATATGAAACTTGATTACAATAGTCAAATAACCCACGAAAACTTTACGTTGATCGTCCAAGAGGTCTTTCATAATATATTTATTATTTATTTATAAGATATTTTAATTTCAGTGGTATTAGTGGGCGTGGAATCAGGGCGGACCGCATCATTAAAATTATAAAATATTAAAATATTAAAATAATATGAAACAATGGGAATATACTACACCTAGAGTCGTATTTACTTCAGGACCCCATCGCGCCATATTCCCTTCAAGAGAGGATAGAAGCGATCAAAATCAGGACCGCTCTACTGGACTACACTAGATCAGAAAACGTGCGTTTTCTCTATTATCAATGTTTTTTTTTGAAAATAAGCGTTGTGTGCGTTTTCTCTGATATCTAAACATAATATTCATCGCGCACAAAAAATATTCTTTATCAGTGATTTTTGTAGAAAGCGTTGCAGAACTGCAAATTATATGAGAAAATAATAAGTTGAAATTTTCAGATTCGGCAAATTCAGTTGAACAGTGTCTTCATAGTGGTGTTCTATGCAAGAGGCAATGACTTGGTACTCTGCAAGGTTCCAGGTGAGAACATGTCGTCATTTCCAGCATAACAATACAATACATTTTTTCTTATCAGCACTAAGTAAGAACAGAAGAGTTAGTCAGAAGCAGGTGAAATTGCACGCATTTTTTCTGAGAGATTTTTCTCCTTTAAAGAAAACAGACAAAATTGGCCATTGAAATGTATGAAACCCATGAAAACTTTGAAAGCAGCATGACTGTCTATAATGATTATTTGTTTACCATAAGATAAACGTATAATCAATAAAATGACATGAACCGTGCGATAAACGCATTGATCATCACTTAGGGAATATTCCGCATAAATCAGGGTTTGTTCAAAGTGACAAACCGAGTAAATTTGAAATTGTCCGATCTGGCCACACTCTCACGCATTCGTTGTCTGCGAGAGAATTCAATGTGATGTACAGTATACCTATAAAATCATGCAAATGTACTATAGTAATATTATATAACATGCAATATAAAACTAGTTAAGCCCCCCCCCCCCCAATATTGCCAGTATTACTTATTCAGTATTCCGACTGCGCGGAGCCGACGCTGTTCGATTTCTCACTTGCGATGGAAGTTTTCTCGATAGCGTCGATGACGTCATCAATGAGTCCACACTACCATTCAATGGAGGTGTACTGTATCCGACGGATCTCTCCTATGAAGTGGATCAGCTCCATCAAGCGGTAATTTCCACACTTTATATATTTTATCAACGAAACGAAAAGAAAAGACAAGAGAAAAAGTTTTAAATATACACCGAGTGAGGTGAAAAACGTATATCTCTAAACGACGTTGTTCCTTATTCAGTGCTTTTGTATTATTAGGTTGTTGCATTTGCATTTATTCATTTGATAGATAAGATTTAACACTTGCTATTCGTTTCGTTTTCAATGGAGGCCCATAGAGAGGAGCAAGCTTCGTCTTTTGCCGGAAATTCCCTACTGATAGTGTTATTTAGTCGAATGTATTGTGCGAACATTTTCGGTTGAATAAAATTTTGCTTTTTAGTCGACCGGTTGTTTTAGTGTGGACTACAAATGATATTTTATTCGAGACTAAAATTTAGTCGAGACTAAAAGTGTTCAAAATGCGATAAAATTAACAATTAGGGAAAACCCTTCCATTACACAGAAGAGAAGAAGCGGACCACTCAGCACCAAAAAAATAATGGAAAATGAATGTCTATTCTCGAATATATTCGAAAATATTATTCGAGACTAAATGCAAATTTAGTCGCGAATATTGTCCATTTAGTCGAGACTAAAATGAAGAAAAAATATTTTCGAATGATTTTTAGTCTGGACTAAAAATGCAAATTTAGTAGAGACTAAATTTTACAACATCTACCAACACTACTGAATAATTGATTACGCCCATTTTGTAATATTCCTTTGCATTGCAAATTTCGACTAGTTACTTGTAATCACTGCAGGTCGTATTGGAGTACCGACTATCCAGCGGGGCATCAAATACGCTGAGGACGATAAATGCAATCACCCAGATACTCATGATTTCAAGTGAGTTACTCTAGAATTTCTATCGTCCCGGTGTTTTTCTACTCGCAGTGCTCACCGTGTCGTGGGCGTGGGAAGACGGCTTTTGTTCTTTCCACTCCAATCTGAGTACCATTTTCGCGATGAAAATGCTTTGAAAGCCACTGCTATGACAATGGTCGATCTCTTTCTCGATAGGAATGCGACTGTTCCCAAAGCGGAAATCGAGTTAATTTGTTGAGGTATCGTGATCTCTGGCGGCATTCTCACTTTACCGACCACTGTGGCCAAGCGTTCCATGATGGTCGCTGCCTTTCTCGCAGTCGCCTCGTTTGCGACTCCCTATATAGCAAAGTGAGCGATTTGCATTTTTCCATTAAAGCGACACTAATTTTACCCTCCGCATTGGCAAATCTCTCGCAGACAGAGAAAGCGAGAGAGTGTGGCCAGAGCGGATAGATTCAAATTAGCTCAGGGTGTGCCTTTAAAAGCCAGACCCAAGCTAAATTTGTTCTCCGAACTGGCCATACTATCTCGCAGACCGAGAGAGTCCGACCAGAGCGGTGAGTTTCAGATCAGCTACTCTGGTATTTTGCCACTTAAAGTCTACTTAAACTACGTCACAGACTTTAAGTAGACTTTAAGTAAACTTTAAGTGAAAGAACATTTGACGAAATGCATTACAGTATACCACACCACTTTAAGTAGACTTACGTCTCACTTTAAGTTTACTTAAAGTCTACTTAAAGTGGGAAAGTTTAAGTAGACTTTAAGTGGCAAAATACCAGAGTATGGGTGTCGCTTTGACCTTGATTCTGGTTAACGATAAGAGACTGTGCTTGCAGCAGCGGTGCTACTTTACTGGCAGCAAGGCAGTTTAACGTTGTCAATGTATGTTTCCTTCATGATTGATCTCGAAGCATTTAGTACAGTTGTCGAGGAAGTTTGAAAAAAATAGTTTTTTTTTTATAACGACGTCATATTAGAAGGCGGAATAATTAATAGTAAGCAAAATCAACAAATATCATGTGATTGTGACGCGATGTTTCAAGACAAACAACCGACATACAGTGTGTTAATATCAATAAAGTTTTATACAGATCCTCGATGATCTTTGCGAGAGAATGAGAGATCCTGATGCGCGGTCGGAAATTGTAGCGGCCTTCAGGAGGACGCTGGAAACGTTCGCTAGAAGATGTATGCTTTATTTTATTTTATTTTGGGATATTTAATGAAATTTTTTCGCATATAAAATCATAAGATCATTTGATACGAAGAGATACAGTACCGTGCAAAAGTCCGGCCCCAAAATTTGAATTGTTATAACTTTCTTCGTACTTCACCGATCGGCCCTCGGTTTGTTTTATTAAATAGTGTAACCATTGGAGAAAATTTGTATGTTATTGATTATAACCTATGATGATGAAATGATTTCATCATTCTTGAAATTCCGAGGTGCGATCGTAAAAATAGGTTTATTCTCAGGTAGATTTTTTCTATTAGTCCAATATTTTTGTGAGGAACGAACAACTATCGATGAACGTTTTAAGCCATTAACCACGTTGCTTGCATATCGCTCCGAGGAATTAGCTAATTTCCCCTGACCCATCAAAATTTCGTAAAAATGTCACAACTCAGTCTGTAGTTGAGCTACGGGCCTTAGATTCAACAAGTATTATCACATGGTCATAGGGCACCACCATGCAAATTTCAGAAAGATTCCGCTTCTTGAAGAGAAAATTCGAAAAAAATCCCATACCATATTTTGTGCATACGGTTTTTCTTTTTCTCTCCCAGCCGGTTTTTCTAAAAATCTAAAAATTTGGTATGATGTGCCCAAACATCTACCTAACACATCTACGAAGTGGCGAGATTAAAGGAGTTCAATTACGACTTTGCCCATAAAAATACCATTGACAGTCAAAGTGGAAATTTACGAGAAAAGAGACAGATGAAAAAGGTGAAATGTCCAATAGTGGAACTAAATTGAGGATATTTGTAGGAAATGTGCTTATTAAACACTTGGTTCAAAATCCGATCGAAATTGATATGAAATACTGGGTAATTGACCCGTAATAATTCTCCATAACGAACGAAATTAGGTTCCATCCACTTTGACTGTCAATGGTATTTGTATGGGCTACGTCGTAATTGAGCTCCTGTAATCTCGCCACTTTGTAGATGTGTTAGGTAGATGTTTGGGCACAACATACCAAATTTTTAGATTTTTAGAAAAACCGGCTGGGAATTACCGTATGCCCAAAAAATGGTATGGGATTTTTTTCGAATTTTCTCTTCAAGACGCGGAATCTTTCTAAAATTGGCATGGTGATGCCCAATGACAATGTGATAATACTTGTTGAATCTGAGGCCCGTAGTTCAGCTACAGACTGAGTTATGACATTTTTACGATATTTTGATGGGTCAGGCGAAATTAGCTAATTCCTCGGAGCGATATGCAAGCAACGTGGTTAATGGCTTAAATCGTTCACCGATAGTTGTTCGTTCCTCATAAAAATATTGGACTAATTGAAAAAATCTACCTGAGAATAAACCTATTTTTACGATCGCACCTCGGCATTTCAAGAATGATGAAATCATTTCATCATCATAGGTTATAATCAATAACATACAAATTTTCTCCAATGGTTACACTATTTAATAAAACAAACCGGTGGCCGATCGGTGAAGTACGAAGAAAGTTATAACAATTCAAATTTTGGGGCCGGACTTTTGCACGGTACTGTAGATAACAAAAATAAGAATATTTTCAATTTACATAAATCATTTTATGGCTCGTTAAAAAATAGCGGAAAACCGAAATCGGCGACTTTCCACCCGTTAAAAAAGTACCCGGAAAGTCGAAAATGGAAACACGAAATTTGAATTCGCGCGCTCGCAAAGTGGTGCGGGAATTCAAATTCCGACTTTCCGTCGTCGATTTTTAGAAGTTTAAATGGAAATTCAACTTCCTGCTCGCTAAACACATGTACTCTGCGGAAATTCGCTGTCGGAAAATCGGAATTTGAATTCCCGCACCACTTTGCGCGCGCGCGAATTCAAATTTCGTGTTTCCATTTTCGACTTTCCGGGTACTTTTTTAACGGGTGGAAAGTCGCCGATTTCGGTTTTCCACTATTTTTTAACGAGCCATTATTCGACAACCTAGCCAGTTTATTGCAGCTGGAGCTGATATTAATGGAAATGTGAGCGTCGACATATTTTTCACAACGCTGGAACCACTCTATATGTTGTATGTTTGAATTTAGCAATCGATCGTCAAGCGACTAGCCTAACTAAGTACCTCACTTAACTAAGTACCTAACTTAACCAAGTACCTAACTTAACTAAGCACCTAACCTAACGTATTGATTGTGGATTAAGGTACGACCTAAGGAACAACGAGAATCGAACCTACTCCGACTACTATGCTGTCATCATGCGACTCTTCGGACTGCACAATCAGTTACTAACAAGGGAGCAAGTCAATGATTTGCTCGATGCGGAGCCGATGCAGTTCATTCAAGAGATGATGGAGCGTCAAATTCGTAAGTTTCACCTATTTTATGGCCTTATTGATAACGGTATATTTAATAAACAAGAACATTGCACTTTCAAGCATCATTCATGAAGTTAAAAGATATAAAAATGAGACTTTTAGTATTTTTTAGCAATATTCTACTTCTTATTTTCAGAGCCTGATGCACCACCAGAAGCATTTTGATCCGTCAATATTCATCATTCTTCGTACATACATATGACATATTCTCTAGAAGAAATTATGTTTTGATTCATTTCAATAAAGTATTTCGGCACCTGTGCTTTCGATTTTTGTGTTATTGGTAGAAATACCACCGAGAATATATTGCATATGATCAACACAAATCTATAGCTGTGCTATTCAGTCAACCAACTTGTGATTGGATCATCAATTCATTCGTCATTAAGCGCATGTTCTTGATCATCAAGGTATTTATTTTCATTAAAATATAAGTACTAAAATGTAAATGCAGGTTTTGAAAAACAAAATGTTTACAAAGTCATCAATGTTGCCAATGTCAGGGTTGGGTATTTGTGTTCGGTTTTTTGCCTTTTATTGTTTTTTTTTGGTTTTTGAGAATTTTCAGTTCGGAATTTGTTTTTGTTCGGCTTTTCTGCAAAAACCAGAAACCTATTGCACCCTATTGCAAAAATTTTCAATTTTCTAAAAACATGAAAACGAAAAACATGCATGTTGATCCATATTATTACTTATTTATATTACTTATATATCTACGTGTAAGAACTAAATAAATATATTTGTTACAGAGTCTCCAGCTATGAAGGACTACACGCATCACGATCTCGATCCCTTCATAAATAATGAGGGCGTCGTATTCTATCAATTACTAGGAGCACTCAAGGATACATTGGACAAGGAAGATGGAGGGCGAGCTCAATTCGGAGATGATACAAAGTGGAAGGAGTTCATTCACTCGCAATTAACACTTATTGGAGAGTTCGAGACGAAACTGTGGATAGCGGATTGCATCGAGCAGGATGTGAAGACGTTCCATCAGGACTACCTAAAGAACAAGGGAGAGCCGATCATTGGAATAAGTGGGACAAATCGGGAAGTGGAGCGAATGCTACGTACATTGTCGAGTGAGAAGATATCGGATAAGGTGAGCACATACTCTGGTATTTCAAAACTTAAAGTCTACTTGCACTTTCACTTTAAGTAGACTTGTATGTCTACTTAAAGTGTGACGTCACTACGTAAGTCTACTTAAAGTGAGACGCAAGTCTACTTAAAGTGAAAATGTGACGTCACTCACTTGAAGTTTACTTAAAGTAAACTTTAAGTCAGTGACGTATTTTAAGTAGACTTTAAGTTTGGAAATACCAGAGTACTTGGATAGTTGGATGTTCGAAGTTCTGCTATCGTTGTCGTTAGCGTTTTGTGAGCACTGCTGTTATCTTTGTTTAAAAGATGCCCTTTTGCTCATTCTGTGCGATTTACAGGTACACATGTGTAAAGAGAAACAAAGAGAGAATAAAGTGTAACCCACAGTACATTAGACCTGTGAAGTGTTATATTTAATACTTTTTGGTGTTAAAATAGCTCAAAAAGTGTTAAATATAACACTTCACCGGTCTTATGTGCTATGGGCTCTTTTCACTGTGTACAGAAAACAATACAATACAAAGAAATTATCAAGCAATACAGCATTTGTACCAGGGGTGTGCATTTCTCGTTTCTCGATTTCTCGATTTGTCAACTTTTTTCGAGAAAATTTCTCGTCGAGAAATTTCTCGATTTTTATTCGAGAAATTCGAGAAAAACTTAAAATTTAAAATAGGTTTAAAATTCTATCAACAGTGAAATATATGTTTAAAGATGGAGGCCCTCGAATGTCTATTATAATGTGTAACATATCGTGTATACAAATGATAAATGATATGCAAAAAAATTAGATCTTCCATGCATGCATCCCGTGGCGTAGTGGTAAATGCGCTGCCTAGTTAGCGTAACCTCGTGGCTTCGAAACCTATTGCTGAACTTTCTTATTTTCAAAATTTCCCGCCTTTGCCTGTACATCAAGCATGGATTCATTCATGATTCTAGCGATCAATAAGCTGAATTAGCATAAAATAATTAATGTACAGTATGCAGAATAACTTTTGCTATCTTCCTGTCTTCACAGTTTGTTCACGAAAATATTCGAAGGACTCCACCTTTAATAAATTCTCCTTAAGAGTCAAATTGCTCTTACTACGACATGGCATTGTCCTATTGATTGAAAATTGGCAAATAGAACTTCAATTCTCTTATTTTTCTAAGTGTTAGTATATCCCTTGGTGGGTTGCCTCATCCAAAATATTCCGAATTCGTGTATTCACTGTTATTCTTTTTTTGGACAATGTTATAGGACAGCGCATTTGATAATTTTTGCAAAATCCACTCAGCAGCGCATTTTGGCCATGTTTTGCTATTTCAAAAAAAACACAAAACCAGATCTTGCATGTTAGAGAAAGAACTACCGTCTTTCTGATAGGAAACACCTAGATAAAGTATATTCAGCATGAATAAACCCATCTCAGAATATTTTTCCGATTCGAATTGAAAAAGACAATACAGTTCAAAACTTGTCAAATCGCATGAGAGTAATGCAAGAACTCGACATTTTTTTCATTTTGCCCAGTTCTTGCTGTGTGAGAACTCGCCATTTCTTTCATTTTGCCCAGTTCTTGCCGTGCAAGAACTCGCCAGTTTTCATTCTGCCCAGTTCTTGTCATGCAAGAACTCGCTAGTTTTCATTCTGCCCAGTTCTTGTCATGCAAGAACTCGCCAGTTTTCATTCTGCCCAGTTCTTGCCATGCAAGAACTCGGCATAATGAAGGGGCGAGTCTCCAGTCAGCCAGAGAGACACGCGCCTTCATTTTGCCCAGTTCTTGCATGACAAGAACTGGGCAGAATGGTAGGCGCCCCCTACCACCTACCATCCAGGATGGGGCCTGGAAGGCGAAGAGCGCCCCAGCCCGCTCCTGCAGGGCGACATCTCCAATAAGGAGAAGTCCGGGGCAGAGAAGGGTCTTCATCGCGAATGCCCTTCCCCAAATCAAAATTCTCTCCGAGGAGAGTGGCGCAACCGATACATCAGAAGCGAAGAATAAGGATGATGAGTGCCTTTTATAGGGAGCACTACAAACTACATACCGAATTTGACTAATAGGAGAGCGATACTGCGTACTTTCTAGCTCTCTCACACTCTCTCACTCTCATTAGTCAAATTCGATTCATAGTCTCCCTATAAAAGGCTCTCCACATTCTCATTCTTCGCTTCTGACGTATCGGTTGCGCCACTCTCCACGGAGAGAATTTTGATTTGGGGAAGGGCATTCGCGATGAAGACCCTTCCCTGCCCCGGACTTCTCCTTATTGGAGATGTTGCCCTGCAGGAGCGGGCTGGGGCGCTCTTCGCCTTCCAAGCCCCATTCTAGATGGTAGTTGGGGGCGCCTCCCATTCTGCCCAGTTCTTGTCATGCAAGAACTGGGCAGAATGAAAACTGGCGAGTTCTTGCATGACAAGAACTGGGCAGAATGAAAACTGGCGAGTTCTTGCATGATAAGAACTGGGCAGAACGAAAACTGGCGAGTTCTTGCATGACAAGAACTGGCAGAATGAAAACTGGCGAGTTCTTGCACGGCAAGAACTGGGCAAAATGAAAGAAATGGCGAGTTCTCACACAGCAAGAACTGGGCAAAACAATATGTTCTTTTAGAACATAAATTGTCAGCAGGAGCTGTAATTGGCCTAACAGACAAAAACAGTCAAACGGCTCAAAATATGGCATTTCTTATTTTTTGACACATTGTATCCAATGACCTCTATGTCAGCCTAACTTTTTCCATCGTGGCTATGGCAATAAAGAAAATCTATGTTTAATGGCTACCAAGTAGATATTGTTAAAATTTTCAAATACACTGTCCTTTATCACCAATCAATGCTGTTATTGTTGAAAAAAAAGAGAAAAAAGTTATTAAACCGCATTTTATTATATTTTTTATATTTTTTCTCGATTTTTCGCGAATTTCTCGAAAAAATAAATCGAGAAATCTTATTCGAGAAATTTTTCTCGAAATTTTTTTCTCGCACACCCCTGATTTGTACATAATAATGAACACTTATTTAGAATAGCTTTTCCATCTTTCTGTCGTCACAATATGATCAACAGATCGTACTCTATTTTGTGGAGAGTGGTAGAAGACAATGCCGAGGAAGCTTGCCTCATATGCTCTTCGTAAATTGACATGTTGTATTTTTAGGTAATCGCGAAACTACGAGCGTTCGTGACGAGAATGTGCCGTGATAAGGTGAGGCATTGAGTTTACACATAGAGAAATAGGTGTTGTCCACGGGACATAAGAGCACGGAGCATGAGCTCGAAAAGTGTTAAATATAACACTTCTCAGGTCTCATGCTCCGTGGATAACACTTATTTCTCTGTGTGTATCTGCATACTTTATCGACTCTTCTCACAGAAAGTGAGAGGAACAATGCGATTGTACGTTTACCGAATGCACTGACGTAGAATTTTTTTAAAGTGAATAACTATTGCATCATGTTTTTCATGTTTTAGAATTCGGTTAATTGCATAATTGACTGTTTTAATGCGACTGAAACCTTTGTCAACGGCCTCTTCAACGGTCTACGCTCTCTCGTTGTTAGAGAACAGAGAAATACGCAATGAAGAGACCATTGAGTGAGGTCACTATCCCTTTAACCATTTTTCTGGCAAAAATGATGTGTCTGAATTGCTTATTAAGAGGCCGGATCTGAGAAAATTTACCATTTTGCCCCTCCCCGGACATTGCGCCAGGATTTTCGAAATGGGCCCCCATACTCATAGGGCCTGGAGGGCCTTGACCTTGTTTTCAAAAATGATGACGTCACCGCCTGTATTGCTCAATGCGGCGCAAAAGCGCCGGGTTCCTCGACAATTTCGAAAATTCGTAATTTCTCAACCGAATGAGCTAGAACCAAAATTCTTTTTGCAGTATGTTAGGCATGCCCAGAGTGCACCACAACACCATTGGGATTGAAATTTGCCCAACTCTGACATCGACTTTTTGAATGAGACTTTCACATTTTGCGATTTCTTTGTATCTGACAAGGGAACTATTTAACCTTACCACAAAATTCTCTAATTTTGATATGCTAGCGTAAATCTACATGGAATAAGGTTTCTAAAAAGTTATGTCAAAGGTTCCACATTCGCGTTTTAAGCTTATTTTGGACCTCTGAAAATTGATTTTTTAGGCCTTTTTGTGCCTTTTTGTACCTTTTTGGACCTTTTTGGGTCTCATTTTTGTGTATTTGTGGCTTTTTTGGGGCCTTTTTGTCTTTTTGGGGCTTTTGGACTCTTTGGTGTCTATTTGGTTAAATTCAGTTAATTTTTCAGATACCCAAAAAGGGGCTTAAAGGGCGAATGTGGAACCTTTAATATAACTTTTTAGAAACCTTATTCGATGTAAATTTACGCTAGCATATCAAAATTATAGAATTTTGTGGTAAGGTTAAATAGTTCCCTTGTGAGATTTAGTTCCGAGCATAATTTTCTTTATGGGGTGGTACCTCACTGCCATGGGCATCATGCCCACCCATGGCCATTATAGGATTCCGGGTCAATCTGAACGAAAAAGTGCCTTGAATGATCATCGCTCGGTTCCAGGTCGGCACTTTGCACTGACTCTCTAACGTAATCTAGCCAAATGTAGATCATATTGTATTATTGAGACATCTAACGAATATTTATCACCATCGGAGTTGAATCCGCGACAATGATTTTTTCGAACCATGACCCGGGGGTTCATGGTCTAGAATTCATTCATGACCATGAACCCCGGGTCATGGTCAGAAATGGACCGAAAAAGTTAGGATGGAGAATCTTCAAGTACTGTGCACCAATATGAAGAACACTTCCCCAGCACTATATTGAAACACAACATACAATATTCTGACAAACGATGAACCGAGTGCAGCGATATCAATGCCTCATCTGGCTTGTTTTCATTTCTGCTCATTTTTTGAGTATCTCGTTTTCTTTTTTCCCTTTTTTTTGTTATTGGTCCCAACTCTTTATTCCTGTTCTATGTATAGTCCTCCTGTTCTTATCATACAGATCAGAATAGTACGGCATTCCCCCATTGATCCTATAAGGAATTTTAATGAAATAAATGACAAATGATATTGTTACGCCCTCCTTAGAATATACACCAATACAGAAGTACAGTATTATCTATATAGGAACTGAAACCAGCATAGTACAGGTATCGCAAGCTAATATTTTTTTTCTATTATTGATTCTTTGTCAAAAAAACCAGTTCTCGATTCCACCACTAATGGAATACGGTACTTTCTGATATAATATATCACTGGGCTTCTATAGCATACATTGGCGCATAGTACTTGAAGATTCTCCATCCTGACTTTTTCGGTCAATTTCTGACCATGACCCGAGGTTCATGGTCATGAATGAATTCTAGACCATAAACCCCGGTCATGGTTCGAAAAAATCATTGTCGCGGATTCAACTCCGATGGTGATAAATATTCGTTAGATGTCTCAATAATACAATATGATCTACATTTGGCTAGATTACGTTAGAGAGTCAGTGGAAAGTGCCGGGAAAAGCCGACCTGGAACCGAGCGATGGTCATTCAAGGCACTTTTTCGTTCAGATTGACCCGGAATCCGATAATGGTCATGGGTGGGCATGATGCCCATGGCAGTGAGGTACCACACCATAAAGAAAATTATGCTCGGAACTAAATCTCAGATACAAAGAAATCGCAAAATGTGAAAGTCTCATTCAAAAAGTCGATGTCAGAGTTGGGCAAATTTCAATCCCAATGGCGCTGTGGTGCACTCTGGGCATGCCTAACATACTGCAAAAAGAATTTCGGTTCTAGCTCATTCGGTTGAGATATTACGAATTTTCGAGATTTTCGACGAACCCGGCGCTTTTGCGCCGCATTGAGCAATACAGGCGGTGACGTCATCATTTTTGAAAACAAGGTCAAGGCCCTCCAGGCCCTATGAGTATGGGGGCCCATATCGAAAATCCTGGCGCAATGTCCAGGGGGTAGTCACTTTTCTCAGATCCGGCCTCTTAACAAAGGAAAAAAATTTTGTCAAAAATTTTTTGAATTCAAATTTTTTTTGAGCATTTTTTGAATTTTTTGATCAAATTTTTTTTTAAAATTATTTTCAAAAAAATCCCAGCCCTGCTGCATACACTACTTTAAACAGAATTTCGCCTAACAATCAGGAAAGGTCAAAATTTTTAAATATCTACCCTAAGTTGATGTTTATAGAATAGATATAGCTGTGTAATTCTTGTCATTACGAATGAATATTGAACACCTTCATTTGGCTTCACACAGACAAAATCAATATTCTAATAAGGGAATGCTGGGGACTCGCCATGCAGTTATGGTTAGTGACATCTTTGACGAGAACCGGCATGAAATTCTGACTGGATATCCGTCGAGTCTACTTCTGGTATTCGAGAAAATCGATTACGAAAATCGCGTAGAAATCGCGTCTCTTTTTGAATTTTCGCGGCTTGTACACAGCTATCAACTCGGCTGATCATATCAACCCGACTCTCAACCCCTATCCCAACGGCACTCATGGTGTACTGGATAAGGCGCTCGCCTTGAATTTTGTAGGTTCCTGCTCTGTTCCATTTTCTTTTGCCATTTTTCCAAGTTTTCAAAAGATCAAGTTTAAAATTTTTTTGGCAAGTTGATATAACAAGAAACCGTTTATGACATCATCTATGGTACTGGACAACAAAATGATAAGCAATAAGGATGGTCACATGGGGGCAGAGAATGAAGGAACAAGATGAGCACTGACGAATGTGGCACTTGGTCGTGAGAATATTTACAGGAAAGCATACTTCTACGGGAGTCTCAAACTTTCCATAATTCCTCACCATCCTTATTGCTTTAATCACTTTGTTGTCCAGTACCATAGATGTTAATGTCATAAACGGTTTCTTGTTATATCAACTTTCCAAAAAAAATTTAAACTTGTTTTTTTTAATTTTAATCTTTTGAAAACTTGGAAAAATAGCAAAAGACAGAGCAGGCATCGAAACATGAACCTACAAAGTTCAAGGCGAGCGCCTTATCCAGTACACCACGAGTGCCGTTGAGATAGGGGTTGAGAATCGGGTTGATATGATCAGCCGAGTTGATAGCTGTATACAAGCCGCGAAAATTCAAAAAGAGACGCGATTTCTACGCGATTTTCGTCATCGATTTTCTCGAATACCAGAAGCTCGTGGCAAGTAGACTCGACGGATATCCAGTCAGAATTTCATGCCGGTTCTCGTCAAAGATGTCACTAGCCATAACTGCATGGCGAGTCCCCAGCATTTCCATGTAAGTTGATGTATCACAGAGCAGTGCAAGTTCATAATTAGGATCAATACCAGGCATCCCCGATCAGTACAACTGTATAATGAGGATTCATTGCCAGGTTGACGCCGACGCCGAAGAACGTTTTCGTGAGGTTCTCATAGAATGGATCAAGGAGGACGTCACAACGAAGCAGACAAAGAATGCGATATTGGAATGGAGTCAACAGGGCAAGAAGGTTGCCGATTTTGAGGGCATCATACCCAAAGATGCCCAGAACACAAAGAAGGTCAAGCAATGCATTCGCAACTGTGGAAAGTGGCTGTACGAGCCGAGAAAAGTCGACCTCATAGTCGCTCGTCTGCTCGCTGTTCCGTCGTTTATCAATAATCCCGAGAAGAGTGAGATCACCATCAGGGCTAGAACGATATTTCTGTCCGAAATCGTGTCGCGCATCAGCGGGATGCTTTCTGATATCAAGTCCGTTGTTATAAACGCTGCCGATAAGGTCATTGTGGATGCGAGTTTGACACTACCCGGAATCAATCTAGCCATAGTGACACGCAATATGCACGTGAGAGGAAAACAGAGCATCGATCTTTCGGCGACGGACTATGTCCCTACTCGTAGGTTCGGTCGCGATAAGAGAGGAGCTGCTGGAAGATCGAGTGGAAATCTATGTATCCTGATCAGTGATATCGTAGGAAAGGAGCAGCTGAAGATACGCTTGAACGGAGGACGTGGAGAGAACGGACGAAGTGGGGCTGACGGAGAGGATGGCAGGCATGGCCGTGGAGTGACTCCCGAGGAGCTCAAAGAGCTGAACTTCCGGTATAAAGTGGTGGGCAGGGATGGCTTCGACATTCTCCAGAATTCAGCAAATTCCGAGAAACGATATGTGCATGAAGAATACACCGATGCTGATGGCAGGCACATCTTCAAATCTCTCTCCGAATATCGCAGTCTCGTCTCGTCGTCGCACTACGATGTCATTGTACTTGTTCAAGGAGCAAAGGGTGAGCAAGGCATGGAAGGCGAGCCCGGTGGCCTCGGCGGAATGGGAGGGTACGCTGGCGTATGTGATATCCGGAAGATCGAGACCGGTGAACAGATCTCAGGCATTACTGTGGAAAGTAGACAGGGAATCGAAGGAAAGGATGGGAAGAAGGGAACAGATGGGACACGAGGAAGAGACGGAAACGATATGGCACTCATCGATCAAAGTTCGTTCATGGAACGTTTGTTTCCGAATCAGAAGATCTATGGTCATGATACGACGGTGAAGCTTCAGCTAAACCACGCTGATAAATATCTCAATAACGATTATCGCTTCATTGGAAGGAAATACTATGCTGCGAAACATGGAGAGGATTATAGAATGGCGTATGTCTGTATCGAAGAGGTGCCATTCGGAGCAGTTGTGAAAGATGATAGCGTATCATCATATAAGGGTAGGATAATAAGCATGAGAAACGAAGCCATTTCAAGTGCACTCCATGATACTGCTCAGTTGATTGCGCAAGCGGCTCTGGCAGTGGAAATCGAGAACATCAATTTCGATGATGAAATCATGGCGGACATTCAACAGACCATCGCGCCCATGCCAGAGAATGATGAACTTGGAACTGTGACCGAACAAACTGCAAGTTTCGAAAAGTGGAACAACTTAGAGATAACCGATCCGAACTCACTAGCACTATTCGAGAAGTTGTTTACGGTCGAGGTTTCTGAAGATGTTTTAGAGAAGGCGAATGATAACTTGGAAACAGCTAAAGCAGCACTCGAGATTCAACCTGCACTACGTGAATATTTGGATGGGATTCACAAACGACTGAAGCACAAAATGCTTCTAAGCGGCTATCGAAACAAGTTAAGGATAGAATTGAAACCCTCCAACTCCATAATCGATTGTGTCCGTAAACTGAACGGTGATGAGGAGTTCTTGACTGGAGTAACAAAAACATTGCTCCCTAATGAAATGATCGACGAAGCTGTCTGTGATACCGCGATACCGGTGTATGCGGCATTCGAGAACACCGCATTCTTCAATCTGGTCGGAACTGGAGTTGATGCGTTACATTTCGTTCATGACAAACTGGTGGGACGTTCTGCCGATATTGATGAAATGAAAGAAAGTGGAAATGAAATGGTGAGGGAGAATCGGGAACTGCGCAACAACTGGCTTAAAATCGATCATCTACTAAGATTGGAAGAGAAAAACAAATTCGATGAAATTAACAATTTCTCTGCAGAGATGGAGATAAAGGAGTACCCTGACACGGCTTCTAGACCTTCCTTAGAGGAATACATGAAGTCGAATTACCTCTTGGGATACGCAGCCTTCCGATGGTTCTTCAGTTATTCCAACGGAATTCGACTGGTGACATACAAGAATGATTGCGGACGAATGAAAAGATCCGATATTTTCGGAAAGCCTGAACAGGAAGTTGCAATTATGTACATTGATGATGACGGTGTCTATGACATCGCTCCAACAAAAGAATCACATCAATTTCTCAATGCACAAATTTCATATGCTGATCAAGTCGAGGATCACCTCCTTGATATTCTTGAGTCAGTTCCCGCTGTTTCAAGAAAGAAGAAGAATAATGAAGTGCCGCAACCAATCTCACAATATGTTCAAGCATTCGAAACGGAATTGGGACAGTACGGACGATTTTGGACACAACTTTTATTCGTATATGATGGACGCCACTTGCTCGATACAGAGCTTGAATTTCTTACCACAACGATAAGGCATTTAACGAAGGAATGCAATATGAAGCTATCGTTCGTAGTCCCATTTATTCTCTCGAGAAATCAGCGAGATATGGTAGACGCCGCCGTATTCTTGAGAATATGCCACGCGCGTCAGGAACTCCCGGATAGTGAAATGGAATTGTTCGAGAAGATTCGCAGTGAACAGTCACTGTGGCGAAAAGAACAACTTATCGAATCGATCATACTGGGCATTGATAACTCTTCTGAAGCTTCAGATAACGTATCTATTCGATCAGAAGAAAGTAATGACGGTCGAACAATCGATGAAGTCATTCAGCTGGTCACTGGTGTGCATACAGAAACTGATGTGACGAAGAAAGTTCGTGATGTAGCTGAACTATTGAAAGAGAGGAAGGATACTGCAGTCATACTCCTCGAAAAATTTGACGAGGCTTTGTATGAAATCGAAGCTAAGAGGCTATATCCTACACAGAAGATGGCAATTCTGCTCGCCGTAGAGTCCGACAATAACGTTCTTGAGCAGATCAAAACTGGCGAGGGCAAGTCATTCATCATTGCTGCTTTGGCATACATTCGCAGTGAGATGAGCCGACGAGTTGATATCGTAACGTCGTCATCCACGCTAGCGCAGCGCGATGCCACGCAGCTGAAGAAGCTCTTCAACAGACTAGGAACAACAGTGGCGCACAATTGCAGTGAGAGCAGAAGGGACCGCGAGAATGCCTATCGGGCGAAGATTGTCTACGGCGACATGGCGCATTTCCAGAGGGACTATCTGCTGCAGACCTTCTACAAGAAGATGATTCTCGGTGACCGTCCCAGAGATGTCGTTATCGTTGACGAAGTTGATAATATGGTGCTAGATAATGGAAGCAACATGCTCTATCTTTCTCACAACACTCCGTCCCTGAACAAACTAGAATCGCTATTCAGTTACATTTTCTGTTCGACGAAGACGAATGATCAGTCGACAGCGGAATTCAGAGCTATTGAGGCTGAGGAATTGCGCGAACGGATTCTCACGGACATTTTCGGTCGACTGACCAAGCAAGACCTCGCTCTTCTCAACGTCAACAAATATCAGGAAATCGAACAAGTTTTGATACGTGCCTCTATCATTGACAACGAAGGCTATCTGATGTCCACAGATGAATGTGAAATATTGCATAAGATAGAGGAAGAGATGACGGAGATGTCATTGCATTCGGAGATTAGCAAGATTGCAGGACTCTTCAAGATCATTTTCAGACGAGAACGAGAGATTGTGATTTCTCGATCTTTACACCACTTCATCAAACTCCATCTGAAGATTTTTATAACCAACTGCCAACGAGCAATGATGATGAGAAAGGACGAAGACTATGTAATTGATACGGACAGAAGTGGCTCGGGTTCGGATGATGAACAGATCGTGACTATAATAGACGAGAGTACGGGAACAGATCGAACTAACTCACAATGGAGTGGAGGACTTCACCAGTTCATTCAAATGAAACATGGTTGCAGAATCAGTCCACCACGTCTTAAGGCTGTCTTCGTGTCGAATGTGCAATACCTTAAAGGATATCGAACCATCAACGGAATGAGTGGAACGTTAGGATCTCAAGTGGAGAGTGCGACCTTGGTCGACATGTATCAGGCATCTCTTTTGAAGATCCCAACGAATAAAGGACGACGTTTCGTGGAAAGGGAGATTGCAATGAACAACACAGAGGAAGATTGGATCAAAGCGGTCTACTACGCGATACACAGAGAAATTCACGACAATCGGTCAGTGCTTCTCATATGCAAGAATATCAATCAATTGAACGATATCGACCAAGGTTTGGAAGAGCTGACTCGAACTGGAACTGAACGCATGAAAAAATGCTTCGACAATAGAGTAAAATACAATCGACAGTACGTTGGATTCAAATACGAGAACGAGGAACTTCCAATTCGAACGCTCATAATGGCGACCAATCTGGCTGGCAGAGGAACCGATGTGAAGTTGTCCAAGGACTTAATCGATTGTGGTGGACTGCACGTCATCGTAGCGTTCTTGCCTAAGAATGTTCGCGTGGAAGACCAGGCATTCGGAAGGGCCGCTCGATGCAATCATCCAGGTTCTGGTCAGATCATAGCCATGACTATTGAGCCGTCTATCGCTGGAGATGTCAAGAAGCAAAGGGACGAGGCGGAGCGTGAGCGTCTCTACAAGCTGCAACAAGAGTACAACTATCGCCTCAAAACGGAAGAAGAGTGTCTCGAACTGTTCAGAAAGCACTGTGATGATCAGCAGCTAACGTCAGCCAAGCAGTCAGACAGAAATGCACTGCCCGACATTGAATCGGTCTTGCACGGCTCATTGCTGGACCAATGGGCCTTGTATCTTGACTCCATTTCAAATGAACTAAACGAGTGTGTGACGAAGAGACGCGAGAGCCTGCGGCTCGCCATCAAGGATACACTGAATGGATTCCTGGAAACACTTGTAATAACGAAATCGGATAAGCACTTCAAAATACCAAAATGGATAAACTGTGGAGAAGTTCGTCTCGCAATTGGATTAATTCAGATGTGTCATGATCGTGGATTTGCTGATGCTGATGAGACCTTTACTAGATTGATCAATGAAGGAGAAGACTACGTTGCTCATGCATATTATTATCGTGCAATCATGAGACTACCCAACTTCCTTGGGATGCGAAAAATGATAGATAGTGTTGTAATTGAGAACGTTGTCGAATTTCAAGCAAACGAGAAGGAAGCCATTGACTATTTCACAAAGGCTCGTGGCCTCTTCACTCTTCAAAGTAAACGCATCGAAAGTGGATTGAAGCGTATTCGACGGAGCGCAAATTGCGATCGCTCTTCGTCAGGGATGGTTATGCAAATAACCGATAAAGAACGAGCGAATACTCTGATGATGAGTGCCATCGACACGATTGTTGGCGCTCCAATCGGACAGACCGACTTGAGAGGAGCTACTTTGAAAGCGCTAGGAGAATTGAGCGCGATAATACCTCAGATGCTAACTATCGATCGTGTTGATGAGCTAGAACGTTGGCAGCTGGATCATATCTCGAGAACGCTATGCTTATCCCATCACGAAATTCGGCGAACAATCGATGGAATCATTCAGGACAATACTATAGCCAAACACAAAGGGAGAAATCGCAAGACATTCCACAGTCGGGCACTGGAACCTTGTTTCCCTTATCCAACACGTGCAGCATTCTGGAATAGAATGAGAGAAGAAGGAGTAATCGCTCACGAAGAGTCGGTATATGTGCTGATGAAGAAACGACAATGTGATTTCGATAGCGATTCGAGGATCCCCATTGAATACAACTCCATACTACTCTATAGTGGAAATATTAACGACGATACGGTACTGTACCGAGTGGACGATGTCACTGACTCTATTGCGAGGAAACTGTTACAGGAACAAACGATCATAATGGATATCCACGCCGTTATCGATAGGGAAAGACTCGAGGATCTCTACGAAAAACTGAGAACGGAGTCCACCATAGCGATACATGAATTCGAGGAATTTTTCGATGTCGACGAAGAAGTAGCACGACTGATTTTGAATATTCTGGAAGGTCACGGACCTAATGATAGTTTCGGAAACAATTCGTTAACGAAAATCCATTCGCTACCGGCATCACTGGCTAATGCGATCAGACACTTCTTCGGGTATCGATTCTCCATGGTCGAAGCATGCAATGCCCTACTGAGCGCGGTCAGGCACTCAGAAAATGAGCAGACATGTAAGCCCAAGTATCTGATGCTTGGCGATCGTGTCCACGAAGAGTTTATGACTACTTTGATGGAAGTCGGCGTCGTTTCTCCCGCACGAATCTCTACGGACATCCTTCATTTATTGCGGGGATCAGATGTTCTGGTGAGTTCGTACTGTGTGCGCTGTGCGAAAAAAAATTTCGTTACATTTTGGAAAACGCGAATATTTCTGAAATTACTTCTTTGAAAATTATGAATATTTCTGAAAAAATCTATCAAAAATTGATTTGATACACATATTTTCCTTTTTTTTCTCAATTTATCGAGTTCTAGAAAACCACAACAGCCGAAAAGAAAATAAAACAGCAACAAGCGAAGGAAATGTTATTCTGAATGAACAGCAATTTGTGATAATTTTTGATTTTTCTTTGCACGATTCTAAACTTTTCCCATTGACAGGACCCCTTCAAGATGAAAATGGTGCAATATCATAGTCAAGATAGTCTACGATTGCTGTATGGACGAGGTGTGCGACTTGCGACGTTCAGCGAGTACCTCAAACAATATGAAATGTGCGTGGATGCGGAGATGTGCGCAATCATCGATGGAGGCTTCTTTGCTGCACTCACATGCTCCGAAGTAAGTGAACATCAGGGTGGTTGTGTAAGAAAATTTCCCAAATTCGGTCAAAATGACATAAGAAAGGAACGTGTTTCTGCGCAAACACACTGATGTAAGAGCAAATTCAAAGGTGTCTGTCTGACGTGAAAGTGTCTGACGTGCATACGCTCTCGCTTATACCTTTCTCTGGCGCTCTAGCCACTCTAGCCCAAGTAATGCTTACCGTGATCAGTAATTTTTTTTACGAATCTCGGTTTTTCAGAAATATTTTTGATAGTGAGCAAGTTGTGCCACTAAAACTGTGTCTATCTCGTGGTGAATTCAAGCATTCACTCCATTTGCAGAATACCGACAACACTGTGCACACTGCGAACATTGCTCGGATATACAACCTCGGCAACGCGCTGTACCAGAAAGCCAAATTTGCAGTGAGACGAACTGTTGCTTTCATCTGTGAGTATTATAATCTAGTATAATGTAATCGCAAGTTGGAAAACTGCTTAGCAGTACAGTCCTGCCCGATCGCACTCCTTAAAGGCGGTACGCCTATGCCGCCTTTGCGATTTATGGGCCGAATAATGTTTTAAAAAATATGAAAAGTGCACTGATCATTGTTGGGCTGACATCATTGCTAATGCCATAGAAACGAAAAATATATTGATTGACTATAGATAGTCCAACAGAATTTGCTCACTTTATGCTGTAAAGGTAATGTATGCAATATTCAAATGTTGAATTTCACATAGTTTTTTTTCAGAAACGTGCAAGAATGCCAAAACTGGAAGCAATCGATATGGTAGTTAGTATGTATAACAATTGAGGGAAATGAAAAATTTAAAAATTGCATACGGTAGCATACAGTACCTATATGATCAGTATACTTTTCACTAAAAAAAACATTATTAATCCCATAAAACGCAAGGTAGGCGTGCAGTATTTAGGGAGGGTGATCGATTGGAACTGTATAAGAGCAAATTTGGTTGAAATATATCACTCCGAGTAACATTAGGCCTCACTCACACATTGTTACAAATTTTCCTGGGTAAATTTTTAAAGTATATTTTTCAGCTAAGCATTCATCAACTTTCGAGGGAATTGCAAGTCAATACATTCCTAAGGTAGAAGTTCACCATCGTTTTAAAGGGAGCGGTACCTCACTCAATTGTCTCTTCGACGCGCAATGCTCTCTCGTTGTTAGAGAACTGAAAAATAGTGCGCGCAATGAAGAGACCATTGAGTGAGGTAACGCTCCCTTTAACTAGCTGTATCATCTTTCTTAGGCTTGGGATTTTTTTAAAAACAGGTAAAAAAATTCTGCAACAAACAGCAGTTACACAAAGAAAAATGAGTGTTATCAACGGAGCATAAGACCTTATAAGTGTTATATTTAACACTTTTTCAGCTAAAAAAGTGTTAAATATAACACTTATCACGCGTGTCGCGTAAGGTTCGAATAAACGGTGGCACATTGAAAAAATCGAAAATGAGCAGAGGTCTTTTTTTGGTAGTCCATATGGTCCCTAACAACGTACCGTCGAGCTTTTTTGCATATCTTCATTTTCAACGTCGGCAGACGTCGTCAAACTTTTTGGACGCCGAAAATTGCCGACTTTGGAGCTCTGTAGCTCTTCAGGATGTAGTTTTGGTATCAAATCGTCAACAGAAGAATTCTTCGGAATGTCAAGGAGAATGCGACTGCATCATTGCCAGGTCGATAATTTAATTAGTATTTTCGTAAATCGTTTTTATTGATTATTTTTCTTAAAAATATAAAAGCCGAAAGTTTTCAATAGCTCAATCGATAGAGCTCGACGCCAGCTTTTCAATGGTATGCTGAACTTATACTTTATTTGGTTGTCTTCGAAAGTTATGAGTATTTCAAGATTTTCATTGCATGCGATTACACGAGAGGTGAGTGACGCAGCCAGTGATCTACCCACTCTTCTATTATACCTCGTGTAAACAATTCATCTATTTTGATTAGTTTTACTGTTGTTCTAGTGCATCCCCAAGACATTTTTGATAACTTTCAAATATTCAATTCAATAATTCAATTCAGAAATCATAACCAATCGATGACTATTAATCACAATGAAAAAAATTACAATAGGACAACAATGAGGCTTCAACTTCACAGGAATATTTCATCACACTCTCCCTCGACTACCATCCTACAGTCATCTTCGTGTTGATCTAGAATCTCCTCATCCCCTCTCTCCTCCAAGTTGTCATCGTCCATCTCCGAGTTCATCATTACCCATTCAATTCTTCTCTTCCTGGTCGTGATACAGTACTCTTAGTTTGCAGAGGAAACACCGCTATTTAACCGGGAAATTTTCATTTCTGGTTTTCATAATCACAGAAAAACATTTCGACAATAAAAAAACCACAAAAGAAAACTGCGCCAAGGAGGATCGAACACGTGATAGTCAAAACAAAGTGCAGACATCTTATCCACTACACTACACAATCTTCTTCTATGATGGTTGATAGATGAGTTCACCAACCTATCCGCGTAGATAGTGAAGGAACACCGAGGAATTTCTCAATAAAGAAAAACTTGAAATGCTCATAACTTTCGAAGACAACCAAATAAAGTATAAGTTCAGCATACCATTGAAAAGCTGGCGTCGAGCTCTATCGATTGAGCTATTGAAAACTTTCGGCTTCTATATTTTTAAGAAGAACAATCAATAAAAACGATTTACGAAAATACTAATTAAAATATCGCCCTGGCAATGATGCAGGCGCATTCTCCTTGACATTCCGAAGAATTCTTCTGTTGACGATTTGATACCAAAGCTACATCCTGAAGAGCTACAAAGCTCCAAAGTCGGCAATTTTCGGCGTCCAAAAAGTTTGACGACGTCTGCCGACGTTGAAAATGAAGATATGCAAAAAAGCTCGACGGTACCTTGTTAGGGACCATATGGACCACCGAAAAAGGATATAATATGTAGGGGTAAAAAAATGTGCCAACCACTCCCCGATTTTATTCGATTCTTCGGTGACACGCGTGTTATAAGGTCTTATGCTCCGTGGATAACACTCGTATTTTATAGATATATCGCGAAGTGACCACTGCGATTGACTCACTGGAGGACGTGTCGAATCTGCTGCTGAAAGTTGAAGAAAACATCGTCAGTGCAGTCCAATTCTTGGCATCGCCACTGACAAATATTGCAAATATCGCATCCAAACACATCTACGAATCGTGCACGGCGAAGCTGGGCAGCTCGAGGTATGTGCACTTAAAATAGTTTTGTTGATTCAGACAAAGGTAAAATAAAGATGCAGAAATGGTTTGATATGTCCGAAGCAGAAAGCGTTTCCAAAATTTTGGTAAATATTTCCCTTGCAGGCTGAACAAGTCCCACACTTTTAAAGGTGGACTCCCGCGAATATTTTCGTGAACAAACTGTAAAGACAGAATGATAGCAAAAGTTATTCTACATACCGTACACTATTTATTTTTTGCTAATTCTGCTTATTGATCGCTAGAATCTTGAATGAATCATGCTATCAAACTCAGGCAAAGGCGCGCTTTTTGAAAATAGGTAAGTTCGGCAATAGGATTCGAACCCGCGACCATGCGCTTTCTAGTCAGAAGTTTTACCACTACGCTATGGGAACGATAAGTAGTCTCCCTATCTTCTTGCATATCACAAGACACTTGCACAAGCGAGATATAAGAGATTTGCATGATCATTCGCGGGTCTCCACCTTTAAGGGAATAATTCTTCATATTTTCTCAAACTTTATGAAAAAAATTGAGGTACTATGTACAATCACAACTGACTGCGCGTGAGATTCAATCCAAGATGACCGAATCAAGCGAGATCGACGCGTACGCATTCGTAATGATGAATCACGAACAGGAAGTGGCTAAAGCGCAGCATGAAGCAGATGTAGCCCGAGAGTTGCAGGTTGAAACACACACCAATTTAGTGGTGGACATATAAATAATGATGCGTATCACAGTATTCTGGTCCAAGCCATTTTTCTTCCAAAGCAAGACAAAGGAGAGACCATTGTATTCGAGAGAGTTTGTATGTTGAGCGGTCGTTCTTGCTTTGAAAGTCATGAGAACTCTGTGGTATATCAGGCCTGTCACGAGAGAATCGAGCTAACGACTAGAATGGAGAAAAATTACAAAACGAGATCTCCCCAGTTTTAATCTTGTTTAGGCATGCCCTACCATCCCCCCCAAAGTCCCATTGTGTTACTATCATTCTGGGGCTCCCTACACCGGGTCGGTCATCCGGGAACCCAACTTTGAACTCAAATATCTCGGTTCAGGTGCATTTCTGTGAAAAACTACCACGAGGGTAACCCCCGCTATTTTTCCGTGCTCTATCGATCTAAACAAACCAGAGGTCACGAAAGTGCTTCCGAACAGCGCTACACTGTGTATCAAACTAAAAACCTGCCGATTTGGCGCGGCAAAGCCTGAAACATGTTACGTAACTTTTGGACAGCTACAAAATGAGTGGTCTACGAAAAAATACGTACATGGAGACCTGTAGTTCCTTCCCCTCGGAAATTTCCTGATGATTTGATGTCATTTTCGCCCAACCACAATCTCTCGTTTCACACGCTCTCTCGCCGGAGAGTGAAAGAAATACAGGGAAGAGAAAGGGAGAAAACGATATAATTCATTCCGCACCGCGCGCTCGAGACCGTGCGGTGTAGAATGGAATGGAATGGAATGAAAACGAATGGGCGAGAGAGTGTGTGAAACGAGAGATTATGGGTGGCGAAAATGACTTCAAATCATCATTAAATTTCCAAGGGGATGATCCACACGTCTCCATGGACGTATTTTTTTCGTAAACCACTCATTTTGTGCCTCTCCAAAAGTTACATAACATATTTCAGGGTCAGCCGCGCCGAATCGGCAGGTTTTGAGGTATTTGTCCCAGAGTGTATTGAGCGTATAAAAATCACTTGTTTTATTTGTAGAAGAGACTTTCTTGCTTTGCATGGTTCAGAAACTATGCCGATCTCTTTTATATATGATATAGCGCGCGACGAAGTTCAGCCGGGTTAGAGAGAGGCAGCGTAGAGACAATCGAGATGCGGGGCGAGATGTAGAAGGCTACATCTCGCCCGCCTCTCGATTGTGACTTCCGTTCGTTAGCACCGTTTGTCATTTTCTTATGCAAGTACATTTTATGCGCACAATAACGCTGTTCGTAAGCACTTTCATGACCTCTGGTTCAGGGTTGTGCGGCAAGGCATTGCCGGTTTGCCGAAATTGCCGAAATTGCCGGTTTTTCATTGCCGAAATTGCCGATTCGGAAATTTCGGCAATATTTCTCAAAATCGGCAATTTCGGCAAATATTTAGAAAATATTTTCCTACATTAAAAATAAATTAAAACGTATTTAAATGGTTTCTTGTGGCAGTTTTAAAAGCATGTTGATTTTTTCTCTGTAGTGTATTCAAAATACACCACCTTTGAAATCGATTGCTATGTTTGCTTGATTGTAAATTATAGCTTGTGTTAGTTTTTGTTTGTTTATTCTACGCGTTATACGATATTCTTTTTTTTCATTCGCGCATTCAGAAATGGGTAAGGTCAGCAAGTACTTTGAACCCTCGATTAACGGCGATTTCACCAGTAAGATCTGCAGAAATTATACATGCAAGAAGACCAAAGTAGGTTAAAGGTGGAGTCCGGCGAATTTTTTCGTGAACAAACTGTGAAGACAGAAATATAGCCAAAGTGATTCCGCATACCGTTCATAGATTATTTTATGCTAATTCAGCTTATTGATCGCTAGAATCATGAACGAATCATGATTGATGTACAGGCAAAGGCGCGAAATTTTGAAAATAAGAAAGTTCGGCAATAGGTTTAGAACCCGCGACGTTACGATAACTAGACAGCGCATTTACCATTACACCAAGGGATAGACCACGCTAATTTCTTGCATATCACTAATCTCTTGTACAAATGATGTCACGTATTTGCGTAGACATTCGAGGGCTTCCATCTTTAAAATTCATTTTATTTATTTTTTTTTCTGATTTAGAATCTTCATTTATTTCAGGAACAACTTTCCTGCAGATCAATCACATGATGTTGTTCCTTTCTAAGAACCTTGTTCTTATGGACTAAGCTCTTGTTATCGCGTTATTGATTTTTTTTGTTGTTCGTTATTCGTTTTTTTGTTGTTCGTTATTATACAATAAAGATTTTTTTTACAGTTTATCGACCTTTATCAAGCACAGAACCATAGGGGAGGGAATGGTTGCCACTAAACGACTGATTAGTCTGGGCGTGCTGAGGTCCCATACAGGGGGTATTTCTATCTTAAATAATTCTTCGTTCATCTTCTTGTGATCAGCTACTGAAGACTTTATTCAAAATCAAAGCCGCTACACTTGATCCTTTTCGAGTTGTGAATCATGAAAGAGAATTCAGAAAATAGATATAGATAACCCACGAAGTCGTCGCTCAATACTTCGTCAGCAATTGCTTGATGTGTAGCTCAATAAAGATTATTACTCGAAAAAAATTTACAAAGCAAAAAAAACACTGAAATAAGTTTTGGAAAAAAATTGCCGAAATTGCCGAAAATTGCCGAAATGCCGAAAATATTTTTTCGGCAATTGCCGGTTTGCCGAATTGCCGAAAATTTGCGTTGCCGCACAGCCCTGCTCTGGTTTGTTTAGATCGATAGAGATCGGAAAAATAGCGGGGGTTCCCCTAGCGGTAGTTTTTTCTCTGAAATGCACCTGAACCGAGATATTTGAGTTCAACGTTGGGTTCCCGGAAAACCGACCCGGTGTAGGGAGCCCCAGAATGATATTTACACAATGGAACATTGCTGTATGGTAGGGCATGCCTAGAGGTATCGAAAGCCGATGCTAACCTATTTCATGATTTTCGCTCCATTCCGAAGAATTGCCATTTTAGCTCGATTCTCTCGTGACAGGCCTGATATGACTCAAACTTCAATTTTTTTGTAAATTTGTTTCCAAAAGAGAAATAGTTGATTGAATAATGAATTATTGTTCAATATTACCAATTCTCTATTCAGATGGGTCACACCCAAGCGGACACTTATGCGAGGGAAATGATCAGAGCCATTGAGATGATTATTCAATCAGAAATAAAGAAATACTCGATCAAGCTCATATTGTCCTATCAGCAGCTGAATCGAATATCCGCTTTTCGAACTTTCAAGGTAAAGTGAAGAAGCTTGGTTAATCTCGGAGATGTTATTAGAAACATTAGATTAAAAAATTAGAACAAATGTATGAATAAATGAATGAATGAATAAATAATAATAAAAAATGAAATGGCTAAATAATAACGAATATAGAATAAATGGATGAATTGTAATTTGCATCTTATATAATATTTAATTGGCAGAACGAAGTGGAGAAGATGTTCAGCTACAAGGCCCTTATGACGTCTGCGAGTCTTTTGAGACACAGAGTCGACACCATCGATCTATCGATTGAGGGACCCCTCAAGATCATAATCGTCTCTCATATTGAATTGCTTATCAAAGCGATTCAAGAGTCCAGTTTCTAGAATGTAAAGGTGAGCGTACACTCACAAAAAATCCCATAAAGTCACACCCCGAAATAATTTGAATCTCTTCGCACTGGCCACACTCTCTCGCTTTCTTAACCAATGCGAAGAGTAAAATTACTTCGGTGCCTATAACAATAAGCTCCTTAGAACTGTCAGTTTACGTAATTATTCCTTCACATGTGAGGTAATATTTCCGTTACTGGACAAATTCAGTTATTTGCTCTCTGCGTATCCACATTGTACTATACTCTCTCGTTGATAGAGAAGAAAGAAATAATATGTGAAATGAAGACCGTCGACAAAGATAGTTTTTTTCTCAGGTCGAAGAAGAGGAGAGCAACGAAAATCAATTGATCGAAACTCTCGAGACACTCGTACATTCTGCGTGTAATACACATTTTACACTGCCTGTAAGCTATTTGTTTGCTTAAAATTGTCTCGAGAGAAACAAAACATGAACAGAAGTCGTTCTGCTATTATAACATTTCGGGGGAAAGGAATATAAATGAACAAAGCATTGTCGAATGTCCTTTAGCACTCATTGAAGAGTTCTTTATCTAACAAGCGACTTCCTTCTTAAGGACTTTTTACAATTTTACTTCAGAATCACATGAATAACCACAATTTCCGAAAAAACCTTATTGTTAAAATATAGCGCCTAGATGATTGCATATTCAAATAGTGTTTTTTTGCAAATACTTTTAGTATCCCTTGTTTAGATAGCAACTGTCTGCCAATTCAATAACATGTGTGAGGATATTCGAGAGATGGACGAGGATGATTACGCCGATCTCGAGTGAGTATCACAATAATAATAATAATTTATTATTATTATTATTATTAGGTGGGGATGGAACGAGTAATTTGTGATTATTCATACTTTACTCTATGCTTTGTACTTACCTATCTTATTATACTCTATTTTATTATACTTTGAGTATCACGTAATGAATGTATATTATAAAGAAAGAAACAAAGGGAGAAACTAAAAATGCGTTCTTGTAGAAATCTTTTAAGAAACGCTATAACAAATCTAGAAACGATCCAGTGTTTCGGCTAATCTATATGATTTTAATTAATTTTGTTGATCATTCATCAATTTATGAACTGCCTCAATGCGAGAATTTTCCCAAAATGCCACAAGACCTTATAGGGAACGGTCTCTTCAACGCTCTACGCTCTCTCCTTGTTAGAGGGCAGAGAAATAGTGCGCGCAATGCAGATGCCTCCCTGTTATTTTTTTTAAATATGTAAACTAATACATTTCAGATACTAGGCGCTGATGGGACTCAGGAATGCAGTTACCCTTCATCTAGTCAAACTTATCTACGTACATTTTTATTCACTCGTCTTTAGTTTGCATGTGTGTAGTAATTTTACTCTTTCCAAATGATAAATTACATATCGTTGTCAGTTCTCAATCAATCCTATCGCATACAGCGTTTCAGCCCTGTGGGGAGAGCGGACACAAAATTTTTGGCAAGATTTCAATATTGCGCTTCAACGCCGGAGATACTGTAGTTTTGAGCGCGCCCTTGCATGCGTCGCGTGTGTGTCTAACTGTCTGCACTCTCTCTCGCTCGCGTTGTCTCTCTTTTTCTCTTGTCGCCTCGCTAGATTCCGCTCTCGAAACGCTGTGTCACAGTATTCTAGTGCACACTATTTTTCTTTGAAAGCCATAACTACGAGAGAGCGTTGAATTTGAGAGAGTTTACATGTTGATCATTCTGGTTATAAAAATGAAGAGAAGACTGTGGTCTGATTAAACATTTGAATTTTCGACGTGCGGATTACTGAAGTATTATCGGTGAAGGAAGCGAGGTTATCGCAGTTTAAAGGAAATCGTGCAGCCAGATACATTGGCCCATCGATGTTCTAGAAATATTTAAATATTTTACTTCTTCTGCATGCTTAATAATTTTAAAATTAAATAATGTTATGAGGATAAATTAACAAAAACTTAATACTATATAAGATCATGTCAATTTATCGGTGAAAGTAAGGAATACTTTGGATCCTCACTGGAATTGTTTGATTGAAAGAACGGATCATTCAATCAACCAGCTGAAGTATTGGCTGAAGTAGTCTGGTTCGTGTCTGTGCTAGATGATGCAGGGTTAGCAGTGGACGAAGACAAATCGATAGTTGACGACTCCGTGAGTACTGTAGTTGACGTTTTCACAACGGAAATTGTCGACGTGTTGATTACGGTAGCTCTTGGCTTTGGGATTATTGCAATTGTCGGCGAGGTCCTGACAGGACTTTTGGACTTGGGAATTACTGTAGGCGCCTGAGTGGTATTCTGTTCGGAGATGGAAGCGAGGTTATCGCAGTTTAATTGAGATCGTGCAGCCAGATACATTGGCCCATCGATTTTCTACAAAAAATAATATTTAAGTGTTTATCGTTACTTCAACTTTTGAAATTTTAAAAATTCCATTGCCAATAGTCTCTTCAAACCATGATGCTAAGAAATATCATTTGTAAGTAAGAGACCTTTGACAAGGCGGAATCGATAGACACTACCGGACTCAAAAATTGTCTAATACCTCGATCTGCAGAATATTCGTACATGTGACGAAATGAAATGGGATGCTCGAACATTCGTCAGGACACATTTCCTGTGTTGTTTTAATTAATTAAAAAATAAAGATGACATTATGTTCAGATACATTCGACGGAAGACAAGATTACCGGTTGAAGATTACAAAAATTCTTGGATTATAAAGATTTGGCAAAAATCGAACTGGCGGAACTCTTTTCGTGAATATAGGAAGATTTCATTGTTTACAACAAAACTAAAGTGCTTGCATAGAATTGCTGACTGTCCAGTAGATTCGACAATAACTCTGACGCCTTTTCGTCCTTGAAGTTTGAAGTATTCCTGTAGAAAAAAAAACAAATTGTCGTTCTACTAGTAGAACAACTTTTGATGTGCATCGCTACATTTGCCTTACCGCCGTTAAAAAGGAGACGTACATGTAAACTCTAAAGAATGCAAATTTCAAATGGGATTTTGGCATACATGGAATATAGATGCTATTAATATCACATTTCATGCTAAAATGTTGTTCAAAATTCAAACCCAGTAAAGTATACGTGGACGTCTCCGTCGTTACGGCGTAGGCAAAAGGGTAAATGTAACGCCGCAATAGATCTTACAGTATCCTCGAAAAAGCACACATCGGCACGGCTATGAACATCATTATACCTGCAATAAATACTCTATTTTTTAACTTAAAAACGGCTCGATAACCCGTGAGAAACAAGATGACTGCCAAGAAGCGAAGGGGAATGCATCCTGCCATGGGACGACCGCGCAGGAGAAGGATGGAGTGAGCGAGTGAAGAATTAAGATCCATTATTATCATTGCTAAAATGAATTACACAATTATGTATCGCGATAAGTCCGGTAAAATCCGAAACGGAAAATTTTTCCACCCATCCCTGGGGGACTTTTCGCGATCAATAATTGTCCTCCTTTAAAGGTGGAGACCCGCGAATGTTCATGCAAATCATTTGCATATCGCTCATGCAAGTGTCAAGTGAGATACAAGAAGATAGAGTGTCCTCTCATCAGCCACTTAGCGCAGAGGTAACATTTTTAACTATCTAGCGCATGGTCGCGGGTTCGAATCCTATTGCCGAACTTTGTTATTTTCAAAAAGCGCGCCTTTGTCTGCGATTGCAAGCATGATTCATTCACGATTCTAGTGATCAATAAGGTGAATTAGCATAAAAGAAATAGTGTACGGTATGTAGGATAACTTTTGCATTCTTTCTGTCTTCACAGTTTGTTCACTAAAATATTCGCTGGAGTCCACCTTTAATCTTACTATCCGCTCTTGCAACCCTCTCGTAGACAAAGAGAGCATGTGTTGGACCCATTGCTCATCGTCAGCGGTCGGTGAGAGAAGAAACTTCATGCTGTTAGATTCGATGAGGTTTAGTGAATGGACTATTCTCCTTTCGAAGATTCGAAATCGTATTGTACCAACTTTCAGCATTGATTTCTGCAATACTGTAAACGGCATGTTCCAATCAACGAATGAGGGTCGAATGGTCTGCATCGGCTCATAATAAGGAACCAACCTAATATTTGAACACTTCCCCAAGAAATAACACAAAAATTCGCGAAAATTAAAAAAAAAAAAAGGTTTATTGCAGGTAACTGAAAAACAAAGCTAGCGATCATATTGCAAGATTAAATCAAGAATAATTTAGCGATTCCTAGCAGTAATACCACTGAAGGAATGGATTTAGCCAAGAATACTGTAAATACCGATACGAGATACTGTAGACGACATAGAGATACGGTAGAAATCGGAATGAAACACGAAATGGGCAGTTCATACTTAGCAATCATTACAGATAAATTTGATAAGGAATATTCCAAGCCAATCTGAAACTTGCTGCTCTTGTCAGGGCGAACAATCTCTCACGTGAGAGAGCCAGAGCAGAAAGCCCAAATTGGCTTGGATCGAGCATAAACAGGCGAAAATCGATAGTACAATATTAAAAATCAATCAATACAATCACATGGCAAGTAAGGCATTCGCACTATCCTCATCGTTCTCGTCTTGTTCATCGTTGATCTCAGAGTCTTGATCTTTGATCTTTGACTTTCGGTCTTTGATCTTTGCATCCTCTTCAGCGACAAACTTCTCCTCCTCCTCTTTCACCTCATTCTTCTTCACATCTTCCTCTTTCTTTGTCTCGTATCGGATGGATAGAATGCCTGAAAATAAGAAACATAAATAATATACGAGATATCGACACTTGGTATTGATTGATTACCGATAATTTTGGTTGAACCGATTATCACAGACTACATATGAACAAAATAAATACTGTATCTCAACATGCTATGTATTTATAATTAGCATAGACCGTAAAAATAAATGTAAATGCCCAATCAAGAACTACCGTATCTCCCACAATTCAATCACTCAATAAATGCAGTATATCCAATAATTCAATAAATCAATCAATAACTTCCGTAATCTAATCAATCAATAACTACAGCACCCAATCAAATCAATCAATATCCTACCTCGCTTAATCTGATCCTCTTCCGACGGGAAATCGGTCTCCCAATAGTGCGGCGGCGTACGCGGCATCGGTCGACTCACGTAACGATGCTTGCTCACCTGAATCAATCGATTGATTACGGTAATGAATGACTATGATTACGGTACGATTACGGTAATGTGATTGAGATAATCAATAATCCAATCTGATACATAATCAAAATGTAGGAAATATTGACTATGATTACGGTATGACTACGGTAACCGAGATAATCAATAATTCAATCTGATTCATAATCAAAATGTAGGGAATATTTCAAGCTAATCTCAAACTTTCTGCCCATGGTGAATTTATGACTACGGTATTGTGATCAGAATAATCAATAATCCAGTTATCCGCTCCATAATCAATCAATAATATCTCAAAACAATCAATAATACCTGATCAATCCTCTTCCTCCTCTCCTCTTCGTTCAGCCCGAGCGCGTCGTAGTAGCGGCTAAATTAACAATCGATTATTGTGATTGTGAAGAAGATTACTGTATCATGCGCACCAATATCGATTGAATGCTAGGGAACAAACGATTTCAAACCAAAGCTACCAATAAACAAATCAAAGCACTCAAAGCACATCTCATTTGATCACCTCGCTGTAAATGTAGATTTACTAAAGCATTACTTTAATTTTATTTATCAGTATGGTGGCTTCAACGGATTCACTCATAACGGCCTTCCATCAACATATCACGGATCTCCTGTAAAAATGTAGGAAAATGAAACCCCTTTTGCGACCGTTTTAAAAATTTTTTCTCCGATTTGGCTGATACTTGGTTAGTTAATCATAATGAGGTAAAAGAGAAGGCATAACCACTTGTTTTCGCCAAATTTGCATTTTTATCGATTTTTTGATCTACAACTTTGGGGAGTCATATCTCACTCAAATTTTGACCTACAGCGTGAAATTTTTTTTTCAATCGACTCGAAATGAACTAATCTAGAATTTACTCAACACAATGAACGCGCGAAACGTCATCTTCTACCTGTTTTCTTCGAAAAACTGATTTTTTGGGTACAAAATGCAAATTTTCTCAAAATTTTTCAACAAAGGGTACGATTTTTATTCGCAATTCTGTTTCCTCATCCTCGAATTGAGGTACTCACATATTTCTTAAGTCATAAGTCGCGGCACCCGATATCGATCCTCAGAGGGAACCCGGACTTTGCGTTATTTTCATTCAAAAATACATTTCGTATCTCCTCTCTCTTCATTTTCGTGCAAATTCGCACTCAAGGTATACCAATCGAAAGCTCTCGACGAGCTCTACAGCTCGACGAGCTCTTCTCAGAGCTCTCTATCGAGGAAGGGGCACGATGAAGCATCAACATTTGTTGTTTCTTCTTCATTGGGACGTGACCATAGGAAAAATCGTTGGAATCCCAGTTGCCAGATGAAGGTGTAGGATCAGGAACGGAAGAATCTGTATTCTGAGATGATTGGCCAGGATAAGGTGTTGGCGGCTTCGGAATTCCATCGTAGTGACGTCTGCAGAGGGCTGAATTGTTTTTTTTTTCAGGTAATCAATTATATATTTCCACTTACGTGTTCCGGGAGGGATGAGAATGTTTTTTGAAAGTAGCAAATATTGAGATTTTTGATAGGACATTGTCCTTGTAGCCATTGCAGAGTGCTCTTCAGGGAATGCACATTTGACGCATTTTTTCCCACCCTGTTGTTTGTATTGAACACGAGAACTAGAACTCCGTGAAAAATGTCGTGATAATTCCATTAGATGCTTCTCACATATCCCTTCATCATCCCATTTGGAAAGGTCGGAGGATCCGTCCACAAAAACTCCTTCTCCTCCAGAAAGCACCAGTCCTAGCTCATGAGGAGCTCCAAACAATTGGCCATCGTGATTTCGAGCCAATGTGGCCATTCTAAAATAATATAATAGATATAAAATTCCAGCAATATACAAACTTACGAGTGGAGTGGACCACTATCACATTCTGAAGAGACTTTGAACTTCGCATCACGTTCCCCCGTCTCCAGAGATGTAGATCGTGGGATTGAGAAATAACAGGCAGGTCTCAGTCGCTTGGTCGATGGTTCTTCCTCGCATAAGCCTTCATCCTCATCCTTTCAAAAGCAGGAGTTATTTAAATGATTCGTGCAAACTGGCATACCATATTCCGTTGACCCTTCGTTAAGAGTATCCATTGAAGTACGAAGAATAGTACGAGCAAACGCATTGCTGCAATGATCCTATTGATTGCAAAAGAGTAACGAACATACGTGGTTAGAGAGCAAAGTGAAAGTGAAAGCGAATATATCTATCTCTCGTTCAGTGAGAGGGCACGAGAAAAGAGTGCAAAAAACACATTGGAGAAAGCACACAACGTCTCGTTGTGAATCAATTGCATTGCACAGCAAAAAAGTGGAGAAAAAAAGGTTTTTCTGGCATATCTTGAAAACGATCAAATTTCATGACTTGTGCTATTCGGTCATTTTTGTAGAGCTCGTCGAGAGCTTTCGATTGGTATACCTTGAGTGCGAATTTGCACGAAAATGAAGAGAGAGGAGATACGAAATGTATTTTTGAATGAAAATAACGCAAAGTCCGGGTTCCCTCTGAGGAGCGATATCGGGTGCCGCGACTTATGACTTAAGAAATATGTGAGTACCTCAATTCGAGGATGAGGAAACAGAATTGCTAATAAAAATCGTACCCTTTGTTGAAAAATTTTGAGAAAATTTGCATTTTGTACCCAAAAAATCAGTTTTTCGAAGAAAACAGGTAGAAGATGACGTTTTCGCGCGTACATTGTGTTGAGTAACTTCTAGATTAGTTCATTTCGAGTCGATTGAAAAAAAAATTTCACGCTGTAGGTCAAAATTTGAGTGAGATATGACTCCCCAAAGTTGTAGATCAAAAAATCGATAAAAATGCAAATTTGGCGAAAACAAGTGGTTATGCCTTCTCTTTTCCCTCATTATGATTAACTAACCAAGTATCAGCCAAATCGGAGAAAAAATTTTTAAAACGGTCGCATGGCTTCTTTCATTCTTACAGGAGATCCGTGATATATGTTAATCATCTATTCTTGCTATATGTAATGTGTTGTGAAATTTTTGTTTTATTTTCATTTATTTTTAAATAAAGAATAAGAATAAAGACATAAAGAAGAATAAGAATTAGCGGCAATCACTGCAATGATTATCGATTACCTGCAGCAGGCGCAGTCCTGTCCGTGCATGGCCAGCCGATCATCGCGCTTGCGTATCACATCGCCGTCCCTGCAAATACGGTAGGCATTGGTTACGGTAGAAAAGAGCATCACTTGCTCGCGAAGAATAGGAGAGCTCCTAATCTCTCTTTTCCATTCGTTTAGAAATTTTTGAATAGATCATTGGCAGATGTCAATTATGGTAATGTGAAGCAGTATTGAACACAATAACGGTTAAAAGTGGAATTTGACGAGAAAGCGAGCAATACACTGTATACGCTCTGAGAATAAAAAAATAAAAATAACAAAGTTTAATGTGTGCTTTTGAGAAATATACCAAAGATCGAGATGAACCAACTAACCTCAACTTGCGCCTCTTCTCCTCCCTATCATCTACGGATCCATACATATATTCTTGAATGAACGCGTCATCGATTTCTGGCACCGGCGAAGTTTTGCACTCGTCCTTGTCCTGAATGGAATTTCGAGATTACGATATTCATAGTGATTCCTTATAAGGCAGCCAGACTGTTTTGCATCAGCCCAAAATCAATCAATAACACCCAATAATCAATCGATCATAGCTGATTACACTTACTTTCACTTGCGATACTCCTGGCCCTTCACCCGCTTCTTTCAATTCTTTAACATCATCAACTACCGCAGTCGGCTCTAGCGTATCCATTACCTTGAAGTAGATAATTAAATTAATCAATAATAAATCAATAGTCATTGCCATATGTCAAAAAGTATGTTACAAAGTACCGAGTCAGACTGCATTTTGAGACAAAACTTGCCAAAAATCGGAAAACATGACCGCATGACCATGTGAAATACCATGTGAAATAGCTATTCGACAATACATTTTTGTTCAACTCACATTTTCAGCACTATATTCTGGCCCGTAATTGTGATAAACTAGCGAGATTATTAACTGGCCCGTAAAATTGCTTATTTTTCGCTTATTTTGACTAAATATGGGATAAAGTGACTAGTTTTTATAAGCCGACCAATTTATAAAGTGACCCGTACCCACAATGTGGGTGCTCGAAAATGTTTTTTTAAATTTTTTTTTATTTTCATAGTCTCATAAAAAGCACTATCTGAGAGAATTCAATAACTGGAATATTTTTTGGTATCGATGAAAATTTTTTTCTGTTTTATGTATGATAATTACAGGCTCCATGAGTGAAGTACACTGGTACTTGGAAATTGCTTCCAATTGAAAATTCGCTTTAGGGGGTGACCACACAACGATTTGGCGCCTTTTCCTAAAAAGTTTATTTGGAATCCAATCGATGCGGGAGTGGGCTCAATCGAATCCTTAGCTAATTCTAAGAAACTATTGTCTAGGTGAGTTTTTTGATCAACGAACAACGAAGGCTGGAATCGGGAATTTTCGAAAAAAAAATCACATTTAATTAATTTTCACTATTTCACTATAACAAGCCTACAACTTTTTATTTGCTCAATCGCTTCTAAATATCATAACACATCTTCAGTTTGAAAATCATATTTTTTTTTAAATATGAATAATGCGAACAAATCGTTTTTATAACGAAAATCGTAATTATGGTGTGCACCTACAGTAATCCCTAATCGGTAAATTTGGAAATTTGATAGTTTTAAACATATTTTACCGCTGTTCTTGACGTGACTAAGGTATACGACTACTCCTCGTCTTCGGAGTGCACCCGTGCCCAGGTGCTGATGTTGATGAAAATTGACATTTTTCGTAAATTGATCACTATTTCGTTGTTTGTGATCCAATATCGATAAAAATTGGATCATTATTCCATTTTACCATATATACAAACATACTAAAAAATAAAGAGAAACGGTTGACTGCGAAGAAAGTTATTGCTGAAAAACCAAAATATCATAGAATATTGGCCAGCACTTTACCGTGCAGGTGCGCTCCGAAGTAGTCGTATACCTCAGTCATGTCAAGAACAGCGGTGAAATATGTTTAAAACTATCAAATTTCCAAATTGAGCGATTAGGGATTACTGTAGGTGCACACCATAATTACGATTTTCGTTATAAAAACGATTTGTTCGCATTATTCATATTTTTAAAAAATTATGATTTTCAAACTGAAGATGTGTTATGATATTTAGAAGCGATTGAGCAAATAAAAAGTTGTAGGCTTGTTATAGTGAAATAGTGAAAATTAAAATTCCCGATTCCAGCCTTCGTTGTCCGTTGATCAAAAAACTCACCTAGACAATAGTTTCTTAGAATTAGCTAAGGATTCGATTGAGCCCACTCCCGCATCGATTGGATTCCAAATATACTTTTTAGGAAAAGGCGCCAAATCGTTGTGTGGTCACCCCCTGAAGCGAATTTTCAATTGGAAGCAATTTCCAAGTACCAGTGTACTTCACTCATGGAGCCTGTAATTATCATACATAAAACAGAAAAATTCATTTTTCATCGATACCGCACCTATGTGGATTTTCTCAGATAGCGTGATATAATGCGATGATTGACCACCATACATGGCTCACTTTCAGTAATTTGATTCGAAAATAACCTAAAACTGACGATGGTAAGCGAAAAAAAAAGCATTTTCGAAATTGACCCAGCAAATTTCGAAAATCGACCAGTTATATTTTTTAAATGGCGTGGAAACCGAGAATGTATGACTGTATAGCTGATCGCATCATCGCATAAACAAAAATAAATAAACCGTAAATACACTAGAACACTCACAACGTCGTCTTGATTATCTTTCTCAATCGATAATTGAAGAGTTGTGTCAGCCGTAGTCGCGGCTACAGTATCCTTCGAGTCGACAACCTACATTGCAAGATTAAAGTAATTATTAAATTTACATTTTAAACAACTTTTTTTAGGTGATTTAGTGGTGTGATCGCAGCTAAGAGTAAAGAAATACCAAAAGCGTTAAACACAAAGCAATGGTCGCATTTTCAGGAAAATTGTGAGCGAGTACTCCTATAGGCGCTAGGTGTTAGCTATGCACAGCGTTTCGAGAACGGTCATGACGTGGCAGACGAAAGGTAGAGCGAAAAAGAGGATGCACACAAAAATGAGAGAACTGCTGTGCTACGATCATACATGGGCGGCCATTGCCGCTGGAAAGTAGAATCGGTGGGTCGGAGGAAATATGGGCATGAAAATATTATAATTTCACTTCGTGGATCATTTTTTGAGCGATTTTGGGGAAAATCGGGTGGATCTTGCCGCTAGTGGCAATGCCGTCCATGTATGGCTACGATGATGCAGTCAAATAAATCGATACCTCGGGCCGAGCCTCTCCGACCTCCTCACAGCTATCATCAATCAATACTTCTTCATCCTTCGTCTCTTCCTTCTTCTTCTCCGGTGTTTCACCGGTCTTGTCAACGAATTGCTTCCACGGAGAGACTATTACTCTGCAACCATAAATAGCGTCGTGCAGCTTATTGATTAATAACTAGATCATGTAGCGCACATATAAAACTGGGGGATTAAATCAAATCATTTATTAGTTTATCATTTATTCATTTATCGGAGTAAAACTAGGAGAAACTGTTGGTCAACACAAAACTAAGGACTACTATTGCCGCTTCAGTGCATAGACTTCACAACAATTCAATACTGATAGCCTATACATTTCATTTCACACAATACGATCGAAAACTCTGCTCGAAACTGACTCACTGTCGCTTAGGCGCATACTTCTTGTCCTGCAGAATGTCCTTCCTCGCTTGCTTGATCCAATTATCGATTAATGAGGACGATTTGGCCTGGAAGAAGGGACTATTTATCAGTGTGTACGATATTATTATTAGAAAAAAGTATACTGCTATTATCAAAATGATACAGATCATGTAGTCGGGACTATCAATTTGTAATCTATCACACTATTGTCTTATGTGGCCACAGTTGCAACATAGTATTTTATGTGCACTATAGATTTCACCCTATTTGTATTTGTTTTCCGCCACTGTCACCACATAAATAAATACTATTATTATCGTTCATTTTTTCGCACTACTGCTATTCGTGAGCGTTCTCGAAACGCAGCACAGCGTTCTCATGACTTTCAAAGCAAGAACGACCGCTCAACATACAAACTCTCTCGAATACAATGGTCTCTCCTTTGTCTTGCTTTGGAAGAAAAATGGCTTGGACCAGAATACTGTGGCAGTGACATACAACCACACACAAGAAGATGAATAATTAATACAGCATAAACAGTAAACGATCAATTGCTGACCTTACTCACTGATGGATTCTTAGACGATGACCGAGTAGCGCCTGGAACGATGTTACGGTGAGTACAATGGATAAAGAACGAACAAATTAAAGTAAGTCTCTTTTCACACCCAAAGAACCTTATTGTTAGTAGCTGATGAAAGTGGATAAAAGTATCGCATTTCAGTATTTTGGTTAAGATCATCTTAGTCTAAAATCTGTGAAGCGATAATTTTACCCTTAAAGCCAAGACTTACCCAACGACGATCGTTTCCTGGCACTGGACGTCGACGGAGGCACTTCCTCGACGAAGACGATGTCGTCGTCACTGACAGACGACATCCGTAGATTAATCACCCTGAAATAGAGCAGATTAAATGAATTAAAAATGAAGAAAAAGCAGTGAAATTTCACGTGAAAGGCACTCCCGCGCACCTTGCGTTCTCACACTGTAAGCAAACATTTGAGCCAAACTATCGTGAACTAACTTTTTTTCCAATTATTTCAAACCTTACTTTGATTTATTTTTTTAAAATATGTTTCAAAGCATTTATGAAATTCAAGTGGGAAATTATCGTTTGATTTCTTAGCAATGTCGTGTATTTAATGTATTATTTTATTTTGTTTTCGGAAACGTATTGTTACTGCTCCTGATTTGCAATGATAAAAATAGTTACAGTGTAGCCTAAAAGTCATCGGACACTTTTTCTTTTTTTTATAACTTTTGATCCAGGAAAGCAATCAAGCTGATCTTTTGAGTCAATGTACAGAATTTATCAAGGGATACAACCATGATGTGTTGGTGTAATTAAATTAGTTCACTGTTGCATAGTAATGATTCTATCGAAATACACTTTTTTGAAAAATTACATTTCTTTGGTGAAAGGCCCTGTTCTTCTGAAACACTGTGAGAGTGGAGATCCCCACTAGGGCTGTACAGTCAAACAATCCGGAATGGCTCCGACTCCGATTTCAAGCTGTGGCAGGGTTGCAACTTTGGCCTCCAAAATTTATAACTCAGCTTCTAGATGTGCTAACAACCCATTCTAAGGGCTGAAATGATGCTAGTGTCGAGTAATGTTTATCCCCCTAATATGGTAGTCATAGCTCGCCATTTGCCCTCAGGGCATAAACTATATTTTTTTGAAGGAGGACTGATTTTGAGACCCTACAGTTCAGAGGGCAGGTCTTCTAAAATTATGGTTCCTGCGCAAGCAGCTTAGCAATGTATCATATATTTATTTCCCTTATATTGGTTTTGCTCCGATTCCTTTCAGATCCGTGGCAAAAGTTATGCTGAGGTCTACTCGGTTTCAGCGATCAAAGATCAACATACAAAGATCAAAGATCAAAGTTCAGCAATAGTGTAAAAACTTTTGTGAACATCTCTAACATGCATATGTGCTTTGTAAATAAGAGATTTCATCAATAGAGGCCCTGGAACTAGAGCAGTAAGAATAAAAGCGTAAGAGCAGGCACCGAGTAGACCTCAGCATAACTTTTGCTACGGATCTGAAAGGAATCGGAACTAAACCAAAATAAGGGCAATAAATATATGATGCATTGCTAAGCTGCTTGCGCAGGAACCATAATTTTAGAAGACCCGCTCTCTGAACGGTGGGGTGTCAAATTCAGTCCTCCTTCAAAAAAATATAATTTATGCCCCGAGGGCAAATGGCGAGCTATGACTACCATATTAGGGGGATAAACATTACTCGACACTAGCATCATTTCAGCCCTTAGAATGGGTTGTTAGCACATCTAGAAGCTGAGTTATAAATTTTGGAGGCCAAAGTTGCAACCCTGCCACAGCTTGAAATCGGAGTCGGAGCCATTCCGGATTGTTTGACTGTACAGCCCTTGTGGGGATCTCCACTCTCACAGTGTTTCAGAAGAACAGGGCCTTTCACCAAAGAAATGTAATTTTTCAAAAAAGTGTATTTCGATAGAATCTTTACTATGCAACAGTGAACTAATTTAATTACACCAACACATCATGGTTGTATCCCTTGATAAATTCTGTACATTGACTCAAAAGATCAGCTTGATTGCTTTCCTGGATCAAAAGTTATAAAAAAACGAAAAAGTGTCCGATGACTTTTAGGCTACACTGTAAATATCGAAATTAGTAGATTTCCACTAATTATTTTAAATTTAACACACTAAAAATACCAATATACGCAATAATTAGGTTTTAAAATTAAAAAAAAAACATTGAAATGTAACTAAAATGTCGTTAAAATAAACGATTTCCATTAGTTCGCTAATCGTTAATACCATCTCATTGATTGTCGTGCACCCCATGGGGGTGCCCCCTTGTAAAATTAATGATGTTTAGTTGAATTTTTTGAAAAAAAAGTGAAAGACCCCCTGTAAAATTAACCATTTTTCGTGCGGATGCCAACTGTAGAATCGAGCTCCAGGTACCCCGCGCTTTCCTACCACCGTAATGTGAGGATTGACCTACTATATATTCATTATCGGGTTGTTAGATGCGAAACGGAGCTAAAAATGACGATTTTAAGCAACAAAAAAACGAATTTTCTAAATCGACCCGCTATATTAAAAAGAATGGCGGAGACACAGAAAATGTACGGTTTCGATGCGAGAGTTCAATGGAGTAGACTAGGGTGAAGATACGTAAAGAAACGTGGAAAAAGTGGAAAAAGTGCAGAAATCTCAAAGGAATGTCGACACATGTAAGATAGAAAAAGTACAGATGTCTTCTGAGAAAAAAATGATAAATGAAGCATCGATCGACATACATTTTCGGCAACCTCACCGAATTGTTTTATATCACGCGTGTCGCGCAAGGATCGATAAAACTACCGGACTATATATAGTGGGTCGATTTTCGAAATATAGTGTGTAGATATGGAAGAATTTTTAAAAAATGGCACTTCTTCGGTTTCTGGCCACCCCCCCCCTCAGACCCCCCTCCTCTCTCCTCTCGCAATCATTTCGCGTAGTAACAGACCCTCTTCTCGGTTGTGGTAAAACCAACCGAATCATGATTGATAGAATGATGAAATGAGAAAATTGTCTCCTCCTTTCCCATATTCTCTCATCCTAATCCAATCTCATTTTCATATCACCACCATTCCCCTACAAAAGCATTCGATTCCTTCTCTCCGGTTCAGTCCAGAGCTCTCCCATTTTGAGGATACGGCAGCGATGTGTTTGAGATTACGGTAACGATGTGTTTGAGATTACGGTAGCGATGTGTTTGAGATTACGGTAGCGATGTGTTTGAGATTACGGTAGCGATGTGTTTCAGATTACGGTAGCGATGTGTTTGAGATTACGGTAGCGATGTGTTTGAGATTACGGTAGCGATGTGTTTGAGATTACGGTAGCGATGTGTTTGAGATTACGGTAGCGATGTGTTTGAGATTACGGTAGCGATGCGCTTGAGATTACGGTAGCGATGCGCTTGAGATTACGGTAGTGATGTGTTTGAGATTACGGTAGCGATGCGCTTGAGATTACGGTAGCGATGCGCTTGAGATTACGGTAGCGATGCGCTTGAGATTACGGTAGAAGGTACGCCTACAGCGAAAGATTAGATCGTAAAAGATTGTATGTTAACATCATGATACATATTAATTTGTTGCGAAAGTTTCTTCAAAACAATTTACTCCCTCGTTTTTCTCCTTTTGATGATCGCTGGAACCTCTACTCTCTATGTGTGGGTTACACTTTAGCTATCCCTGCTGTGGATGCCTCATTTTCAGAATGATAACGCAAGACCACACGAGGCAAGATTAGCCCAGGCTCGTCCGTTCGGAATGGTATGTACTATTGATGAATTGTTTCTTGAACATATACACAATCAAAAAAATAAATACAATTAAACAATCTCATGTTTCAGCAGAGAACGCGCCATCGAAGTATTATTCTTGTCTTTCGATGATTCATGTACAGTAATATGACTCGCAATGCATCACAAAATGACTAACACTATTGAAAATGACTAACACTAAGGGGACCCACGAGATTTGGGCTGCGCTATTGTCATGAAGAATATGGGACATAAGAAGTATCATTCTGTTCTCTATTAGATTTGACTAATTAACCGCGTAGAGCGTGTGGCTCAGTGGTTAGTAGTCAGCGCTTATAACTGCGCCTCGCGGGTTCGATTTCCATTTGCAATTTTCCATATATTTGTCCTTCAATTTCAAAAACTCGCGCCTTTCCCTGGGCATATCAATGAACTTTAAGTCCGAATTACGGTATTCTGGGGCATCTAAAATTTTAGAGAAAGTTGTTTTTGTATACAAGGAGATGTGATCAATAGTTCTGTATGGCCAGTTTAGTCACGAAAAAACTCGTGGGTCCCCTTCTTTAATTATGTGCACGAGTATGAGTCTGCTCGAAACTGAGGTTATCTTCCTCGGTCACACCAATAAGGTACGGTGCGTCATTATGGTTGAGCGAAAGATTAGATCGTAAAAGATTGTATGTTAACATAATGATGCATATTAGGTTGTTGCGAAAGTTTCTTCAAAACAATTTGCTTCTTCGTTATTCTCCTTTTGTTGATCGCTGGAACTCTACATGCCTCATTTTAAAAAAAGATAACGCAAGACCGCACGGTGCAATATTCACCAGGGTTCATTACAATAGTGATATACTTCATTGGGAATTACACCACTACTGTAATAGTAAAATCTGTAAAGATTGCAACAGTCTGACTAGGCATTCGGTGACGAAAAAAATTTATCTTTTATATTCGATTTCGCTGACTTTAAAATTATTATGGATGTTTTTTTGCCTCACAGATAGCAGATGTGAGGATAAATTACAATGATTATAATATTGTAACGTAAACACTGCTTCAGTCGTTTGTGTTGATCGCTTCGTAGTCTCATATAAACACTGTGGGCCATTCGTCAATATTATCCACCCGAGTGATGAGGTCTTTACTCTTCTCAATCTGTGCTACTATTGTCACTTGTGATGGTAAGCAAATATTCCGTCCGTGAACTCCGTTGCTTTGAAAAACTGTTAAAACCGAAATCGCTTTTATACGACGGAAATCGATATCCCCTCGTTCACTTTGCCAGTTTCATGCTAATCAATACGTTATTTATTCTCGAATCTCAATTTTCCATTTAATTCGCCATAAAAATGTAAGATAAAAACAACAAAGAAATTTCCACAGAGGCAGGTAAATCTTTGATCTTGACGCGATCGGGGACGTATACATATTCGGAACGTCTTGTAGAAGATATCGACAGTTTGAAAGATTGCAATAATGCTCCATGAATCATAACTATTTGAGAAATCCATCGATATCATTCATATGAGTATGAGTCATTATGAAATCGTTTACAACTTGATAAAATTCATTGATAAGAGGAGAAATTTATTGCGCATTAGGGTGGCGAAAATGATTCATGATAATCCATTTCTGCAGGCTCAAAGAGCGACTCGCAGGTTACGAAATCTGTTACAACTTGATAAAATTCACCGATAATAGACGAATTTTATTGTACATAGTATTTATTTATAGTCACAATAGTTTTCGTGCTTGAATGTGCATTTCAGTCGATTGTTGAAATGATTCTGAATTTTGAAATGAATATAAACGAAGATTTCGAAAGTTTGTTTTCATTTTCGTGATGGACTTCCGAAGGAGCCAAAATGAAGAACGTGGTGAAAGTAGCGAGGAAATTCTGACCACTACAAGGAAGAAGAGAAGACAGACTTTTACGTTGGCAATTACTTTTGGACCCTGTAGATATATCGCCTAAATCCTGCAGAAATCTGGCCCTGAGGCTCAAAAAACGAAGAAGGAATCTATATTTTTTGTCGATTATGCTCTGAATAAAGGACTTTTCAAACTTCTCATTCCAGAATTCATTGTTAATTGTACCATGAAGATACATTGTAATAATATAATCTGTAAAGATAGCAACAGTCAGGCTTTCGGCATTCAGTGACGAAAAAAATCATCTATGTATGCGATTTATCTGACTTTAAAATTATTAAGGATGCTTTATCATCTCACAGATTGCAGGGTATCGTAAGTGCCTCTTCATATAATGTCGGTATATTCAGTATAGTTTTCGGTACAGGGCGCGGTGTAATTACGGAGACATGACTTCCTGCGTTTAGCAGGTCACTTTTTTTCTATCTAAAAGTGTCATTTTCTGGAATAATTAAAAGATAAGTCTTCTGCTCTGATCATGGTTAGCAGAAATTAGTAAATCGTATTTGACTTTCATTTTGGCAATTGTTCTTCGAAAGTCCTTATAATCGGTCTGCACTACTGTTCGAACAATTCATTTCGGTTGCATTAGAATCATCTTGCTTTTGCTTTCTTAAAAAATATACGAAAAAATATGCCAAAACCCGAATTTGTTATCGGGAAATATATTTTTCCGCAAAAAATCAGGGAAATTCGGGAAATTTTTTGGGAAAGGCATGGAAATTTTTCACACCCTGGTTCGAACCATGTCCCTTGCAAAATCTATTGCCCTGACTCATTCACCGGTGAGAGAGGTCAACTGTCAAGGAAAATGAATAATCGCATGCGTCGCGAGCCACTCATTATAGGCCACAGAAAAGAATACTAATGAGTCATTTCGATCAATATTCCCCACTCGACTCACTTATCGAGGTGACATCTTCCGTTGAATAGGGAATCGATCTCGAAAGATTGTACCGATTTGCTCAATACATGTGGTCAGGGGAGATAAAAGATCGTGTTTCCATAATTCTACCGCACCCTGTGTGATCTGGTATACTAAGATATTCTGGACTCGTCCCGTTGATCTCCCGCAACGAAACACGTCAATAATAGTTAAGAGAATCCCAGAAGAAGTTTTATCGCAAACTGAGTGATGAAAAGCATCAATAAGCACTCGGCGTGAAATCATATTATAGATACGATATTGTTGGGCAACGCAACGTTATGAAATTAGGCATTGTGAATGAACTCATTAAGAGCGCGCCTTACTAGAGTTATTATCAAGTTTCACGAGACCAGAAACATGCTACTGAGTGACTAGAATTTTTGTGTAGCGATCCGAACTCGATTCCCACCCGGTTCAAATCAACAGTTCCGATTTTCTAGCAATAAGTGCGGGATGCTTCATGCGAAGTTTAATGTAGGGATTTCTCTCCAATGAAGTGTCGTGTTCACGTGAACTACTCAGGACGAATTACGGTAGCAATGTGTTTAATGTAGTGTTAAAATCTTGGAAAAGTAGATGGAAAAGTGAAAAGTAGTGTTAATTTTGTGACTGTAAAAGTAGTTTTAAAAGTAGTTTAGCTTCGTAATTTCAGTGTAAAAGTTTGTAAATTATGAACTATGCTACTTTTCCAACAACTTTTACAATCACAAAATTAACACTACTTTTCACTTTCCATCTACTTTTCCGAGATTTTAACACCGCATTAGATTAGACATTTGGGGTAGACATTTTTAACTCTTTGACATAATGTTACCATGGTTTGATTTTGCATACAAATTCATGTCACTCTGTTGGTCTGTTTTGTGTGGCTTTTGTTTAAAGGGAGCGGAACCTCACTCAATGGTCTCTTCGACGCGCAATGCTCTCTTGTTGTTAGAGAACAGAAAAATAGTGTGCGCAATGAAGAGGCCATTGAGAGTGGTAACTCTCCCTTTAAGATTACAGTAATGCTGCTTGAAACATAACTAGTTGAGAAATCTATTGCTGTCAATCAGTAGAGTGTGAGTCATCATGAAATCTTTTACAACTTATGCGGTGTTAAAATCTTGTAAAAGTAGATGGAAAAGTGTAAAAGTAGTGTTATTTTTTTGATTGTAAAAGTAGTTGGAAAAGTAGTAATCCAACACTCGCGTAATGGGATTTTTGCTGTAAAAGTTTGTCAATTACGAAGGCATACTACTTTTCCAACTACTTTTACAATCAGAAATTAACACTACTTTTTTCTACTTTTACAAGATTTTAACACCACATTAATAAAATGCATAGATAAGAGGAGAAATTTATTTTACATCTTTTTTAGTTATGCTATTGGCGATTGAATACAACTAAAATGCTTTATCAAATGGTTAAAGAGAAACGGTACAATGAATTCAATTCGTCATAAAAAGAATTGCAGCTCCGAATGACAGAATGGACAACAAGACACTTGTACCAGCACTTCCATTGCACATATCTCCTTTGCAACAACAAACTCTTCCTTCCTCGAAGCAGGTCTCTCCATTCTCATCGCAAGTTGGTCCATAATAGCCCGCGAGTTTTGCAGGAGTATGAGAACATGCTTTCATTGAGCTGATACCGTTGATATCCTTTGCCTGAAAGGTGAACCGTGAAAAAACAACATGGTTAAAACACGGCACTTCTCTGTATTTTTGGCCCAGGCAATTTTGAACTCTCCTCCGGTTTTGTAGGGTAATATTATAGTAAGTAGCGCGCAAACGTAACTTACTCTATACATCATTTTTTTGTGTTACTGTTTTGCTATTTCATGAGAATCTAGTGAAAAAAAGTAAGTAAAAAATAAGTATAAAGTAAGCTACTTTTTGACGCTACTTACTATAATATTACCCTGCAAAACCGAAGTCATCTCCTCCCTCATCCAATTCTTCTTTCACTATGTTATTCTGCGCGGTCAACCACGGCCAAAATAAATTAATTTAAAAAAATTATTTATCCACTACAAGGTAAACGTGTATTTAAAACAAAAAAATAATAAATGAAATGAATGAAGTATGCTTTTTAATTTATTTTTATAAATGTGTTTTTGAATTGCAAATTGGCCAGGGCCAAAAACAAAGAAATGGCGAAAAGACTGACCTTGAAACAGTACTGGTCAGTGCTGTCGCAAGTGTCCACTTCATCTTTTATATGATAGCTTTCATAATCTTTCAATTCTAGCGCACACCTAAACTAAAAGCCTAGAATCAAAGATTTGAAAGTATCCGAGAGTGATTTCTGGCAGGAAAACTCACTTCAACGAGAAGACACCCGCAGCAAGCATCAATGTGAGACACACCTTGAATAACATCCTGTAACAAAAGAAGGTGATAAGAATTACGATGCACAAGATATGGTTTAGGAACCATGCGTTTCACTCCTTTTATGGCAAGGAAGGAAAAGATAACAGCAACAAAGACACAAGAAGGTACGCCTAGAGCGAAAGATTAGATCGTAAAAGATTGTATGTTAACATCATGATACATATTAATTTGATGTAAAAATCAATACCACCGGGGTAGGGAAAAGGGAATGTTCAACTACAAAAAAAGTATTTTCGAAAGAAATTCAATACTTTTTTCATACTGTATGTTTTCCACTCGAGAAATGATCGAGTTCTTACTGTATTTTCACTTTTTCTGAATCGCTGACGACTGTTCTTCCATATAATTTCAAGTCAAATTCACGAACATCTAGCAGGGAAAATTCATGAGAAAAAAATTCCTCTCATGAGTTTCGTATGAGGTGAAGTTGTGTCGAATTTACGTTTCTTATTGTTTCTTCCTCTTCCATATTTTGCCTAAATAAGTTTTCTGGAAGCATCCAATAAAGAATGACTTTCAAGCTCAACGAGTTCAACATTATAAAATACTTTAACAGCAAAATTGGATTTTTTCGTTTTTTTCGAATTTTTCGAATTTGTTTCGAGGTTTTGAAACGAAAATTTTTCGTTTTCGAATTTTTTTCGTCCGATCATGTTCGCCCATCCCTGTTGCCTATAGTCTTCTAGGTGGGTATCCTTTAAAGTTGTTGACGTTTATTCGGTGAGAGAAGAAGAGACGAACGAAAGACAAACCGCTCACAACCGTGACAGAAGCGAAGAATCTAAAGAAGCGGAAGTGAAGATCAATGTCAGCGTTCTGAGACAGTCGGAAGTAAGAAGAGCTTCCCCCCCATGCACATCAGAGTCCTACTCTTGATAAATGTGTTCTAACTCAAATAAAAAAAATCAGCACTATGAAGAAATTCAATTAGCCCGTCAATGAACAAATAATGATTTTTCGAAATTTTACCGTGACATAATTATAGGTCACACTGATGTTTCTGAAGAGTAACTATTTTTTCGAACTTTTGCATAACAAAAACATGCGTTACAACACTCCCGACCATTTGAGAAATCTATCGATGCCATTCCTCAAGGTCTGAGTCATCATGAAATCTTTAACAACTTAAAATTCTTTGATAAGAGGAGAAATTTATTGTGCATTAGGGTGGTGAGAATGATTCATGATAATTTTCAGCGGGTTCAAAGAGCGAATCCCAGGTCACGCGGTTACTCATTCCCCTTTGCATTTGCCATCTCTCTGATGTTAATGGGTCCTTTTTGTGCTTTTCGAAAGTGAGTCAGCCTATTTCTAAACCATGAGTCATTTTCGCGACCCTATCCCCTACGTCATCACAAGAACACTCCGAGGTGTTCTAGAATACCATCCATCCTGCCGTCCGGCTGTGGATGCCTCCTTTTCAGAACGATAACTAGGGATCCGCATTCGTGCACTAAGTCGTGCAACTCCTGCAATCGTGTCGTGCATCATTTTCATTCATAAGCAACATTTAGCGGTCGCTATTTTTAATGATTTATCGGCATTTTCTTTGCTATATAAATGCAAATTCCACTAAAACATTGCAAATAACGACCGCTAAATTTGTCGTTGATGAATGAAAGTGATGCACGACTCTGCACGATTGCACGAATTGCACAACTTCGTGCACGAATGCGGAACCCTAATGATAACGCAAGATCGCATGATGAAAGATAGGACCGCGATCGCCCGTTCGGAATGGATCGCCCCCCGAAAAAAAAAATATTGTCGAATTGCTGCTCACAGTTTTCTCTTTACTTTGAAAGCCAGGGCTTCCGCTCAATATATAAACTAACTCTCTCAAAGTTAAAGAAGGAGACCCCTGATTTGGCATGACTGACTCCCGCGACGATCAACACGGGATAGCGTGTTAATATTGCCCGAGAAACGTTAGTTGGCGAGCGATGTGCCCGTATACAAAATATAGGTATTATACTATCGCTTGTTTTTGGGCTACCATTTGCCCGAATGTGGGCAAATCGAGGACACGTGTATTGTAAGTTGAATACGGCTGAGGTTACGGCATAGGCACGTGAAATGCAACGTTGCATAACACTATTTTATGTCAGGATGTGCGCGAGCACGAGTCTGCACGAATCTGATTGTGAGGTTAATGTTCTCGACAACACCAAGCAGTTGCATTCCTCATTTGCATATTCTCACATTCCTTCTTTTATTTCAAAGGGACACTCTGATTGTGAGCTAATTTGAAACTCACGGATCTAGCTATGCTCTCTCGCTTTCTTTGTCTACGAGAGAGCATTGTCAGAGCGGAGAGCGCCTCGGGGGCGATGTCATCGTCCCCACAAGGGTCGTTTCATTTGCCTTACGTGCCTACGCCGTAACCTCCGCCGTAACGACGGAGACGCTGCGGAGGGGGTTACGGCGTAGGCACGTAAGGCAAATGTAACGATGCAAAAGCTCAAAAAACGAAGAAGGTTATGCTATTTCGAAATGAATGCAATACTTTTTGTCGAAACTGCATTGAACACTTCATACACTCAATCCAGAATTCATTCGGAATTATACCACTACTGTAATAGTGAAATCTGTAAAGATAGCAACAGTCTGACATTCGGTGACGAAAAAAATAATAGTTTGTGTTCGATTTCCATTACTTTAAAATAATTAATTATGTTTTTTCTTGCCTCGCAGAGAGCAGATGTGAGGATAATTTGCAATGATTATAATATTGCAACGTAAACACTACTTCAGTCGTTTGTGTTGATCGCTTCGTAGTCTCCTATAAACACTGTGAGCCATTCGTCAATGTTATCCACCCGAATGATGAGGTCTTTGCTCATCTCGCTCTGTGCTACTATCGTCGCTTCTGATGGTAAGCAAATATTGAATCCAGTTACTTTAGAAAATGTCAGAACCGAAATCGCTTGTATACGACGGAACACGGCGGTTCAATAACAGTAATTACTCTGGTATTTTGCCACTTAAAGTCTACTTAAACTTTCCCACTTTAAGTAGACTTTAAGTAAACTTAAAGTGAGACGTAAGTCTATTTAAAGTGGTGTGGTATACTGTAATGCATTTCGTCAAATGTTCTTTCACGTAAAGTTTACTTAAAGTCTACTTAAAGTCTGTGACGTAGTTTAAGTAGACTTTAAGTGGCAAAATACCAGAGTAAGAGCGACTTTGTTTTCTCCAAACCTATTGCAAAATTGGTCAATAAAGTCTTATCACGAAAATTTAAATGAGATATACGATATGAATGGGCGCGTTGCGGCGATGCGCTGCGGCTGCTCGCCATAGGAGCGCTTCTGATTGCAGCTATCACCAGGTTTTGCGAGCTGGTGAACATGTCGAGATGGCTTAGTGGCTAGAAGTTTTGTATAGCGATCCAAAGAAATAGAATGCCAAATTCTGGATATGCTACGTCTCTACTCTTTACAATCGTTGCAGATTTCCACAGAGGCAGGGAAATCTTTGATCTTGACACGATCGGGGACGTTTACACATTCGGAACATCTTGTAGAAGATATCGACAGTTTGAATGGATATATCAGGTTCCAATCTCCGACCACTCACAGTTCGCACACTCCAGTGTTTGAATCCATGCATGATTCAAGTTTGTGAAATTTATAATCTAGAATGGAATATACTCGAATAATGCAGGTAATCTTCGTGATCTTGTATGGAATCTCCGAAACCATGCAAGATCACGGAAGATTCATGCATGATCCAGAATCATCAATGACCATGCATGATCATGCATGGAATTTTCGAATCATGCATGATTATTCTTGTAATCGTGATCATGCATGGATTACAACACTAGAGAATCTAAATTGGAAAAAAATTCTTCCGAACAGTTTGAGTATTGAGTATGTTTAGTTAATTAAAAAATTAAATATATTTTAATTAAGACAAGGATGTATTTTTCCAGTTCAATCCTCCCTCCACCACCCCCGATCGCAGTCGTTTCATGGACATTACTCAATACGAATTCCCATCTGACGTATCACTAACCGTCTACGAATTCACTCTAGCCCCAAATGGTAGCATCGATCGAATGATCTACAGGGGAATGTAAGTGCTTCTTTCTAGTTATAGTCATCTAGTCTAGTCATCTTCCTACAATATAGTTATTGTACATATCCATGTACTTGCATAAGATAATAACAAAATGTATGTAGCCAGCCACAGCCACAATGTGTTTCTATGTATTTTTAGAGAGAGAGAGCACACGTGAGATAATATGTAGATCAGGAAGAGCGAGGAAGGAAGGGAGGAAACAGTCGAGAGTTGATCGATCTTATTTTTGATTAGCAGCCAGTAGCAATGCAATTACACAAGAACATTTTATATGTACTTTTAAAACAATATCACATTGAAGCGGCGAAGTTGGAGCGGTGGTGCACTTCTCGCTTAATACCGGAATATTGGTGAACTTGACTCGAAATGATGACTACACATACTCGTATTACGACTATTTATTTGCGGCGAAGATTTCATTTGCTGGTTCGGATTTGCATGCGTTGGTCAATACAATAGTGTATTGCTTTATCATCTTCATTATCGATTCATTTCGTTTCTTTTTCTTTCTGCACACGTTTTTCATTATATATTTATTAATACGTATACATATTATTATTATTATTATTATTATTATTATTATTATTATTATTATTATTATTATTATTATTATTATTATTATTGCAGCCAAGAACCGTGGTTGCCCGTATCCCTTCATCGATCTGCCTTCTGATTCCTCTGCTGTCGTTATCGACGAATCGGCAGTCACCCACTATTGTGCGGTGCTTGTCAAAGCTCCTGAAGGTATGCTTGGAATAATAGGATTTTTTTAAGAATATAAATAAATTATACGTTCACGCACAGTCACTCTCGAATCTGAAATCATGTAATTTAGAAGTTTTTTTCGAATCTTACCGAATCGACCAAAAGTATTCGAGCAAAAAAAAAATTGTGATTCAGGTTACGGTGTTCGGATTAAGACGAAAGCCGACGACGAAACAGCAAGGCACTCTTTATCGATCCACGTATACGGAGATGATCAACTGGAGAGGGTGGAATGGTAACTGTTCTTTTTTTTGCTTTTGAAAGCCAGAACGATAGATTCTCTTCAATACGATGTTTTCTTCGCTTATAAAGCTTTCAAAGAAAAATGGCTTACGCCAGAATATTGCGAATCAGGGATGGGATTTTTTGATTTTGATTTTTTGAATTTTTTGAATTTTTTGACTATTTCAAAAAATTCAAAATCAATAAATTTGTTTGAATTTTTCACAAAATATCAAAAAAAAATTTAATGTAAAAAAAGTGCCGTTAAAACGACAAAAGTGAAAAATTTGTGGAAAATTGTGACAACATTCGACAAAACTTAAATAAATTCCCATTTTCATCATTTTTCACGGTCTTGGGGAATCGGATTCGAGGGGTTTTAGTTTGGATTAATGTGTCCAATGCACTGACGTAGAATTTTTAAAAAAGTGAAAAAATATTGTATGATGTTTTTTCATGTTTCAGAATTTGCATAATTGCGTAATTGAACGTTTGAACCACTTTTCAGGTAAAAATGATGTGTCTAAATTGCTTAGTATCCTTTTAAACGAAGTATAGAATTTTTTCAAAAAATTTTTGAATTCAAAAATTTTTTGAGCCATTTTTTGAATTTTTTGATCAAAAACTTTTTTGAAATTATTTTCAAAAAATCCCAGCCCTGTTGCGAATGTGGTGATCAAAGTAAAAGCTAAGAGAATAGAAAAATAAAAGAGTTGCGAGAGATTGTGCAAAATTGGAGTGCATTCTGTTCTATTTTCTCTTCTCTTTACTTTTCTTTTCGATTTCTTTCTTCTCTTTACTTCTGTTCTCTTTTGTTTTCTTTTGTTTTCTTTTCGATTTCTGAATATTGCTTACGCCTGAGAACAGCCCTTTCGTTTTTATGTTTTATAAAAGATTCTTGAACAAATATGGCAGATAAAATACAAACCATAGCAATTAAACAATATACACCCACGAAAATTCTCTTAGAAATAGGTTGTTTCACTGGACAGCTATAGAGAACTGTTAGCTTACTACAAACTCTCTCAAAAACACGTTAGATAGTACTCTCTCGCTCGAGATAATAAAAGGGACTGGAGAAAGCTTGCTAAGTTATCTAACATAAGAGAGAACGCTTCTCCAATTGTCGCAGCGTAGATAACATAAGGCTCAAATATGAGAGAGTATGCCGTAGGTGTAAAAACTAACATGTTTTACAGACAATTTAATTTAGGCTGGAAGAGTTCAAAGATCCTCAAATTCGAGTGATTGGCGATTCGACTATACGTCTCCAATTTAAGAGCCTAGAGAGTGCGTACGCTCATCAAGTTCGCGTCTCTGTAGAGGCCATACAGTTGAGTAAGTATTACGAACTATTAAAGAATTACAAAAGTTTTGCACACGCCACGCAAATGCCGAATATAGTAAACTTCTCCACCGTTGAGAAAAACGCACAAAGCCGAATGAAATGACGATAAATTTCCATAAAATTCAATAAACTAAGCGAAAATGGATGTCGCGTGAAGAAGTGGGCGTAGTCAGAGTATTGCGCGGCAAAGAGCGCAATTTATATTGTTCGGACAGTTTTAATTATATAATATTAGAATTCGTGGGTCGAGGGCCCAGAATGGCTCGAAAAGTCATTGCGGGCCCGCAACTTCGGAAGGAGGCGCGGGGGAGCGATTGTTTGTCCGTATTGCGGGCTCGCCCCCTCAAGGCATTTTCAAATTGTATAATTAGAACATGGGGGGGGGGTTGAAAAGGAGGCGGAGGCACAGAGAACGAGGCATAGAAAGAGGCGAGAAAGAGGAAATATAGGAAAATAAGAATATAGTAGTCGGCAAGTAATAAATGATTTTAAAGGCACTCTCCGAACTAGTTTGAAACTCTCCGCTCTGGCAAAGCTCTCTCGTAGACAAAGAAAACGAGTATCAACTTAGGTGTGCTTTTAAAGGTAGCGTTACACAGAGAATAAATTTGCCCGAGTGTCGTTAGTTGGCAAACAATTTGCCGATATTCAGACAAATGCTAGCCTGTATATCCGTAGTTTTTGGGCTACTATTTGCCCGAATGTGGGCTAATCGTGTACACAAGTAGCGTAAGTTGGTAAATCTATTACCCATATTTGGGTAAGTTTGCTCTCAGTGTACCTCACTCAATGGTCTCTTCATTGCGCACACAATTTCTCTGTTCTCTAACAACGATAGAGCATTGCGCGTCGAAGAGACCATTGAGTGAGGTTACCCTCCCTTTAAAGGGAGCGTTACCTCACTCGATGGTCTCTTCATTGCGCACACTATTTCTCTGTTCTCTAACAACGAGAGAGCATTGCGCGTCGAAGAGACCGTTGAGTGAGGTTACGCTCCCTTTAAGATTGTTCATGCGGGGAGAACGAATACTTCATCGACAGCAATAATCCGAACGAATCGGTCGTCTTTTTCACCTCGCCTGGATATCCCGATACATACTGCAGAAAGGCACGTCTTGTTCTTGTCTGTTTACTTTTATTTATTTATTTTGAAATAGCCAATGTACACTGTGTTGCCAAATTTTCGGCCAAATCCGATTTCAACTGACTCAATTCAACTCAGGAAGTTTAATGATAATTATCATTAGCACTGTGTAGGCACATTCGCCTTACATGGAACACCGCCAAGATAGCGTTACACTTAGGTTACATAAACGTCCACATCAGTTTTGTGCTAGGACCCGAGTGGAAAACCCTGATTGTCAAGGGGCTACCGTAAGACGATGCCATAAACTTATTGTGAGCGCTGAAAGCATAAATGTATCGTATTGCAACTAATCAATCAAATTAGTGTTTACCGTTTTCAGGATATACAGAATGCAGTATTACTAGTATTACCGTACACACAGGAAAAATAAGTGCACAACACAGCAGGGATGGGCGAAAACAAAAGATTTTTCGTGTTCGTTTTTTTCGTCCCCCCAGACGAAAAATTTTTTTTTTTTCTTTCTCGGAAATTTTTCGAGTTTTACACTAGACATTCTGGGAGTTCAAAAACAATGAAATAAAGGGAAAACGGAATTTTGAACTATAAAAAAGGTATTTTCGAAAGAAATTCAAAACTTTTTTTCATATTGTATTCCACTCGCGAAATGATCGAATTCTTACTGTATTTTCACTTTTTCTGAATCGATGTCGAATGTTTTTCCATATATTTTTCCAGCCAAAAATATATGGAAAAAGTTTTATATTTAACACTTTTTTTGACTTACAAAAAGTATTAAATATAACACTTCACAGGTGTGCTGTGGAGTCCAATCATTTTTCTGTGTCTTTCCAGATGAATTGTGAGGCGAGCTTCGCTTTGTCCACGAATCTCCGAGGGGACTACAAACTGAACATAAGCCCTTTCGCTACATTTTACAGGGGCTACATTGAATTGATTGATGAATATGGTCCCGAACCGGTTAAAATCAAGTAAGTTGGAATAACCAATATAAAGTTTGCTACAGCTTAAAATAATTTTCGTTTCTGCTTCAGTAACAGTGAAGTAAAGATTCGCATCTCATTGCTTACTTGTTCTTGGAACTGTCAAAATCAAATAGGCATAATCTCAGTTTTCATATTCCCGAAGCTGTTAAGATCAAGCAAGTTGAATTAAACTAAAACGTTAATCACCGATAAATAAAAACTCATGTGTTTGCAACAATGTCAGTGAAATATAGACTTTCTTTTCTCTCTCTTCGCGTTGTTTTGGAAACAAAGGTTAAAAAATACAATCATACTCTCAATTTGCTCGCATTTGTTTCCTTCGCCCGAGCAAATCAATAGCGGAGGGTTGTTTTGGCGTATGTCTTTTGACGATTTCACTCTCAGTTTGGACCGTCTCTACTATTCGTTCTCAGCCGAAGGGCCAGTTGTGCGTCTACGATATGTCTCCGTTGACGATTCAGATACGGAGGCTTATAAGATCAGGGTGTCCCTCGTTCGAAGACAAGAAGGTTTGAAGTTACGTTCTCAAAATTACGTTTAAAATCTACTCGGAGTAGTTTGCATACAACAAGGGTGACGGAGGGATACGGATGCGGCCATGGGGATTCAAACCTCCAGCCAAACTGGATAGACAGCTACGCGAGTTAACATTAGGCTATATGAAAATCCTCATTTTCAACAGCTATAATGTGAAAGGAGAGCGTTTCATGGGATACAAAAGGAGCGAGGCGAATGTCAGACGGGTTTGGCCGAGATGTACTGGTGATGGGAAAGAGAGGAATTGGAACATGTTTTTTTAGTCCGATGGGCACACCAAATTCGTACAGTATATTTCGAAATTCTCGGACCCATGTAATAATGCTCGATAAATAAATAAATTGTTTAATAACATAATTATTTTCAGGTTGTGAATGTAATATTCAAACTGATCATGCAACCACTCTTCAACTGGTTCTCCCGGCACAATGCTCGAACGTTGATTGCCTCATGGTGCTGCCAACGTTCATGTAAGCTGTTTATTCATTTGATCTCAGATGAGGGGTGGATATTTTTTTTTGCTTGAACGTATATTATAAAGAAATCACAAAGGAGAGACTAAAAATGGGTTGGAGAAGAAATTTTTTTAAAGGAAAAAAACTAATAAATCTGAAAACGATCCAATGTATCGGCCCGTCAGATATTATTTATCGGTTCTCTAGTTTTTTTTGTAGACTTTTTTTTTATTCTCGACATCTCTGTTGACAATCTTTCAATCAAAGACAAAGACAAGACAAAGACAACCATGTCTTTGTGAGTTTATATTTTGTAACCACCATGCCCATCTCTCAGGCCAAAGGATGATCCCGCTCTCCATGAGAGAACGCGACTCCACTACAGCGAAGATCATCTCGGAGGTCGACTATTAAATGAATACAAAAATAAGTAAAATAAGTTTGCATACTTGACTCTCTCACTTGCCCATTGTCACTTACCCTAATTTTTTTTTTCAATTTTAATATTCTATCCCATGCCAACTCAAGGGTCTCCTTCTTTAATGATATTACCACCCATAATTACACAAAGAAATCATGATGTCAGCACATTTACAGAAAGATTCTACAGTATGCTACAGTATGCTCTCACTCTTTCCTTTTGACAATATTCTTCTTGATATTTCTTAAAAAATTTATATATTCAGGTTCACTTTCGAAAAAAATGACGACCGTGAGTATGTATATAAGCCGTGGGCGATTAACGACGAGGGAATGATTCTGCATTATCATCGAGAAAAGTACACTTAGCATATAATAAAACTGGAAAAATATCAAATTTCGAAATGTCCTTTGAAAAAATCCAAACGAAAACATAATCATTTCAGATATTTAAAAATAAAACTTATAATTTCAGTCCGACTTCGCGCTCTTCTTTCATTAACTTCACTTTCTCCACAAATGATAAAGCGCCTACTTATTACGAAAGTGAATTTATTTTTTAAAAGTTGTCTGCTACAATCTTTAAAAAAAGTTTTTCAAATGTAGTCTTTTCCCTTTTTTTTTCCTTTCGGATACTGTCGTTTACTCTACAAATATCCATAACCCTAGGCAACGCTTGCTGAAACCTACTCCGGTATTTTAGAGCAAACATAAGTTTTCCGATTTTTTTCCGAAATACTTTTCCGCACAACCAACAAATTCAAAGGGGTTTCACTTTATCGGCCATTGATCATGATTTTGTATCATAATAGAACCGTGCTTCAGAATGCGATTGTGCCAACTCCACCATCGTTCTTCGTCCCAATGATCCTCTTTCCTTCACATCTCCCGGATGGCCTCGTCATTACTGTGACTCGCTCCGTTGTGTAGTAACGTATATCGCTCCTGAACATCATCATATTGAAATCAAGGTTAGTTACACTGATGACCAAATGGTCTACATAAGTGCACATACAAAACTTTTTTACTGGGAACCCAGTTTTAAAGGTGGAGAATATTTTTTGAGCAAACTGTGAAAACAGAAAATATAAAAGTTATCCTACACTTAGAGGGAAGGTGTAGTAAGAAGTTTTCCAATGCATTTCTGATGCTTCCAATGTACATATAAGAGCAAATTTTTCGGCATGCAGTAGTTGCGGTTGGTAAATTATTATTCAGTAATTCAGTTGGGCGTCATATCATTGGAGCCGGAAAGAGATCGGATAGCGTTCTTCGATGGAACAAATATAACCGGCCATCACACAGAATTGTAAAACTCTATTATTGTTATTATTTTCCATTTCTTCTTCATTACGTGAACTGTATATAACATTTTTAAAGAACAAAATCAAGAAGCAAGTTCTAGGCCATTTTCTAAATGCCATTTATCTTTTTTCATGTGTAATTCTTTCAGAATAACCGGAGTGGAAACTATGGATCAGCCTATATCTAGCGTAGGAGTGATTATGACCGCTGTCTTTGTATCCAATTCGGTAGTGGCCTATGATGGCTTCAATGGGACAATTATGGCAGGTATGCAAAAATCATCGCTGGCCTAGCAGTGATCACCCACATGACTTCGTGTGCCTTTAAAGGGAGCGTAACCTCTCTCAGTGGCCATTTCATTGCGCACACTGTTTCTCTGTTCTCTAACAACGAGATAGCATTGCGCGTCGAAAAGACCATTGAGAGAGGTAACGCTCCCTTTAATAAAGAGTTGTACCTTCACCTTTTTTATTCAAGAATCATGATAATGATGTATTATATTTCATTGATTACGTATATTATTCAAAGCGATAGTGATACTCATCCCTCTGGTCATTCTTCGCGTCATGCAAGAAGATTTTAACTTAATTTTTCAAACATCAAAAATATTTTTGAAAAAAAACGTCTCAGCAAAAGAATTTCCAAAAATAATGTTTACACAATGTGTGTTATGGTGTTAATGAACGATTTACTCGCGAATATTTAATTATTTGTAAATCATTTATTTTCAGTGATGGACCGTACCTGGGCAGATCACCTTAAACATCATGTGAGTGTTTGGTGGTGGACTCTTCCTGTTCTACTACTAATTATTGCTGCAATTGGATTCGTTGTCAGAAAGAATTTAAACAGGTTATAACTTGTTTATGATACTATTATTACGTTTTTTTAGAATTTAATAATGTAAAATAATATTAGTATTATTATATTATATAGTATTGTCCGAATAAAATGTACTTGCATAATTGCATTGCTACTGCTGTTAAACAGAGGGAGAACTATCGATTAACTCCCCACTCTTTCCTCCTTTCCTTCCTCGCTCTCTCCGATCTACCTACTCTCTCACCGGTGCTCTCTCTCTAAACATAGAAATTCATTGTGGCAGTTGCTGGCTACTCTCGTACCAAATAAAAAAGTGTATTTTATACGGTCAATATTGCTCATGCGATCTTAATGCCCTTGACTCCACGTTCCGTATGGATTGTGTGATTAGACGACCTATTGGTATAAATAGTAAATAGCATTACTGCATACTAATATGCTTATGAAATAAATAAAGAAATAGGTAAATAAATAAATACCAAGTTTCTAAATTTTCAGATTCAGCGACTCACGAAGCGTTAACTTGCTGGATATATAAATTATTTCTCTTTTATTTATTTATTCCATAAAATATATAATAGACAAATGTATTAAAATATGAATATTGATTAACTCGTCTACATTTCCATATTCGTTTATTGTTAGTTCTTCTCATTTCGTGCAATCATAGCACGAAATTATTAAAAATTAAAAATTAAAAATTAAAAAAAAAAGCTGTTATCTTTTGCATAAATATTTAGTTCAATACGAGATGTTTCTAGCGTAATCGATCTTTCCAAGTATCTCATGCTAATTCTGCCCTTAAAGACACACATCGAGCTAATTTGAAACTCTCCGCTCTGATCAATCTCTCTCGCTTTCTTTGCCTACGAGAGAGCGTTGCCAGAGCGGACATCGGGAAAAAAACGACCGAGCTGTACTGTATATTGAATAGCACTAATAATAATTAATTTATAAAAAATAACAATAAATCTATACAAGTACGAAGTGGTCTATGCATATTATGGACGATGCAAATCGCATCATTACTCATCTGATTAACAAAATTCTGATATGAAAAATGAATTTGAATTTGAACAACTACGAATTGAAAATAATCAGGCAGCAGTAATAGGGTTTCGGATCGGAGATGATTCATCCGTTACAGTGGGACTAACATCATCTATTCCGTAATCTTTCTGGAGCAGAACCCGTTTCCGAATCTTCTTACTGAATATGAATAGAGTGGCAGGAGCAGTATATGTGGCGAGTCCATTGGCGTACGGATACTAAAATAGGTAATGAACATGAAAATTGATGAACAAACTCAACCAATGGCCAAACGGTTGCGTAGAATGATGTCCAGTTCATGTGTTGTGACAGTGCCCATATAAACTGAAAATTGTTGATTGAATAGAACGTTCTCTAATGCTATTTTGATCTGAAAACACCATCATTATAGAAATCTAGTCATTTTCGCTAGCAACACTAAATAGTATTGAGAAGAATTATGATGAATCTTGAAGAATCCATCACTCCCTTTATGTCCTATTTTCTTGTTACGTATATTATGATGGAATAAAAAAATAAGATAAGATTAGAATCACCAAGAAGATTATAGGATAATTAGAAGTGGAGTCTCATTCCCACTGTCAATATGTTTACTTTTGAGTTTGCAAGCAAATTTTAGAAAACGACAATATTTTAATATTATAACGATTATTATGTATTCAAACTATAAACCTGATGTATCGCCTTGCACAAATGACTCAAAGTGCAACATATTACGATTATGAATAGATTCCTCTGTGTTCTATATATCTCTCGTCGCGTGTTTTCCTGTACGATCTAGTTTATTATCGTTCGATCATTCGAATATCTGGAACTTCTTCGGTTTCTGGCAACCAACTCACCCCCCCCCCATTTCGATCTTTTTGATTGAATAGAGGAGCCCACACTGCGAGCACGATGTTCACGGGGGCTCTCCTCAAGATGGGAGAGTTGTAGACTGAACCGGAGAGGGGAATGGCCAGAAATCGAAGAAAGTCCTAATATCTTACATTGTCGATGAGTTTCCCAATTCCATGAGTGCTCGACTTGATAAGAACAACAAAATTATGCCGACGACGACATAGAATATATATACCGTTATGCCCAGCAATTTAAAGCCCTTCAATAATCATAATTATATACACAGAAACATTGCCTAGAAGCGTCGCTTGACGAAATTCTTCCCTCATTGGGTAGAATTCCCTTATCTATAAGGGAAAAATTCCGAAATGAGACTTTTCCAGGGAACACTTCACTTATCGATGGTTTTTTGGATTTAGCAACGAAAAAAATGTATTATAATAACATAGAAATACCTACCATGGACCAACTATCGGCCATAGAATCGACCGTTTTCATCCCATCTCTCATTATGTATGTAAACGGAGCGATGACCACAGGTATATGCAATATAAATGGCAGGAAATATTGTGCAAATATCAGCACATGTGTTTGTTGTTCTGACCATTGCTGAAAATAAATTTAAATTTGCTTAGGAAAATTAAAACTGAAAATTAAAACTCGAAACGTCAACAAACCTCTTCTCTCGTATCCGTACTTTTCAATACAAGATATCGATGAAATATAATAACAGACTTTCCGTATGTTGAGCCAAGTGCGCATGTTCCGTTCAAAATCTAATTTAATTGATTATTTCGTTAATATTGATTAATCGATTCAATCGAATTCATATTATTCTGGCGTAAGACATTTTTCTGTGAAAACGAGTCGAGCGAGATAGAATTAATATTGAGAGAGTTTCTATGATGAGCGGTCGTTACATTTGCCTTACGCGCCTACGCCGTAACCTCCGCCGTAACGACGGAGACGCAGCGGAGGGGGGGGGGGGCACGGCATAGGCACGTAACTCAAATGTTACGATGTATAAGGAAGGGAAGAGTTTGTTAAGTAATAAAATTCGTACCCAACACGTCTTGTATATCCAAATGTTTTCTTCGAAATACACAAATTTAGCTGCGATGGTATGAGTGATTGAAGTGATAATACCACAGATTCCTTATAATAATAAATAAATAAATATATTTGAAAGGTGTTTTAAAGGCACACCCCAAGCTAGTTTCACTCACTAATTTGACAATGTTTTCTCGTTGACAAAAAAAGCGAGAGAGTGTGGCGAGAGAGGAGCGTTGCAAATTAGCTGGGGTGTGTCTTCAAGATTTATAGCTAAATGTTTGAAAAATATGATAAACTCAGAAAGAAAGCTACGATTACTAATCAAAACGATAATGATAATTAATCTATGTTACCTGTGGTGATGAAAAAGATATAGAATGGACTTTTGAAGTATTTATCCGTTGATGTCGATATTCTCACAATCATGTAGCCATACAGGCATGTTAAAAGCATATCCGGCAACATTTCCAATAGATCGATATTGTCCATGTTCTGATATTTGAAAAGTTAAAGAGTACTGTCATTTTCATTTGAAGTAGACTTAAAATAAAGTGTAAGTATACTTCAAGTTAGTGATGATCATTTTAAGCAGACTTTTGAAGTTTTGAAATGCCAATTAAGCCAAACTTAATTTTCGACGATTATTAGAGGTAATTCTGATAAATCAACTGAACAATTATGACTATCGTAAGGCAAGAAATATAGGTAGAAATAGAGAACTTTGGGCAATATTGCAGCGCATTTGACAAAGCAAAGTGGAAAACCACTAGTACGCGTTGCTTCGCTTAAAATAACCAAAGTAAATACGCAACAGGTTAAATAAAACATCTGCTTTTTACGTTTGAAAGTCCGTGTGGCAATTGAAATAACGAAGAATCATATAAAGATATTTATGATATATTAGTAGACTTTTTTTTAAAATAAAATATTCTTTCGTTATTTCCCTATAATGTTATAAGCACTATGAGCAATGATTTCAAATTTTAAATGTACACCACGAGATAATCCTACTCTCCGCTCTACCAAAATTTTTGGTGCCAATGTATTTAAGTCTTATATTCGTAACTCATAAGTATTGTATGCTACGATCTAGTAATCGTAGCCTTCTTTCTTACCTCCTGACTTTATCATATTGTTTAAACATTTAATTATGAATCTTAAAATACCCCCCGAGGTCAGATAAAATTTATTATTATTATTATTAATGCTATCTTGATGTCTTTGTCTACGAGGGAGCATTGACAGGGCGGAGAGTAAAATTAGCTCGGGGTGTGCCTTTGAAACTCTTTCAAAACATTTCCTTAGAAAATGAAGGGGTGTGGGTACTTGGAAGCGAGGCCGAAGAAGCCCATTTATGTTGTTATTCCATGTCTTGTGCACATAAACAATTAATAACAATTATTGTTAACATCATGTAAATGTTTGGTGGTGGACTATCCCTGCCCTACTTGTAACTATTGCCACAATTGGATTCATTGTTAGAAAGCGCTTAAACAGGTGACAATATTTTATTTTAATGATATTTCATATTATTATTGCATAAATATGTATCTCTCCGCTCTGGTCGCCCTATCTCGCTTTCGTAGTCTACGAGAGAGTATTGCCATTGCGGAGAGTAAAATTAGCTTGGGGTGTGCCTTTAATTATGTATTTTCAGATTAAGCGAAGTGTTAATTTGCTGGACATATAAATAATTTATTATTTATTAATTTATTCCATTAAATATATGTATATTGGTGGATAGTAAAATATTGCAAATTATAAATATTGATTAATTCGTCTAAATTACTATATTCGTTTATTCTTTGTACTTTACTTCATCTATTTTCGTGCATTTATTGCACGAAATTGCTTTTGTCTTGTATATATATATATATATATATATATATATATATATATATATATATATATACATATATATATATATATATGAGTGCGCTTGCGAGAGAATCGACTAACTAGTAAGTAAGTGCCGGCACAGTAAAAAAATGAAATTTTGGGGATCGAGGTTCTCAAGGGTGCTGATTACGATGGACATGTTCGTTTTGCACCTAGATCCACTGTTGATATTTACTCTAACTTGAAAAGTTCTTTGAGAAAGGTAGCTAGAAATCCAGTTTGTAGTTTTATGAGATAAGCCTATAGTATTGAGTTTGGCTAAAAGTTTGGGATGTGATACTCTATCAAAAGCTTTTGCAAAGTCGAAATAGACTACTTTTCTATAGATATAGAACGAGAGTTTTCTAATACAATCGATCATTCCCAGCAGGGGTGTGCGAAAAACGAAACAATTTCGAATTTTTATTAAAAAAAACTAATTTTCATATGAACAGTGTGTTGTACTCATTAAGTGAATAAAAATCATATTGATTCCACATTATTATACTAATTTTTTGAATAGTTCTTCGTTATTGTCGTTCGATTCTTCTTTCGCATTGATGGACAATGTGCATCATCTGAAAAAAAATAATAAATGAACAAACGATTTGCTAATTCTCTGGTATTTCGAAACTCAAACTACCTCACAGACTTGAAAAAGTCTATTTCAACTGAAAGAACATTTGACAAAATGCTTTGCAGTATACAACACCACTTACAAGTAGACACATTCCACTTTAATTGGACTTACAAGTCAACTTCAAGTGCGGACTTTAAGTAAACTTTAAGTTTCGAAATACACGAATTTGTCCTTACAGTATCGCAGAACGCACTGTTCGCTACAGTTTTCACCAATTCTTCGATTTCAAAAACGATTAGCCGATTGTTGGATTCTTGAATCGTCTCTTCAGTCAGATAGCCTTTCGGTATTAAATTGACTATGAGTTCAGTCAACTGATCTCTTCTTCTCTCATCGTCGCCATTGCATCGCTTGTTTATCTCGGACAGTCCTTTCTGTAACGAACAAAATTTATGGAAAATAAATACTATAAAAATGCGTATCGCATCTTGGAAAATGAGAAACAGGATATTTTCTGGGTTAAAGAGCTATCGTATCTATTATAGATAGTCGTCGCAAAGTGTAAATTGACATAATATTACTCGTACAAAGGATATTAGACAATAGGGATAAGAATACAATATCTTTGCATAGTCAGCTGATCAACAGCTTAAAGGGAGAGTGTCTCAATGGCTTCTTCATTGCACACACTATTTTCTATTCTCTAACAACGAGAGAGATCGTAGAGCGTTGAAGAGGCCGTTGACAAAGGTTTCGGCTCCTTTAAGACAATTGTTGTATCCAATTTTTTTTTGAACTCCTGTTTTGCAGTGTAATATTGGAGTAAGTAGCGCGCAAAAAGTACTTATAAGTTACTTACCCTTTACTTACTTTTTTGTTACTGTTTTGCTATTACATGAGTATATAGCGAAAAAGTAAGTAAGATGTAAATTACCTTTTGCGCGCTACTTAATCTAATATTACCCTGCAAAACCGGAAAATTTTAAATAATCGCATACCAAGAGTTCGTGAGCGTTAATGGCACCTGCAAATTCCTGGGCCCGTTGATCGTCCAAGAACTCCAGCAATTTGATATCTTTTTCCAGACTTTTCAACCACTGCACTACGTTCTGTAAAGAGTATATTCTGGTATTTCCAAACTAGTAGTTTACTTACGTTACGTCACAGACTAGCAGTTTACTGTTACTTTACTACTAGTGAAAGGACGAAATGCATTACCGTATTATACACCACTTCCAGTAAACTTACGTTTAACTAGCCATAGACTTGGAAGTCTGCGGCTAGTGGTAAATATAAGTAAACTACTAGTGAAAATACCTGAGTAAAACTGTGAGTAAGAACTACTAGGCAAATCGCTACTCGAAGCATGCGACTGTACTAGGTCGGATGAGAACAGATGAACAAGAACCGAGTGGATGATAACCATTTGCATACTTGCCTCTTCATTAGCGCATGCAAATAGTTATCATCCAGTCGGTTCTTATTCATCGGTTCTCATCCGACCTAGTGCGACTTTACTCTAATGGTAATTGTTGCTGAAACTCACACCAGCGCGCAAGTCGCTCAACTTTTCGAGGATAACATTGGCATGATCATTCTGTATCTTAGCAAGGGAGGAGCAATGATCACTCTCCCTGACGTCGTTCAGTATCGTGTCAATCATCGAGCGGAGAATAAATGCTGTACTGTCATCGGTAGTCATCTCCTTCTTTTCCAAGTCCTCCATCTTTAGCTTGTTTGTTTCCAATAAAATGTGAACTTGATTGCGAAAGATCAGATCCAATTCATCCTTAACATGTTATAATTATTAAATTTTTCATTGAAAAATATGTAAACAACGTATAGTGTGGAAGAGATGGTCGGCATAGAAATGACAATGCATTCTCATTAATTATGTTTACACAGTTCACAGAGACAGAAATGAAGTGAAATCGACACAAATGCTTTCGTAATTTACAAGGGAACCTTGAAAGTCGGGGAGGATCATGGCAAAATTCGTTGACGCAGGTAGTCTAGGACCCCAAGGGGTTGTTACCTTGAGATAGTGAAACGATGTCAAATCCTGCACGACACTTGAGGTTATGAGTGTCTTGATATTTTTTATTTCTTCTCCAGCTTTTGATACTATAATCTCGATAAGGCGAGCAGTTAGCGACGATGATAGTCGTTTGATCTCTTCATTACGATCCTGTAATTTTCAATGTAAGACCTTCAATTTCAATTTCAAATTCATTTTTGATTTCATTCATTCATTCATTCATTCATTCATTCAATTTCAATTTCAATTTCATTTTTGATTTTATTCATTCATTCATTCATTCAATTTCAATTTCAATTTCATTTTCAATGTAAGATTCATTCTCTCATAATGACTAACACAATTACGTGGAATAAAATAAGCATGCGTTAGAGTTGCATGAACGAGAGCGAATAATTCGTGCCCCTCGGCAATTCCCTTGAGACGCGCCCTCTCTCCCCCTTCCGTTCGAAGAATCGCATACAACGGCCAGTGGGAATGAATAGTTCGGGACAGAGCGAATTATTCGCGCTCTCGCGAGAGATGGGAAGGGGGTACCCAAGCATACGTGTTATATTTTTTAAAATGTTTTGTACCTCAGTTTCCTGAACTTGTCTCTCCATTTCCTCTTGTGCATTTGATCGCATTTCATTATGTATCATGATTATGTCATAAAATCCCGTTGCAGCCGGTGTAGAAATTTGCTGCGCGTTCAGCATCTCCAGTTGACATTGAATGTAGTGTCTGACGTAAATGAAATGATTATCTATATTTTTACGCGTAACAATATTCGTCTTCATTTTTCCGAAATGTTTGTTTATGAACAAACTCTGGTATTTCAACACTTAAAGTCTACTTAAAATAGGCCACTGACTTGAAGTTTACTTTAAGTCTATTTCAAGTGAGTGACGCCACTTTTTTTCACTTTAAGTGGGCTTACGTCTCACTTGAAGTAGACTGTACAAGTCTACTTAAAGTAAAAGTTTTGGTATACGTCTAGCTTTGAAATATCCGAGTACATACTTTGCAGTGCCAATAGGAGCGTTGCATTGGTCATATAAGCGTCTCAGCTACAAAACTGTCCCGATCTCGAAGCGAGAGCTCAAGTGAGTTCTTGCAATACTCTACCATCTTCTGAGGAACATATCGACCAACAGCGCTGATTCCTCCAGCCAGCACTTCTAGTCCACTAACAGTTTTTGATAGAGCAGGATATGCTATCTAAATATAAATGATTACTATTATAATTTTTTGGGGAAATTTTTTTTAAAATAAAATAAAATGAACTTGCTTTCTGCATCGACATCGGTATGGTCCGTTTCACTGATGTTTCGAGCTTATGTGATAGTTTGCCTTGAATATTGATTCGTGATTCATCTTCTATCCTCGTTTTGAATTTGAATTTGCAGGCGCGAATAAGGTGTGGGAATTCAAATTCCGACTTTTCAAATGCCAATTTCCGAGTTTTAAAGATGAGGTAAATCATGAATTTCATTATCTTTCACTTTTATCCTCTTTGGAAATTCGCAGTCGAAAGAGCAAATTTGAATTCCCCTACTTTACTCGCGCCCGCGAATTCAAATTTCTATTTAAAAGAGCCTAGATGGATAAAGGTCCTCTATCTAAAAAACTACAGTGAGAGTATGGACACCTAGCCCAAAAATACGTTATGGTAGTATTTTTCTTAAATCGGGAACATCATGACAGGCATGATCTTGCCCGATTAGACACCACTCTACATCAAACGTTTACCCCCTTGGATGCAGCTTACTGATAAATCTGGTTATCCTGGTGTGTGCCGTAGAGCAGAGTGCGAATGCTGCACGACCTACCCCCAACGCCCGGTGGACACCCCTCACAAGATAAACAGCGGCGCCGGTGCACTCCTGAATCAAGAGAATGTTGCTCATTCACGATATATAACCAGATGAACGGAGTGTTACCTCTCTCAATGGTCACTGTGCACACTATTTCGCAGTTTTCTAACAATGAGAACGCATTGTGCGTCGAAGAGACCATGGGGAGAGGTTACACTATCTTTAAACAAATATTGTATTTGCAGTCCGAGAATTTGAATGATTACTGACGAGAATTGTTGATTTATGAACAAGGACAATTCATCTGATTCATAAAAAAACTCAAAATTTGTTATGAGCTCACCCGCTTGATCATGAGTGTTGCATAGAATCCATTATTGATGAATGACTGTATTTCGTCATCGATGTAGAGATGATTTGCAGCCAAAAAATCAGATGTTGGGACGAACGCACCATTCTTGCCGTATAACTCATAAATGAGCGGGCGGCACTGAGTCTTGATCTGTTTTATTTCTTCAGCATCCTGTAAGGACTTTCTAGCCATCGTGGAAATATGTACAATGATATATTTTTTTGCTATATATGTTTGCTATAATGAAACTCCTAAATGCAACGGATTGAAAACTGTACCGTTCAATACAGAAGGTTCCCAATCCGTGCAAAGGTTCCCTAACATCATGCCATCTAATGTTTTTTGTACATTTGCATCTATACTACTATAATACTATAGCACATACCATTCGTTCAGTGATATCCATTCCGACCTTCCGTCTCGCTCGAGCACACGATATGATTCCTGACTCGATGAGTGCCCTCATGAACTCCGTGTGACAATTGGCAAAATGCCAAATTTTATTCGGGGTATCCTCGCTACTGTTGTCGAGGTCATGAAGTAGCTGACGCATGGCTAGAGGGATCGCAAGCCGGAAACCTAGGAATTGCTCGATGTCCTTTACGATTGCTTGTGGAATTAGTCGATGTTTGCGACGGACTAGAACCTCTGTAGTGAGAAGCATGTTTGTACTGTCGATCACTGCTCCTTCCAATCGACTCAGCAATCTCGATACAAGAGGCCCATCCACACCGAAGTACTGGTTTATTTCATTTATGGAAATTATCTCTTGATATGATTCATACGTTCCTCTAAGTTTATCATAATCGATTACGGCCATGGTGTCCTTGAACAGCAAGCGTTCTTTAAGCATTCTCCGTGCTGTTTTCGTATTAACCTCGCTTTCTCTGAAGAGCGGCAGATCCTTCAAAGACTTATCTCCATTGTTCAATAGTATCGTCAGACGAGGACTCTCAATTTCCAATTGGCGGAGTCCATCTATCTCTTGGCCGCGCACCATCGCTACGTATACGGCTTTTTCTTTTGTGAGTACCGCACACTCAACGAGATATCTCCAAATCGTTTCTCTCGAAGGATAGGGAAAGACGTCTTTCAGTGTCTCACTGTGGAATGTCTTCGGCGTTCTCTCCAACTGTGTACAGGTTGCCACCGTAGCATCCGTTGCGATGTCTCTGAGAATCGCTCGCAAGCCTGCGTGTGAAATACTGAACCGGTCTTTGATATAGTCTAACTGCCATTTCTCCATGTTCTCATGCCTATCGAGTTCGAGAACATTTGGAAGAAACACTCCCATGTTATTCATTATGTTGACTACTTGTACGCTTCTTTGATCCGTCGGGAGTGCTGCACCGATTAGAATATCGATGTTGCTGATCATCACTGTGAACGCTCGAATGCGATCCGTGTGCTGCACGGCGTATCCGCACTTGCTATCTTTGTCAACGTACTGTATCATTCTTTCGAATTCATCTTCCATTCTTCGTTTTTGCATGCCGAAATGGGCTCGTGCTCTCCTGAAATACTCAATTGCTTCGTCCAGGTTCTGCTCGAACGTTGCTTCTTGTTCCAAGTGGATGGTGTTAATACTTTGGCGCATTCGTTCAAACTCCATCACTCGCATGCAGGCGAGGTAGTAGTACGCGTGCGCGACGTAATCTTCTCCTTCTGAGATCAGTTCACGGAAGGTCTTTTCAGCGTCCGCGAATCCTCTCTCATGGCACATCTGCACGATTCCAAGTGCGATACGCGTCTCACCTGAGAGGAGCAACCTTGATTTATTAATGGTTATGATTCCTTCTTCAGCAATAGGCCCGATCTGGATCTGATCTACAAATAGCTTGAGTTCTTTCATAAGAACGGCGCTTTCATCACCGCAATCTTCAGATTTCGCGCGCTTCGTGATCTTCTCAGAGTTGCGATCGAGCCATAATGCCCATTCCGTTAAGAGTGCAGATATGAAAATTTGATGGATGTCAGGTAGGGATAGATGGGAGGGTGCCGCTGCATTCTTCAGTCCGATCTTGTCGAAATGATCACGAAATATAGCCAAGCATTCTTCTTCGATTTTGATTCGGCATTCGTATTCGCTAGTGAGTTGCTCCAGTCGCTTTCTCTCGAGAGCATCGCGGCGCGCGCGCACTTTATCGATGTGGGGCGCGCCTCCTCGCCGATCGGCGCTGATGTGCGCTATAATCTGCGCGGACCCCGGTTGACCTCCGCGCGCAGCCCGTCCGAACGCTTGCTCCTCCACTCGTACATTTGGTGGAAAAAACGCGACAATCACATGCAGTCCTTCATTGGCGATCAGTTCATCGCTGATCTTGACATCGGTTCCCCGTCCAGCCAAGTTTGTTGCCAGTATCAGTGTTCTTACTGGTAGTTCCTCTTGTTCGTACTTGAATTTTTCATGCTGCCGGTGGTATACCTCAACTTGCAGATTTTAAATACCGTATTTAAGAGCGAATATGGATCTTTCCTTTTTTGTTCGATCGCAGTGTTGAACATCTTCAAATGAGAGATTGATTTGCACACTATCAACACTGATCGATTACGATTGATCTCATCACAAGCCGTTTGGAGCACTTCTTCGATCCAGTCTTCTCTCGAATTGCAGATGATATCCTCCTTCCTCTTCAATTGACTCTCTTTCGTGTGCAGAGGAATCTTGAAGAACTTGGCATCGTACAGCTTCATGAGCGTTTTGCGCTCCTCATTGGAGCCCATGGTACCGCTGACGCCGTTAATGATCTTGTATCCGGTCAAGAAGCGCACGTTGGATACGAAGACAGCCTTGAGCGACAGAGGACTCACACGACAGCCGTGTTTAATCTGAACGAATTGATGAAGTGCACCGCACCATCGTGAGTTTGGATGATCTGCTCCTGTACTTCGATCAACAATCGTCACGTTTTGTTCACGTCGCGGATCGCGTCCCGCTCGGTCAAAGTCGACCACATACTCGTCATCGGCATCTTTCGCAAGCGCTCGAAGACAATTCTCAATCCATTCTATTAGATGCAACCTGCAGAAGTCATTGAGAAACCTTGGTATAATAATATTCCTCTTCCTCATCATCACTAGTTTAAAGAGTTCAACGATGTCATTTCTTATTTCGCGATCGATTGTCGTTAAGGATTTTACAATTTCTTTAACCCTTTTTAAATACTCGTTTTCGTTTAGTATTTGCAGAAACCCGTCCAAATCGACCACGCCTTGATCCACAAGAATATTGAAGATGTCGTGAACTAACTCTCGATCGATGTGAGGAATAGCTCGAAGTATATCATCTAATGATATTCGACCCAGAATATCGGTGAGTATATCATCACGAAGGCCACGAATCCATGAATCGTTCAGCTGTTCTCCATGGGCGATCGCTTGTTGGCAGCTTCTGAAAATGAAGTTCAGCACTGGATCCAATCTGTGCAACGTCGCGATGTTGTATGTGAGGTAGAGTATATTATTTCCATTATCGAGCACCATGTTGTCCACTTCATCAATGATAGCGACGTCTCTCGATCGATCACCGAGAATCGTCTGCTTATAGAATGTCTGCATGAGATAATCCCTCTGGAAGTGAGCCAAGTCCCCGTACACGATATCCGCCTTGTATGCTTGCTTGCTCTCTGACACGTCCACTCTGCAGTTGTGACTCACGCTGACTTGCAGTCTGTCGTATAGATCCTTCAGTTCTTCGGCGTCTCTGATTGCGAGTGTCGATGATGAAGTTATTATGTCCACTCTACGCATCATCTTGTAGTGAACATACGCCATAGCAGCAATTATGAATGTCTTGCCCTCTCCTGTTCTGATCTCCTCGAGAACATTTGACTTAGATTCTATAGCGCTGAGGATAGCTTGTTTCTGTACTGAACGTAGTCTCTTGTCTTTCACCTCATACAAAGCATTGTCGAACTCTTCGAGATATTCTAGACTCTTTGCTTTAAGAGTTCCTTTCATGATTAATTTCACTTTTTGTCCCACATAGTCCTCATCAATTGTTGGCACAGTATCCATCTTCGTCCATTTCTCCAGTAATCTCACTTTGCCCTCAAGCGACTTCTCTTGAGCGATAATCTTGCGAATATCCTCCGTCTCTTCGGAATCACAGTGTGTGCAATAAGTCATTTGTAAGTGAAGAAGAGCATCAAGCAACTCGGATTGTTTGTGTGCGAGCATAAAATATGTAAGGAATTCATTCGAAATTAGGTAGTTTGACGGGATATTTGTCATCCATTCTTTAATTAATTGCTTCTCTTGCGTAGGTAGGTGATCGTCTAATGATAATCTCCACTCCAATATACCTTTGTCATTCACTCCAAATTTAGCAAGCAAATTCTTGGTCAGTTCCTGTACATTTCCGGAAATTTCGAACGTATGATGCGATTGGAAAATCATTTTGAAATGCTTTGTTCTTTGTATTCCGAAGATCCTTCCCTCGTCACTGATAAATATCTCAACCGTATTTTTCGCATCCAATAAACAATCAATTCCTCTCTCATGCTTCATTATGTTATTGAACGACCTGAATACATTAAGCTTGCATTTTTCCAAATGAGCGTAGAGATATCGATAAGCGGGATCCTTGAAGAGATGTTCACTGTCGAAATCGACAACAATATCGTGCACTGGATTCGAAGCTAATTTATCTATGAATGCATCGTAGGACGTATTTCTCGCGTCATCGTCAAACATCTGCATCATCTTCTCGTCGTTTGCATATTTGAGCAAATAAGCCATGTTGTAGGCATAACGATTAAGTGTTAGAACGTTTTGCGCGACTAATAGGGCGCGCACAACTAAATAGTATTCGTTCTGGCGGATACCGAGTTCGAATGATTCTAGTACTTTGTCGTACCGGCACAGGACACGTATATAATTGATAAGAGAGTATATCGAATTTACTTCATGATACTTGAAATATTTGCGAATACTTTCAATCATAGCTATTACTTGGGTGTCGCCTCTGTCTGTTTGAAGTTTCTCGAGTAACGCAAGATTATGCTCTGCACTTCTAAATGAAGCGAACTCCGGTATTTGGTAATACTTGAGGAAGTTGTACAGTGTACATAATGTATGGTAGTCAGCTTTATGATTGCGTATAATTTTACCATGATCATGCATCTTCTTGATCATATCACGGTGGCTAGCATTCTGAAATACCCGAGCTCCTTTCAGATATTCTTCATAATGAATTTCATCATCCATCGTGATGGACGTTTCCCGCTGAATCCTTGACAGTTCTTGTTGCAGGGACTTCCGCGTGTACTCCAATGACAAATTAATCATAAGCTTCCGTTTGATTTCTTCGACTCGAGCGTGTGTGTATGAACCATGCAGCGTTTTGGCGAATGAGTCGAGAAGTCGGAGAACACAATTAAACTCTTCCTCCGTCATTTAAAAATTGAACACTTGCTCGAACAACCCCATAATTTTGTTATCATCTGGCACATCGCTTCGCATAATTTCTTCAAGCTGCTTAATGAGCCCCGCAGAATCGACGCCTATTTCGATATCATCATAGCCGTCTGACACGTTCGATATCACGGTGGCTATTTCATTGGTAGAAGCAATCGCTTTCCGTCCAGTGTCTAATCCATCGACGTATCCTTCATATAGTAAATCCATGCAGAAGTGTTTCAACAGTTCAGTGTCGTGCGTAGCACAAGCAGTCTCTTCCAATCTTTCATGTGATGAAGTAATAGGTGAAGTCGTCTGAACGACAACTTCATCTCCGATTTCGATTAGATTGAATCGAGCATAGCAATCGGGAAGATGGCGCCGTTCTCCTCTGTAGATATCGGTCTCATCCGTTGTGTACTCCATTTGAATTGTATGATTCTCGTCTCCTATTATCCGATAGACCGGAGAAGAAAACGACTGAGCGACATACCCCATGTCGTTGCCTCGGCGACCGTGCGCCCCATCCCTGCCTGGCTCTCCATCCTTGCCATGCTCGCCTTGACGCTGTTCCACTCTTCCGATGCGCATTGGCTCGCCCGAGTCCAACTGCTGAATCTCGCACGATCCTGCATAGCCGCCCATGCCACCACGTCCACCTGCGCCCCCTGTTGTTCCCGGCTTTCCTCCCGTGCCTCTCACCAGAATCATGTGGTCGTACTTGGCCCTGGATAACCGAGACCCACTCGGCCTATGCGACAAATGGCTCTCGAAGGAATATTCACTATTGAGCTTGCGTGGGATATCAGCGTATTCTATGCTCTTCGGCAAATGTTTCCGCGCGTATGCATATAATTCGTCGCCATATCCACAACTCGCACTTATAAGAGCTTTCATTTCCTTCTTAGTGATTCCTTTTCCTTTTTCACCGTCCACTCCATTCTTTCCGTTGACTCCATTCTGTGCTCTACCTCCATTCAATCGCACAAAGAGCAGTGCGGAATGGCGTATTTGCCGTGCCTTAATGAAAAGATTTCCGCTCGATCGTCCTGGACGACCTGCCTCTCCCGGAGTTGCGCATTCGATGGTAAAACCGTCGTCCTCCAAATAGTCTTTACCGGAGAGGTCTATGATTCGAGGAAGAGTTTCAGAGCAAGCTTGAACGATAAGATGAGGCGCGAGGATAGCTAGGTTGACGCCAGGCAGAAGTAGGTCAGCATCCAGAACCACTTTGTCGAGAGCACAGATGATAAGAGATAAAACTTGGCAATTCTTAACCTTCTCATTCACACCGGCAACAATATCTGATGCGAAAATAGTACGATGTTTGATGAGGCATGTGCGTGACGCATCGAGCATCTTTAATTCGGGTACAGCCATATATGGCTGAAGGAGCTCCTTGATTGAACCGTCACTCTTCTTCATTAGCCGTGCGATATGGGCTACGCCATCTTGTTCTGTGTGAACGTAGTTCTCGAATTCCATTTTCTTGCCACCTTGCGCAAGCCATTTTCGAAACTGCCCCCATAGTTCCTTCGTCACTTCTGCCTCTTCCAACCATTTGCGCAGCTTGGCTTTTAGCTGATCGCTGTCGCTCATGAACTGCTTGCATAGATTTCGTATGAACCGATCGAGAGCTGCGATGACAATTTCTTTTCCCGCGATAGAGTTTAGAAGAATACGACACCTTTCATCACCACAGGTGTAGATATCGAGATACTTCTTCCGATTGAGAGACACGTAGAGGTTATAGAACTTCCGTCCATCCTGTTTGATAGAGGCCGCGATTGCTCGTTGGCAGGCGTACTCGCAGACGATACGCAGTTGATGGTCAAAGAAGGCCTCAGAAAACGAGCTCGAGTCGCCTTGGAAGGAGTCCTTGAAGTTGGCGAAGGTGTACTCACCTGAATAACGAATTTCCACGAAGTTGCCCGATTAAATTGATTAAATTTGCCCGAGTAACATTAGTTGGCGAGCGATTTGCTCGTACGCTGGGAAATGTATGCACCAGAGCTGAATAAATATTTTCGGGAAATCGGAAAATCGGAAATTTCCGAAAATATTTTCGGAAAATTCGGAAAATTTTCGGAAAATACTTTATTAAAGTTGTTATTGTTCTGGAAATACTAAAGAAAAAGATATTATTTACAAAAAAATTTATTTTGAAACTCAAAATATAAAAAAATATAACATCATCTTTGGAACTATTGAGTCCGTTTTGGAAGGTGTTAATTTTGGCAATTAGTAACTGCTCAATATTATCATGTTCTATAGAGAGAATGTTCTTCGCATAACTGAATATCTTCTTTCATCACAGGTACAGCAAAAGAGCAATGATATTTAAGAGGAAGGCGTGAGCGAATAGGGCTGAAAGCACAGCCGATTTCGTAACACCATTAGGTCAAAGGGTGCGAATCTGGGTGTAAAGAGCTGCCACCTATCAGGATTGATGGTAATTTCGACTACAGTATACTTTGGTCAGCATATTTACAAAATAATAGTAATGAAAAAAGAATTTATTACTGATTTTTTTGTTTTTTTTATGTATATTTTCATGAGAAAAATATTTTATTCAATGCCTTTTAGTCAATAGAAATTTTCCGAATTTTCCGAATTTTCCGAAAAATCGGAAAATCAAAATTTTCCGAAAAAGGTCGGAAAATCGGAAAAACGTAAATCCCAGCCCTGGTATGCACGTATTTAGGTAAATTGCTGGTTTTGGGGCTACCATTTGTCCGAATGTTTGCAAATCGTGTACACAAGTATTGTAAGTTAGCAAATGCATTGCCCATATTTGGGCAAGTTTGGTCTCTGTGTACCAGCAGACATATCACGAGCAAAATTTCAATACATTCTCTAAAACATTTTTTTTTGATTTATCATCCCATACCGTTTGCGATGTGTAGATAGTCCAAAAGCGAGATATTCCTCCGTTCGAATGTATGATGACATCTGAAACACAAATGTTCGTCTTTAAAGATATTTCTCAAAAATATATCAATTTTCCCAAACCAATGCGGAACTAAACTTTGTCATCTTCTGTACCTGATCGTTGTTATTATAGAACGGAGAGTTTCAAATTGAATCCCGATTCAACATTTTTTTTGTTAAAATCATATTTTTAACAGATATTTTTTTAGTCTTTACTCAATGCTTGTGTTTTTTTCATAAAGTGTGCGTGTGCGCAACTGGAAATAACAAATAAAAAAATTACCATACTTTTCTCAGCCGCTACTGCATTCGCATCGGCTGTATGCTCTGAAAATATTAAATACGATACACTATCTCTTAAACGCATCATACAATGTTAACACATTTGAGAAATCGGCTAATGCAGGGAATAAGACCCTAAATCAGATGGCACTAATAGTCAACGCTGTAGACGGGATATATCGAGAAAGAATTGAACGAATTCTTTTCACATCGATGCAAGAGTCCAAATCCAACAATTCGCAGGTTCGATTCCTTTTCGATTTCCATCTATGCAACACTGCATCTTCCTTATTCAAGGCAGGATAATTCAATAAAGAGGAATTGAATTGAATAAAGAACAATTCAATAAAGAATTGCCATCGATTTGATTTTTTTTTAAATCGATACGTAAAAACAAACGACAAGTTGGATCATACAATTTAAAATATTGAAAAGGATGGCATTTTTCGACGCAATCTCACAACATACAGAGAAAAAGTGTAACCCACAGCGCATAAGACCCATGAAGTGTTATATATAACACTTTTTGGGTGTTAAAATGACACAAAAAGTGTTAAATTTAACACTTCACAGGTCTTATGTGCTGTGGGATACGCTTCTTTTCTCTGTGTGAATATACATTTGCCGTGAAACGACACACTCGAAAAGGCGAGATAACGAATTAATAACTGCATCTGAGAGTGATTATGCCCGCCCTTCTTATGTAGATTCTTTTGAATCGGCCGAGTGTCGTAGCTGAGAAATTAAGACCAGTTATATTAACGACATCTCTGATTTCGAAATCGGAACTCGTTGGTGCTAGAGTTAAGATCTTGGCTATAACCTACGTGTGCGTCCATTATGTTTAAAGGTGGACGAATATTTTCGTAAACAAACTGTGAAGACAGAAAGTAAGCAAAAGTTACTCTACGCACTGCACACTATATATTTTATGCTGATTCTGCTTATTGATTGCTAGAATCATGAATGAATCATGCTTGCAATCGCAGGCAAAAGCGCGCTTTTTGAAAATAGGTAAGTTCAGCAATAGGATTCGAATCAGCGACCATGCGTTATATAGTCAGAAGTGATACCACTGCGCTAAGGGACCGATGAGAGGATATTCTATCTTCTTGCATATCACTTAACACTTGCATAAGCGATTTGCATGAACATTCGCGGGTGTCCACCTTTAATGAACAATTTCAATAAGACAACTCTGTGCAATAGGAATTGGTTGTGAGCATGGAATGAATCCATGATCGACTGAATTCGAAATCATTTTTCGTCGTGTTATTTTGTGATTATAAGGGATGGTTTATAGTCAATATATTATTCTATAATAATATTGTCATTGTAATAATATGTATGTATATATGTAATATTATATAAATATGTAATATTGATCTAATATTGTCATTGTCATGGCAGCTTCTTTGAGCTCGATCTGCCAGTGTATGATTCGCACCAAAATCTACGAGGGCCCTGGAAAGGAATTGCTTAGATTATTGATTGATTTATTGATTGATGATTACATCTTTTGGATTGATTACCTTATTGAGATCACAGGTATAAGGTAGTCATTTTACGACGCTCATGTCCTCATTAAAGATGGAGATCCGCGAATGTTTATGCAAATCTCGAATGTATTGCTTATAAAAAGAAGAAAGATACGCATAAAGTAACAGTTTCCTTGCATCAATTCCTTCTCTCATTGTCAGATGGGAAACTAGTTTGTTCGAAACGTTTTCTTTCATTTTTCGAAAAAAATGTTGATGTTATCACAATGTTAAAAAAACTCTTAAAAAGAATAATACTATATCTTAATACTGATCCGTATGTTATTCAACTTATGTTTTATTAATAATAGTTCCAGCGTTCACTGTATATCTATATTCCAGAAGATGCACAATAATCGGCACTTTTCTGCTTTTTGGCCAAGGTAATTTTGAAATCTCATCTCTCTCCGCCCCAACACTCCCATTCTTCATTCATCATGCTCTTCTACGCGGACAATCACGGCCCAAAATGAGTATGTATTTGAATTTAGAAATAAATAATAACATTGCTACATTGGTATAATAACATTCGCACATTGGTGCGGTGGATCATGCAGGGGATCATTCATAGATCAATGGGCCTTGACAGAAAGACAGAAAAAGCACAAGCAATGTATTTGGCCAAAATAACAGAGAAGTTCCCAACAATCTAATGCACATAATTGCATATAGATTCCAAGAATATAACATAATAGTATATTGAAAACTTAATTCGTTATAAATCAACACAATCGTCAACCAGTGATAACTCTACCCCCACATTCCACTTGGTCTGACCCCGACCACAGGTCGCCTGTACCCATAACCATATCCACCACCTCCATAATATCCACCGCCACCATAATATCCACTATTACAACCGCCGCCATATCCATAGATGGGACGAATGAAGGGCCGACGAATGATGACCGCCCGCTTCACGCGACCAGTGGCCTAGGGAGGAATGAATTTAGCAGAGCAACTGAAAAGTACCAATGGATAGGAAATTTGTTACTAACAAGGGAACAGTCGGAGCACACATATTCCGATCTTCACGAAACTTTGTCTTGCAAGTGTACGACAAGTTAAACGTAAGTTTACTAGAAGTGGTGTATAATACGGTAATGCATTTCTTCAAATGTTCTTTCACTTGTAGTAATCGAAGAGCAAACTGCTAGTCTGTGACGTAACGCAAGTAAACTACTAGTTTGGAATTAGCAGAGTAGCTGTTCTATGAATAGATTTCATTATTGAGTGCAGGCGATTTTTGCTGTTGTGAATTAATGGGAGCGTAACCTCTCTCAATGGTATCTTCGCCGCACAATGCTCTCTTGTTGTTAGTGAACATGGAAATAGTGTGCACAATGTATAAACAATTATGAGAGGGAAAAATTACTGCCTCTTGTTTACATTGTCTGTGTTTTGAACCCAGGTTCTTCGCAACAACGTTTTCATTTGGATCAGAGACGATCACAAAGCGATGTCACAGTTTGGGCTGAGTTTTGTTTTTGTTTTGTGTTTTTGAGGTTTTTAAACATCTTGGACACAAATTTGTTTTGTGTTGAAATTTTAAGTAACAGAGACACTTACAATTAATGCACTAAATACTACACAAAATGCACCAATTTTCTGATTTTACAATATTTCCAGGAAGAGAATAGATGATATTAGTTGTTCCGAATGGTATGATTTTATCTGAAAATTAGTAAATTTTGCAACAAACGGAAAATTTTCTCCGTTATAATTAAATTGTATCAGCAACTCCAAGCCTGCTTTCTCCGTTTTCGTTCAGTCGTATAGAACTAACTAAATGGTTTTTGATTTGATATCACGTGTCGTTTTTTCATGTTGAAGTTCCATTTCGAAAAACACTTTGTAGCTATAAACTTGCTCAAATTTAGAGAAAAATATTGTTAGTGTTCTGTTTAAACAAAAAATATTTCTGTGTTTTTCGTGCACACAAAAGTTTTGTGTTGAGAAAACGTTTTGTGTCCCAGCATTGGTCATCATTACAGGCACACCCAGTGATAAATTGAAACTCCCCTCTCTGGCAACACTCTCTCGTAGACAGAGAAAGCGAGAGGGTATTCCCATAGGGGTGAGTTTCGACACAGCTCGGGTTGTGACTTTAGGGAATACTGATAGCATGTGGTCCATGATTAACCTTATTATTTGACAAATTCTTTTGTGTTTTGGTGGCCGTACCAATATAAGACGGGGTGCGAAAGGAGGAAGTTGCGATAACCGGACGACAACCTTGAAAAAAAAACGTCTCATGAACACGTTCGCTGTTCTTCTCATCTTCTCCCTTCTCACACTGTGAGTATACTATAAACATCTTTCACTTTTAATATCTGCAAGGTCGATACCACTGTAACAAATTAGTCCCTAATAATAATGTGCACTATAACCCTTTCGTGCAGGGTTATCAAATCTCCCTTCCAACCTCATCATTGAAGATTCTCGAATTCGACCCTGAACCCGCATCCTTTGAAAATTGACACCGAGCCAAAACCGAAATCGCCTTATGCGACGGAAATCCATCTATCCCTCTTCTGTTTCACACATATCACCTCTTATCATTATATTAGATGGAATAAAGAAATAAATAATAAGTAATATAAACTGAAGGTAAAGGTACAGCCCGCTATTCAAAGCAGCAGTTCTGTGCGTTGTCACTGCTAGGATAATTCAAGGCCAATTCAGTCTCGAGGGACTAATTTCCTCTTCCGACCTGCGTTACTGCATGAGTTAGTCACTGCTAGCCACAAATCTCTACCTATAATAATAACTTTAATCTAAAGTGTCTAGATTATTTTTTTAATGTATTTATCACTGGCCCATCAGTGATCTCCCGCATGAAATCGCGCGCCTTGAATAACGGAATACCCTTTGCCTTTCACCGTGTATCATTATCATTATATTATATGGATATACCACTCTCAATTTAGTGACAGAGTTGTGATTCTCAATTGGTAATTTAGGGTTGGGAGGTTCGAGTCAGTTAGAGACGGTCTGCTCCTGACTAACTCGATGGATTTACCGAGCTCATTTTAATAACTAATTTATTAAAATAAAATAAGTAAAATACTAGATGAAGGGAGGTAATAGATTTCTTATTATCTATTGATATTTTTCAGTTGCTCTGCTAAATTCATTCCTCCCTACGGCTATGAGGATAATCAACGTGTGAAACGGGCGGTCATCATTCGTCGGCCCTTCATTCGTCCCATCTACGGATATGGCGGTGGTTATAATAGCGGATATTATGGTGGCGGCGGTGGATATTATGGTGGTGGCGGATATGGTTATGGGTACAGGCGACCTGTGGTCGTGGTCAGGCCAAGAGGAAGATGGGGGTAGAGCTATCACTGGTTGAAGATTGTGTTGATTTCTGACGAATAAAGTTGTTTAATGTACTATTATGTTATTTATATTGTTGGAATTAAAATGCTGTGATGTTCTTTGGAATTGCTCTAACTGAAATATAGATATAAAGTGAGAAAAAAAAACAGTTACTGATCTTTTTTAAAACATAGATTGAATAAATTTCGATATACTTTGGATCGGTCTCTGACGTACGTAGTAAACTACAGGCGCTAGTACTCGAAGCGACCAAAACCATATTTTAAATTTTAAATTCTTTTCGCAGCTTTTTCACAGAGAATGAACCATAGTTAGAGTCTTCTCCTTCACCGCATTTGTTAGCGGCTAGCTACACTTCTTTGTCAGTTTCTGAATAAAACTCTTTATCAATAGATATTGACCGTATAAAAATCACATGTGTTATTTTGATGATTCTCATGCTTTACAGGTTATTGTGTGGTTGTACTTTGCAATAATTGTGAAAAAATTGGAATATGGTCGCATAGTTCGGCTAGGTTTGACGGTTAACCGAGGGATATACGAGTGGGTTGAGCAACACATGTTTTTCCGCGTTGCCAGAAAGGATAAGGGAGAAAGTCGTCATGAGAATCCAAGCAAATGACGGTGACAACATGCCAATAAACTGTTCCCATAAAAGATGGATCATTTCTATCCGTGATATATATATGTCAGAATGGTAATCAATAATATAATAATAATTTATTTACCATGAGATGGGCAAACGTATAATTTAACAGTAAAGTTAACTAAAAACAAATGAAATGGCATAAAATGTGTGAGAAACATACTTATGAGGGTGGAGGTACGGAAGGGGCAAGATAATGAGGAAACAGAGAGATAAGAATAACTAATGCATTGAACTGATCAGTCGTCTTTAAAAAAAAGTTGATTCTATTCCCGGGTAAAGTAAGTAAACGGAAAATAACAGAGAAAATGAACCAACCGAATAAAGAAACAAAAATGTATCATTAATTATATTATTTCATATGTACCGTTGCCTGCTCGACATAAAATATAGAAACAACAACAACGTACAGCGTGAATCTTTCAAAGTGTACACGGATACAGTAATTAGCACATAGTATAGGCTAATAAATATTATTAATCGGTTAAATCACTATTTTAGACATAATAAAAAATTATACATCCTGCAAATTAATGCTTCGCGAATCGCTGAATCTGAAATTTTGAAAAAGTAATGGTAAAGTATTCTTTACATATATTTCGTGAAGTTTTTGGAGCTCTAGAGAATAATTAGAGAATAAAGAAAGCGCGGGGGGAGAAGCCTTTCACAGTATTCTGGTTCAAGCCATTTTGTTTCCATAGCGAGACAAGCGAAAGACGATTGCATTTGAGAGAGTTTCTATGTTGAGCGGTCGTTTTTGCTTTCACAGCCTATAGAACATTGTGCTTTCCCGCCAGCCTAATATTGCCATTATGTATTATAATGATAGAATGAAGCATTATTTATACTAATATGAACCTGCTTTGGGCCTTTCTGACAGCGATTCCTATTGCAGCAATAATTACAAGTAGAATAGGAATAGTCCACCACCAGATGCTGATACGATGTTTGACATGCTCTGACCAGGTACGGTCCATCACTGAAAAGAAATGATTTGCAAATCATTGAAAAGTCGAGCTTAATAGGTACATTCACATTGGCACCATCAGTCACATCTTTTTTTTTTGCAAATTCTTTTCGTTACACGTTAATGTGCAAGCTTATTAAAACAATTCTTATAAAATGTGTCATTCTGTCTTCATAAGGCCGCGATAGAGAAAGGAATGAGTTTTACTCTCGGTTTGAATATTTTATGGAACTAAATTCTTCGATATTTTGTTAATAATTTTTTAATTAAAACACTTTATCAAGATTAGCTAAGAAGTGTTGCCACCGAATCTGGAGTATCATATTGCGGTGTTACATTTGCTTTACGTGCAACAACGGAGACGCCCACGTAAACTCTACAGAATGAAAATTTCGAACTGGATTTTGGCAGAAATGCATTGATTCCAACTATTAAATTACACCGCAGAAAAGTTGACTTCTTTCTTTTTTTCGTAATTCATTCTTCATCATCTTATAATATTAGATGAATGTTTCACACCTGCCATAATTGTTCCATTGAAGCCATCATAGGCCACTACCGAATTGGATACAAAGATAGCTGTCATAATCACTCCTGCACTTGATATCGGCTGATCCATAGTTTCCACTCCGGTGATCCTGAAGAATTACCATGAAAACATAGGAATTCAAAATGCGAATTGATCTGGAACATGTTTCTTGATTTGGTCCTGCAAAATAAGATTGAATTTTATATTTGCATTTTTTTATATTATATATTTTTTGTTTGCTCATGAAACAAATGGTAAATAAAATGGTAATAAGCTTATGGGTATGTAAAATAATAATACAAATTTACAATTCCAAGTGATGGCCGGTTATATTTGTTCCGTCGAAGAACACAATCCGATCTCTTTCCGGCTCTAATGAGATGAAGTCAAACTGAATTATTAGAATAATCATGATTAGTGTACATCATTTGGTTATCAGTGTAACTAACCTTGACTTCAACATGATGATGTTCAGGTGCGATATACGTCACTACACAACGGAGTGAGTTACAGTAATGACGAGGCCATCCGGGAGATGTGAAGGAAAGAGGAACATTGGGATGAAGAACGATGGTGGAGTTGGCACAACCGCATCCTGAATCAAGGTTTGATTATGTGGTGTTAATTTCTTGTAAATGGAATTGGAAATTGTAAAAAGGGTGTTAATTTTGTCCACTTGTAAATAGCATTGTAAAAAGCAAATATCTCGGTTCTCTGACTAGTTAGAAACTTGAAACTTGGTTTTTGGGTTAGAAACAACGAAAAAAAGCTTATAAACGAAGTTTCAAATCTCCATCTCTACAAAGATCGAGTTTTTTCCTGAAAAATCGTGTAAAAAGCAAATATCTCCGTTCTTTGTGGAGATAGAGACTTGAAACTTCGTTTTAAGCTTTTTTTTGTTGTTTCTAACCCAAAAACCAAGTTTCAAGTTTCTAACTAGTCAGAGAACCGAGATATTTGCTTTTTACAATGCTATTTACAAGTGGACAAAATTAACACCCTTTTTACAATTTCCAATTCCATTTACAAGAAATTAACACCACATTGGGATGCAATTTAAAAAAAGGTTTATTGGTATAACCGGGTGTTGTGATGGGTGATGTATGATATCTTTGAAAAGTAGACAAAGTGTCCGTGCAGGATAAAAAGGGTGAAAAGACGACAATAGAGATAATACTCACTTTCGTAATAAGAAGGAGCTTTGTCATTTGTGGAGAAAGTGAAGTTAATCAATGAAGAGAGAGTAGTGGGACTGAAAGTAATTTCTTTGAAAAAAAAAGAAAAATAAATACGTTTTTGGAATTAAAGAAAAATAAATACGTTTTTGGAAAATAATTATGTGATGTTTCAAAATTAAGCGAATTTCCCTGTTTTAGTATATCAGAGGTGTCATTAATGAAATGTAAATGTACTTTTCACTGTGTTCTCTTGAATTTGAAATGCAGAGCGTCTGTTCTTCGAAGAAACTTTCTCAAATAGAAAGGTTTCTCGCTTTTCGGCTTAAGCCAGAACACTGCATTATGCAGCTATATAACAACAAAATAACAAAAAAAAGTATAACAAAAGTGTTGATAATATTGTGAGGAGCGAGTCGGCCATTTTCGTTTTCTTTTCGTTGTGTTTTTTTTTCTCTTTTTCGAATCTATGTACTATTTTGAAAGAAATCAGGCCGAAATACTGCCATTTAACAAAAGTCATCATTTTCATGATGAATAAATTGTTCCGATGAACAAAAATGAAAATGACCGGCCAAATTATTCAGCGTATAATCGGAACAGTTTCTTCATCGTGACTATGGTGACTTTTGTTAAATGACAATATTTTTGGTTGATTTCGTTCAATCTAATAGATTCGAAAGAGAGAAAAACAATGAAAAGAAAGAACAAATAACGAAAATGATTGGATCGCTCACAATCCCGTTTGACTGGCCTGATCCATTCACGTTCATGATACAAGCATTTTTACATGGACGATAGCGAGCCATGTCAAGATAGCCGTGTTCAATGTACGCGATTTTCGTTATCGATTTTCTCAGAAGCTGCTGGCAAGTAGACTCGACGGATATGCAGTCATACCGGTTCTAGTGATATATGTGACTGATCATAACTCCATGGTGAGTTGCTAGCAGTAGTTAGTCCGCCAATAATATACGCCAATATATAGCTGATGATGCTGTTTCAATGTCATTGTCAAACACGTACTTTTCTCGATGAAAATGCAGAATTAGTCCATCGTCCTCATCCGTCCAAGGTTCGATGGCGTAATCAATGTCGAAGGCGATATCACGGTCGATATAGCTATCGAAAGCGACGCTGACAATGCATATATAAAATAAATTAATAAATAACTAAAATTAATTATTGAATGAATAAATTATTTTTTTTAAATGAGAGGCATATTTTCACCTTTGTTTGTATTCATGAAATCGTCGTCCTCCGAGAGAATCTTCATTGAGGTCGAGTTGATTTCTCGCAACGAGAGATGGCTCGCTGTATGGCCTGAATTTGTTCGAGGGAATTTTGCGAAAACAAGCGAAAAGTTTGATATACAAAAATTGAGGCCCACCCCGAGGAGGCCCGTCCAGTGTCTAGGACCAGGTCCGAAACACTGCATTCTTTTAGATTCTTTATGTTTTTTTCTTAAATCTAAAGTAACCCTTTTTTAGCCTCTCCCTTTGTCTCTTGCTTTATATTTTCATCATTTTCTTTTTTAACGCAATTTACATCTTCTCTGCAAAAAAGATGTTTTAAAACACTCAAGAAGTCTATCAGAGCCGCCCGTTTCCACAGAGAAAACCCTCGTTCACATCTCGTAATCTTCGCTCATTTTCTGGCTATTTTAGCACTTAGATTAAAGTTCAATCTCACACACAGAAAAGAGGTGTATACCACAGCACATAATACATGGGAAGTGCTATATTTAACAATTTTAAGCCATTTTAACACCAAAAAAGTTAAATATAACACTTCGTATCTGCTGTGGATCACACCTCTTTTCCCTGTGTGCATGCTCTTCCCACTCTTTCCTGGTTCGTCGTGTGTACGGGAACAACAAACAGTATGCATCCGTTGCCTAGTCGAAGGTCGCCATCAAAAATATGTGAAACGACATCGAGTCTCACGTGATGTCCACCCCCTATCACAATGTTCTATAGACGTTGAAAGCGAAAACGACCGCTCAACATAGAAACTCTCTCAAATGCAATCGTCTTTCGCTTGTCTGGCTATGGAAACAAAATGGCTTGAACCAGAACACTGTGCTATGGGAGCATGCCCAATCGCAAGTTTCTTCTCATATTTCTTAATAATTTCACTATACACTCTTCACATAGTGTGATCAATTTAATTAATTTAAACAAATTACGTGAACTTCGGAAGCACCATGAGGCAGTCAACGTGCGAGCACTGTGGCGGGATAACCAGTTGAAGATTCGTTGCATGGTCAGTTTGAGCATTACATTCACAGGCTAAAATTAAATGCTTTTCAATGTATTTATTTATTTTTCATATTCTAACTAGGGTGGCGAGAACCGGCCACTACGCACTAGATCCCCTGGCGATATCTTTCAGTCAACCGAGAGAGACACGTTTACAATCTCTCGCGCGACGGTTAACTGAAATGAGATCATGCAAACAAACAAGTAATAGCTACTCTTTTTTGGTACTATTTAGGGGTTTCTCGGATCTAAGTGAACAAATTGAATATTTTCTATCTATATGCCAATGGGCAAGCCTAAAATTGACGTATTATATTTTGAAATCACAAGTAAAACGCTTCCTTGTCGTCATCTAGACTCTTATAAAGTGATGGACACCGCCCACAATGGTCATAAACAGCGTGTCTCTAACAAGGGAATGGACTGAATTTGCCCTGGCCTTATGAGATATCAATATGTAGTGTGACTAGAATCATTTATAGATGCTGATCACAAATCCGTTTTTAGACAGTGCCAATCGACCTATGCTTCGAGAAAATATTTTTGGCTGTGGTTAAGGTGTTTTCTGTTTTTCATAATCACAGCAAAACATTTCAATCTTTAACAACAAAAAATCAGAAAAGAAAACTGATCCAAGGGGGATAGATCCCGTGACAGTCAAAATTGACGTGGACACTTTATCCACTACATTAAACAGGTCTTGATGGTTGATAGATGTGCTAACGAACTCATCAGTGTAGTTTGTGTAGAAAGTCAAACGAATTTTGGAATCGACAAGTCAGCCCATATACCAATTTTCTCGAAGCTCAGATCGATTAGGCACTGTCTAAAAATGGATTTGCGATCAGCATTTATAACTGATTCTAGTCACACATCTCATAAGGCCAGACCGAATTAAGACTGGTTCTCGCCAACCTAATTCTAACCATTTTTTTGGAAAAAAAATCGGTAACGTTCGAATTCTTCGTTGTGAGCATGTCCGCAACTAAATATTCTACAGTTCCTTCTGTTTTGAGGGAATGCTGTCAGAGTGCACATTTTTCAAAGAGCAAGCGGAATTTCAAACCTTTGTCTCTTCGAACGAGGGACAACTTGATCTTATAAGCATCCGCAGCTTTGTCGTTAACGGAGATATATCGTAGCCATACAACGGGACCTTCGGCAGAGAACGACTGGTAGAGATAGTTCAAACTAACAATAAGAGTAAGAGAGAGTAAGGGTTAGAGTTGTAAGATTGAAATTGTTGAACGAACTTCCCCGATGCGTTAAATTGAAGGAATAAATTATTATTATTATTACCAAAATAATATGAAACTCTCCATATTGGATATGGTCAGATAATGAAAAATCATGCAAAAAATTGAGTGTTTGTGAAAATTGAGATTATGAATATTAGATTTTCACCGTTCCAGGAGCAAACAACAGTGAGGGAAGAGTTTTAAAAAAAAATCTTACGGGTACTTTGCAGGGGTGTGCATTTTTCGTTTTTCGATTTTTCGATTTTTTCGATTTTTCGATACTTTCTCGAAAAACTTTTTCGACGAAAAATTTTTCGAAAAAAGATTCGAAAAATTCGAAAAAAACTTTTACATAAAAATGCTCGTAATATTCAAAATTTACAGCATTTTTTTAATGAAATTTAAAATTTTGAAACAAAAATTACAATTTCATCTGAGTCAAAAGATATATTTTATCATGTAAACAGCTTCAATTAAAAATCACACAATTGGTATTCTTGTATTTCAACCGTATCCAAAATCTTACAGCGCAAAATGTGCACTGTAAGCCAATCAATTCCAAATACCTTATGATTTGTTCGCCCAAGGCGGGTTAGCAGCATTACGGAATGATTTTAATTTTTGAATTGAAAAAAAAGATTATTTAGAACTCATTATTTCATATTTTTTTCTTTTTTTATTTTCCAAACAACTGCTGGTGTGGTTTAGTAGATAAGGTGTGAATTTTCGAATCAACTAGCGATTCAAGTTTTTTTCGATTTTTTTTCGAATTTTTCGAATTTTTCGAAATACAAACTCGAAAATTTTTCGTTTTTCGAATTTTTTTCGAAAATCTTTTTTCGCACACCCCTGGTACTTTGTTTAAAGCGGTAGTAAACTTAATTGTGGTAGCTCTGCTATATCAAAACTTAGTCTACTTAAAATACATCACTGATTTGAAGTTTACTTTAAGTCTACTTTCAAGTGAGTGACGTCACTTTTTCACTTTAAGTAGACTTGCGTCTCACTTTAAGTAGCTTACATAGTGACCTTACACTTTAAGATGAGTTATTTTTCACTTGAAGTACTATGTAATGTGAAAATGTAAGCACACTTCAAGTTTTGAAATACCAAAGCTATTCCAACTAACTTGATCTTAACTGGTTCGGGACCATATTCATCGGTCAATTCAATGTAGCCGTGATATAGCATGTAGAAGGCGCCTATATTCACTTTGTAGTCGGCTCTAAGATTCGTGGACAAAGCGATGCTCGCATCACAATTCGTCTTGAAACGGTAATAATAATAAGAAATACTTCATTGTAATACTTCTTCCTATATGAGGCCGTTTGCGTAAGAATCGACTAACAAGGGAACCACCAGTTGTGACGGAAACGATTCTGAAAGGGACCCATATGGGTAGTTAGGGTTGAGGGGGGGACCGACAAATCTGTTTTTAAAAGCTGCACCGCGGACCTACTAATCGATAATTTCGATTAATGATTATCTAGCACCCTCCAGAATTCCCTGCCCCAAAGCATACATATTCGGAAAAGGCAGCGATTATCCCTGTGAATGCAAGGAAGAAGGATGCACTCTTTGTCCCAAGCGTGAGAAGCCGTTCTGCTTCGAAGAACTTGCACCAATGCTGATTATTTAGGAGTAGTTCCCCTTGTATATATCTTCATTCACCATATTCTATTCGAATGATAAAGCTCTGAAATGTTGATAAAAAAATGAAAATGAAGATGAGTAAGTTTGTAAAAATGATAAAAATAATGGGAAGACGGGAATCAGGGGGTATGGGAGTGCAAGTGTGATGCGCTCCCGGTTGAGCGGCCGAGGCAGCTGTGCACACTACGTTGCATCTCCTTGGGTATTTAAGCGGCGCGTGCATCGATCGATATTATCGATTAGTAGGTCCGCGGTGCAGCTTTTGAAAACAGTTTTGGCGGTCTCCCCCACAACACTAACTAGCCATATGGGTCCCTCTCAGAATCATTTCCATCGCAACTGGTGCTTCCCTTGTAAGCGCCGGAACAGTAAAAAAAACAAAATTTGGTGGAAGCCAATGCGAATCGTCGAAATATATTCTCAATTGGAATATTCTCCTTTTTCCAAAAGGCATACTAATGATAATTATCACTAAACTTTCTGACTTGAATTGAAATCGGATTCGGGATTGGCTAATTGTAAAGTAAATCGTACATGCTGCCCGACAGTGTATATTTGCTATTTGATGAAGAAAAAAAGTTGATAGACAACACAGATATACGACAGATAGACAGATAGATAGATAGATAGACGTGCCTTTTTGCAGTATGCATGGGGATATCCAGGTGAGGTGAAATAGAACACCGATTCGTTACTGCCGAAGAAGAATTCATTATCCCCGCATGAACAATCTTAAAATGATTTATTACTTTGCATTTTATTACTATTTTCTCATTTATTTTATTACCATTTTATCATTGTTTCTCTCATTTTTTCAATAATGTAATAGCAATAGATGGATTAGATGGATGGATTATAGATAGAGGGAGTGATGAATTTCCGCTGCTTGGGCGCTTTCGGTTCGAAAGGTGTGAATGTTTAAAGCGAACATGAATATTAAGGACGAATATTAGGCCGAGTTGTGAACTGGTTTTGCACCGTGAACTTAACGTTAAACGATTATTGTATTGTCCGTATGAAATGTACTTACATAATTGCCTATCTACTGCCGCTAAACATAGAAATGTTCTATCGATCAACCCTCCTCCTTTCCCTTAATTCCCTTCTCGCGCTCTCCCCCTCTCTCTCTCTCTCTCTCTGAACGTACTATCTCGCGTGGACTCTCTCTGTAAATATATAAACTCATTTTGGCCACTCTCGTATTAAACAACTGTATTATATTTGATCAATATCACATAATATTAAGTGTCATCTATTGTATTGTCGATTAATTCACTGTATTTTTTACAAATATTGTGATATCATCAGTGATGGTCTATCAATATCCCAGACCCTTCAAATGCGTGTGGGTACTTAGCTTTTGGTTCAAAACGCGTGTGGGTAACCCGATTTTGCGATAAAAACGCATGTGGGCACCCCAATATCGTGAAAATTTCAAGAAACTCGTCAATTTATGGTCCAATTTTGAGGGTAGGCAACCATGAAAGACAAGCTTTTGCGGGTGGGTCTATCCCATGAGATAACCATAGACCGTGTCTGGATATCATTTTTCATTGATTGATCATATCATTGAATTACGTACTTAACTGGGCGGCCTCTACAGAGACGCGAATTTGATGAGCGTATGCAGAATTCTCTCGGTTCGCAAATTGGAGGCGTATAGTTGAATCGCCAAACACTCGAATTTGAGGCTCTTTAAACTCCTTCAGCCTAAATTGTTCGTAAAATTATTTATATAATTTTACGAACAATTTAGGCTGAAGGAGTTTAAAGAGCCTCAAATTCGAGTGTTTGGCGATTCAACTATACGCCTCCAATTTGCGAACCGAGAGAATTCTGCATATATTATCTGAATTATTTATATTGTAAAACAATGTATCGCATTTGATGAGCAAAAATATGATTTTTTTGCATTGACCAGAGGTCGTATCCATTAGCGTTGGTAAACCGTTTGCCGACAAACGTGACGTAACAAGCGTAGGGGGGAGGATCTCTGGCAAACGCCTCCGCCTACGGCTGTGACGTCACGTTTGCCGGCAAACGGTTTGCCAATGTTCATGGATACCTATACAGAGGCCGTATCCATGAACGTTGGTAAACCGTTTACCGACAAAAGTGACGTCGGAAACGTATGAGGAGGATTGTCGGCAAACGCCTCAATCTTCGCTTGTGACCTTACGTTTGTCGGTAAACAGTTTCCCAACGTTCATGGAATTTAACGAAAGCATCGTAAAACAGGGAATGGTGTGATCAATGTTCAAAATTCACAAAAAAATAAACGAGGAAAAATAATTGAATATTTTTGCACAAGCTCTGGCCACTTGTCTATTTTTTCTTATGTTTTTTTGCGTTTCCCTTCGCTTTTACTTTTCAACGCCACTGTCACATTATTCTGGCATAAGCCATTTCTCTCTCAAAAGCCAGATAAGCGAAGAAAGCGTTGTTTTCAAGAGAATCTCCGGCGTCGTTCTGGCTTTCAACATAAAAAGAACACTGCAAACAGAAAAAAATAAGTGTAACCAACATCACATAAGACCTGTGAGTCTTATATTTAACACTGTTTTTGCTACTTTTAACACACAAAAAGTGTTAAATATAGGTGTTGTGTGCTGTTGGTAACATGTGCTATTACCAATCCACCCGAGTCTTCTGATCCTCGCCGTATGCTAAAATCAATACAGAGTGTGTAACATCTTCGTCGTCAACTTTCATCAGAACACGAATGCCGTAATCTGAATCACAGTCAGTTCGAACAGTCCTTATTCTGAAAGTTATACCCCAGCTAATTTTACACTCCGCATTGGCAATACTCTCTCGTAGGCAAACAAAGTAGTGAGAGTGTGGCCAGAGAGGAGAATTTCAAATTAGCTCGGGACTTGACTTCAAGACTGGTCTTCGTTCGGACCTCCTGTTTTTTTTTTCCTAAAAATTCACCCTCGAAAGTGAGATCATACAAATTAGAATTTTTTTTTCTGATATTACAGTATATGCCAAAAAGTGTTCGAGCCAAAATTAAAAATAGCATAACTTTCTTCGTTTTCAAGAAATTCCTGATTTTTTCCCGGTAATAACTAATAATAATAAACGTAGCAAAGAGGCGTTTGAATATTTTTTTTTGATTATCAAAAATAATCGCGAGTGTCGGTGACATCGAATTCTTTTTATGATCGCCTATTTTTCCAATTTTCATTGTGGCTAACAAGTATTTATTTCATTTCAAATGCTTATTAGTCACAATGAAAATTTTGTACCAGCATCGGAAGTCATAACAAACACTTGATATTATTGACATTCTTGATATTGAAAATCACAAAATATTCGCAAGAAAATAATTGATCCGTGAAAAAAATGTGTCAACTGTTTGCGACACTCGTCTCACTGTAGAATGTTTCGTTAAGCCATGAGTTTTCGATTGGAGATTTCGAATGCATAGGTGCTCTTTGACGTGATTCTCTGTGGAATGATTTTATGCGATAGTAAATCAAAACAAAAAAGTCCTAAACGAAGAAAGTTATGTTTTTTTTAAATATTTTAACTGAATACTTTAGCTGATGCTGTTAAATACTGTAAGATGATGTGTGTGTACATTTGCTTTTTAAAATATTTTGTTAAAATCCATTTATTCTAACAAGGGCATTATCTCTGCTTCCTTTTTGCAAAATGTATGAAATTTTGCTTAGACATAGCTGAACGTATTGTAAGATCAAATGAGAAGTCCGAAAATTCTGTCGTGCAATAGCCGAGCCAGAAAATCGGTATAAAGTTTTGAGACATGTTCAGTTAAGATTCACATACTCTGCGTCAAAACGACTTTTCTTTTCATGGTCTGTTCCTTGAAAGGATTGAACAAGTGGCCTATGCATAATTTCATCCAGTTTGCAAAAAGCAAGCTTATGTTAGATAATTCCCTTGTAAGCATACTTTGAGGAGCTTGCACAAGCACGGAGCAATACTTGGTTACTACCAACTCGTCGATGACGACAGCAGAGGAATCAGTAGGCAGGTCGATGAAGGGATACGGGCAAGCACTTTGCTTGGCTGCAATATAATATCGATATTTCCTTATCCCCTGCATGCCCTACTTAATTTTTCCATTTTCGTTTGTTCCTCACAGAAAGAAAAAAAACAATAGTTAGTATGCAGCGCTTTTCAAATACCCTCACATTCTATATTATGAAACATTTTGTTGCTTGCAAAGTAATTTTATTTAGTCGAATAAAATCCGCGAATATTTTCGGTCGAATCACTTTTATTCTTCCGGTCTATTTAGTCTGGACAAAAAAAAAACAAATATATTCGAGACTAAATTTAGGCAATTCAGCAACACTTTTGCAAACCCTTCGAGTCAAACACATATATGTAAGCGTCGTATACAACATCGTACCTGCAAAAGATATCTTCGCTGCAAAGGTGTAGTCGTAAGACAAATATGTCCCGATTTCTTCATCATTTCGAGTAAAGTTCACCAGAACTCCGGTGTTCAACGAGAAATGTATCAGTGTTCCTGGTCCGCAGCTTTAATAATACACTTCATGCATTGAGAGATGCATAAATAGTTTTAAATTAATTGATACACATTGGAGCCCGCATATATATGCAACAACAGTGATAACAAAGTTGGTCGGTGCAATTATTATCCGTATAAAATGTACTTGCATAAGAAAATGACAAACGGTATGTAAATAGCAAGACAACGGGCGTCTGCACACTCTCACCTACAGTATCGTCCAAAAGTAATGGGACACTTTTTCATTTTTTTATAACTTTTGAACCAGGAAAGCAATCAAGCTGATCTTTTGAGTCAATGTAGAGAATTTATCAAGGAATATTACCATGATGTGTTGGTGTAATTAACTTAGATATTTTTTTGCGTAGTGGTGAAGCTACCGAAATACACTTTTTTTGAAAATTCCCATTTCTTTAGTGAAAAGCCCTGTTCTTCGGGAATACTGTGAGAGTGGAGATCCCCACTAGGGCTGTACAGTCAAACAATCCGGAATGGCTCCGACTCCGATTTCAAGCTGTGGCAGGGTTGCAACTTTGACCTAAAAAATTTATAACTCTGCTTCTAGATGTGATAACGACCCGTTCTAAGCGCCAAAATGATGCCAGTGGCGAGTAATGTTAATCCCCAGATTATGGTAGTCGTAGCTCGTCATTTGCCCTCAGGGCATACAATAATTTTTTTTTGGGGAGGACCGAATTTGAGACCCTACCGTTCAGAGGGCGGGTCTTCTAAAATTATGGTTCCTGCGCAAGCAGCTTTGCAATGTATCAAATAAGTATTTCCCTTATTTTGATTTAGTTCGGATTCCTTTCAGACCCGCAGCAAACGTTATGCTGAGGTCTACTCGGTTGTAGCGAGTAAAGATCAAAATACAAAGATCAAAGATCAAAGTTTAGCAATAGTGTAAAAACTTTTGTGAACATCTCTAACATGCATTGGTACTTAGAAACTAAGAGATTTCATCAATAGAGGCCCAGGGGCGAGAGCAGTAAGAGAGACAGCGCAAGAGCGCGCACCGAGTAGACCTCAGCATAACGTTTGCTGCGGGTCTGAAAGGAATCCGAACTAAATCAAAATAAGGGAAATACTTATGTGATATATTGCAAAGTTGGTTGCGCAGGAACCATAATTTTAGAAGACCCGCCTCTGAACGGTAGGGTCTCAAATTCGGTCCTCCCCCAAAAAAAATTATTTTATGCCCTGAGGGCAAATGACGAGCTACGACTACCATAATCTGGGGATTAACATTACTCGCCAATGGCATCATTTTGGCGCTTAGAACGGGTCGTTATCACATCTAGAAGCCGAGTTATAAATTTTTTAGGTCAAAGTTGCAACCCTGCCACAGCTTGAAATCGGAGTCGGAGCCATTCCGGATTGTTTGACTGTACAGCCCTAGTGGGGGTCTCCACTCTCACAGTATTCCCGAAGAACAGGGCTTTTCACTAAAGAAATGGGAATTTTCAAAAAAGTGTATTTCGGTAGCTTCATCACTACGCAAAAAAATATCTAAGTTAATTACACCAACACATCATGGTAATATTCCTTGATAAATTCTCTACATTGACTCAAAAGATCAGCTTGATTGCTTTCCTGGTTCAAAAGTTATAAAAACATGAAAAAGTGTCCCATTACTTTTGGACGATACTGTAACTCTCGATTGCCTCTCCACCTCACGCCTAACCCGGTTTTACATAGTTCTCTGTTAAAAATCAAATCAGCTCTGATTTGATATTTAACAGAGAACTATGCAAAACAAGAAATATTCATCACGGACTCTCTCGTACAAAGAAAACAAGTGATTTTTATACGCTCAATATAATTATAGAATTGATAAAGTGATGGAGTTTTGAAAAGTTTTAACAGAATTGCTTGCATAATTTTTTTTCTCGAGCTTCAACGTGATATCTTTGTAAGATTTCTTTCTTACGTTTTTTTACATTTTTTCTCATTTTTTGTAACTTTATTTTCATTTTTTTGCTAACCCGACATAATTTTCCTCAAGTGCAACAATGTTATCAAAGTGGGGGCAATGAAATTTCCTAAGCAAATGTATTTTTTCCTTTGGTGAGAATAGTACGAAAATACTAGATACAAAGCTCACTGATGTGTACGCAGCAAAGTCTGACCTAGCACGCCACCCTTTGACCTATTTGAATTCTCTATACTATGTATAGTCATCCCCGAATAGCCTATTCATTCTTATCTTGTTTCTTCGCACTGCACGTTGTGCTAGTTCGACTCTATCTCTATTAAACTGTATTTTCTCTACAACTGTTGTACTACAACAATCACTTACCTTCCCCTGTAGATCAACCGATCGATTTCTCCATCTGAATCAAGCGTGAATTCGTATACAGTAAGAGATGTGGCAGATTTCTCCGGGATGTCGAAGTTTGTGATGTGAATGAAACGACTTCGATCGGAGGTGGTGGAGGGCGGATTAAACTGGAAAAATACCCACAGAAAAAAGGGTTAAATATAACACTTAATAATTCTGAACTATAGTGTTGAAATTCTTACATGACCACAAATACAAGCATAGTCATGTACAGTATAATATAAATATGATTCGTCAATTCCATCTATGATAACATGGACATTCGTGATTATTGCATCGATTCTGAGATTCCGTGCAAGATCGCAAAAAAGTGCATTTTTCGAGTAAATTCCACGCTGGATCGTGCCTTTGATTGCACAAACCTCGGTGGGTGGTCGCAGATTGCTACCTGATATATCCATTGGAACTGCCGATATATTTTACATGATGTTCCGAATGTGTATGCGTTGCCAATCTCATCGAGATGAAAGACTTCCCTGCCTCTGTGGAAGTCTGCAAAGATTATGCGGTGTTACATTTTCAAAACGTGCCCACGTCCATGTGCTTTTTTCAGTTAGTAAAACGCCCGCGGAATTGCGCACGTTTTGAAAATGTAACGCCGCATTTAACATATCTATCATTTTTCCCTTGATATTGTATAATTATCTGTTTAAGACATCGGCTCAGTAAGATTCCAGGAAGTGCCGGACATCGACCTCATCGATTTGGCCCAAATTTTTTTTAATGGATACCCCCATGGGCCCCCATCACAAAATGGGTATTCATTTGGGCTGGTTCCTTGAAACACAGATGTGGCGGGTTTTCGAAATTTGAAAACTCGATTTTCACCAGAAAAAAATGGAGCGACCTAGGACCAATGTTAGTGTCGATTAATTATACGTATAAATAGACAACAAAAACTGGCTATACGACGGTCCAGAGTTCCGATCGCAAACTGATTTTTTACCTCCTCAAAAAATTCTAAAATTATTTAAAATTTTAAAACAGAAAAGTGCAGTCCAATTTTTGCCTTATCTTATAGAGCAAAAAATTCCGCGTCGAATAAGGGGAAAAAATCAAAAATCGAAGGACCCGTCTTTTGAGATAAATGAACCTGAAGATGACCCGAAAATATTTTTGTTTTCACACCCCCTCATGTTTGTACTCATGTTGAAGAGCTCGTCGAGTAGAACAACTGTCATGTTGGAGGTTTTGTCTGAAACTCATGTACAAGAGAGTTACACACGTTTCTCTGCTAATTTTGAGTGAAACGAAAATAAAATATTTTTAAGACAAAAAAGTGCAGTCCAATTTTTGCCTTATCTTATAAAGCAAAAAATTCCGCGTCGAATAAGGGAAAAAAATCAAAAATCGAAGGACCCGTCTTTTGAGATAAATGAACCTGAAGAAGACCCGGAAATATTTTTGTTTTCAAACCCCCTCATGTTTGTACTCATATTGAAGAGCTCGTCGAGTAGAACAACTTTCATGTTGAACGTTTTGTCTGAAACTCATGTACAAGAGAAATACATGAATTAAGATTTATTGGATCCAAATCTTTATTATCGCTTGTATCTTGAGAACAAACGACTTCATAGAATACGACCAACATAAAAAATGATGTAATAATAATAATAATAATAATAATTTATGCATTACAAGGATAAAAAACAATAGCGAATAATTGATATCGTGATGAATTACATAAAATACGATGCCACAACTTAGGTAGCAAAGAAATAACAATTAATTATTACATTTCGAGAAACGACAAATTAATACATTTCCGGAAAGATTTAACTGAGGGGCAGATAATAGAATTATTACTAAGTTTATTCCAATTACTAACAACACGATTTGATATGAAGTTCGAGAAGCGAGTAGATTTAGCATTGTGTTTACGATATTGGAATGCGTGTCTGCGGGAAGATCTAGTATTTATAGAGGGAATAAAGAAAGAAGGATTGTCAAGATCAATAAGTCCATGTGTAGCTTTATAGGTAAAACAAAGATCAGATAGTTTGCCGCGCAATTCGAGAGGCTCTAGTTTGAGTAATGATAATCTATCAGGATATGAAGCATACGGTAGCTTGCATTTATAGAAAACGCGACGAGTGTGAGTCCTTTGTACGTTTTCAATGAGCTTTATTAGATGATCTTCATGGGGTGACCACAGTTCAGACGCGTATTCAAGTATAGGTCTTACATAAGTGGTGAAAAGACGTGAATAAAGCTTGAGATTAGAGGTGTGAAAAATGCGATAGATATAAGCACATCTGGAATTTGCTCTGGCTACAATAGATTGGATATGAGATGAGAAGGATAGTCGATTATCGTATCGTATGATATACCGAGATCAGTGAATTCTTTAACTACAGGAAGTTTGATACTATTGATATGAAGATCGAGGTTAGCGTGTCTGTTGCCTAAATGCATGGGTGTCTGTTGCCTAAATGCATTATATGTACTTGACGAGTACTTTAAAATGAGTATAAACATGGCAAGGTTTCGACAACTTTTTTTCAATACTAATTTCCAGGCCATTTTTTTCAGCATGGGGGTCTACAATTTTTTTTCGTGAAACAATAAAGTAAGTATGGATTTTTGCGTTCTACAATATAGGCGTAATCGCTTTGTACACAAAAATATTTTACTTTCGTTTTACTCAAAATTGTGTGAACAACCGTGCGAATAAATAAAACTCATGTATTTCTCTTGCACATGAGTTTCAGACAAAACTTTCAACATGAAAGTTGTTCTACTCGACGAGCTCTTCAACATGAGTACAAACATGAGGGGGTTTGAAAACAAAAATATTTTCGGGTCATCTTCAGGTTCATTTATCTCAAAAGACGGGTCCTTCGATTTTTGATTTTTTCCCCTTATTCGACGCGCAATTTTTTGCTCTATAAGATAAGGCAAAAATTGGACTGCACTTTTTTGTTTTAAAAATATTTCATTTTCGTTTCACTCAAAATTAGCAGATAAACGTGTGTAACTCTCTTGTACATGAGTTTCAGACAAAACCTCCAACATGAAAGTTGTTCTACTCGACGAGCTCTTCAACATGAGTACAAACATGAGGGGGTTTGAAAACAAAAATATTTTCGGGTCATCTTCAGGTTCATTTATCTCAAAAGACGGGTCCTTCGATTTTTGATTTTTTCCCCTTATTCGACGCGCAATTTTTTGCTCTATAAGATAAGGCAAAAATTGGACTGCACTTTTCTGTTTTAAAATTTTAAATAATTTTAGAATTTTTTGAGGAGGTAAAAAAATCAGTTTGCGATCGGAACTCCGGACCGTCGTATAGCCAGTTTTTGTTGTCTATTTATACGTATAATTAATCGACACTAACATTGGTCCTAGGTCGCTCCATTTTTTTTTCTGGTGAAAATCGAGTTTTCAAATTTCGAAAACCCGCCACATCTGTGTTTCAAGGACCAGCCCAAATGAATACCCATTTTGTGATGGGGGCCCATGGGGGTATCCATAAAAAAATTTTGGGCCAAATCGGTGAGGTCGATGTCCGGGGTCACTGGCTCAACCCTCGAATCTTACTGAGCCGGTGTCTTAAAGGTGGTGTCCGGGGAATATTTTCGTGAACAAACTGTGAAGACAGAAAGATAGCAAAAGTTATTCTGCGTACCTTACATAAATTAGTTTATGCTAATTTAGCTTATTGATCGCTAGAATCATGAATGAATCCATGCTTGATGTACAGGGAAAGGCGCGAAATTTTGAAAATAGGAAAGTTCAGCAATAGGTTTCGAACCCGCGACGTTACGATTACTAGTGAGCACTTTTACCACTGCGCTACGGGATTGATGAATGGTCGTGCTAATTTCTTGCATATAACTTGTCCCTTGCATAATAGATATGTTATACATTTGCATAGACATTCGATGGCCTCCATCTTTAAGTGATATTGAATTTTGTTGAATTGAATTAAGAAAGTTAAAAATTGAGATTCGATGATAAATAATGTAATATTTGCTATAATTCTCACCATCACAAGCGACGATAGCAGCACAAAGCGAGAAGAGTATATACTTCATTATACTGGAGGGTAACATTGCCGAATGGTAGTTGTACAGTGTTTATGAGAGATGGGAGAATACGAAGCGATCAACGCTAACGACTGAAGCATTGTTTACGTTACAGTACTGTGATCATTCTGATTTATCCTCACATTTTCTATCTGTATATAAACACTGAGCCAAAGTGCATCATTAAAGGAACTGAAACCTTTGTCAACGGTCTCTTCAACAGTCAACGCTCTCTTGTTGCTAGAGAACAGAGAAATAGTGTGCGCAATGAAGAGACCATTGAGAGAGGTCACTATCCCTTTAATATTCGTAGTCAGGGAAATCACATAAAAAAGATATTCACCTATATGCTATTATTCGTCACCGATGTCTCTAGCCCTACAGTTATAACACAGAGATTTATTTTACCCGAGAAGCGATAGTTTGCGCACGGTTTGCCCGTATTCTGATAATTAATGAAAACTCTCATTGCCATTGTAGTGTTCGTTATCGAACACCTTGAAATTCGTTCTCAAAACTATCAAGTACCACATTTCTTTAAGTAACATAATCTTAACTATTGGCCTGCACGTCACTGCTTCAGCTACCGAACATAGGACCAGTACAAATAATAGTATAAAAGTCGGTCTTCTTCTCTTTTTGATCTATCTTTTCGATCTTCCCTTATCATTCGAATTCGGAAACGTGAAAATTACGAACTCTTGGACTGATCCGGTGTTCAGAAGTAGTGCCTGACACATTCTATATCTCTATAATATATCATTCTTGAATGACTGATATTGTGTTGTGCATTGACACAGATACGATATGAACCAGTGCACAACTTGCTTGAAATGCTTGAAATGAATGATTCTATTAGGAAAGTTCTGTGCGAAATATTTATGCAAAAAACAACAACCGTTGGGTGCAATGATTGCACGAAATGAGAAGATCTAGCAATAACGCAGAGAAAAACGAATATAGTAATTTAAACGAGTTGATCAATAATTATGTTTCTATATATTTCGCTATCCATCAATATAAATATATTTGATGAAACAAATAAATAAATTATTCATATGTCCAGCAAATGAACACTCCGCGAGTCACTGAATCTGAAAAATTAGAAAGGAAGTATGCAAATAATCATAATAATAATCATCGTGAAACAATCATAATAAAAAAATATCACCTGTTTAGGCGCTTTCTGACAACGAATCCAATTGCAGCAATAGCTACAAGTAGAACAGGGAGAGTCCACCACCAAACACTCACATGATGTTTGAGATGATCTGACCAGGTACGGTCCATCACTGAAAATAAATGATCATTGAAAAGTCGCATAACGCACACTCTGTAACAATTAAGTTTGCAAATTTTTTTGCTGAGACGTTTATTCAATCAATATAATGTACGAAAAAATTAGTTAAATTCTTCTCTACATGAGACGAAGAATGGCCAGTGAAATGAGTTTCACCATCGCTTTGAATATTTTATGGAATTAATGAAATATAATCGATTGTTCTTTTATGATTTTCACATACCTGCCATAATTGTTCCATTGAAGCCATCATAGGCCACGACCGAATTAGATACAAAAACAGCTGTCATAATCACTCCTGCACTTGATATAGACTGATCCATAGTTTCCACTCCGGTTATCCTGAAGAGTTACCATGAAAACATATTAATTCAATTAGGGAAATGGTCTGGAGCATGCTTCTTGATTTTGCTCCAGTAAAATCAGATTGAATTTTATGTTTACATTTTTTTTTCATCGCTAGAATGGTAATATGCTTAGGTATACGTAAATAATAATAACAACGAAATTTACAGTTCCGAGTGGCTGCCAGTTATATTTGTTCCATCGAAGAACACAATCCGATCTTTTTCTGGCTCCAAAGAGACGGAGTCAAACTGAATTATGAGAATAGTCATGGCTACTGTACATCATTTGGTTATCAGTGTAACTAACCTTGACTTCAACATGATGATGTTCAGGAGCGATATACGTCACTACACAACGGAGTGAGTTACAGTAATGACGAGGCCATCCGGGAGATGTGAAGGAAAGAGGAACATTGGGATGAAGAACGATGGTGGAGTTGGAACAACCGCATCCTTAATTGTAAGCAAGATTTTAATATGGTACAAAGTCAATGTCAATGGCTACTTAAAGTGACGCAAGAATGTGAAAATCTCTGAAAAACTCTCACGACGTCATTTCGCTAAAGCTCTCCTACATCGAAAAATCGGAACTTCTTTGATTTCTGGCCCAGCTCCTTCGTTCACCCCCCCCCCATTTCTATCTTTTCGATCAAATGGAGGGGTCGTCCTCACTGGGAGGACGATGTCCACGGGGGCGAAATGCTCCCCGAGCTCTCCTCAAGATGGGAGAGCTCTGGACTGAACCGAAGAAAAGGAATCGAATGCTTTTATAGGGGAATGGGGGTGATATGAAAATGAAATTGGATTAGGATGAGAGAGTATGGGAAAAGAGGAGACAAAACTCTCATTTCATCATTCTATCAATCATGATGCGGTTGGTTTTACCACAACCGAGAAAAGGGTTACTACTCGAAATGTCTAATGAGTGATGAGGAATGAGAAATGACTAGAATTGATTTGCAATGACCTGGGCCAGAAATCAAAGAAGTGCGGAAAAATCATTGGATCATGAATCGCCAGAAGCACTCTGAGCCACTCTGGTGATTCAACGGCGATTATGGCCGAATGAGGCATTTTGGCGCATATTCTTTCTTTTCATTGTTTTTTCTTTTCCTCTAATCTAGTTAGTCCGCTAGAATCATGCTAAAATATTGCGTTTTCATAAAATCATGCTGGTTCGTAAATGAATAAATCGTTCCGATGATCTCAAATTAGTGATTATTTCGATGACATGGCTTTTTGTTTCCCTTGAATCACGTTAGAGCTTAAATTTGTGAAAACATAATATTTTATCATGATTTCTCTTTTTTTATCACTAACTAGATTAGAGGAAAAGAAAAACAATGAAACGAAAGAATAAGCACCAAAATGCCTCATTCGGCCATAATCGCCGTTGAATCACCAGAGTGGCTCAGAGTGCTTCTGGAGATTCATAATAATAATAATAATAATAATAATAATAATAATAATAATAATAATCATAATAATAATCATAATAATAATAATAATAATAATAATAATAATAATAATAATAATAATAATAATAATAATAATAATAATAATAATAATAATAATAATAATAATAATAATAATAATAATAATAATAATAATAATAATAATAATAATAATAATAATAATAATAATAATAATAATAATAAATAATAATAATAAATAATAATAATAATATTCTATTATTATTATTATTATGAATCCAATGATTTTTCCGATGGGTAGAGACCCTACTCACTTTCGTAATAAGAAGGAGCTTTATCATTTGTGGAGAAAGTGAAGTTAATGAATGAAGGGCGAGGAGTAGGACTGCAAATAATTTCTTAGAAATTTCTAATGAGGTGTAACATTTTCAAAACCTGCGCACGCCGTAACCTCCGCCGTAACGTCTTCGAAGCGTCTCCGTCGTTACGGCGGAGGATACTGCGTGCGCACGTTCTGAAAGTGTATCGCCGCATTAATTTAATTTAATTTAATTTATCATACATCAAGAAGATGCGACAACATTTGAGAGAACAAGTAAATTTAAATGAGAGCCTTTGGGGGTACGCATAATGAATCGTTACATTTGCCTTACATGCCTACGCCATGCCGTAACGAAGGAGACGCGCCGGGGGAGGTTACGGCGCAGGCACTTAAGGCTAATGTAACAATGCATAAGCTAAATACGTTTTTAGAATTAATTAACAATTTTGATTGTCAAACATATACTTTTCTCGATGATAATGCAGAATTATTCCGTCGTCCTCGTTCCTCCAACGGTTGTAGACGTATTCACGGTCGTCGTTCTTTTCGAAAGAGATACTGAATAAATGAGAGATAAGGAAGATGAATTTATTTATGACATAAACGAATAAAAAGAAAAATGAGGAAACTATAGATTAAAATTAGCCTTTTTTCATAAAATTAGGGTGACCTCTCTCAATGGCCTCTTCACCGCGCGCACTATTTCTCTGTTCTTTGACAACGAAAAAGCGTAGAGCGTTGAAGAGAGCGCTGACAAAGGTTTCGACCCCTTTAATGAGAGGTAAATGTTGACCTTTTTCTGTATTCATGCAATAGTCGACCTCCGAGATAATCTTGGTAGTGTAGTCGGGTTGTCTCGTGGAGAGCGGGCTGATTCTTTGGCCTGAATAAGGGCGTTTCGAATTTTGTAAAGAAGAAAAAAACATTTTCAGATACTCATATATTTTCATGTTTTAACCGAAATATGCATCGGTTCGGGATATAATTCAGTACTTCTTATCTTTCTTTCACAATTCGCAAGGGAATGCTAAGAACTCACCATGGAGTTATGGGTTAGCGACATAAACCACTAGAATCGGTATGAAATTCTGACCGGATATCCCTCGAGTCTACTTGCCACGAGCTTGTGGTATTCGTGAAAATCGATAACGACATCGCCAATATTAAATGCATGAGCACGACTATCGTGATATTGCTAACCATATCAACTCGGTTTTCAGCTCCAAACCACTACACTACAAGTCTTGGTAACAATGAAGATGAGAACCGAGTTGGAATAGTCAGCCGTATCAAATCGGCATAGATATTCGCGATTTTCATTATCGATTTTCTCAAATATCAAAAGCTCATGGTAAGTAGACTCGACGGATATCCCTCCAGAATTTCGTACCGGTTCTAGCGATATATGTCTCTAACCATAACTCCATGGTGAGTTGTTAGCATTTCCTTGTCAGTACTTCTTATTGAACTAAAACAACTTACGTGAACTGTGGCAGCACCATGAGGCAATCAACGTGGGAGCATCTTGCGGGGACAACAAGTTGAAGATTCGTTGCATGGTCAGTTTCAACATTGCATTCACAACCTGAAATTAAATATTTATCTACAGTAGCGACGAAAAGTATTCGCCACAAATTTTGCAATGTCATAACTTTTGACTCAGATGAGCAATCGGGCTCATCTTTTGGCAGTATACTATAGTACTAGTGTGCATCATGTCCTACTCCCGTTGTTAAGATTCGTCGTCGTATTATTGTGTAGCGAGCCTGGAACCCCACTGTACTTACTCAGCGAAAACTATTTCCTCAGCCGGATTTTTCTGAGAGCTGCTTTTAACCGTGCATGAACAACATTTACTGAGGAGCAGAATCCGCTATGTGATCGATCTGAGCTAATTCATTTCTGTGAGAAAATCGAAATTTCCGACACCCCTGAAATTGGGCAAAATTTTCATAACTCTGTGTTCAGTGAAGCTGCAGGCTCCAAACTGGGCAGAGATGATAGCCTATGAGTGATACAAAACCTGGCCGAGTATGAGCCCAATCGGGTGAATTTTGAGAAATTTCGAAAATTTAGTATACTCAATTTTTGAGATTCAGGAAGTACCTGGTCGGATTTATTTGAGTTCAACAGCAAGATGTCTTCTATATATAGTAGATAACCGTTTACTAGTGATTCACGAAATTTCAGTTCTTTCAGAGAAGTTATGATTGGAGAAAAGAGGTAGAAAACAGTTAGCATCTTTTTTCAGATTTTTTCCGAAAGTTTGCGACTTTGTTCGATTGGGCTCATACTTTGTCATGACAATTATCATGATGACAGAAGATGATACCCTATAATAGAATGGCCATTGATGCTCTTTTTGTCTCATAAAAATCATTTTAAATTTTTGGACGATCTGAAAAAATCGTGTCATAAATATTTTCTACCTCTTTTCTCCAATCATAACTTCTCTGAAAGAATTCGAAATTTCGTGAAACACTAGTAAACGGTTATCTACTATATATAGAAGGCATCTTGCTGTTGAACTCATTCGAAATAAATCCGACCAGGTACTTCCTGAATCTCAAAAATTGAGTATAATAAATTTTCGAAATTTCTCAAAATTCACCCAATCGGGCTCATACTCGGCCAGGTTTTGTATCACTCATAGGCTATCATCTCTGCCCAGTTTGGAGCCTGCAGCTTCACTGAACACAGAGTTATGAAAATTTTGCCCAATTTCAGGGGTGTCGGAAATTTCGATTTTCTCACAGAAATGAATTAGCTCAGATCGATCACATAGCGGATTCTACTCCTCAGTAAATGTTGTTCATGCACGGTTAAAATCAGCTCTCAGAAAAATCCGGCTGAGGAAATAATTTTCGCTGAGTAAGTACAGTGGGGTTCCAGGCTCGCTACACAATAATACGACGACGAATCTTAACAACGGGAGTAGGATATGATGCACACTAGTACTATAGTATACTGCCAAAAGATGAGCCCGATTGCTCATCTGAGTCAAAAGTTATGACATTGCAAAATTTGTGGCGAATACTTTTCGTCGCTACTGTATATCCTTTTTTTTGTAAAAAAAAGGGGAAGTTTGAAAATTTTCGTTCTGAGGATGACGGCGAAATATTCGAAAAATTTATGGGAAAATCCCTACAATTCCTTCAGTCGGTTTTGAGGGGGAAGCGTGGACATTTTTCAAATGATCTAGCGAAATTTCAAACCTTTTTCTCTTCGAACGAGGGACAATTTGATCCTATAAGCGTCAGTGTCTCTGTTGTTAACGGATATATATCGTAGCCACACCACTGGTCCTTCGGCTGAGAACGATTTGGGGAGACGGTCCAAACTAAGAGTGAAATCGTCGAACAAACTTATCCCACCTACACGTTGAATTGAAGGAATAGAATATTTTTCGAACTATACAAAACAGGAAATAGTCATTTCGTACGCTGCGTACAAATAAAACAAGTGGTTTTTGCACGCTCAATATTAAAGTTTTAACGTATATTATTCATAAACAAATTACTATTATTATAAATAAATGAATAATGAAAATTGTACAAATATTAATTTAATTTGATGTTATAATTAGCACTTTGTTACCTCAAATTTTTAACAAATTAGTATGAGGTATCTATTCCAACTAACTTGATCTTAACCGATTCGGGACCATATTCATCGGTCAATTCAATGTAGCCATGCGATAGTGTATAGAAGGCGGCTATATTCACTTTGTAGTCCGCTCTTAGACTCGTGGACAAAGCGATGCTCGCCTCGCAATTTCTCTGGAAACGTTTTAACGATAAGACGTTTAATTAATTAATTAATTTATCTACGCCCGAGGCGCAACGAGTCATGTGGTAATTTAAAGAGGAATGGAACATAATATTGTATCGATTCTCCAGATTGGGGGGGGGGGGTTAACGATAATAATAAGAGCAATACTACTTCATCCTAAACGGTAATAATAGCAAGCGGTAATAATACTTCATTGTTTACATCCTGAAAGCGGTGGACATGCATTTGATTAATTATGCAAGTTGATAGAATAATAGTAGTATGTTTCTTCAGTTGAACGAATCGAATCAAGGATGTGATATCTGTTCGATAAGTCTTTTGAAGGATGTCCGCCAGCAGGGCGAATCGACGAAATGTGGGGGAGATGTTGAAAATTATAGTTTTTTTTCCTTCAAAAGCCATGCTAATGATAACTATCACTAAACTTTCTGACTTGAATTGGAATCAGGATTGGCCAAAGAAAAGCTTACATGCTGCTAGACAATGTAAATTGGCTGTCTGACAAAAAAAAAAGTTGGAAGATAAGAAAAATACTTACCTTTTTGCAGTAGCCATGGGGATGTCCAGGTGAGGTGAAATAGAAAACCGATTCGTTAGGAGCACTACTGCCGAAGAAGAATTCATTATCCGCGCATTCGCAATCTTAGAATGGTTTATTAATTCCATTTTAATATTATTTTCTTATTTATTTTCCACAAGTTAATAGATCAATAATGTAGGAGCTACATGGTAGTGAGACTATCCGGTCTGACATTGCCCTCTTTCAATAATTGTCTACGCGAGAGCGTGGCCAGAGCGGAGCTTGTCAAATCAGCTTGGGGTGTGCCTTTAACAGTGACAGACATATTTCGACTAGTTATCAGTGTTACGTACTTAACTCAATGGCCTCGACAGTGACGCGAACTTGATGAGCGTATAAATCTTTGTCTGGGTTCGAGAATTGGAGTCGCATAGTTGAATCGCCAAAGACTCGAATTTGAGGCTTTGAGTACTCCTTCAGCCTAAAGTATCTTGTATATAAAGCAATTATATGGTATTAGAGCTAAAGATGGAGACCCACGAGTTTTTTCGTAATAAGACTTTTCGGATAGAATGATAGAGATTCATCTCACGAATCGAAAGACATATCTGATATTGATTTCCGATATGTTTAAAGGACACTGTGCGCATTGAAAGTATAACTTTCAACACATGTAGAAAGTGCCCATCCGATTTGCATACTTGACTCTCTCATTTTCTCGTTGTCCCTTTCTCCAATTACCATTAAATATAAACAATTTTCAACATGCTTATCGTGGCGGGAGTTAGTCTTGCCAACTCATGGGTCCCCTTCTTTAAAGCAATGAAGGATTGGTTTGAAAGTAGGTTGTGTTGGAAAAGAAATTTTTTTAAAGACTTACAATTAATATATCTAGAAATAAACGCGTTCCCGTGTTTCGGTATATCATATTATCTAAATTCTCTATAGTGTTTTTTAAAAAAACATCTACCACATTCGATGAAGAATCATGTTTTTTGCGTCTACATGACAAGGCCATATCCATGAACGGTGGCAAACCGTTTTCCGACAAACGTGAAAAAAGCTAACGAGGAGGATTTCTGGCAAACGGCTCCGTTTACGATTGCGGAGTCACGTTTGTCGGAAAACAGTTTAACAACATTTACCTCGGAAAATGGGGAATGGTGTAATCAATGTTTAAAGTGAGCGTAACCTCACTCAACGGTCTCTTCGACGCGCAATGCTCTCTCATTGTTAGAGAACAGAAAAATAGCGTGCGCAATGAAGAGACCATTGAGTGAGGTAACGCTCCCTTTAAACATCACGAAAAGATTATAATCGATGAAAAAATAGAATCATTTTACACTGGCTCTTGTCACTTGTCTATTCCTTTTTCATTTTTTTCCTTTTCTCTTCGCTTTTACTTTTGAACGCAACACAAAACACTACTTTTTTGCTTTTTTAAAACTTTTTGTTTGTTTTTTGTTTACTGTTTTGTTTACTGTTTTGTTTACTGTTTTGTTTACTGATTTGTTTACTGTTTTCTTTACTGATTACTGTTGTATACTTTTTTTTGTTTTCTAACAATAGGGGTTCTACAGAAGTTTGCCAACCCCATTGAGGATTTTGACCCCATTGATATTTATTTATTTTGTATCATTATTACTGTTGCATTACCATTCCTCCCTGGTCGTCTGATCCGGACCGTATGTGAGAATCGATAGGGTGTGTTTAACACGTTCATCGTCTGCTTCAATCCGAACACGAACGCCGTAATCTGTATAGGTATCCAGGACCGTTTGTGATTCAGAGGTCGTATCCATGAACGTTTTCAAACCATTTGCCGGCAAACGTGATGTCACAACCGTAGGCGTTTGCCAGAGATCCTCCCCTACGCTTGTGACGTCACGTTTGCCGACAAATGGTTTTGACGTTCATGGATACGGCCTCTGAATCACAAACGGTCGGTACAGTTTTTATTCTTTATTCGGACCTTCTTCAGACACCCTTCTTCAGAGTTTCTCCTTCCAAAGTGAAATCATGGCAATTACTAATCGATTATTACAGTATTCGATTAAGTTTTCGATTATTACAGTATTGCCAAAACTATCACAGTATTGCCAATCCAAAAGTGTTCGACAAAAATTGAAAATAACATTGCTTTCTATTTTTACTGGCAATATTTAAAAAAAAAAATTTTTGTCACATGCACACACAAAAAAATATGTATTTATATGCTTTTAAACATATTTCGTTAAAATATATTTGTTCTAATTTACAACTTGTAAACATACTTTGCTTAGCTTGCACAAGCACAGCACAATAATGATTCGTTATTGCCGATTCGTCGATGGCAACTGCTGAGAAATCAGTAGGCAGATCGATGAAGGGATACGGGCAACCACGGTTCTGCGCTGCAATATAATATCGACATCTCTTTTGCAGAAAAAAGGCGTGATCTGCAGAAGGCGTGATCACTTGATCTCTCACCCCCCCCCCCATCCCCATCCACCTGTCTTTTAATAATTTTATTCATTCACATATTTTGTCTTGCACTCGAACACTTTGTACTTGTTGAAACACCCTTGCGATGTACGATAAATAAATAAAAATAAATCTTATATTTGTCAATCTGCCTGCATTCCCTACTCCGGTTTTGCAGGGTAATAGCATAGTAAGTAGTAGAGTTGGCAATAACGCACTATTTATTGCGGGCCCGCAGAGCGGTGTAATTCATTGCGGGCCCGCAAACTCGAATGGTGCGGTGTAAAATCATTGCGGGCCCGCAATGGCATTGCGGGCCCGCAAAGTCCTTTTCCTCTCCGAGAGAATGAAGAGAGAAGGAAGAGGAGAGGAAAATGACTTTGCGGGCCCGCAATGGCATTGCGGGCCCGCAATGATTTTACACCGCACCATTCGAAATTGCGGGACGCAATGATTTCACACCGCATTGCGGGCCCGCAATCGCTAGCAATGAAAAGCCAATTTCTTTGCGGGCCCGCAACGTCCGAATTGCCAACTCTAGTAAGTAGCATGAAAATGTAATATATATATATATTTATCGACATGCTCAGCATGAAACAATACAGGTTTAAAAAGCAGAAACAATGGATAACTGAATACTCTCGACATAGCTAGATGATTGAAAGAGGGTAATATTGGACAAGATACTTGAGGAAAGAACGGATAGAATGGGGTGGTAAAGGGGGGGGGGGATCTCTCATTGATGGGACCATCCCTCGCACGTGTCATTAGTCCGATGATTAGCTTGAATTGATCAGATCGAGCAGGACTTGAATGGAAACATTACATTCGTAATTTACTTTATACTTTCTTTTTACTTACTTACTAACTAAATTCTCATGAAATACATAGCAAAATAGTAACAAAAAGTAAGTATAAAGTAAGTTACTTTTGCGCGCGACTTACTATAATATTAGTATGCCACACCAAAGTCTACGTCAAGTACTTCAAGTAGGCTTTAAGTTTCGAAATACCAGAGATGAACTCAACCAACTGTATTCCTATTCGAACCTGCAAAAGATATCTTCGCGGCGAAGTCATAGTCGTAATAGTTCACCAGAATTCCGGTGTTGAACGAGAAATATATCACCGATCCAGCTCCGCATCTTCAACGTGAAATAATTATAATAATTTATCTATGCCCGAGGCTCAACAATGGTATTGTGCTAATGTCAAAGGAAAAAATATGATAAAATACTGATTGTCCAGAGGTTCGATCACGTTAGAAAGGAGGTAAATCATGAATTACGGGGCAATATCTTCATGATACTTTTATTATATTTTTATAGACTAACAATAAGCATATCTTCATGTGTCTTGTTTCTCAAACAGATATGATTTACCACGATGGGAACAATGTGGACAAAGCAAGCAAATGTATTTTTTCGTTTGTTGAGAATATTGAGAAATTACTAGATACGAAGGTATCTAGTAAGGTATCTTACCGTCCCCTGTAGATTATCTGATCGATTTCACCGTCTGAATCTAGAGTGAATTCGTAAACAGTAAGAGATGTGGCAGATGTCGGGAAGTCGTATTGGGTGATGTGTATGAAACGACTGCGATTTGACTGGGTAGAGGGAGGATTGAACTGGAAAAATAAACACAGAAAACAGATAAATATAACACTTTTCAGGACGTATGCTGCGTGGATAACACTTTTTCCCTGTGTGAACTTTCTAGTCAGCAGTTTGCTCATTTCACTAAATTAATCAAATTAAAATAATTAATTAATCATGTTCAAACTGTTTACCAGTAGAGAAAAATTCTATACGCTGGTGCTGAAAGACGTGAATGGCCACGAATTCAGTACAATATAATTATGATGACTCTTGATCATGCGCGCATTTTCAGTATTCAAGCATGGATTCTGAGATTCCATGCAAGATCACAAATAATTCATGCATTATACGATTAATTTCATGGGTAAATCGTGCCATAAATTTATTTAAATTTTACTTGAATCATGCATGAATTTAGTATAGTATGCCAGCGATGGGTGGGCGAAGATTGCTACCTGATATATCCATTCAAACTGCCGATATCTTTTACAAGACTTTCCGAATTTGTATGCGTTTCCAATAGTATCGAGATCAAAGACTTCCCTGCCCCTGTGGAAGTCTACAAAAAGAATAGATTTATCCTCTCTATCGGTTATCTATTTCTTTATTCCTTGACTTGAACATATTTTAATGTTAATTGAATCAAAAATTGAGATACGATAATAAATAATTTAATTTTCTTCAAACTTCTCACCATCAGAAGCCACGATACCAGCACAAAGTGAGAAGAGTATCGTCTTCATTATACCGGTGGTTAACATTGCCGAATGGTAGGTGTGCAGTGTTTATAAGTGAAGGATGACTACGAAGCGATCAACGCAAACTACTGAAGTAGTGTTTACGTTACAATACTAGGACCATTGTGATTTATCTTCACATTTAATCTCTGTGCGCGTGAAATATAAATACTGAACCAAAGTGCATCATGAATATTCTTAAAGTCAGCGAAATCACAAAAAAGATATTCACTTGAACGCCTATACTATACATAGATTAAATTGACCATAGTAGGGACGATTTTTTTTTGTTTTGTAGTCTGGCAGATACTGCAAATGCCCATTGCCACCGTTGTGCGAAGTTCAATCTCGAACACTTTGATAGTCGTTCTCAAACACATCAACTATGTCAAGCAACGCATTTTTCAAGTAATACAATGCCGACATATGACCTACCCGGCACTGTTTCAGCAGCAGAACACTGAACCGGCCCAAATCATATTATAACAGTAGAATATAAAAAATATTCTTTGTGTTTATTTTATTCTTTCGCGAACTTTAAAACGGTGTTCTGAAGTAGTGTTCTGAAGCATGCACTCCCCTCATCCCCACCCCCTCCTAATTCTTTCGTTTAATTATCGTTCAAATGTTGTTACATCTTCAGATACATGGTACAACATGCCGAAGAATTCCCACTTTTATTTCTATCTCTTTATCTATCAAGTCATTCAACGAAATGTGTACAATATGTGCATATTTTTATCATTACAATCGATCTTTGGGATCGCCAATTTTAATTATCGATCGAATTATCGATTATAAGCTCAGTTGGCGGGCTTATCGTAGTTGGGGAATCCCTGTGGTCTGAAGTACATATCGGCCTTGTTGATGGGATCTCCGTTCCAGAAGAGGTACGTCTGCGATTCGTCGTCACCCGGAATGTTGTCGCACGTGTAACGCACTCCGTTCAGATTGGCCGATCCGCATCTGTGGATAAGTAGAGATTAGGAGATGGTCGAACCACATCATGCACTATGTCATTAATACCACACGTTGAATTTGTGAAATAGCAATGTCAAAGTGAATTCATCACAGCTTCACTAATTATCAAGTCATAAGGATATACATCCAGAATAACGCTTTGAAACACAATTATTAATATAATAACATTAATAACTAGTAATTTTATCTTTACTCTGCATGCAAACCTATATTTGAAAATTACAATCTATTAGTTTATCATAGACAATAATATTTACCTGTAAGATGTATCAAACCACCATCCAGTATTGCGGAAAGTAGACGAGCAATTGGCTAAAAAAGCGATTATAATCTTTGATCTTTGATCTTTGATCTTTGATCTGCGGTTCCCTCACCTTTGGATGTATCCGTATCGAAGGCGACAAACTTCGGTCCAGGTGCGCTCAGATCCCATCTCGCCCATCCATCATAATAGTCGATTTCGGTACCACGGCAAACCTAACAAAATCATATTTTATATACGTATTATATCAGATCAGTATGCGTTTATCATCATTTTTCATTATACGATTTAACTTTTTTGTACATCACGAAAATCCATTTCAAGCGCTTGTTCTATCGGAAATAAAAAAAAACAAATAAATCACCTCGGGAATATTGACTCTGTATCCGTCATCTTGACCACTGATCGAGAAGAGGTTGTACGTACAGTCTGTCCACTTGGCAGCGACGCCGTTGTGTTCACAACGATAGAGGTTAAGACGGAGACTGTAATCATATGAAATGGTAACATGTCTAACGTGTAACTTGTCTGTAACATGTGAAAACATGTCTGTAACACATGATAACATGTCTGCCTTGGTCGTAGTTGATCTATTGATCGGAGACCGAAGAAGAGCACCAAGCACTATGTCGTGACTACCCAATGATGACTACTTTGAATCTGCGCAACGGCAACGGCAAAGTGAAAGGTCTGTTCATCGGGTTTCAGTAATTAAATATCTAGTCATAAAATACAAAGATCCATCGATCATGAGTTTTTCTCCTAATATGGACAAACTTGTTGAAGAAAACCAAATGAAGCACAAACTTTCAAAGCAAGATCATGTTAACAATAAGAATTTCGTTTTCCATCTACTCTGGTTCAAACTGTAGACTACTCATTTTCTGTCAATGTCATCTACCTCATGGGCTGATAGTTAGTGTAGATGTTGATGAGGTCGAGTCCAAACCAGAGGTCGATGTCGGCAGCCGAACCGAATCCGAGACGGTACTCTTCGAATGTGCGATCAGCGGTTTCGTTCTGAATTATTCAGATATCGTAAAATCATTTTCTCCATTTAATTTTGTATTTAAAATCTATCTGTACATCACCCCCAAGCTAATTTGAAATGCTCCGTTCTGGCAATGCTCTCTAATAGTCAAAAATGGTATGAGAGCATTGTCAGAGCGGAAAATTCCAAATTAGCTTTGGGCGTGCTTTTACTGCAATTTATCTGATAAGCAACCTACCGTAAGCGCATTAGCCAACAGGGTCCATCCTCCATCGCCACGAGTCATGTCACAGTACACGGTGATGTCTCCATAAGAAGTGTTAGTAGGTACGGTAACGCTGAAAGATCAAAGATCAATATTGATCAGACGATCAAAGATCAACTCACGTGTAAACTCCGTCGTCTCTCACGCCATGGTACAGGAAGAGATCGGCACAGTGTCTGCTGGGCCCGTAGACTTCGCAGTCGTGTCCAGTGTAGAACTGGCCGCAATTGCAATAATATGAGCCTAGAATGATGCACACCTCAAATGCGCCAACGATTTGAAGGCGCTTACCGGGTGTGTTCACGCAGGTTCCCTGTCCCTTTCCGGCAGAGCACGAGTTAGGGTCGAGACACTCGTCGATATCATCACAAGCGTTGGTGGCGGTGTTGTACTGGAATGGGGACTTTGTTCTTTGATCTTTGATCTATCTGAACTGTCGTTCGAATATCTCTTCTAGTTCATGGTATAGCCACTGCCGCAAATGGCGGTTTGATGGTAAGTCAAGGAGGTCTAGTTTTACTCAAGATCAGATATCAAAGATCAAAGTTCAAACCTGGTATCCGGCATCACAGATACATGCGATATCTCCATTTGCCACGCCGCAATGCGCGTTGGGCTGACACACGTAGGGCTGCAAAGGTCAAATATCAAAGATCAAAGATTAAATTGCAAGGACAAGGAAGCAATCCGATTCTTACGTCCTTGTAGTACGTTCCGTTTGAGCAGTAGTTGGCTTGTGAGCAGTCGTTGGAGAGCCAATGCTGATCAGCTGAATTGAAAAACTCTATCACTTTTGTGCATATATAAGGTGAAGACATATTTAACGCTCGTTTTTTTCGTCTCGACAACATTCGCCTCTTTCTTGTAAGAAAAAAGCGAGCGTTACTTAGGTTATACATACCACACATTCTACATATGACACGCTCTGCAGTAGCAACACTTTAATAAACGATTGAAAACTAAAAACATAAAATATACTTACGAGGATGGAATGAACCAGTCGAATCTGTGCATCCACAATCTTGGATACGAATACAGGTTACCTTAATTCAGAAGTTGTTTATTTATGACTATCTATTTACTCATAAGTAAGTCCATAGGTCAAAAGTTTTATAAATCTTACATAAATATAATAAACACTAATTAAATAAATACAAAATATTAATTGTTAGTAAGTGATTAGTCCATAAATCTTAAAGGGACCGAAACCTTTGTCAACGGTCTCTTCAACAGTCTACACTCTCTCGTTGTTAGAGAGCAGAGAAATAGTGTGCGCTATGAAGAGGCCATTGAGAGAGGTCACTATCCCTTTAAACTTGTCTACTCACTGTCTGAAGGTTAGTCGTATCCAGCACGTAACCATAGTCGCACCCACATCCCTCGGCGCAGGCTGAAATTATTGTCATTACTTACTTACAATCTTTATTTTACATTTCAAACTAGGTGTGTGCCTTTACGCGTTTTTTTCTGTGTCCGTATGCAAGAACAGTTTTCCGGGAAAATGTGACGTCATTTGCGTAGGCGTTTTCCAAAAATCCTCCGCCTACGCTAATGACGTCACATTTTCCCGGAAAACTGTTTTCCCATTGTTCTTGCATACGGCCACTGATTGATTGAATCAATCATATGAAATATATCGAAAAATCAATAATAAATAAAACACCTACGTTGATCGCAAGAATCGGGAGCGGAATAGGATGAACACGTGGCCGGACAAGCAGAGACGCATGAGGAGTAAGACGAATGAGCAGGGCAATCCTGGAAATTTAGTCTATTTTTATTTTGAAACAAAAAGGCAGGGAAATATCGAAGTTTAAAACGGAAATAAATAAACACGAAACGTAGTTTAGTAAGTATGTACCATTTGACACTGAGTTGCATCTCTCCAGTTGGAAACGTCAACTCCTGAAAATGAAATAGATAATCGTTTGAAAAACTTTTAACTTTTAACATTTGAGAGATAAATTCTAACGTTTGAATAAGTTAAAGAGTATATATTTCTAACTATGGCGATTTTGCACAACAGTGTAGTTGTTGTAGAGCCAATGGAATAGAAGAAATATACCTCCGAATGCGAATTGACACTGATGAACAAAGTCGCTGAGCGAATTGCAACGCATCTGGAAGAATCGATTGATTAGCCTTTTCAAGTATAACAACCGTAACAATTGCTTTAGCCAAAATGGTCAACAGTAAGACCCTGCATTGAGATGGAACGATGAATATGCGAATAAAGTCAAGGCTTTGGAAGAAACAGGAATCAGTGGAACCCACTCATATCGTTACTGATCCGGTGTCCCATCGTATGGTTGAGTGTTTAAAGGCATGCCCGACCTAATTTGAAACTATCCGCTCTGGCAACACTTGCTCGCTTTCTTTTGAGTGTTGCCAGGGCGGAGAGTAAAATTATGTTCTGGTTTGCCTTTAAATGAAAAATGTTGGAAAAATTAAGAAACTTACACTATCCGCTAGACAGACATCGTAGATGCAGGAGTCGTAGGCATTCTGAATTGTATCTTCTCCAAGTCCAATGCAACCGGCAAAGGGTCCCTGAAATCAATAATCTTTAAATTTATATTTTTATTTATCTTCAAGCAACTGCTTGGTCTACCTACAAAATAATGTTCCACACATGAAAGATACAAAACAGAGATTTTAATTTGATTTTAAGTTGCAATATTTACAAGATTAGAAGGTATTTTTCAGTCATAGTTTAATTGGAGTGAGTGTTTTAAATCACTTTCTGAAGTAAAGTTGCTTATAAAAGAACAAAACCGAGAAAACTCTACTCGATTCCACTCTAATTTTCTTTTCGTACAACTTCTGCACCGAAAAATACTCACCTGTCCGAGCTGGGCATTATAGATGTCAACGCACTGCGCAGCTGCTCCATCGATGTCTTTCTGCAAGAGAAAATGCATAATTATCAGGCACTACTCCAGAACACCGGACCAGACCACCGGGCCAGTCTAAAAGGATGATAAAAATAAAATAAACACGAAGAATAGCCATTTATTCTAGACTTTTATTTTATACTATTGGACTGGTCCGTTGTTCTAGAGTAGTGCTCCAAGCATCCAAGTTCGTGGTCAGTCGAAGTTGCAAAAGATGACACGTCCACTCTTCTCGTTTCTCCCAATCTTCGAAATTTTTTCGTTTGTGCTCTTTGATTCTTATTTCTATGGACCGTGTCGTGCGGCCAATATACTTGTGAGCGCATTATCTAATTTCGCCTTTCGAACCATACATCTCATGTTATACAATTTGGTTTTAAAAAAAAGTTCATAATCCGAAACAAAAGACCCGGAATTGTCATCCAGGTTAGAGATCCGGAAAATAGCACCGAAAGTTGGACTCACGCAAGTACTGCTCTTGTTCGTCATTGTCCATCCATCGATACACGCTGGGGGAGGATTGGACTGGGTGTACTCCGTGGTTCTCCAACTGTCTGCGAACTCGTCGGTCTACAATTAGAATCTATTTATTTATTTATTTATTTATTTATTTATTTATTTATTTATTTATTTATTTATTTATTTATTTATTTATTTATTTATTTATTTATTTATTTATTTAATTAATTAATTAATTAATGTATATATTCATAAACACAATATTGATAAATGGAATGAGATCAGATGGATTCCCGTCGCGTTAAAGATGGGAACCTCGAAAAGGAAATTTTGAATATAATCTTTTTTTTTCCGAAGCTTTTACCCGATGTGATAAGTATACAAAAGTTAGGGGTAACCTGAGATTAGGCGGGGCGACAAGAATATATGAGTGAAAACATACTGATACGTGACTCTCATAAATTACTATGTTGAATAAAAGAAGATGTGGTTAACGAGAATGGCAATATTGATTTATTTTTCACAATCGGGTAAGTGTATACAAAGTTGAGGCAAACCTGAGATTGGGCGGGGCGACAGGAACCTTTGAAGTCGAGTACGGTACCGTCCCTGAAATCAATAAGTCAATGAATATTTGTCACCTGGAGAGATTGGGGGATTGGTTGGGTGCAATAAAAGCACAGCCTCTATTTGGTTATTCTTCCCACTTCTTCAGCCTTTCTCCCTGCGGTACGGTCGGTTGGACTATCCCCTCTATGAACATACGCCCTACTTTAACCCCCTCTGAATACGATATGCTCTCAGGATAAAGTATTGTATTCTAATAAAAGCACGTCTCAACTTAATTTAGCTGCCCATTTTGGTCACACTCTCTCCCCGATAAAGGAAACGAGAGGGTGCTGCCAGAGTGCACAGAACTGCTAGCAACACGCAGAGCTGTTAGAGAACATCGATTTAGTGTGCAAAATAAATATAGATACACACTCAAAATCAAATATTTAGCTTACTGCTTGGTTAGATCGTCGTGGCAGTTTCCGTCAAAGTTGCCAGCAAGACCGCAGAGAGTATTTGCACCACGGAACGATGGTACATCCGGGATTACCAGGCACACCTGGAAATATATTAATGTGCCTTTTCTTGTCGTTTTTTTAAAAAGAATACGTAACATTTTTATTTGAATTCACTTGTTTTTTATGTGGTGTTAAAATCTTGGAAAAGTAGATGGAAAAGTGAAAAGTAGTGTTAATTTTGTGATTGTAAATGTAGTTATAAAAGTAATATATCTTCGTAATTGACAAACTTTTACAATAAAAACCCTTTACGCGAGAGCTAGATTGCTACTTTTCCAACTACTATTACAATCACAAAATTAACACTACTTTTCACTTTTCCATCTACTTTTCCAAGAGTTTAACACCACATAACAATTTGAACCGAGCCATTGACAAAGATTGAGGAAAGCAACCCGCGATTAATGCCACCGGCTCATCACTATCCGCCTGATATGATAAACTTTGAATTGAACATTTCACATTCACATTCAAATGATTCTTGGTAATTACTCCCTTTTCTTCAGAGTTCCCACGATGACACTGGTAATCTACGTCGTGACCAAGATACGATATCAGAGACATCATGAATCTGAACGGTGCCCTTCCCGTTCTAAGGACTCGTCCACCTCACTCCTACTGGAACACACGAGATCTGATAGCTATCGATAAATACCCCCTGCCACCTTCCCCAAGTCCATTCTATGTACATTAACCATGGATATACGTTCAGTAAGGCAAAGATCACTGATCACCCGCAGCACTTCGTGTGCCTTGAATAACGGGTTGTACCAGGGCTGGGATTTCCCTTTTTCCGAATTTTCCGATTTTCCGACCTTTTTCGTAAAATTTTGATTATCCGATATTCCGAAAAAAAATTTGTAGTGACTAAAATACATTGAATAAAATATTTTTCTCAAGAAAATGTACATTAAAAAAAACAAAAATCAATACTAAATTCTTTTTTTCAGTACAATTTTTTGTATGTATGCTAACCAAAGTATACTGTAGTCGAAATAACCATCAATCCTGATAGGTGACAGCTCTTCCCCAGCCAGATTCACACCCCTTGACCTAACGATCTGACGAAATCAGCTGTGCTTTCTCCCCTATTCGCTATTGCCGTCTTTCTCCTAATTATTATATCATTGCTCTTCTCCTGTACCTGTGGAGGTAGAGGATGTTTTGTTCTGTTAACAATTAGAACATTATTTCGCTCAATCTCTCTCTCTGGTATTTTGCCACTTAAAGTCTACTTAAACTTTCCCACTTTAAGTAGACTTTAAGTAAACTTAAAGTGAGACGTAAGTCTACTTAAAGTGGTGTGGTATACTGTAATGCATTTCGTCAAATGTTCTTTCACTTAAAGTTTACTTAAAGTCTACTTAAAGTCTGTGACGTAGTTTAAGTAGACTTTAAGTGGCAAAATACCAGAGCTCTGCCATGAAAATATTGAGCTTATTCTCAAAATTAACACCCGATAATACGAACTCAACAGTTCACCAACGATGCTGTAATATTTTTATATTTTGAGTTTCAAAATAAACTTGTTGTTGATATCTCTTTTGGTATTTGAAGAACAATAACAACTTTTTAAAAAAATTCCGAAAATTTTCCGAATTTTCCGAAAATATTTTCGGAAATTTCCGATTTTCCGATTTTCCGAAAATATTTTTTCCGAACAGCCCTGGGTTGTACCTTTACCTTTACCTTTACATATACAAATGAGCGATAATGAGAAAGAAGTAAGATGATTGTCTATGACTGAGTTAGAACGTCTAATAGAAAGGATGAGGAGATTATAAGAAATGGAAAAAAAGTGAATATTTTTGTTTGCCGAAGAGCGTTTGAGGCATTACCTGTCCCCAGTGGAAGTCGACTTCGACGAATTGATCGTTCTTGATGACGACGTCGTCGCTGCGGAAAGTGATCGAGAACTGGAAGAAGTTTTTGATAGAATATTGATCTCTCAAGTAATACAAGAGTTTGAAATTTTTTTTGCTATTTATTGATTAGATATAGGCTAAGGACGGTGATCTTTCCTATAATTGATTAAATTGCTCACCTGGGAGTACGCCTGTGATGGGTAATAGTACGGGACGTGCACCTGAAATGAGAAGCTATTTAGAGAGTATTATAATATTATTAAGTTTATAGAGTATTGAGAGACGCAAATTCGGTGCTTATAGGGAGCGTGACCTCTCTCAATGGCCTCTTCATTGCGCACACTATTTCTCTGTACTCTAACAACGATAGAGCGTAGACCGTTGAAAAGACCGTTGATAAAGGTTTCAGCCCCCTTTATATATTACAAATATTAGAACCACCCATACCTGAACATTGTCGACGAACACGTGAAGATATCGATCGACGAAAATGGTCTTACCGTAGTACTCAACCTGCACCGAGTCCACATACGAAACACTGTAATTTGATCTTTGATCTTTAACCTTTGAACTTTGAACTCACGTCTCTCCGACGTTCTGGATCTCGTTCTTGGCCTTGACTGAGAAGTACGCATAGCCATCGGTCAAGTTGCCCGAGCAGGGAACGGAGTAGACGTAGGGACATGTCGCTGGAAAGATTGATCTTTGATCTTTGATCTCTGGTCTTTGAACTTTAGTCTCTTACATTGATAGTCGTAGTAGGCTCCGTCGAAGGTCGTGTAATGGGGATCTCCGTTGAAGCAGATCTTACGAGTGGACATACTGCATCCCTTGACCGGGTTGCCTGCATGTACAGTATTGCATTGCTCAATCATAAATTTTTCGGGATACTGCCTAAGATAATCTCGAAATGCCACCAATCTGGCCACATTCTCTCGCACTCTTTACCTGCGAGAGAGTTTTAGTGTGAGGTTATCCTTGCATGGACGTGATCGCGCCTCTTATAGTGGGATAATTTTCCGTATAATCAATCCCTGCCCAACGTTACCCTCATTCAATATAAATTTAGGTCGAGAGTGTTATGTAATCTATTATTCTTTGATTTACAAACCTGTATTGTTTCATGCTGAGCATGTCGATAAATATATAAAATGTTAAGAATTACCCGGAAAATGCTTACCAGAGAAACCAAAGTCGCAGACGCAGTTGGTCTGATGGTTCTGAATGTAGCAATTGGCGTTCTTTCCGCAAGTGTTCGACTTGCACTCGATTTTCCTCTCACAATTGGTGCCCGTCGTGTCGTCGGGGCAATCGCATCTGTAGTTAAATAATTAGCTTGCACCCATTCTCACAAAATCGGACAAATAGATTTTTTATCATTATTGATCCCGTAGAATAGTTTATGACCGATGACCAGCTCCACCAGAATAACAAGTTTGTTCGGCGTAAAAGTTGTTTTTATATATGCCAGATTGTTTTTTTTCAGTTAGTAAGAAAATATAGATTATTTGAGGCATGCCTAAAAGGATTCTAAAATAAGAGATAAAATATTGTTTAACTTTGGTTCACATTTGTGCGCAATCGAGTAATCAACCAAACATTTATATTTATATTGAAAAGCACACAAGGAGATAATTTGAAACTCTATATTCAGGAAATGTTCTCTCGTTTTTTTTTCCTACGATTGATCGTTAGAGCGGACAGTCAAATTTGGTTGGGATGTACACTTTAAACAACTTTGGTTGTGTTATCTTATTACCATGAGAAGAAAATGAGAAGAAAATGCAGATGGGCAATGAAATTGAGGAATATGGAAGAACAAAGATGGGCTAGGAAGTTGACTACATGGATACCTTACAACCATATTAAAAGGAGGCCTGGACAACCTCCTCTACGTTGGCGAGATGAAGTGAGAAGAGTCATAGGATCGTTTTGGTGATCTATACCAATGGATGACGCTAATCGCGTCATTACTCATCTGACCTAAGTCTGTCTGATATGATAAATGAATTTGAATTACCATGAGAATATTTTCCATTGCTGGCGATCATGACCATCGATCAAACGAAACTTTCCCTCATTATCAGCATGAATGCTTCTAACTTCATAATTTTAAGATGCCAACAAATATAATGATAAGGCATACTATCAGAAAATTATTCTTTTTTGTTGTAGATGATTTTATCGATAATCGTTGACGGCAAACGTCATGATTAACTAATCCGGTATTGTGTGCAGCAGAGATAAGGGAGGGTTTAACACCATAACCGATACATCAATTGCAAAGTTTTTGTTCAGTGATTATTTAGTTTGTCTTTTTTTTCTAATATTTTGGCACTATTCCACGTTGATTCCGTGTCTTTATATTTTGGTATTGACTTTTTTTCCGAAATATAACTCGGATATTTTGATAAAAGAAAATTAAAGCAACTTAAATGATCTACCTGTATCCGTATAAGCTATCGGCGATACAGTTTCCTCCGTTCAGGCATGGCGATGAATAGCAAGCGTTGCAATCGCTGTCTGCCGCAAGCTTGTTGCGCTCGGAGATCTGCAAATATAGAATAATTTGTAAAACCATGAATATTCAAATTCAAATTAGTCAAATTCTAGTAAAAAGTCGGTTTATTTATGTTCACTTACAATATTGCTAGTAATTGTTAGTAACTAATATTGAGCCGTTTAATATATTTGAAGGTTTTTTTTCGAGAAGACCAGTATTAATTTTAAGGGTTGCCGATCGATTGCCAATTCAGTTTATTTTAGAAAAATGCAAGAAATATGAAAATATTTAAAGGAAAAACTCACATCTCCTTTAAGGAGCGTAATGTGTTGCAGGAGCGTTTCGCGTGAGGCACATGTTAGATCGCGACAGGCGTAACTTAAGAGGGTAATGTGTAAGAGTTGATAAATCTATGTCAAATGTCGCTATGTCAAATGTGAAATGTCAAATGTCGCTATGTCAAATGTCAAATGTCAAATGGCGCTATGTCAAATGAAATAAAAACAACAACTTACTCATGCGCGTGAGCGACGGCAAGCAAAAGGAGCAGCGCAGCAACTGCTCGGCTTAACATCTGAAGTTTTCTAAATATTAGCCTGAACCAAGAATGCAAATTCAGTAGAAAATATTCGAGAATAGATTACTTTCAAGCATCGAATTCAATTTGCACAATTCGATATATGCGGAGTTAGATCAATACAAGATATTTAGATAATAAAAAAAGATTTATAAAAAATCGCCAATCGAGAATTGTTATAGACGTTGAACAGTCTCTTCACAGACTAATCTCACGCTTTCCGAAACATTCAAAACAATTTTCCGGACAAGGTCCCCCTTTAAAGGGGCTGACACCTTTCTCAACGGTCTCTTCAACGCTTTACGCTCTCTCGTTGTTAGAGAACAGAGAAATAATGTGCGCAATGAAGAGGCCATTGAGTGTGGTCACTTTCCCTTTAACCCATAGAAGGCTGGGAGAAAAATAAGCGAGTAAATGAGTGGGTTGTCAGAAATGTTTGCTTATGAACAAATTAAGGCTCTGCTGATAAGGCTGATAAGACGAAGAAGAAGCAGAAGAATAGTAAATAATATGCGCACATTGAACAAAAGTTTTTGAAATATGGTGCAGATCGATAAAAATCGATAAAAATTAATAGTAATCAATCAATAATATTTACCATTTAATCAATAGTAGTTATCACTGGCCTATCAGTGCTCTCCCACTCGTTTGTCTTGAATAACGTGATTTGCCATATCCAACTCAATGGGGGTTCTACTGAAGATGACCAACCCCATTGAGAAGACGTTAACGTTGTAGAAATTATGCCCGAAAAGTGTTATTCTAAATAGTATGATTTGTAAAAATCAGTATTTATCAAAGTCATATCACGCCATTCACGAGAGAATTGAGCTATTTAAGATGGCTTTTTTTCGGAATGGAGCGAAAATCATGAAATGAGTTAACATCAGTTTTCGGTACCTCTATTCGTGCCCTACCATCCCCCAAAGTCCCATTGTGTTACTATCATTCTGGGGCTCCCTGCACCGGGGGTAATCCGGGAACCCAACTTTGAACTCAAAAATTTTCACTAGTCACTTTTATGTGTTTCGTTTCGTGCATACGCACGTTGATAAAATATATAATATATCTCGGTTTAGGTGCATTTGTGTGAAAAACTGCTACGAGGGTAACCCCCGCTCTTTTTTTCTAGCTCTTTCGATCTAAACAGATCAGAGATCATGAAAATGTCTCTGAACAGAGCTACACTTTTTTTAAAAAATGGAGGAGCTCTTCTTCCAGTACGTTATTGAGTTTTTCATGCGCTTTCGAATGAAGAATGAAGGGCTTGGAGGGAAAAATACGTTAATGCGTTCGTATGGTTCCCCTTGGAAATTTCTTGATGATTTGAAGTCATTTTCACCAACCACAAGTTTTTTTTTCTCTCGTTTCACACACTCTCGTCCATTCCTTTTCATTCCATTTCATTCCATTCTGCACCGCACGGTCTCGAGCGCACGGTGCGGAATGAAACAATTCGTTTTCTCCCTTTTTCTTCCCTCTATTTCTTTCACTCTCCGGCGAGAGAGTGTGTGAAACTAGAGATTGTGGTTGGGCGAAAATGACTTCAAATCATCAAGAAAATTCCAAGGATACGAAATTATTAACGTATTTTTTCGCAAGACTCATTCGAAAGCGCATGCAAGCTTAATAACATACTGGAAGAAGAGCACCTCATTTATAGTGTAACTCTGTTCGGAGACATTTTCATGGTCTCTGATTTTCTTAGATCGATAGAGCTCGAAAAAAGAGCACGGGTCACTCTTGTGACACTTTTTTTTTCGCAAAAAAAAAACTCAGCAGAAGCGAGGAATTCGTGATCAAAGTTGGGACCTCACCTTTCTGAATGGGTGTATTGAGCCCCAAAACCTTAATATGGACCTTAATATCTCCATAAAAGCCCACCTACTCACTGCTTGAAAAAAGGTACCCCTCGTCGTCTATTCAGTGTGTATGTAGTTTGCTCAGTGTGTGTGTAGTTCAGTGTCAATCGGACTAGCACCAGTTATCATTGAAGGAATCTTTTCTATTGAACAATGGAAATAGCGATGGAGATTTTTGGTCATGCAAATCGTACCAGATACAGTACTTTGGCATACACTACTTTATCACGTTCGCACATTGGTGCGGTGGGTCATGACAGGGGGAAATGTGCTGAATTTTTTTATTATTGGTTATATGTATATTATCTCTGCATCTGAGCTAAACGCGAAGTAGAATACCGAAAGTAATCCATTGTATGCAAAAGTTAACAACCCACGTACACAGAGATTAAATTTGCCCGAGTAGCGTTAGTTGGAAAGCGATTTGCCCATATTCTGGTAAATGTTGTCCTGTATATGGGTAAATCGATGGTTTTTGGGCTAGCATTTGTCCAAATGTGGGCAAATCGTATACACAAGTAGTGGAAATTGGCAAATCTTTTGCCCATATTTGGGCAAGTTTACTCTCTGTGTAGCAGAAAGATTCCGATTTCATTACTAGTCCGATGTGGCTATCTGAAGAAGGGAACAGGAACTCCCGGTTTTCCAAACGCTGTCTGAGAGGGGATCTAACTCGTTTTATTATCTGTAGAAGGAACGTGGAAGGAGATAGTGGAAATGGTAAAATGGCTAAAAATAATGGATAGGTGGTGTTGCATTTTGAAACCGGGCGCACACCGTAACCGCCTCCGCCGCGTCTCCGTCGTTACGACGTGCTCACGTTTTGAAAAATGTAACACCGCCATACAGAAAAGCTGATGATTGAGCGAGAATGGTTCCAGCAGCCGTACTAAACCTGTCGAAAATGAACAATTGAACAAAACAAGAGGGTAAAGTAAAGTGAAGAGAGAAAACAAAAAAAAGTCTTCAGAAAAGTCCTAAAAGGAATAGGTGCGGCGACAGAAAGCCCTTCTCTGGTATTTTCAAACTAGTAGTTTACTTTTATTTCTCAATAGCCGTGGACTTGCAAGTCTACGGCCAGTTAAACGTAAGTTTGGTAGAAGTGGTGTATAATACGGTAATGCATTTCGTCAAATGTTCTTTCACTTGTAGTAAACTAACAGTAAACTGCTGACGTCACGTAAGTCAACTACTAGTTTGGAAATACCAGAGTTCTTCTCACACCCACTAGCATGATCATTGAAGTTTCCTTGGTTTAGGGCGAACCACGATCATCACATCATAAACCAAACAACTTCCTGGACCCATAAAAGTCCACCTACTCACTATGACGAAAACACGTACTCCGTAGCTTTTACTACCATAGATGGCCGTTAATTGTAAAAACGGACCACGCCTTGTGCTCATGGTGTTTTATCAGCAGATTGTATCAGTCCCATCAGCTTTATCGCAGGGTCGTGACTAAGACCGACGAGAGATAGCTAGGGACTGAAGAGACGGACAGAATATTGCAGCGAAGATCATCACGAATATGAGTAATTGAGCGAGGCCCGAAAGATCGGCATCGAGGAATGATAAATGATTAGTGACTGGATTCGTCAGCGTTGTAAGCACTTCCGAGTGACCGCAAAGTTGCCAATCAAGGTCGAGAAGGACACATATTCAATAAATATTAATTGTGAGACGTTATTGGCTACCCACAGGTTGCTTGTGAGAGCGTAGGGCAATATTTATTTTATCAACGTGCCTATGTACATACGAAAAGCGCCTAATATCGATAACGAAATTAAAGAGTTCTAAATGTTTTGATGATGATTGCGATGAACTATGTATGAATTTGAGCAAACAGCGAACTTCACAAATAATGCAAATGTACTCAATACTATTTAAAGGAATACCGTTTTGGCCATTAGTTCTAAACAGTGAACCTCAACTCAGTGGTCGCATTGGTCATCTTCAGTATATCCCCAGCTGAGTTACACGAAGTCATGCGGGAGAGCACTGAGACCAGTGACAAATTACATTGATTGAGAGATAATGATTATTGATTGCTTATTAGCGATCTTGCAACACATTGCATAAACTATTACCCAATAAGCATATTCTTTTTTATTCTTCTGCTCCTTCATCGTCTTATCAGTCATCCTTATCAGCAGAGCCTTCCTTTGTTCATAAGCAACCCTCCCTGACAAAACCCACTCATTCACTCGCCTTTTTTCTCACCTAGCCTTCGGTTAAAGAGACACCTTGTCAGGAAATTTGCTTCGAATATATCAGGAAGCTTGAGACTGGTGTGTAATGAAGAGACTCTATAGCAATACTCGATTTGATTTTTTTTGCAACCTAAATTTGCCCTTATTTTCTTGTATTGATGAAACGCCGCATATTTCGAATTGTGCAAATCGAATTCCTTGCTTGAAAATAATCTGTTCTCGAACTTTTTGCACAGAATTTATATTCTTGGCTCAGTTTAATATTTAGATAACTTCAGATGTTAAGCCGAGCAGTTGCCGCGCTGCTCTTTTTGCTTGCCGCTGCGCACGCGCATGAGTAAGTTGATGTTTTTTAAAAAAAAAATTGTGTCTTATGACTTACCAAAGACTTAGCAACTTACCCTTACACATTACCCGCTTAAGTTACGCCTGTCGTGATCTAACATGTGCCTCACGCGAAACGCTCCTCCAACACATTACACTCCTTAAAGGAGATGTGAGTTTTTAATTTTAATATTTTCATATTTTTTGCATTTTCCGAAATATACTGAATCTTATTGAAAGCGAAATATTGAATCCGACTACGGTTCTACTAAGAAAAAATATGTTTTAAAGCTTTCTAAATGGTTAAATATTATTCGGTGATAAGTAAGTGCAAAGAAATAAGCAATGAATACCACTGACTCATCCTGATCTTCGTATCATTACTGACCAATACGTAAAATTTATTTGAATTGAATTTGGAAATTCGTGGTTTAACAAATTATTCTATATTTGCAGATCTCCGAGCGCAACAAGCTTGCAGCAGACAGCGATTGCAACGCTTGCTACTCATCGCCATGCCTGAACGGAGGAAACTGTATCGCCGATAGTTTATACGGATACAGGTAAATTTTCATTTTTTCTTTTCTTTAAATTTTCGAGCTTATATTAAACTCTCCGATCTCGCCACACTCTCTAGTTTTCTTTGTATGCGTTGTTGATGCGTAGAGTAACAATAACATCGGGTGTGCCAACAATTATACTAGCAACATCTGAAATGTACTTGATATAGGCGGGGTGTTTGCATCGAATAGTGTCACAAATATTAGAAAAAAAGACAGAATCACTGAGCAAAACTTTGCCATAGATGTATCGATTATGGTGTAAACCCTTCCTTATCTCTGCTGCACCCAATACCGGATTAGTCAAACATGACGTTTCCCGTCAACGATTATCGATAAAATCATCTAGAACAATAAAGAAAATGCCGTTTTTGTACCCTGTGATAATGGGCCTTATCATGATATTTGGTGGTATCTTAAAACTATGAAGTTAGGAGTGGCACAATGGTTTTTTTTCTGATAAAGATAATTTCGTTTGATCGACCGTCACGTGAAATGGAGAATATTCTCATGACAATCCAGTTGAAATAACACCGGTAAACAAACCGATAAACTTGTTTGAATGTAATCTTAAGATGTTTACTTGATTCTTGCTAAATTAGTGATGTGATTGTTAGCATTTGAGAATTTGGTGTAAGCATATTTAATTTAAAATTAATTTTATTCAAATTTTATTTTTTTTATGATATTTTAAAACTACAGATGCGATTGCCCCGACGACACGACGGGCACCAATTGTGAGAGGAAAATCGAGTGCAAGTCGAACACTTGCGGAAAGAACGCCAATTGCTACATTCAGAACCATCAAACCAACTGCGTCTGCAACTTTGGCTACTCCGGTAAGCGTTTTTGTAGATTTTTTAAAGTACATAACCCAATACAAGCCAGAGTTCTTTACTGAATCGCAACCAAGTACGGATGGCTTGAATATTTTTTTAAATTAAATTATTATAAATGAATTATTTAGTCACTAAAGTATAGGCAAACCAATAATTTAGCAACTCAACGCTCTGGCAATATTTCTCGCACAGGGGAAGAGCGTGAGAGAATGGGGACAGAGATGTCGTTTTAGCGAATAGCTCGAGAAAAATCCCAAACTAAAATAGATGATTTTGTGCTGCAATAACGAACAATACAGGAAACGCCGTCAAGGGATGCAGCATGTCCACTCGTAAGATCTGCTTCAACGGAGATCCCCATTACACGACCTTCGACGGAGCCTACTATGACTACCAATGTAAGTGACTAAAGTTCAAAGACCAGAGATCAAAGATCAAAGATCAATCTTTGCAGCGACATGTCCCTACGTCTACTCCGTTCCCTGCTCGGGCAACTTGACCGATGGATATGCGTCCTTCTCCGTCAAAGCGAAGAACGAGATCCAGAACATCGGAGACACGTAAGTTCAAAGATCAAAGATCAAAGACCAAAGATCAAAGGTTAAAGTTCAAAGATCAAATTACAGTATCTCGTATGTGGACTCGGTCCAGGTTGAGTTCTACGGTAAGACCATTTTCGTCGATCGATATCTGCACGTCTTCGTCGACGATGTTCAGGTATGCTATAGTAGCTAAAATATTTTTACAATAAACAAATACATAATTTATCTTACTCGGTATATTTCAAAGAAGTGCACTTACACTTTCATTTTAGGTAGACTTGCAAGTCTACTTCCTAACCACTCGTCCAACCTCTAAATACTCGATATTCATATCTTGTCATTTCAGGTGCACGTCCCGTACTATTATCCCTCGCAGGCGTACTCTCAGGTGAGCAAATCATTTTATTTGTTTATTTATTTATTTATTTGTTTATTTATTTATTTATTTGTTTATTTATTTATTTATTTATTTATTTATTTATTTATTTATTTATTTATTCATTTATTTATTTATTTATTTATTTATTTATTTATTTATTTATTTATTTATTTATTTATTTATTTATTTATTTATTTATTTATTTATTTATTGGTGGTGCGACAGCAAATATAGTAACGATAAGAAAAATAATACTAATAATAGAAAGGACTTGGGGAAGGTGACAGGGGCTATTTAACGATAGCTATCAGATCACCGGTATTCCGGTATCATTCGATTATATGTTGAATAGATCACCGTCCGCAGTCAACATCTAGTCGATAACTGGAAAATAATCATATCAATCGATAATAAATACCTGATGGATCAATATTTAATCAATAACTTCTTTCAGTTCTCCGTGACTCTTCGCAGCAACGACGTCGTCATCAAGAACGATCAATTCGTCGAAGTCGACTTCCACTGGGGACAGGTATAGTCTCGCACGATTTTCAGCTATATTAATATTGTTTTAATAATATAATAAAATATTATTCTGTTTTAGTACATGAAAAGGCATACTCGAGCTAATCTGAAACTCCCCCGATCTGGCAATGCTCTCTAGCTTTCTTTGTCTACTAGAGAGCGATGCCAGAGCGGAAAGCAACATTAGCTCGGGTGTGCCTTTAACCATCTGCATTGGGACGTAAAATAGTCATTCCTATTATTTATTCTTGCAAAATAACTTTAATATTTCCAGGTGTGCATGGTAATCCCGGATGTGCCTGCGTTCCGTGGTGCCAATACTCTCTGCGGTCTTGCCGGCAACTTTGACGGAAACTGCCATGACGATCTGACCAAGAAGTACGCTAAATTTTTGACTTTGTGTGACTATCTCTCCTTATTTCGTACTCTATATCGCTGTTATCTAACAGATCAGACAGTTTTCATGTGCTCTGGCAAAACCCTCTCGTTTTCTTTGTCTGCGAGAGAGTGTGACCAGAGTGGAGATCCAAATTAACTGCTAAATATTTGATTTAATGTCTCTGTCTCAGTTTTTATGCGAATTTTTTGTGATAAATTGATATTTATTGACTGATTGATTACAGGGACGGTACCGTACTTGACTTCAAGGGCTCCTGTCGCCCTTCCCAATCTCAGGTTTGCCCTAACTTTTGTATACTAACCGCAATGACAAAATAAATACAAAACATTCCTTTATCTAAACCTACGCAAAAAGGACATGATAATCTCCTCAATTTGCACGATCCCTCTGTTGTTTTATATTGTTTTTTCCTATCATATGACTACGGCTTCTATTCCATATGATCTCTTTCCATTTATCAATAATGTGTTTATGAATATATGCATATTTGATGGAATAAATATATTAACTAATTAACTAATTAATTAATTAAATAAATAAATAAATAGATTCTAATTGTAGACCGATGAGTTCGGAGACAGTTGGAGAACCACGGAGTACACCCAGTCCAATCCTCCTCCTGCATGTATCGATGGATGGACAATGACGAACAAGAGCAGAACTTGCGTGAGTCCAACTTTCGGTGCTAATGTCCGGATCTCAAACCTGGATGACAATTCCCGGCTTCCGGGCGATGATCTCTTTCTGAATTATGCAACGCCTGTATGGGTTGAAAGGCAAACCTAGATAATGAGTGAAATGTGGAAGATAATCCCCTCTCTCCGGACCCCCCCCCCTCGACTCTATCCATTATAATTCACGCTATTTATTTATCACTTGCCGTCACATTTATTTAATGCAAGATAAATTAAATTAAATTAAATTAAATTAAATTAAATTAAATTAAATTAAATTAAATTAAATTAAATTAAATTAAATTAAATTAAATTAAATTAAATTAAATTAAATTAAATTAAATTAAATTAAATTAAATTAAATTAAATTAAATTAAATTAAATTAAATTAAATTAAATTAAATTAAATTAAATTAAATTAAATTAAATTAAATTAAATTAAATTAAATTAAATTAAATTAAATTAAATAATTATTGTTTTGCAGAAAGACATCGATGGAGCGGCCGCGCAGTGCGTTGACATCTACAATGCACAGCTGGGACAGGTAAGGATTTTTAAGGCACACCCCAAGCTAATTTTACTCTCCGCAATACTCTCTCGTAGACAAAGAAAGCGAGAGAATGTGGCCAGAGCGGAGAGTTTTAAAATATCTTGGGGTGTCGCTTTAATGTATTGAGCAGAAGTCTCGAAAAGAAAAGAAAAATGTGCGAGAGAGTGTGCAAAGCGAGTAGAGTCTTCTCTGATTTGTTCTTTTCCAAGCATCTTTGATTGGGAACGTTATTTAAAACACTCACTCGGTCAACCTTATCCCACTTGGTTTTTCTACAATAGCCTTTGTTTCAAAAAATTACCTACGAATCATTGAAATTTTGTCCAGTTTAATCCTTTCAGAATCTCCTTTTTTTTGCTTTCATGTGTGCAACATTTCTTTGCCTATTTTATTATAGGAAAATATTTCCGAGCTAGATCAAGCAGTTGCCTAGAGATAAATAAATTCATAGTATTTAACGATTGATTCAGGGACCATTCGCCGCTTGCATGGGACTCGGGGAGGAGACAATTCAGAATGCCTACGACTCCTGCATCTACGATGTCTGCCTAGCCGACAGCGTACGTTTATTTCATCGCAAGCATTTTATTTCAAAGGCTAATCCATCGATGTTTCCAGATGCGTTGTAATTCCCTCAGCGACTTTGTCCATCAATGTCAATTCGCATTCGGAGGTATTGTTTTTTCCATGGGTCTGCAATGGGAATTCAATATTGTGCAAAATTGCCATAGTTAGAAATATATCTTCTCTGAAACTCATTCGATTTTCGTTTTGAGTCTTCAGAGCGCTAGGGCATGGGGCGGAGCAAAACTACCGGTTTGACACGTACTAGCTGAGATTTTGTCGAAAGAGGAGACAGAGATACGAGATTCTAGAGAAACGATATATCTTTTATTGGAAGAGGCAATGTTGTCTCATGTTGAATTAAGTGAATTCGCAAAGGATAAATAAATTTGAATACGTTGACCAGGGACATTTTCAGGAGTTGACGTTTCCAACTGGAGAGATGCCACCAAGTGTCAAATGGTAAATTTTTATTACATAATTACTTACCCAACTTCCCAATACTTTCTGCTGATTTGTTTCAAAAATTTTGAATAAATCAGAAATTATTAAAATTTCCAGGATTGCCCTGCTCATTCGTCTTACTCCTCATGCGTCTCTGCGTGTCCGGCCACGTGTTCATCCTATTCCGCTCCCGATTCTTGCGATCAACGTTAGTGTTTTTATTCATTATTGATTCAATCGATAATCGTATATATCATAAGTTGAGTATATATCGTATACATTATTGATCAACGTGAGTACTTAGTATTGATTCATATATTATGTATTTTTTGAATCAATCAATCAGAATTTGGCATTTATTCCAAATCAAATCGTTTATACTGCATACAAATGGATGGTAAGGGACACTTCTTCCGATTTTACAAAGCTGATCTGCATGTGATCCACTAAGAACTAAATTCAATCACACAGTATTTAATTCCAATTTTTTCCTCTGTAAAATATAGTAAAATAGAGATGACCTTAATAAATTCAGCTTGCGCCGAGGGATGCGGTTGCGACTATGGCTACGTGCTGGATACGACGAACCTTCAGACCGTGAGTTCACCAACTTGACATATGGGCTTACTATAATTCTTATGACTTAAAGGCACACCCCAAGCTAATTTTACTCTCCGCATTGGCAATACTCTCTCGTAGACAAAGAAAGCGAGATAGTGTGGCCAGAGCGGAGAGATTCAAATTATCTTGGGGTGTCGCTTTAAGAGTTATGACTTATGAATTAAGGTTACCTGTATTCGTATACAAGATTGTGGATGCACTGACTCTACTGGATCATTCCATCCCCGTAAGTACATTGGTTTATGGTTACACTAGTTCATTTTTGTTCGAGCGTTTTTGCATATTCTACTGCAAACTGAACAATATCCTCTATAAGGTGAACACATAAGAAACTCCCGTTTTTTGTTACAAGAACATGTCAAATGAAGTAGAGACGAGAAAAACCTAGCTTATAATATTCATTTCGCTTCAGCCGATCAGCATTGGCTCTCCAACGATTGCTCGCAGGCTAACTACTGCTCGAACGGAACGTACTACAAAGACGTAAGAATCTGCTTGCTTCCTTGTGTTTTGTAATTTGATCTTTGCTCTTTGATCTTTCCAGCCCTACGTGTGTCAGCCCAACGCGCATTGCGGCGTAGCAAATGGAGATATCGCATGCATCTGTGATGCCGGATACCAGGTTTGATCTTTGATTTCTAATCTTTGATTTCTAATCTTGAGTTAAGTTAGCATGAAATGATAGAGAGGAGGGGGAAGGGGTGAAGTGAAGGGGGGGGGGGGGGTGGCCAGAAATCGAAGAAGTGCCCAAGAGACGATCCATCCCATCGGTATTTGCTTCAGTGGCTATGTCATGAACTTCAAGAGAAATTCAAAACGAAAAGATCAGAAAGATAAAAAATCAAAGATCAAAGTCCCGATTCCAGTACAACACCGCCACCAACGCTTGTGATGATATCGACGAGTGTCTCGACCCTAACTCGTGCTCTGCCGGCAAGGGACAGGGAACCTGCGTGAACACACCCGGTAAGCGCCTTCAAAGCGTTGGCGCATTTGATGTGTGCATCATTCTAGGCTCATACTACTGCAATTGTGGCCAGTTCTACACTGGACACGACTGCGAAGTCTACGGACCTAGCAGACACTGTGCCGATCTCTTCCTGTACCACGGCGTGAGAGACGATGGAGTTTACACGTGAGTTTTGATCTTTGATCTTTGATCCTTGATCTTTGATCATTTGATCTATATTGATCTTTGATATTTCAGCGTTACCGTGCCTAACAATTCAAACTCTACTTATGGCGACATCACCGTGTACTGTGACATGACTCGTGGAGATGGAGGATGGACCCTTTTGGCTAATGCGCTCACAGTGAGTTGCTCATCAAATAAATTAAATCAATAATAATAAAACTGTATAAATATTGGTTTGCATGTACATTAATTCTAAAATTCAATAATGTTATGAAATGTATATGTACAAACAATGATTTGTGGAGTTGATTGGAAAGCCATTCTATCATTTTCTTTCTCCCATAATCCAACCCAATTCATGCCCTATTATCCCACCCTCTTTCAACATCAATCCCTGTAGAGAGTTTTCTGTGATTTATTTATTATTGCCTTTACACACATGTTTTGTTTCATGGTGAGCATGTCGATAAATATATAATAATTCAGAACGAAACCGCTGACCGCACATTCGAAGAGTACCGTCTCGGATTCGGTTCAGCTGCCGACATTGACCTCTGGTTTGGACTCGACCTCATCAACATCTACACTAACTACCAGCCCATGAGGTATTTGACTTTGACAAAAAATGTTTGAACAAACTCGCACGTAGGGGGAAAATGATTTTCTTCATGTGATTTTCCGTTGAAAGTGTATGCTTGATTTTTATTTTTTGAACGAAGTTCTTCATATTTAGAAGCGATTTCTCATTCTTTTAAAGCAATAGTTATGTCTAGGGAGTTCTTATTTAGTAATGCACGGAATGAGATCGATCGAGGATCGAGACAAACATGTTTCCACATGTTACAGACAAGTTACACGTCAGACATGTTACCACATGTTACAGACATGTTTCCACATGTTACATACGTGTAACACGTTAGACATGTTACCGTTTCATACCATTACAGTCTCCGTCTTAACCTCTACCGCTGTGCACACAATGGCGTCGCTGCCAAGTGGACCGACTGCACGTACAACCTCTTCTCGATCAGTGGTCAGGATGACGGATACAGAGTCAACATTCCCGAGGTGAATTATTGATTTATTTCTTGATTTATTTATTTCCAATATCTTACAAACCAAATGGATTTTCGTATCGGATGAGAAAAGCCAAATCACATGATATAAATGATAATATGCGCATATTGATATAAATGATAAAATACTTTTTTTTTAAATCATATCATGAAAAATGATGATCAACGCATACTGATCTGATATAATACGTTTATAAAATATGATTTTGTTAGGTTTGCCGTGGTACCGAAATCGACTACTACGATGGATGGGCAAGATGGGATTTGAGCGCGCCCGGACCAAAGTTTGTCGCCTTCGATACGGATACATCCAAAGGTATGGGTGCACAAGATCAAAGGTCACAGATCAAAGATCGAAGATTATGACCGATTTATTTTCAGCCAACTGCTCGTCTACTTTCCGCAACACTGGATGGTGGTTTGACACATCTTACAGGTAAATTTTTATGTTGGTTCTTTATCCTTTATGACTTTTTGATTATCTATATGATGATGATGATTTTGCTATTGCACAAATTCAACGTGTGGTAGTCAGTACATAGTGCGTGGTGTGGTTCTGCTATCTCCTAATCTTTGCTAATCTACAGATGCGGATCGGCCAATCTGAACGGCGTGCGTTACACGTGCGATAACATTCCGGGTGACGACGAATCGCAGACGTACCTCTTCTGGAACGGTGATCCCATCAACAAGGCCGATATGTACTTCAGACCACAGGGATTCCCCAACTACGATAAGCCCGCCAACTGAAAATTGATGATTTAATCGATAATTATTCGATTGATTATTAAAATTGGCGATCCCAAAAGATCGGTTATACCGATAAAAACATGCACATATTGTACACATTTCGTTGAATAACTTGGTAGATAAAGAGAGATAGAAATAAGAGTGGAAATTCGTTCGGCATTTTGTGTCGATTTCTATTTATTATTTTGTTTATCACGCTTGAGACGAAATTTTTAAAAAATAAATAAAAGAAAATAAATAAAAGAATGAGGACGTTTTGTGGTGGAAAATGGCGTAGGAGAATAAGGTGAGTGCACGTGGCACTACTTCAGTAAGGTATCCATGAACGTTGCAACCATATGCGGAGGCGTTTGCCAGAGATCTTCCCCCCTAAGCTTGTGATGTCACGTTTGCCGGCAAACCGTTTCCAACGTTCATGGATACGGCCTCACAACACAAGATCGCAGTCCAAAAGTATACCGAAAAATAATATAAACACGAAGAAAAGGATATTAGACTTTATATTAGAGTTTTATACGATAATTTGGACTGGTCCTGTGTTCCGCAGCTGAAGTAGTGCCGTGCCGGTCATTACTTGAAAAATGTGTTACTTGACATAGTTTGAGAACGAATTTCAGAAATAAATAACAAGGAATGAAAAAAAAAAGAAAAGAAAAAATGGACGTTGAATCTATACTCTTTGCACTTTCCGCAAGATCCACTTACTATGACAGATTATCATTGAAGTTTCTATCGTTTGCGACGGACCACAATCATCACATCATAAACCAAACAACCTTGATACCCAGTAAAAGTCACCTACTCACTGTGATGTAAACATGGAACGTACTCCGTAGTTTTTATTGCAGGGATGGATGGTAATTGTAAAAATAGGTCACTCCTTGTAATCACACCTGATGTGTCATGGTGTCTTAACTAAATTTTATTAGCTTTATCAAAGGGTCCTTGACTTAGTGGGACAAGAGATGCTGAAGAGACGGACAGAGTAATGCAGCGAAGATAATGTGAAATATGAAAATGGCCATGATGCCATATATCCCATGAAAGAGCGAGTAAAATCTGAATTAGATACTATTTTACCCCTTTTGAACAACAGTCACTAAGGCCAAAATGTAAATTTATATTCTAGTACACTCTGCATTTTGGCACAAAACAATTCGTGACAAGTCAAATTGTCAATGATACTTATCGAGTCATATGTCATGTGAAAGAGCAAAAAATTCTGAATGACACAAACTTCATTTCATGTTGATATGTCACATTTCACAGTGGCTATAATGGCCGAAGTACAAAAGTAGCTTTCACTCCTATATGATCAAAACGACTTGTGAAATATGAAAATGGCCATGCTACCTATCCTGTCATATATCCCATGAAAGAGCGAGTAAAATCTGAATTAGATACAATTTTTCTCCTTTTGAACAACAGTCACTAAGGCCAAAGTGTAAATTTATATTCTAGTACACTCTGCATTTTGGCACAAAACATTTCGTGACAAGTCAAATTGTCAATGATACTTATCCAGTCATATGTCATGTGAAAGAGCAAAAAATCTGAACGAAAGAAACTTCATTTCATGTCGATATGTCACATTTCACAGTGGCTATAATGGCCGAAGTACAAAAGTAGCTTTCACTCCGATATGATCAAAATGACTTGTGAAATATGAAAATGGCCATGATACCTATCCTGTCATATATCCCATGAAAGAGCGAGTAAAATCTGAATTAGATACAATTTTTCTCCTTTTGAACAACAGTCACTAAGGCCAAAGTGTAAATTTATATTCTAGTACACTCTGCATTTTGGCACAAAACATTTCGTGACAAGTCAAATTGTCAATGATACTTATCGAGTCATATGTCATGTGAAAGAGCAAAAAATCTGAACGAAAGAAACTTCATTTCATGTCGATATGTCACATTTCACAGTGGCTATAATGGCCGAAGTACAAAAGTAGCTTTCACTCCGATATGATCAAAATGACTTGTGAAATATGAAAATGGCCATGATACCTATCCTGTCATATATCCCATGAAAGAGCGAGTAAAATCTGAATTAGATACAATTTTTCTCCTTTTGAACAACAGTCACTAAGGCCAAAGTGTAAATTTATATTCTAGTACACTCTGCATTTTGGCACAAAACAATTTGTGACAAACCAAATTGTCAACGATACTTATCGAGTCATATGTCATGTGAAAGAGCAAAAAATTCTGAATGACACAAACTTCATTTCATGTCGATATGTCACATTTCACAGTGGCTATGATGGCCGAAGTACAAAAGTAGCTTTCACCCCCGATATGATCAAAATGACTTGTGAAATATGAAAATGGCAATGATACCTATCCTGTCATATATCCCATGAAAGAGCGAGTAAAATCTGAATTAGATACAATTTTTCCCCTTTTGAACAACAGTCACTAAGGCCAAAGTGTAAATTTATATTCTAGTACACTCTGCATTTTGGCACAAAACAATTTGTGACAAGCCAAATTGTCAACGATACTTATCGAGTCATATGTCATGTGAAAGAGCAAAAAATTCTGAATGACACAAACTTCATTTCATGTCGATATGTCACATTTCACAGTGGCTACGATGGCCGAAGTACAAAAGTAGCTTTCACCCCCGATATGATCAAAATGACTTGTGAAATATGAAAATGGCAATGATACCTATCCTGTCATATATCCCATGAAAGAGCGAGTAAAATCTGAATTAGATACAATTTTTCCCCTTTTGAACAACAGTCACTAAGGCCAAAGTGTAAATTTATATTCTAGTACACTCTGCATTTTGGCACAAAACAATTTGTGACAAGCCAAATTGTCAACGATACTTATCGAGTCATATGTCATGTGAAAGAGCAAAAAATTCTGAATGACACAAACTTCATTTCATGTCGATATGTCACATTTCACAGTGGCTACGATGGCCGAAGTACAAAAGTAGCTTTCACCCCCGATATGATCAAAATGACTTGTGAAATATGAAAATGGCAATGATACCTATCCTGTCATATATCCCATGAAAGAGCGAGTAAAATCTGAATTAGATACAATTTTTCCCCTTTTGAACAACAGTCACTAAGGCCAAAGTGTAAATTTATATTCTAGTACACTCTGCATTTTGGCACAAAACAATTTGTGACAAGCCAAATTGTCAACGATACTTATCGAGTCATATGTCATGTGAAAGAGCAAAAAATTCTGAATGACACAAACTTCATTTCATGTCGATATGTCACATTTCACAGTGGCTACGATGGCCGAAGTACAAAAGTAGCTTTCACCCCCGATATGATCAAAATGACTTGTGAAATATGAAAATGGCAATGATACCTATCCTGTCATATATCCCATGAAAGAGCGAGTAAAATCTGAATTAGATACAATTTTTCTCCTTTTGAACAACAGTCACTAAGGCCAAAGTGTAAATTTATATTCTAGTACACTCTGCATTTTGGCACAAAACATTTCGTGACAAGTCAAATTGTCAATGATACTTATCGAGTCATATGTCATGTGAAAGAGCAAAAAATTCTGAATGACACAAACTTCATTTCATGTTGATATGTCACATTTCACAGTGGCTATAATGGCCGAAGTACAAAAGTAGCTTTCACTCCTATATGATCAAAACGACTTGTGAAATATGAAAATGGCCATGCTACCTATCCTGTCATATATCCCATGAAAGAGCGAGTAAAATCTGAATTAGATACAATTTTTCTCCTTTTGAACAACAGTCACTAAGGCCAAAGTGTAAATTTATATTCTAGTACACTCTGCATTTTGGCACAAAACATTTCGTGACAAGTCAAATTGTCAATGATACTTATCCAGTCATATGTCATGTGAAAGAGCAAAAAATCTGAACGAAAGAAACTTCATTTCATGTCGATATGTCACATTTCACAGTGGCTATAATGGCCGAAGTACAAAAGTAGCTTTCACTCCGATATGATCAAAATGACTTGTGAAATATGAAAATGGCCATGATACCTATCCTGTCATATATCCCATGAAAGAGCGAGTAAAATCTGAATTAGATACAATTTTTCTCCTTTTGAACAACAGTCACTAAGGCCAAAGTGTAAATTTATATTCTAGTACACTCTGCATTTTGGCACAAAACATTTCGTGACAAGTCAAATTGTCAATGATACTTATCGAGTCATATGTCATGTGAAAGAGCAAAAAATCTGAACGAAAGAAACTTCATTTCATGTCGATATGTCACATTTCACAGTGGCTATAATGGCCGAAGTACAAAAGTAGCTTTCACTCCGATATGATCAAAATGACTTGTGAAATATGAAAATGGCCATGATACCTATCCTGTCATATATCCCATGAAAGAGCGAGTAAAATCTGAATTAGATACAATTTTTCTCCTTTTGAACAACAGTCACTAAGGCCAAAGTGTAAATTTATATTCTAGTACACTCTGCATTTTGGCACAAAACAATTTGTGACAAGTCAAATTGTCAATGATACTTATCGAGTCATATGTCATGTGAAAGAGCAAAAAATTCTGAATGACACAAACTTCATTTCATGTCGATATGTCACATTTCACAGTGGCTATGATGGCCGAAGTACAAAAGTAGCTTTCACCCCCGATATGATCAAAATGACTTGTGAAATATGAAAATGGCAATGATACCTATCCTGTCATATATCCCATGAAAGAGCGAGTAAAATCTGAATTAGATACAATTTTTCCCCTTTTGAACAACAGTCACTAAGGCCAAAGTGTAAATTTATATTCTAGTACACTCTGCATTTTGGCACAAAACAATTTGTGACAAGCCAAATTGTCAACGATACTTATCGAGTCATATGTCATGTGAAAGAGCAAAAAATTCTGAATGACACAAACTTCATTTCATGTCGATATGTCACATTTCACAGTGGCTACGATGGCCGAAGTACAAAAGTAGCTTTCACCCCCGATATGATCAAAATGACTTGTGAAATATGAAAATGGCAATGATACCTATCCTGTCATATATCCCATGAAAGAGCGAGTAAAATCTGAATTAGATACAATTTTTCCCCTTTTGAACAACAGTCACTAAGGCCAAAGTGTAAATTTATATTCTAGTACACTCTGCATTTTGGCACAAAACAATTTGTGACAAGCCAAATTGTCAACGATACTTATCGAGTCATATGTCATGTGAAAGAGCAAAAAATTCTGAATGACACAAAATTCATTTCATGTCGATATGTCACATTTCACAGTGGCTACGATGGCCGAAGTACAAAAGTAGCTTTCACCCCCGATATGATCAAAATGACTTGTGAAATATGAAAATGGCAATGATACCTATCCTGTCATATATCCCATGAAAGAGCGAGTAAAATCTGAATTAGATACAATTTTTCCCCTTTTGAACAACAGTCACTAAGGCCAAAGTGTAAATTTATATTCTAGTACACTCTGCATTTTGGCACAAAACAATTTGTGACAAGCCAAATTGTCAACGATACTTATCGAGTCAGATGTCATGTGAAAGAGCAAAAAATTCTGAATGACACAAACTTCATTTCATGTCGATATGTCACATTTCACAGTGGCTATGATGGCCGAAGTACAAAAGTAGCTTTCACCCCCGATATGATCAAAATGACTTGTGAAATATGAAAATGGCAATGATACCTATCCTGTCATATATCCCATGAAAGAGCGAGTAAAATCTGAATTAGATACAATTTTTCCCCTTTTGAACAACAGTCACTAAGGCCAACGTGTAAATTTATATTCTAGTACACTCTACATTTTGGCACAAACAATTCGTGACAGGTCAAATTGTCAACGACACTTATCGAGTCATATGTCATGTGAAAGAGCAAAAAATTCTGAATGACACAAACTTCATTTCATGTCGATATGTCACATTTCACAGTGGCTATGATGGCCGAAGTACAAAAGTAGCTTTCACCCCCGATATGATCAAAATGACTTGTGAAATATGAAAATGGCAATGATACCTATCCTGTCATATATCCCATGAAAGAGCGAGTAAAATCTGAATTAGATACAATTTTTCCCCTTTTGAACAACAGTCACTAAGGCCAAAGTGTAAATTTATATTCTAGTACACTCTGCATTTTGGCACAAAACAATTTATGACAAGCCAAATTGTCAACGATACTTATCGAGTCATATGTCATGTGAAAGAGCAAAAAATTCTGAATGACACAAACTTCATTTCATGTCGATATGTCACATTTCACAGTGGCTACGATGGCCGAAGTACAAAAGTAGCTTTCACCCCCGATATGATCAAAATGACTTGTGAAATATGAAAATGGCAATGATACCTATCCTGTCATATATCCCATGAAAGAGCGAGTAAAATCTGAATTAGATACAATTTTTCCCCTTTTGAACAACAGTCACTAAGGCCAAAGTGTAAATTTATATTCTAGTACACTCTGCATTTTGGCACAAAACAATTTGTGACAAGCCAAATTGTCAACGATACTTATCGAGTCATATGTCATGTGAAAGAGCAAAAAATTCTGAATGACACAAACTTCATTTCATGTCGATATGTCACATTTCACAGTGGCTATGATGGCCGAAGTACAAAAGTAGCTTTCACCCCCGATATGATCAAAATGACTTGTGAAATATGAAAATGGCAATGATACCTATCCTGTCATATATCCCATGAAAGAGCTAGTAAAATGTGAATTAGATACGATTTTTCCCCTTTTGAACAACAGTCACTAAGGCCAAAATGTAAATTTATATTCTAGTACACTCTGCATTTTGGCACAAAACAATTCGTGACAAGTCAAATTGTCAACGATACTTATCGAGTCATATACCATGTGAAAGAGCAAAAAATTCTGAATGACACAAACTTCATTTCATGTCGATATGTCACATTTCACAGTGGCTATGATGGCCGAAGTACAAAAGTAGCTTTCACCCCCGATATGATCAAAATGACTTGTGAAATATGAAAATGACAATGATACCTATCCTGTCATATATCCCATGAAAGAGCGAGTAAAATCTGAATTAGATACAATTTTTCCCCTTTTGAACAACAGTCACTAAGGCCAACGTGTAAATTTATATTCTAGTACACTCTACATTTTGGCACAAACAATTCGTGACAGGTCAAATTGTCAACGACACTTATCGAGTCATATGTCATGTGAAAGAGCAAAAAATTCTGAATGACACCCATCTCAGGTCATGTCGATCTGTATTATTTTACTGCGGCTATAATGCTCGAAGTACAAAAGTAGCTTTTACTCTGATATGAACAAAATAACTTGAGAAATATAAAAATGGCAATGATACCTATCGTGTCATATAACCCATGAAAGAGCGAAAAAATCTGAATTAGATACCGTTTTTCCCCTTTTGAACATCAGTCAATACGGCCAAAGTGAAAAATTATCTTCTAGTACTCTCTGCATTTTGGCACAAAACAATTCGTGACAAGTCAAATTGTCAACGATACTTATCGAGTCATATCACGGGTCTCCTGTAAAAGTGTAGCAAAAACGGCCGGGCCTGCCACTAGGAAATTTTTTTGTCTTCGATTTCGATGAAAGTAGGTCAGTGGGTGTGGTTGGGCGTCATGAGAAGGCCGAGCCACTTCATTTGGCCAAAATTACAAATTATCGATTTTTTGTGATCTACCCTGGAAATGATCATAACTCGGTTCATTTTCATCGTACAACGAGCTGACAGGTGTCATTCGAACCGTATTCTAATGATCTCCAAAAAAGTACTTAATGACCCGTCCTCTGCAAAGTCGTCTTCAGGGCTAAAAACGCGAAAAACACATTTCTTGAACAAAAATGTGATCTGTTCTCGAAAATTTTCTCTTGAGTACACGCGTATTATTGCTGAGAAAGAGTTATCAGATGACGTACAAAGTCGGTATGTTGTTCATTTGCCGTATCTCTGTCCTCCCAATACCGTTTAATAGAGTAGACGGGACTTAGTCATTTTTTCCGCCTCAACAGTTTTTCGATCGTATCTGCCTTCAAAATGGTCCAATCGACTATTCGAAAAAAGGAAAATGATGCTCTCGGAAAGGCGAATAAAAAGTTCTATCATGATCGAATAGCAATGACAACTCATTTTCGAGTTATTCGAGGAAAATCACTACACTTTCGCCTTTTTCATCGATTCTAATGAATGAACGGAAAGGAAATTATTTTTTGTACCGCTAAAAACTACCCAACCGACTTTATTTTATATTATGCATGAGAAAATATTATAAAAGCAAGCAATCAATATGTAATTATCAACATCACTGATCGAAAACGAGGGATGTGGACAAGTCAGGGCCTCATCCGTGAACAGAGTGTTCATCTCGGTTTTCATCCAGTTGTAGATTGCATCGGAGGAGATAGTCAGATCATCCTCATGTACTTTCACTTCATCCTCAATTCCTCCTCCTTCCTCATCGTAGTCCTTCTCCCAGTTGTTGATGAAATCCATATCCAGTGCCACATCTCTCTTGGCTCTTGTGGTGCTCAGCTTCTTCTCTGTCTCCTTCTTCTTCTTCGCTAACAGAGTCCGAATGCAGTTCTTGATCTGATCGTGTGGCCGGTAAAAAAATCGGTAACGGTAAAATCGGTAAAACGGTAAAAACGGTAAAACTCTGAAAAACCCTGTAAAACCGCGAAAAAATGTAATTTTTTTCTGCGACGTATATTTCTACGTTTACTCATTTCATCAGAACTGCGATATCGTGCCGGACACTATAAATGAACTAATTTGTTATTACTTTAACCGTAGTTACAACAAAAAATATTTCAATTTCTTCTGTTCTATTAATATATATTTGGCAATTGTTATTTATTGAGAGAGTAACTGTCTGTCGAGACATAAAATCGCCTTCGGTGACGGGCAATTTCTCGAGATATCGAACGTAATGTTACCAAAAATAACGCAGAATATCTTGTGTTTCGATAATTACCGATGAGAAACCGTAAAATTTACCGGTTGGTAAATTTTACGGTCAGGGACCGGTAAAACCGGTAAAAAATCGGTAACGGAAATTTTTTCCGCCCAACCCTGTGGCACTCTTCTTCCGAATGCGAAGTGCCTATTGGTCTCGGATGATTCGGTGCCTTCTCGTATTCCTTGAATGATTCCGAAAGTGGACCGATTCCGACTCCCTCCAAGGGCGAAATCTACCATTGATTCTCCGGTCTGATCTTGTGCTCTCCTCTGCCCAGTGACGTTCAAGATTCCAATGACGGAGTAAAGTGGCTCTCGCTTTGTAAATTGGTGAGGCGAAAAGGAGAAGAAAAAAGGGAAAGGAGACACTAAAGTGTGCATTAGATGATGAGATCAGTAAATGAAATAAGTAATTTCTGCAAGAATTTTTCCATAACTGGCACGAAACAGCCGACTAAATCAATGTTGATAAGGTTTTCCTCGAATAACTCGAAAATGAGTTGTCATAGCTATTCGATCATGAGAGAACTTTTTATTCGCCTTCCCGAGAGCATCATTTTCCTTTTTTCGAATAGTCGATTGGACCATTTTGAAGGCAGATACGATCGAAAAACTGTTGAGGCGGAAAAAATGACTAAGTCCCGTGTACTCTATTAAACGGTATTGGGAGGACAGAGATACGGCAAATGAACAACATACCGACTTTGTACCTCATCTGATAACTCTTTCTCAGCAATAATACGCGTGTACTCAAGAGAAACTTTTCGAGAACAAATCACATTTTTGTTCAAGAAATGTGTTTTTCGCGTTTTTAGCCCTGAAGACGACTTTGCAGAGGACGGGTCATTGAGTACTTTTTTGGAGGTCATTAGAATACGGTTCGAATGACACCTGTCAGCTCGTTGTACGATGAAAATGAACCGAGTTATGATCATTTCCAGGGTAGATCACAAAAAATCGATAATTTGTAATTTTGGCCAAATGAAGTGGCTCGGCCTTCTCATGACGCCCAACCACACCCACTGACCAACTTTCATCGAAATCGAAGACAAAAAAATTTCCTAGTGGCAGGCGTTGCTACACTTTTACCGGAGACCCGTGATATACCATGTGAAAGAGCAAAAAATTCTGAATGACACCCATCTCAGGTCATGTCGATCTGTATTATTTTACTGCGGCTATAATGCTCGAAGTACAAAAGTAGCTTTTACTCTGATATGAACAAAATAACTTGAGAAATATAAAAATGGCAATGATACCTATCGTGTCATATAACCCATGAAAGAGCGAAAAAATCTGAATGAGATAAACTATTTCAAAGTGGTCAGTACGGCCAATATGCAAAATTATCTTCCAGTACTCTCTGATTTTTGGTACAAAACAATTCGTGACAAGTCAAATTGTCAACTATACTTATCGAGTGATATACTATCTGAAAGAGGAAAAAATTCTGAATGAGACGCAATTCAGGTCATGTCGATCGGTAATATTTTACTGCGGCTATAATGAGCGTGTCTCTGTTTACTACTTAAAGGCACACCCCAAGCTAATCTTACTCTCCGCTCTGGCAATACTCTCTCGTAAACAAAGGAAGTGAGAGAGTCTGGCCAGAGCGGAGAAATTAAAATTAACTAGGGGTTAAGGCGTTAACAATGGGCAAAAGGAACGGAACGGAGGAAGCCATGTTCGAAGACACCGCTAGAGTTCACTTTGCTATCTTCGTATCTATTTATATTTTTTTCGTAACCATTTAGTTTTGTTCTCATTAACACTCACACTGTATTCCTCTCAACTCTTTCTGAGTGCAGCAAAAGGCTTGATCAATCGATCTCCCACCTTCCCCCATCCCCATCTCCCTCACTTATAATAAGTTTGATACTTCACATATTTTCATGCACTCGAACATTTTATACTTGATGAAACACCCTTGCGGTGTACGATGAATAAATAAATAAATAAATTCATTTATAAACTTTTACTAGTTCATATCACAATTGTTGCCTACACTCTCAAATATGCTGTAAGCATAGTATAAGATGGGAACCTAACAATAAATAAATAATATTGTGTGAAAAAACGGTTAATGGGAACAGCGAGATATTATTGATATCATCAATAATGAGCATCAGGACGCTCCTCGAGGTATTTCTTGAGACCAGGATGAGAGAAGACCTGCATTAATGAATATTAATATAAATCTCATTTGTTTCCCAGATTAAATTTCAATTTAAAGAAGGGGACCCACGAGTTTTTTCGTGACTAAACTGGCCAGGCAGAACTATAGATCACATCTTCCTGTACGCAAAAACAATTTTCTCTAAAATTTTAGGTGCCCCGGCATGTCATAATCTGAGCATAAAGTTCATTGATCCCCCAGGGAAAGGCGCGAGTTTTTGAATTTGAAGGAGAAATATAAAGAAAGTTACAAACGGGAATCGAACCCGCGTGTCGCGGTTACAAGCGCCGTCTACTAACCACTGAGCTACCCACTCTACGAGTTCAATCTCACAAATCTAATAGAGAACATAATGTGGCTTCCTATGTCACACGTTCTTCTTGTCAATAGCGCACCGCAAATCTCGTGGGCCCACATCTTTAATTACATATTTTTTAACGTTATTAAAATTTTTTGAGAATGACAGAATATGGAATGTTATAATATTCCTTTAGTAATTTTATTCATCTATTTCATGATTAACTCTTTTGTTCATCAAACATAGGGTACACAGCGAGCAAACTTGCCCAAATATGGGCAATAGATTTGCCTACTTACACTAATTGTGTTCTCGATTTACCCACATTCGGGCAAATGGTAGCCCAAAATCCAGCGTTTTACCTATATAAATATGTACAGGCTAGCATTTGCAAGAATATGAGCAAATCGCTCGCTAACGTTACTCGGGCAAATTTAATCCCTGTGTAATGAGGGATTGAATGAAAACCATTATCCGAGACTACCGTACATGATATGACGAAACAGATAATAAGGATTATTGTGCATTTTCAATTTCAAGAATATTTTTGTAGAAGGATATTCAGTATTTTAATAAAATAAAGTTGAACTGGCATTAAAGCTACACGGAATATTTTTTGCACATCTCAAACCTCCAACTAATTCTAGGTACAACAAGAAAACAAAGAATAGGAAACAAACTTTGTCCTTATGCTCTTGAATAGCGGGGAATCCGTCGAAGAGAAGCTCGGAGTCTTCTAGAAGAGCAACGTACATCTCCATGCACGCAGCGATGAAGAGATCAGCAAAGGTTATCGAGTCCCCGACCAACCATCCGGAGGTTGACTAACGAAATTACTATGTTATAACAGTTACGACACTGGAGAATTGTGCTTGCCATATCTCTGTATTGGCAATCTGCAAATTATTCTCAATTTTTTTTTTAAAAAAAACAGCCTTAGTTATTCAGATAAAAGTGCTTATATTCGGGCGATTTTTCGTGTTGGTACTAGGTCGATAGGAAAGTTTTTGTTCCTTGTTTAATCAAGAATCCGCAGAAATGAATCCGCGAGTCGATCTCAATCTCATTGAACGTGATTATAGAGACAATACAACGCTCATTTTTATCTTACTATATGATCGCGACATGCAAACGAATCGAGACTGGGGGCAATGTAGGAGGGGGTATCAGAACGGCAACAATCAAAACGGCAACAATCAAAACGGCAACAATCAAAACGGCAACAATCAATACGGCAACGGAGCAGAACTCGGTTGGGAGTTGGCATAGAAACTTGGGATGGAACTTGGGATATCATTGTGATCACCATCAGTAACACTACCGTAACCTACCGTAACCCAGTTCGGTGGGTCAGATCGGGGCATAACTCGGTTCGTAGGGGTCATAGAAACACGAGATGGGTATCAATGTGATCATCATCAACAACACTACCGTAATCTACCGTAACCCAGTTCGGTGGGTCAGATAAAGTTCGGTGGGACACATCTTACTAGAAATTGTCTGAATGGCCACTACATGTGCGATATCATTATCAGCTATTGCAAACTACTGTAATCTACCGTAACCCGGTTCGGTGGGTCAGATCAAGTGCGATGGGTCAGATTTTACTAAAAATTGTCCAAATGATTACTATGCGCGTGGTATGATTATGAGTTATTGTAAACTACCATTTGGACACTTTTTAGTGAAATATGACACATCGCACTTGATCTGACCCACCGAACCGGATTTCGGTGGATTATGGTAGTTTACAATAACTCATAATCATACCCCGCACATAGTGACCATTTGGACAATTTATACTGAGATCTGACCCACCGCACTTGATCTGACCCACCGAACCTGGCTGCTGTAGTTTGCAATATCTCATAATGATAACGCACACCTAGTGACCATTCCGACAGTTTGTATTGAAATCTGACCGACCGAACTTGATCTGACCCACCGAACCGGGTTACCGTAGATTACGGTATTTTGCAATAGCTCATAATGATAACGCACACGTAGTGGCCATTCCGATAATTTTTAGTTAAATCTGACCCACCGAACTTGATCTGACCCACCGAACCGGGTTACGGTAGGTTACGGTAGTGTTACTGATGGTGATCACAATGATACCCATCCCAAGTTTCTATGCCAACTCCCAACCTAGTTCTGCTCCGTTGCCGTTTTGATTGTTGCCGTTTTGATTGTTGCCGTTTTGATTGTTGCCGTTCTGATACCTCCCCCAATGTAGCACGCTGTGCACCAGGTGCACGGAATAATTATTTTCCTACAAATGCTTTTTTTTTTATTTTTTAATGTGAAATTTTTCCTTTTTTTGTAAAAATGGAAGTTCCGGATTAATATTTAAAATAACTGGAAAAATTCTGCATTTTTATTTTTTTCGGAAAAAAACATGAAAAATTTTCGAGTCAATTGAAAAAAAAATTGCTCGCTGTAGGTCAAAATTTGAGTTAGATATGGCTCCCCAAGTGGTAGATCAAAAATCGATTAAAATGCACATTTGGCGAAAACAAGTGAATAGGCCTTCTCTTTTCCCTCATTACGATTAATCAAACAAGTATCATCCAAAATTGTGAAAATTTTCAACGGTCGCAAAAAGGTCTCATTTCCTACGTTTTCACGGGAGATTCGTGTTATAGAGATATAAATCGATACCTTCTTTAGTTCCTTTTCGATGATTGTGAAGAAACGCTGTCTCGCTGGTTCGAAGACTTCTTTGTACTGTTTGTCCTGATAGAAAATACATTGATCTTTCCTCCTATCACATTTCGAAGCGAACACAACTCCTTTGTACTGCATATTATTGTTGTTTTTACGGGCGAACATATTTATCACCACGAGAAAGCGAGCATTCTTATTTAACGTAGGCTCGGTTGACCAAACGAAGTGATTACTGATTATGAGATAAATGCACAGAATTCATTGGGAATTAGGGTTCCGCATTCGTGCACTAAGTCGTGCAGTTCGTGCAATCGTGCAGAGTTGTGCATCATTTTTATTCATCGGCGACATTTAGCGGTCGTTATTTGTAATGTTTTAATGGAATTTGCATTTATGCAACACAGAACCGCTAAATGTCGCTGATGAATAAAAATGATGCACGATTGCACGAACTGCACGACTTAGTGCATGAATGCGGAACCCTATTGGGAATATTCATTCTTGATCTCACCTTATCTCCATGCACATATTCGGCCTGCACGATGTGCCAAGGATTGATGGCATTGAGGAAGTCAGAGTAGAGATCGGCGATCGAGTCTACCTTGGCTTTCTCCAAGTTAGTCTTACCCGCGAAACCTATAAATCTACTATTACCGCAAGAACTCAAATTGTTAAACAATTTTTTTTAAATATTTGTCTTCGAAAATGGTTGCTAAACCACTTAACATATAAATTAATTCTACTATACAACTATCAACCATGTTCGCTGGCGATATAACGAAGAATTGCGAGTGTTTGAGATAGCTGTTCTCCATCAATCTCCAGTACAGGCAGTACACCCTGTGGAAAAGCTGAAACGAATCTGTCATTATCCGGAACGATCAAAGTACATTATGTTACAGCTGTATTGTCGGGGTTAGACTGAAAAAAGGTGTTCTATGTTTGATGTTTAAAACTTATCGATCGCTCTTTGAAATACAGTTTTTTTTTGAGCATGGTCCTATTAAAGTCTTACTTACTAGACTTGATCGTTGGCCATTCATCGTCGGTGATTCTTACATCTTCTAGACGCAGTCCTGCCAGAGCGAACAACATACGAATAGGCTCGCCTCTACAAAAAAATTTTCTTTAAATATGTACTAAAAGAAAAAAATTAAATTGTCCACTTTTAACACAATCTCTCGAATTAGGTGTAAAGGGTGCAAACCAAGCTACTTTGAAACCGTCGGCTTTGGCCACAGTCTCTCGCTTTCTTTGTCTACGAGAGAGTATTGTCAATGCGGCGAGTTAAATTAGCTTGGTGTGTGTGTCTTTAAAGGGTGTAAACCAGCGTACGTGCACTCTTTCTGTCAAATCTCTTCCATCATAACATATTACATATTGCGCTAACAAACGACGATTTATCTTGCTTTAATTATTTTATTGAATCGGTCATCCAACGTTACTACTTCCATGTCCCCTTGTAATATTGAAACGGCGTCGATAAGTTATAATAATAATAATAATAATAATAATAATAATAATAATAATAATAATAATAATAATAATAATAATAATAATAATAATAATATTTTATTCCTTCAAATGAACGCATCGGGGATGGGATCGGGAATATCTGTTAGATAGTCTTGTGAAGGATGTCCGTCGCCAAGGCGATTCGGTGAAGCATAAGTAAGTAAAAGTTAGTATAACATAAGTATATCATATCATATCATATCATACGTAAACGTTAGTATAACCTTGCGCGGAGGTCGAAGTATGTTAGTTTATAGGAAGGCATTCTTGATGACATATGGACTGGACGATAGAGTATCGTGTGAGTGAGTGTTTGCGTGCTTTTAATCACACTGAGTGCTCTTTCAATACCTCTCTTTCGCCGTCTGCGCTCTACTCCGTATACACAGTCTTTCGTATCACACCCTATACGTACGCAACTACAATCGAAACTCACCACACTACAGAATAGAGTACAAGGAAATATAACAGATTCATTTTTTAAAGTATGGAAAATAGGAGAATTTTCAGCATAATCTCCCAATTATGTCGTTTTCTCTCGTTTTGATATGTACCTTGAAATCTCTATAACTGCGACATGAACTGTGATAACCTTGTCCACAGAAATTAATCACATAGATAACACCAACATGAGAAATGTTTCCCAGGAAGAACAGTTCCGCGTTGTCAATTAAAGGTAAAAGGTAAAGGTACAACCCGTTATTCAAGGCACACGAAGTCCTGCGGGTGATCACTGCTAGGTCAATTATTGTTAGGTGCGTTGTCAATTAGTCTCCGTAAACATTTCACTGTTTTCAATGAAACATTTTTGTCAAAAATATAATTCAATATTGATGTGCATTGTGGTTTGTGCAGGTTTATCAAGCACGTGTTTCTAGTAGTGTTTGCTTGCATCATACGCGGGCACCACTGCCGCCAATACACCCCCGATTTTTGGCACCCGACCCCCGATTTTCCAAAAAAAATCACTCAAAATTACGTATAAACGCTCCATTTTTTTGCTTCCGACAACCCGATTTTCATTTCCAGCGGCAATGCCCGCCCACGTATGGCTTGCATGACAAGTCAGTGTACAAAGCAATCTGTGATATAGATGAGTAATAGACGTCATACATGGGCGGGGGGGGGGTACTTGGAGCTCGATTCTACAGGGGGCATTCGATCGAAAAATGGTTAATTTTACAGGGGCCTTCACTTTTTTCTTCAAAAATGTCACCTAAACGTCATTTTTTACAGGGGGCATTCCACAAATTTTGGAAAATCCCTAATTTTACAGGGGGGGGCACCCCCATGTTGACGGCCATGTATGATAGACGTAGACAGAGCACAAGTGAGTATAGTTTAGTCAACCGGCACTACTTCAGAATAGGGTACCAGTACAAAATAATAGTATAATTGCCTAATATAAACGTCCTTTCCTTTGTGTTTATTTCATTTTTCATGTCCTTTTGGACTCACGGCGGCTCAATGATAGTAACTAAGAAGCTCTTGCCGGAGAAAAAAAGTATCGCAAACTGAGTGATGATAAGCACTAAAACATCTAGGTTCTCCCAGCGCGAAAGTTGACTACGGTATATCTGGGCGCTCGCTTCTGACTAGACCTATCATCGAGTTTTACGATTCGCGAGGCATGCCGATATGGCTTAGTGGATAGAGCTTTTGTGTATCTATCCGAACCTCGTAGGTTCGAATCCCGCCCAGTGCAAATCAACTTTGCCGATTGTTCGTAATGCAAGAGGCTTCAAGCCAAAGTTAAATGTAGGGATTTCTCTTCATTGAACCGCCGTGGGACTTGCCCGGGGTTCTGGTACCCTATTCTGAAGTAGTGCCAGTCAACCAACCAATCGATGTTTATTCTGTAAAGATTAGAAAATTAACACCATTGTAGATGATATCTTAAAGCCACACCCCCAGCTATTAATTCGAGTGATAAATGAGATTTGAAAGCGCGGTTTTTGGATAATACAGACACACTCCGGCAGCAGAAATAAGTATGGTGTACCATCTCTGATCATCTCACGACATCAGAGAAAGCTTGCAAAAATCGCAGACAGATATAGAACCCGAACCCACGTGGGACAGACTGCTATGCAGCAGACGTACCACTGAGCCATGAACGTGATGTACGGGAAAGAGGATTTCTGGTATTTGATATGAGAGGTTCTAAAATCGCTCTTCATCATAGCTCTACAAATTGAATTGAAACATACTTCATCGCATCATTCATATTTTCTACCTTTGCTTTTCATTGCATTTCCAATGTGTATTTAAATATTTTTATGATTTTTTTGTACAGTCGAGTTGTTGTAAGCACCATTAATGCTTTATTTGTGTATTATTATATTGCACTACCTTTGTGAATAGAATAATAACCGAAATAAATGATTCATTGTCGGAATCGTATAAATATATTGAAAGAATATGAAATAACAACAACTTCATATGACTTTATATATAGATATCCGATTCGCAATATCTCAATGTATGTGAAGCCTCTAGAGATCAAGTAAGAAGTGATGGTCAGAAATCAATCAATATGAAAGGCTCATCGTGTGTATGTACTACTCATTTCTCGACTTTATATAAGTCTCAATGTAAGTTATAATAATATATATATATATTGAAAAATCATTTATTATCGGTTATAAATGATGATCAACAACAAGAAATACAATTCAGTACGAAGCATGCGGAAGACTATCGTAACATCCCTTCATTTATTAACCGTATTCTCCATTACCGTAATCTCCATTTTAGCTACAGATCATTACTATTACAATATTCCCAGCTACAGTATCCCATCATACCAAACGTCATTCTATATTGGCTACCTACTTTGTCTTACCAGTCCTGTAACAGTTATTCTTCAAGTGAATCGCTCAGAATGACTGTCGCTCGAGAAGAAAATCCCGGTGTTCTGAAAATATTTATATTTTAAATATCAAAATCGAAAATAATTTAGTTGTCCCCAGAAGCATCACCGGTAAACAAAGCGGCTAATCCACTCATATCGACTCGAATGATTAAAATTACTGCACCGTAATCGATCACGATTTATAGGATTATGAATGGAATTGATTTTCAACCAAACGTAAACAGAGATCTACGTGGGAGTGACTGTGAACAAATTACTGAATAACTTGAAGCGTGTGAAGATGAATTCATACATGCCGCTGAGAAAAAGATATATTGTTTTGTGAAAGAGAGAGGGAAACGAAGAGAAACTCCAGGGAAGAAGGTCCAGCAGGTCAAGGAAGAAGGTAAGAAGATAGCAAAGATACTTATTTTCATTTTGGTAAGCTCGAATACTACTGTTTACGTTCTGGAACAGATGCTCTACACTTTCACTCATTGGTTGCAGTCAAGTTAGAGGGACGCAGGACACTTGCCAATATAAGACAACTGACAAAAAATATGTGGAAGTAGTGTCGAATTGAGAAACTACCAAGAAGGAGATGAACATGTCTGGAGGATGGACATTATAGAAGCATGAATGAAGAATGCGACTGGATAGGGAGATTGCAAGAAAGAAAGAGAATGAAGGAGAGGTGAAAAATAAAGAAAATGATAGTAGTTATAATGATGAAAGATACCTCAACAGTTTAGTTGATCCAGAAGACGTAAAAGAAGGAGAAGAAGAAGATGTATCTGAAGTTCTTCTCTGACGACTCTACAATTAAAGAAATACATTTTAGTTGATATGCCTTTTTTGCGCCCGATGATGCCTTTTTCTGATTTATTTATGCCCATATAGACATTGTGATAAATCACTACTATGTTTATCTATTAACCATTACAAAGCAATAAACCAAAATTACAAAATGACACTGAAACTTTGGTATTACTCACCGAAGTTGTTCACTCCATCACAATTCCGAATCTCTCGAAGTGGAGCCGCTGATCCTGATAATCGTGGTCATCACACAATGAGCATAACAGTACAGCATGAAATAAACAGAAATACTACTACAACAGAAGAGGAAGCACATGTTAATGGGTAGAAAAGAAAACTTCTGAACAAGTCGCCAAATGACGACCGCATTCCAGAGATCCGGGAAATAGGCGAAAATTAGTGATAAAAGCACCCGCTGAAAACGCACTGCCGGAGTGTGCCTGTCCCGCGCAGTTCAAATATAATATAGGGAGACAGACATTATTTTAGCTGGGGGTCTTCCTTTAAGACACCGGCTCGGTAAGATTCGAGGGTTGAGCCAGTGACCCCGGACATCGACCTCACCGATTTGGCTCAAAATTTTTTTGTGGATACCCCCCATGGCCCCCCATCACATAATGGGTATTCATTTGGGCTGGGTCCTTGAAACATGAATGTGGCGGGTTCTCGAAATTTGAAAACTCGATTTCACCGATTTGGCTCAAAATTTTTTTGTGGATACCCCCCATGGCCCCCCATCACATAATGGGTATTCATTTGGGCTGGGTCCTTGAAACATGAATGTGGCGGGTTCTCGAAATTTGAAAACTCGATTTTCACCAAAAAAAAGTGGAGCGACCTAGGTTCAATGTTAGTGTCGATTAATTACAAGTATGCCTAGACAACAAAAACTCGCTATAGGACGGTTCGGATATCCGATCGCAAACTGATTTTTTTACCTCCTCAAAACACATTAAAATTAATTAAAATTTTAAATTACAAAATCGCACAATTATTTTTGCCTTATCTTATAGAGCAAAAAAATCCGCGTCGAATGAGGCTAAAAATTAAAATATCGATAGACCCCTATTTTGAGAAAAATGGGCCTGACCATGACTCGAAAATATTTTTGTTTTTAAAACCCCTCATGTTTGTACTCATATTGAAGAGCTCGTTGAGTAGAACAACCTTCATGTTGAACGTTTTATCTGAAACTCATGTGCAAGAGAGTTTCACACGTTTTCCTGCATTTTTGAGTAAAACGAAAATAAAATATTTTTAAAACAAAAAAGCGCAGTCCAATTTTTGCCTCATATTATAGAGAAAAAATTCCGCGTCGAATGAGTAAAAAAAATAAAAAATCGATAGACCCCTATTTTGAGAAAAATGGGCCTGACCATGACTCGAAAATATTTTTGTTTTCAAACCCCCTCATGTTTGCGCTCATATTGAAGATCTTTTTGACTAGAACAACTTTCGCGTTGGACATTTTGTCTGAAACTCATGTACAAGAGAGATACACACGATTTTGTGACCAATTTTGAGTTAAGCGAAATAAAAATATTTTTTTGCAAAATCGTGTGTATCTCTCTTGTGCATGAATTTCAGACAAAACGTTCAACATGAAAGTTGTTCTACTCGACGAGCTCTTCAATAAGAGTACAAACATGAGGGGTTTTAAAAACTAAAATATTTTCGAGTCATGGTCAGGCCCATTTTTCTCAAAATAGGGGTCTATCGATTTTTTTATTTTTTACCCTCATTCGACGCGGAATTTTTTGCTCTATAAGATGAGGCAAAAATTGGACTGCGCTTTTTTGTTTTAAAAATATTTTATTTTCGTTTTACTCAAAATTGCAAGTAAACGTGTGAAACTCTCTTGTACATGAGTTTCAGATAAAACGTTCAACATGAAAGTTGTTCTACTCAACGAGCTCTTCAATATGAGTACAAACATGAGGGATTTTAAAAACAAAAATATTTTCGAGTCATGGTCAGGCCCATTTTTCTCAAAATAGGGGTCTATCGATTTTTTAATTTTTAGCCTCATTCGACGCGGAATGTTTTGCTCTATAAGATAAGGCAAACATAATTGTGCGATTTTGTAATTTAAAATTTTAATTAATTTTAATGTGTTTTGAGGAGGTAAAAAAATCAGTTTGCGATCGGATATCCGAACCGTCCTATAGCGAGTTTTTGTTGTCTAGGCATACTTGTAATTAATCGACACTAACATTGAACCTAGGTCGCTCCACTTTTTTTTGGCGAAAATCGAGTTTTCAAATTTCGAGAACCCGCCACATTTATGTTTCAAGGACCCAGCCCAAATGAATACCCATTTTGTGATGGGGGGCCATGGGGGTATCCACAAAAAAATTTTGGGCCAAATCGGTGAGGTTGATGTCCGGCACTACCGGGAGTCTTACTGAGCCGGTGTCTTAACGTAAACGACACATATTCCATTTACATACTCCGAAAGCATAAATGACATTTGGGCACCTTGTTAATAATAATAATATCTTTATGTGCGTTTCAGGTAAGAATGATATTATAGAAGAATGATAATAATGAGATACATAGAGAAATGCATTAGGGACACATAAATACAATACCACAACGAGTTAGTAAGGTTGAATAAATACATAATGACGATAAAACTTTAGTTATTAATCATTGGGACAACGATCCCATTTCCTGATTGATCATTCCGACAGTAATTTGACGGCGTTTACTACTTAAAGGCACACCCCAAGCTAATCTTACTCTCCACATTGGCAATATTCTCTCGTAAACAAAGAAAGTGAGAGTGTGACCAGCGCGAAGAGATTAAAATTAGCTTGGGGTGTTGCTTTAAGGCGGCGGAAGCCATGGTCGAAGACACCGCTAGAGTCCACTTTGCTATCTTCGTTTTTATTTATATATTTTTTCGTAACCATTTATAATAGTTTTTTTCTCATTAATACTCATTACACGGTATTCCACGACATACATGGGCGCCGACATGGGGATGCCCCCTGCAAAATTATAGCTTTTCGAAAATTTGTTCTTTTTTTCTGAAAAAAATGGTGAAAGCCCGCTGTAAAATTAACCATTTTTCATTCCGAAGCCCCCTGTAGAATCGAGCTCCAGGTACCCCGCCCATGTATGTTCCACAAGGCCCACAAGGGCCAAAGCGACCAAGAGAAAGACCCGAATTGAGATGGAAGGATGACTATGTGAAGAGAATCGGGCCAGGCTTTATGAACATTGTAAGAAACATCATGCTACTACAGATCCGGTGACCCACCGCATAGGTGATTTCGATAGTGTTTAAATGTAATGTAAAACACTGTATTCGTTTATAAACTTTTATCATTTCATATCACAATTGTTGCCTACACTCTCGAATATGCTGTAAGCATACTATAAGATGATACATGAGTATAAGAGGATTAATGCACAATGGTGGTCAATACCAGAGGATACTTGATATGAATAAATTGATAAAGTATAACATGGGAACCTTTATAATTGTGTGCTAAATCGGTTCATAGGAACAGAGGGATATCATGAATATCATCAATAACGAGCATCGGGACGCTCCTCGAGGTATTTCTTGAGACCAGGATGAGAGAGGACCTGCATTAATGATTAATATAAATTTCAGTTGTTTTTAATATAAATTTCCGTTGTTTTCCAGATTCAATTTCAATTTAATCACATATTTTTAACGTTATAATGACGTTATAATGAGCATGACAGAATATGGAATGAAATAATATTCCTTTAGTAATTTTATATACCATTTTATCTTTTGTTACATTTTATCTTCTCTTTTGTTCGTCAAACATAGGTTCTGATATTTCCTAACTAGTAGTCTACTTAAATTACGTCACTGACTAGAAGTTTACTGCAAGTTTACAACAAGTGAAAGAACATTTGAAGAAGCATTACAGTATTATACACGACTTGCAGTAAACTTACGTCTTGCTAGAAGTAGACGTGCAAGTCTACTTCAAGTGAGAATGATAAGTAAACTACTAGTTTGTAAATACCAGAGGGGTAACGAGGAATTGAATGATTGTTGATGTCCTTTGCTGATTTTATTCAGTTCATAATGACATCAAAAGTTTAAGTTTTAGATTAGCCGAACATCACAATTTACGTTGAAAACCACTCTATCCTCGATTACCGAACATCATATGGCGAAATAGATAATAAGGATCTTAGTGCATTTTCAATTTTTAGAATATTTTTGTACAAGGATAATCAGTGTTTTAATAAAATAAAGATAAACTGGCATTAAAGCTACACGGAATAGTTTTGCGCACATATCGAAACTCCAACTAACAATACGCACAGAGAAAAGAGGTGTAACCCACAGCACATAAGACCTGTGAAGTGTTATATTTAACGCATATCCAGCTATTTTAACACCGAAAAGTGTTAAATATAACACTTCACAGGTCTTATGTGCTGTAGGTTACACTTCTTTCCCTGTGTGTAGGCACAATAAGAAGGTATAGAATAGTGAAGCAAACTTTCTGCCCCTTTTATGCCCTCACATATCACCTCCTCATTATATTTGATGGAATAAATAAATAAAATAAATAAATAAACAAACTTTGCTCTTATGCTCCTCGACAGCGGGGAATCCGTCGAAGAGAAGCTTCGAGTCTTGCAGCAGAGCAACGTGCATCTCCATGCCACAAGCGATGTAGAGATCGGCAAAGGTTACCGAGTCCCCGACCAACCATCCGGAGGTTGACTGAACAATATCACTATGTTATAATTCTGGTATTTCAAAACTTAAAGTCTACTTGCACTTCCACTTTAAGTAGTCTTGCAAGTCTACTTCAAGTGAAACGTAAGTTTACTTAAAGTGGAAAACTGACGTCACTCACTTGAAGTTTACTTAAAGACTTGAAGTTTTGAAATAACAGAGAAGTTATGACAGTGGAGAATTGCGAATGGCATATGTCTGAATTGGCAACATTATGCCAAAGGTCATAAGTCAATTTGCCAGCATTGCGACAGTGTGTGACATAATGATAGGGCGCTCCTAAAATTTTCAAATTGGACAAATGCATGGTTTGCGGCCAAGAACACCCTTGATCTTCCATGGCCGACACGCTCCCCCGATGCGAGCCCCATGGAGATCAATTGTTATCGCGTTTGTCAAAGTGATGAAACCAATGGGTGTGGTAGTGTGGTGGAAGATTGCAATACAGCTTCTTGATTGTTTTTCTCACTAGGAACGAAGGGTAACCAAAACAAAATAGGCGAGCAACGACGAAGGGGAATGACTAACAATCACTTTCTTATCAACATAATACGTATCAGCTAATTTTCCGATTTCACTAATAAAATAATTACCCAAAATCCGATGCAGTTTTTAAAATTGAACTTGGCCAATTTGCATCATCATATACGTAGTCAAAATTGTCCCTAACTGGCTGCACCTCTCTTTTTTTCTTTGATGACAATTCTAACGCAGATAAAAGCGAGAAGATAAGCCTTCGTTAATTCCAACTATTCTTGCTTACTTACTTAGGAATCGCTACATTTGCCTTACGTGCATACCCCGTAACCTCCGTTGTAACGACTGAGATGGAGACGCGGCGGAGGGGGTTACGGCGTAGGCACGTAAGGCAAATGTAACGATGCATTAGTTGCTTAGTCACTTAGTAGACCCGTCTTCGCCGACTAATGCTTTACTTACTTATTATTATTCTATCTTACTGCGAACGAAAAGCAAAATGACAGGGAACATGACGCGACTAACATACCGATGAACGGCCTCTTCAGAGTTCATCGCGCGTTCAAAAGCGCAGAAAGAGGGGCACTAGGTCGGATAAGAAACGATGAATAATAACCGACAGGATGATTTTTGCAGATGAGAGACAAGCGCTAATGAATAGACAAAGTATGCAAATGGTCATCATACATTTTCGGTACCCTCGCCGTTTATTTTTATATAGTGGGTCAATTCTCGAAATATGTTGGGTTGATTCACAAAATTCGTTATTTTTGCTTAGAAAACGCCATTTTTAGCTTCCTTTTTTTATCAAGTGGCCTAAAATGGGCCTTATATAGTGGGTCAATCCTCGCACTGCGAGGATATGGCAATGTATGATGGTCATCATCCAGTGGGTTATTATTCATTGGTTTTCATTCGACCTAGTGCCAGAAAGAGTGTACGAATAGAGGTGACCGTTGAGCAATATTAGTGTCAATTTATGGTTTATAGTATAAATGAATAAATAAATAAATAGTGATAGAAAACGATACCTTCTTTAGCTCTTTGTCGATGATTGTGAGGAAGCGCTGCCTCGCTGGTTCGAAGACTTCCTTGTACAGTTTGTCCTGAAAGTAAATAAATTGATCTTTCCTCCTATCATATTTTGAAGCGAACACAACTCCTGTGTCCTCAATGTTTATGTGTGTATAATTGCATTTACGGGCGAATATATTTATCACCACGAGAAAGCGAGCATTCCTACTTAAAGGCACACCCAAAGCTATTTTAACTCTCCGCTTTGGCACTAATCGACAAAGAAAGCGAGAGAGAGAGTGTGGCCAGAGCGGAGAATTTCAAATTAGCTTAGGGTGTCGTTTTAATGTAGGCTCGGATGTCCAACATACATTTTCGTACCCTCACAGTGTGAGGTTTGACCCACTATATTTGGCTAGTTTTCAGGCTCGACCCACTATTTAAAGCTCATTGTGAAATGTGATGTGAAAGATTACAATTTAAGCGAAAAATAACGATTTTTCTAAATCGAACCACTAAATATAATGAGATAAATGCACAGTAAATGCATAATGAGATAAATTCATCGGAAATAGTCATTCTGGCACTAGGTAAAAAAAATGAGAACCGATGAATAATAGCTGACTGGATGATAACTATTTGGCAAATAGTATTTGCATAATTTGTCTATTCAAATGGTTATCATCCAGTCGGTTATTATTCATCGGTTCTCATCCGACCTAGTGCATGATTACCTTATCTCCAGGACAATATCCGGACTGGACGATATGCCAAGAGATGATAGCATTGAGGAAGTCCGAATAGAGATCGGCGATCGCGTCCACCTTAGCCTTCTCCAAGTTATTCTTACCCGCGAATCCTATAATTAATATAGTAATATACATGGATGTACTATAATTATCCTATGAGAGATCCCCCTTTCCACCCCCGAGATATCAAACCCTGACCCCCCCCCCAATATATCACATTTAAATCTAATGTATTTTCACTTGTCACTTTTATTCGTTTCGTTTCGTGCATAAGCGCGTTGATAAAATATAATTGGTTTACTTGCATGTTAAAAATAAATTATAAACTGATATGTTAGTTAATAATGTGCCCTATGGTGTTTCGGCCGCTACGTCTAAATCTACGTTTATCGCAAGGAGTCAAATTGTTAATGGTTGCTAAACCACTTCGAGCATACATGGGCGGGGTACTTGGAGCTCTATTCTACAAGGGGCTTCCGAACGAAAAATGGTTAATTTTACAGAGGGCTTTCACTATTTTTTTCAAAAATTTCACCTAAATGTCATTTTTAACAGGGGGCATTCCACAAATTTTCGAAAAGCCATAATTTTACAGGGGGCACCCCCATGTCGGCGCCCATGTATGACTTCAAGGCACACCCTGCGCTAATTTGAAACTCTCCGCTGTCCGGCAATGCTCTATCGCTTTCTGTGTCTGCGAGATATATTATTGCCAATGCGGAGAGTAAAATTAGCTTGTGGTATACCTTTAACGTTTACGTTAATTCTACTATAATATACAATGCGGACCTCTCCACCGCCAACCTATCATAGCCGTTTGATCTTTGATACATAACAGAGTTCATTTATGAGCTGCACTTCTCTTTATCTCCCCCATTACCCCCTCCCCCCACTCTCGTTTTTACACCATTTACTTGCTCTCTCAAATGTTGTCGCATCTTTTTGATGTATGATAAATAAATATAAAATAACTATTAACCGTGTTCGTTGCCGATATAACGAAGAATTGCGAGTGTTTGAGATAGCTGTTCTCCGTCGATCTCCAGTACAGGCACTACACCCTGTGGGAAAGCTGAAACGAATGTGTCATTATCCGGAACGATCAAGGTACACTATGTTACAGCACGGTCAGACGTGGGCGGCATTGCCGCTAGCGGCAATAACCACCCGATTTTGGTACCAAAACCCACCCGATTTTGCCTAAATTCACTGAAGAATTGAAAACGATTTGGGCAAAATTCACTCGAAAATGATCAAACCTACCTGATTTTGGCACCCGATTTTCACTTCCAGCAGCAATAACCGCCCATGTATGAGCAAGGTACATACAAGGCAAAAAATGGCGATTTAAACACCTGTTTTGTTGGGGGTCAGTACAACTTTCCTTTGAACATAGCCCTATTCCAGTCTTACTTACTTGACTTGAGCTTCGGCCAATCATTTATGGTGAGTCTTACATCTTCTACAGGCAGTCCAGCCAGAGCGAACAACATACGAATAGGCTCGGCTCTACAAAATAAAAGATATTTTCAAATATAGTAAAAGAGAAGAATTGAATTGCTCAGTTTTTCATTATTTCGATATTATTAGTAAAAGTAAGTACTAACCTTCCGCGGATGTCGAAGTATGTTAGTTTATAGGAAGGCATTCTTGACGAAATAAGTAATTGACTGGACGATAGAGCACAACGATCCGAATCTATTTATTGTGTACTTATCTGGTGTGGTGTGGTGCAGTGCGTGCAGCGCCTTTTATCAAAACTGTTTGCTTGTGAATCGAAAACTGATTTTTTTATTCTCACATATATTTAACGAGTAGTAGAACATTTTATCATTATTTTCTACTACTTATCACGGATCTCCTGTAAGAATGAAAGAAGCCAACCGACAGTTTTTAAATTTTTCTCACCGATTTGGATGAGATTTATATGATTGACCATAATGACGTAAAGGAGAAGGCCTAGGCACTTGGTTTCGCCAAATTTGCTTTTTTATCGATTTTTTGATCTTCCACTTCGGGTAGCCATATCTCACTCAATTTTTGACCTACAGCAAGATATTTTTTTTCCAATCTACTCGAAATGAACTGTTCTAGAAGTAACTCAACAAAGGATACGTGTAAAAGAAAACGCCATCTTCTACCTGTTTTCTTCGAAAAACTGATTTTTTGAGTACATTATGCTAATTTTCTCAAAATTTTTCCACAAAGGATACGATTTTTATTCGCGATTCTGATTCTCCATCCTCGAATTGAGGTACGTACATACTTCAGCCGTCATAATTCGCGGCACCCAATACCGTTTCTCAGAGGGGTACCGGACTTAGCGTTATTTTCATTTAAAAAAAAAACAATTCTTATCCCATCTCTGTTCATTTTTTATGCAAATTTGCAATCAATGTATACCAATCGAAAGCTCTCGGCGAGCTCTACAAAAATGACTTAGTATTACAAGTCATGAAATTTGACCGTATTCAAGATATTTTAGAAAATCTTTTTTTTCACAAGCAATTGTTGTGCAATGTAATCGATTCACAACGAAACGGTGCTCTTTGATTCCTTTCTGTCCCGTCACTCTCATTCCCTTTCACCACTGTGAAACTGCTTCGAGGAGTATCGGTGCATCTGGTAACCGTGAAGACCGAAGAACTACCGAAGTCGACGATCAAGGGCATCTCGAAGATCTCTGCGTGGAGATTCAGAGGCATCGGAAAGGGAATGAGAGTGACGGGACAGAAAGGAATCAAAGAGCACCGTTTCGTTGTGAATCGATTACATTGCACAACAATTGCTTGTGAAAAAAAACGATTTTCTAAAATATCTTGAATACGGTCAAATTTCATGACTTGTAATACTAAGTCATTTTTGTAGAGCTCGTCGAGAGCTTTCGATTGGTATACATTGATTGCAAATTTGCATAAAAATGAACAGAGATGGGATAAGAATTGTTTTTTTACATGAAAATAACGCTAAGTCCGGTTCCCCTCTGAGAAACGGTATTGGGTGCCGCGAATTATGACGTCTGAAGTATGTATTAACCTTAATTCGAGGATGGAGAATCAGAATCGCGAATAAAAATCGTATCCTTTGTGGAAAAATTTTGAGAAAATTAGCATAATGTACTCAAAAAATCAGTTTTTCGAAGAAAACAGGTAGAACATGGCGTTTTTACACGTATCCTTTGTTGAGCTACTTCTAGAACAGTTCATTTCGTGTAGATTGGAAAAAAGTTCTTGCTGTAGGTCAAAAATTGAGTGAGATATGGCTACCCGAAGTGGAAGATCAAAAAATCGATAAAAATGCAAATTTGGCGAAACCAAGTGCCTAGGCCTTCTCCTTTACGTCATTATGGTCAATCATATAAATCTCATCCAAATCGGTGAGAAAAATTTAAAAACTGTAGGAAAAAGGTATCATTTTACAGGAGATCCGTGTTATATACTCCAACTCTGTCACACAGTAAAACATAACAACAAAGAGCACTAATAAGTTCCTAAATTGACAATTATAAATAAAGTTTACAATATATGAACAGAATAAAATAGAGCTGCATTTTCTTTTAGTTTACTGAGTGCTCTTTCAATACCTTTCTTTCGCCGTCTTCGCTCTACTCCGTATACATAGTATTTCGTATCACAATTTATACACAAACAACTGCATTGGAAACTAACGCTACAGTATAGCACAAAATGGTACAAAAGAGGCCGTTTGCGTAAGAGTCGAGCAAATCTGGGGGAGAGTTGGCACAGGGAAAAATTCAAATGAGCAAGAAAATGTGTGCAAAAAATTGAAGCAAATAAAATTTATTTGCACACTAAGGAATACATATATGGATTTTCAACAATACAACATAATAATGACAAAAATTAATTTCTAAATTAACAAATCGAGAAATGATATAGGAGTGGCACTGATCAGCCCACACTAGTCTCACGCTTTCCTAAACAATCAACATATTTCTTCAAAATTTCCATTTTCCGGTCTCTTCCTTTAAAGGGAGAGTGACCTCTCTCTATTCTGTGTCTGTGTCAATTCTTTATTTCTGTGTTCTATCGAAAGAGCGTAGACCATTGAAGAGGCCGTTGACAAACATTTCTGTCCCTTTAACCAACTCCCTTTACTCCTGACCCAGCTCCCTTTATCCGAAAGAAGGCGCAGTGAAAAATAATCAATCGCGAGTAAGTCAGTGGGTTGTCAACGATGGTTTCTTATGAACAAAGGAATGTTGTACTGATAAGATGCCTGATAACTTCAGTGATAAGGCGAAGAAGAAGCAAAAGAAAATTATGTGAATTCAAAAATAATCTTATTCTATACATTACATGAAATAGTTGTCATAAGAAAATTGTTTAAATTGTGAACTTGGTGTTGACAAATGACAATGTTTATGGTATTAGAAATTATTTCACACACAATAAAGTGTTTTGTAAGATCATAGTTTAAAATGGTTTTAAAATGATACATTTTCCCGCATTTTTTGACTATATCTAAAACAATACATTGGGGTGACTTCGCCTTCTGTATTACTGATTTTACGCTCCACAGATCTATCGCTAATATGTTGTGCAAAAGACACTAAAATAAAAGAAAAGAAAAGAAAGGGAACGGAAAAGGGGCGAGAGAGTATGCGAAACGAGGAGAGATTTCTCTATCTCCCTTTCCTTTCTTTTCATTCCTTTTATACAGTTATTGTGGAATGATAAGACGCACTTGGAAGATCAATGTCCATGTTGTGCTTTTCGAAGTAAGAAAAGTTTTTTGCCATGTATATCAGAGCCTGCTCTAGATAAAATGTGTTTAAATGAAATTGATAAACCCCTTTATCCCCAGTCAATGATCGATAGCCTCTCGCCCTCGATGTAATCATACTATCAAGGCATGGTATATGATTGTATAGGATAGATGTAATCAACTACCATGATGTATTCAGCGAGCTTTTAGGGAGGAACGAGTTGATCATGAGATATAAGATTGATTGTAGGCACATTGATCGTCCCTATGGCCGCCTAGAGCAGCTTAGCTCATTCATTTCATGAGAAGCTTTGATGTCCGCTCTCTGCTACGTAGATTGAAAAAAAATTACTAAGCTCCATTATTTAATGTTCATACTTTTTCTCTATATTAGTATATGAAGGCACACGCAGAGCTAATTTTTATCGCCGTTCTCGCAACGCTCTCTCGTAGATAAAGAAAGCGAGAAAGCACTGCCAGAGCAGTGAGTTCTAAATCAGCTCTTGAGCGTGTCTTCAAGTGCCCATGTTCGTTGTTTATTCGCTAGATATATCACATTTCCTCTACGCTTCGTGCTTCTGTTTTGATTTAAAAAATATCCGTACAATATGTTAACCAGTCCACTGCTAACACGAAGTTCTCGCAATTTCTATCAACAATGACGATTACTCATTCTTTATTCAAAACTGTACAAGAGAAGTGAACTAGTGCGTGAAATAAAACGAATTTCCTTGTTCATTGTTGCGAGTTTTCACTACAATTCACTACTACGATTTTAACGATATAGACTCTTGGGGGTCACACCTCCGAGCTCTTTCTCTCGATTTTGAACACTTTCGTAAAGTTTCCCTCTCGTATTGCACGAAAGTACCTTCTTGTTAGGCTGCCAGATTTTAGTGTGTTCTAAAATCATTCGTTACATTAATTTTACACGTTCGTTGCTTTTTAGAGAACTTTCCATCAAACAACATCAATGAACTTTCCGTGTGTTTTTCCCTCAAAATATTGAAGCGCAATGATCCATACCATTTGAAAATCTTTCCATACTTCTTTTGTGTATACAACAATGCGCAGAACAGTTTTTAACTTGATTGAGATACACTCACGCTAGGATTCCTTCCCATCAGCCATGATAGCTCAGTTGGGAGAGCGTATGACTGAAGATCATAAGGTCGCCGGTTCGATCCCGGCTCGTGGCATTTTTGCGTTCCCCGTTTTTGCTATTTTTTTCTAAATTATATTTCAGGTTTCACTAATCATGTTGCGATTGATAGCTGTAGCCGCTACTGTCTCACTGATTTCTGGTACGCTAAACTCAAAATATTTTAGTGAAAATTACAGAAATAAGAATAATACTAGTTAACTCTACAGTGTTAAATTATTAGTTGTAATTCTTGATGAGCTTTTTTTAACGCAAAATAATACATATATTTATGCTGAGCGCAAATTGCAATCAAAATCGGTAATGTCTAAAGGGAATCATTATTTTCTTCAGCACAAGCTCCACTTGACATTCCCATCTTCGGACCTCTCGGCGGATTGAAATTGACTCCCGGCGCTGATGGAAAGGTAACAGACTACAATTTCAAACAACTAACTATAATATAGAAATGCATTTGTTATGGTTGACATTCATTCTTCCTCAATTTGTTCTTCAAGAGCTTATTGTTATAAATGGTTGTTAGAAGCGTTTTTAAATAGCGATCAAAACAATGATCAATTAAGAGACCGGCTCGGTAACACTCGAGCATGGTCCGGACATTCGCGAGAATTTCGATCTGGCCCTCAATACTTTCATCATAGACACATACCGGGGGGAGACCGATGAAAGTTATAGTGAAAATGCCCTTAGGCTCAAACCCGGCTCACATATGTCACATAAAGTAAAAAAATGAAAAATTCATAACTTTTCAATCGTGATAGCTAGGACTTTTATTTCTTTTTTATTCATGAACAACATGTCATGCACTCTTATAAACACAGCTGAGCAGTAATATCATATTGTTCTGAACATGTTTTTTCGTGTCTGATTTTCAGATTTTTTTCCTTCTACCCTCGTTGACGCACTAGGGCAAGTAACGGCATAGTGCATATTGTAGCCCTGACGATTATGTACATGGTGGTCACATTCCCTTGGTCAGCCAACATTTCGCAGTCATCGAGAATTGCAACCAAATGTGAGAAATCTGAAAATTGCAAAAATCGAAAATTAAATTTCTTGCAATTCGCAGGAGTAAGAATTAGTTTCATAATGTCATTTTACTCGTAATGATGCGCATACACAGGAAACATATACAAATAGACTCAGGCTACATTTAAAAAAAAATTTTAAAAATAATTATTTTATTAATATTTTTTCAACTGCCAGATTGAGTCAACCGTCAAGGCAAGTTGATTCATAGGGCGGATGGTAGCTGATGCATGTACGTTTGCGAAAACAACTGCCACGTGAGGAATCGTCGTTTCGCAGATCTCGAAATTATTTTTTTAAAATTTTCAAGCTTGAATATTTATATGTTTCTTTCATATAAATCGGTTGGAGGGTGGCGTATGACAACCAAAGTTGCACCTTTGTAATCAGTAGGAGTGTACGCTATTGTACTACCGTAATCATCAGTAATCGCGAACTGATTTTTTTTTCAGTCGACCCATGATTCTCAACCATGACCCGGGGTTCATGGTTGAGAATGGCTGAGGTCGAAAAATTCATGACGATCCCAGACCAAATACTATGTGGCATTATATCAACAGTGGGCCAACTTTTATTTTTCTGGATACCGTAACCCGAACTACCGTAATAGTAATGCACGCACCTGAATTTTCCGAGAATTTGACCACATTATTATAGGGTACGGAAACTAGATTACTGTAGTTTGGGTTACGGTATCCAGAAAACTAGAAGTTGGCTCACTGTTGATATATTGCCAAATAGTATTTGGTATGGGATCATCATGAATTTTTCGACCTCAGCCATTCTCAACCATGAACCCCGGGTCATGGTTGAGAATCATGGGTCGAGTGAAAAAAAATCAGTTCTCGATTCCTGACGATTACTGTGATACAATAGCGTATACTTCTACTGATAACGAAGGTACAACTTTGGTTGCCATACACCACCTTCCAACCGATTTATATGAAAGAAACATATAAATATTCAAGTTTGAAAATTTAAAAAAATAATTTCGAGATCTGCGAAACGACGATTCCTCACGTGGCAGTTGTTTTCGCAAACGTACATGCATCAGCTACCATCCGCCCTATGAATCAACTTGCCTTGACGGTCGACTCAATGTGAGGGTTGAAAAAATAAAAATAAAATATTTTTTTAAAAAATTTTTTTTAAATGTAGCCTGAGTCTATTTGTATATGTTTCCTGTGTATGCGCATCACTACGAGTAAAATGACATTATGAAACTAATTCTTACTCCTGCGAATTGCAAGAAATTTAATTTTCGATTTTTGCAATTTTCAGATTTCTCACATTTGGTCGCAATTCTCGATGCCTGCGAAATGTTGGCTGGCCAAGGGAATGTGACCACCATGTACACAATCGTCAGGGCTACAATATGCACTATGTCGTTACTTGCCCTAGTGCGTCAAGGAGGGCAGACAGAAAAAAATCAGAAAATCAGACACGAAAAAACATATTCAGAGCGATATGATATTAATGTTCAGCAGTGTTTGTAAGAGTGCATGACATGTTACTCACTAATAAAAAGAAATAAATGTCCTAGCTATCGCTATTGAAAAGATATGAATTTTTCAATTTTTTAATTAATGTGACATATTTGAGCCGGGTTTGAGCCTAAGGACATTTTCACTATAACTTTCATCTGTCTCCCTCCGGTATGTGTCTATGGTGAAAGTATTGAGGGCCAGATCGAAATTCCTCTCGAATGTCCGGCAGGGGGTCAAAATGCTCGAGTCTTACCGAGCCGGTCTCTTAACAAAAAAAATATCCGCTTTAAAGAAACCTTTTGATACAATGAACTATTTACGCAGCCGAAACTATTACCTGTCGCATCATCACATAGTTATAGTAAACCGTGTCTGTAGTAACGTGACAATCCTATTGTAAAATGTTGACGAAATTAACACATTCCCATTGAGTTGGACACGTTCTAAATAGAACGTTGCTTTGAATGGGGTAAAATTGAGTTCAATTCATTTTTGAATTTTAAAAACAGCTAGTGAAGTAGAATTGGTAGCTGATTTTCGCCTTCCTAATAAAGAAAAAAAACTTTCAGTACGGTGTTGGTCTACATTCGGGCTTGAATATCCTCGGCAATGGATTCGAGAAGGAGTTCAACTTTGTCGGTGGACCTGGCACTTTCGAGTCGGGATGTAAGCGATTACGAAAATAAATACAGTTATATTTTTTTGATGTATACTTTTGTACATGTACTTAGCTGGTCTAAAGAAGTTATCACTGCATTAATTAATTTATTTATTCATCTAAAATATATTCATAAACGTTATTACTGGCGCAGGGAGAGAGGGGAGATATTTTAACGTAGAACAAGAGATATTTACTATCAATCCAACTTTCACTTCTGTTAGCATCAATTGATGTTCTATATGTAATTAAAAATATTGCAGCATCCGGCGGAGTCCTAGTCGGTGGAAAGTCGTACGGCCCTAATTCCCAATTGGGAGTCTCTCAGCAGCAGGGAGTCACACTGGGATCGGGCGTTGACATTGCCAATACAAAGGTTCGGAGCACTTTGTATCGACGAACAGTCTTAGCGGTCTCTTCGATAATGTTAATCATAAAAATCGAAAGTAAAATGAGAGTTTTGAGTCATGACGATGAGTGAGCTCTTAGTGTTCATTAAAGGCAATTGAGCTCGCGGTGAGCTAATTTGAAACTCTCCGCTTTGGTCACACTCTCTCGCTTTCTTTGTCTACGAGAGAGTATTGCCAATCTAGAGAGTAAAATTTTCTCATGGTATACCTTTAAATCGCTTTAAATCAAATACGTTTCGGTATGTTGTGTGATAAAAAAGTATATAGTAAATATAATAATATTGTAGAAAACCTTTCAGTACGAGAATCCCTCCAACGTCTTCGCCTTCGGTGGACCACAACAACAGGGAAACCCTCCTTCCAATGGAGGAGGCGTCTTTGGATTTGTCAATAGCTAAGGTTAATTTATCTCTCAATATTATTATTCAATCATATAATAATTAATTAAAAGAACACTAAATGAATCAACATGTGAATTTATTGCATGCTATTATGGCACGAACGAAATACTAAAATGGTTATCAATATCATGTTTTTCAGACGGATAGAAGTCGTCTATTCAATATGATCTCTACAAAGTATCCTTAATACCATAATGATTGTGCATAATGTCGATGAATGAAACGGTTATCGCACTTTGTTACCTCACTTTCCTCGTATGGGATATACAGTGGTGGCCAGAAGGAAAACATATTTTGGTTTTTTGACAATAACTTTTCTTGTAGTTAACCAATCATCTTGAAATTTTTATATAGTGTGCTCAGACGTGTTTCACAATGTACACCGAGGCATGGAGCCGGTTTTTCAGTTTCAACGGCTTCCAGGCTACAGTATCCCAAAATAACTGTACGGCTCATTTTGAGGACGTTAGTTCTCCTCTAATTTTTAAACTTACTTATGCAGTTTTTTCAATTTTTTCTTCACGAATATATTTTAAAAAATCAATTAAACAAATTTTTTATCAATATTCGACACGTTAACAATCAAAATAATTGATAAATAATTGATTAAATCAATGTCAAAGCGGATAACTCACGGGGGTGATATTTGGGCAAAAATTCAGGTGCAAATCAATTATTAAGCGGATTAAATTAACAAATATTAATTTAGTACTTAGTTTCCGTGCTTCTTACTGATCTAACAACGTTCGGCGAGCAGGAGCGTACGATAGCCGTTGCGATCATGATTCCATTGATTCTTCTGCAGAGGACATAGCCCGAGTTCCTGTGCACCATGACGCTTCTGCCATCTATTAGCGTGGGGGAAGCTTCCGGCCATCATCTCGAGTCCCGACTGGTCTACGAACGTAAACCCGGCCGTCCGAGCCCAAGAGATTTAACTTGGACTCGTTCGACCAGACGACCTTTCGCTAGTCTACGACTGTCTATTTGAAAAGAGCCTTTAGCCACTTCAGACGATTCTCTCTGTTCTTAGGATATATTATTGATTTCGTACTAAGAATTCAAGCATTAAAACCAGCGTGTTAGGGTTGTCTACGGATGGTGCGAGCTGAAGGAGGAGTGACACTGTATGGTGTCATTTCTTGCTGGTTGATTGTGGAGTTTGCCCGCGGGATCTCGCGCGATATGCTGATAATATACCTGTCATCAAGGTGCTAGATAATGGGTCAAATACCAGGCAGTGATGGTTGTCGGTTTTTCACGGATTTTAGGACCTTTTTAATGATACAGGAGATCGTTGACTGGTTTACACCAAGCTGGAGTGCAGGTTCGGATTGCTTCAGACAATTCATAACGCCGCGGAAGATTATGCGCAAGGCGTCAGTAAGTAGATATCACACCTTTCGGTTTTGCCATAATAAAAAAAACAACAATACATGAAAATACATTTAAAAAATCATAAGAAACAAGCAAAAATGATGAAAAAATGTTATCCTTATGAAATTCTCAATATATCTACAATATGAAAATTAATATCCAATAAATGCAAACAGTATCGATAAATGACTATAGTAGCATGTGTTAGTACTTTTTAAACGATGAAAAACTTGTTTAAAACAACGAAAATACGTCGCAACTTCTACCACTCAAAATGTGACATACAGTCATTTTGGGATACTGTAGCCTGGAAGCCGTTGAAATTGAAAAATCGGCTCCATGCCTCGGTGTACATTGTGAAACACGTTTGAGCACACTATATAAAAATTTCAGGGTTATCGGTTTACTACAAGAAAAGTTATTGTCAAAAAACCAAAACATGTTTTCCTTCTGGCCACCACTGTACATTAGAACATTAAATTGGAATATTTTGGAACATTGGAGCATAATATTCATATTTTGCTAAGGACCTTTGTCAGGGATTATTCAAATTAGCTATGGTATACCTTTAAAATCGTATGTTCGAATTGTGTTTTGTCTATTGACAGGAAAACAGAGGCGAATTCGATATTGCAAAAGATGAAATACGATGATGTATTCTTTATCGAAAAGTGATAAAGAGTGATATGATATGAGTCATGGCAGTGTTGAGAACAATTAATGAAAGATTAAGGCACTAGCGTTTTCGATTTAAGCTCGAATCGATACAAAATTTGTAGAGATTTTATTGATTGATTTTGTCAAGAGAATATTGATTGATGATGAGATTCCAATCAATACGAAGGCACATTGTCGAAGCCGGGCCGGGTGAACATAACCTGGAAGGGATACGTACAAAGATCAACTATTAAAGATTAAGGTACAAAGTTCAATAGCCAAACCTCGGCATTTTTGCCCTTTGGTGTCTCCACTGTAGAGTATTGCACGGCCTGGAAGAATGGATAGATTATTTTCAATCGACCTACTTTCATTAGATAATAATAACAATAATATTAATAATAATAATAATAATAATAATAATAATAATAATAATAATAATAATAATAATAATAATAATAATAATAATATTAATAATAATTTTTATTCCTTCACACCTCGGCGATGGGATATATCTGTTAGATAAGTCTTTTTGAAGGATGTCCGTCGCCAAGGCTAATCGGTGAGATATTTTAATAAAAATTTTGGAACAGTATCTACATATAACGTATTGAACTGCGAGGACTCATTCATCTTTACAGTCGTCAAATAAGAACTTCTTCCGAGATAAAAAATTTATTTCCACTTATATGCCATATTCAGTTATGTTGCAAAGACAATGCATAATGAGAACAAATTTTCATCCATAATTCGTACCAACTATTGTTTCTAACATTCAAATATGTAATTATAATTATCAATCAAGTTTGAAATGACCGAGCTCTACTCATGCATCTAAACTACCCTATCTCTCAATTAACGAAATATAGTTGATGTTGTGCAAAAAATCAAATTATAATTATTGATTGATTGCACAATATGCAAATATACACTGAGAGCAAACTTACCTGGCAAATCGTTCGCCACTCCCATTTGCCTGGTAAACGATTTGCCAGAAATCTGGAGTGGCCCATTTCGGGCAATCGATTTGCCCGCTTTATGGCTATAGGATTATATGTTTCTTTGAAAAGACTACGAGTTCTGAGCTATGTGCAAGGGTGTCCTGGTAGCGCAGTGGGTAGGGGGCTTGGCTAGTTTGCGGTGGGTTGGTGGTTCGGTTCCTGATTTCCGACAACGGGGTATCGATTTGCCCGTATTTGGGCGAAACATAATAGCCCAAATTCTGGCTAAAGAGATTCGCCCGAATACGGGCAAATTGTTACATGAGTTCCCCGATGGGGCAAATCATATGCCCGAATATAGGTAACTTTGCTCTCAGTGTATGGTGCAAAAATGAAGGATAGAAATGCTTGCTAGGAAAAAGCTAATGAAGCTATAAATTACTTTCTCCAACCCCCCCCCTCCCCCCCCACAGTTCACCGATTCGCCTTGGCGACGGACATCATTCACAAGACTTATCTAACAGATATTCCCCATCCCCGATGCGTTCATTTGAACGAATAAAAAATATGAGCATTATTATTATTACCTGACTAGTGCTGATCTCATGGGCAGAATGATAGGATGCGGAGTGTCTCAGTGGCGACGGGAACTCGGTCTCCTCCATGGGGTCAGGAACGAACGGTCTGAAGAGAATATGAAATGTCAATTTAGTTTGCAAACATCAGACGGTTTATCCATAAAGATCGTTATTTCAAGGAAGTGCCAAAAAACATACGGGAACGTTTCGTCAAAACAACTACTTCTCTTGCCGGACAAGCGTCTTACCAAACTTGATGATAGGTAATAATGGGACTTAGCAAACCGTTTGCCACATCTCGCAAGCGTCGCCGGATGCATTTGTCGAAAATTACCCTCGCCCGGTACTTCACAATTCTTTTTTTTTGGTGGGTTTCGCTTGTTTCGTAGCGATCTGTTTCGTTATCCTACTTCACATGCATATGAACCAGTACTTATCATAAATTCGGCAGAATTATTTACTTTCCCCAAACAATGTTGGTGAATTCTGTTGAGATCGGCCATCTCTTGCCATATCACCCTTCTTCGTGATTTAAAATTAACCACATTCCATTCCCCATTTCCCCACTGCTCTCAACTGGTTCACTGATAACCACAGCGTTCTCATGACTTTCAAAGCAAGAACGACCGCTCAACATACAAACTCTCTCGAATACAATGGTCTCTCCTTTGTCTTGCTTTGGAAGAAAAATGGCTTGGACCAGAATATTGTGTAACGATGCGGACCTACATCAACCTATGGTTATTATCTAGCTACCTATTCCCTCTTATTTCTTGACATAGAAATAAAGAATGATTGATAAATAAGGAAACAATGACAGGATTCCCCAACTTATCAACAACTCCATGCAATACGTGTGTATGTGTGATAGAAACAAAAGAAAACTTTGAAAAAAGATTTATCCTGGAACAGATAAAAGGATTCACATCACTTCACACATATTGCAATGGGAATTGAGAAAAAAAAACAGAAATCTTTATCGATCGATAAGAAAAGAAATGAAATGAAAAGAAAAGAAAAAAAAGAGAAAGGAAAAGAGAATATATATAATGCGAAATAACTTTCATCTTTTGTTTTCTTTTCAAAATTTGAGCATACAAGATTGGAAAATTCACCATGCAGGAAAAATTATATAACCTATGGCGTTCGAAGGAAAATTCGAAGGGACATGGTATACTCCGAGCTAATTTCTCTCTTCGCTCTGGCAACGGTCTCTCGCAGACAAAGAAAGCGAGAGAGCATGGCCAGAGCGGAGAGTTTGAAATTAACTCGGGGTGTGCCTTTAAAGAAATAGAACTGAAATAGTATGGGAAATGAAGAGACCATTAGAAAAGGGAGAAGAGAATTGAATAGAAAATTTTCCAGATCAACTGAATAATTGTTAATTGGTACATAGAGAAGGTCGCTAATTGATAACTTTTTTGAACTTAAAACATGCGTTTTCCAGACCACTAACTCATGAATAACCTCAAAAAAATCTAATGGATCATCAGAAATTAAGTCAGTTGTCGATCACGCTACCGTAATCCTAATCATCAACGGGATTGTAGCTAGGGATCATGTCAACTGTGGACCTGTGGAAGGCGATCTGGGCGCGGAGGGGCGCGGGCGGCGACACATCCGTCTCGTCCGTCTGAATCAGTCGGGAGATCTCGTCGGCGGAGTGCTGCACGATGCGGGCGACTTTAGGCGCCGCGAGCACCTCCTCGGTCATGGGAGAAGCCACGAATTTGGCTGAATTAGTCAAATTTCTAAACTTAAATTTATATGAAAATAAGTGTAATAGTTGGCCAATGTTCGTAGAGACCGACGAAATTGAATGGCATATGAACAAACAATTGACTGGGATCGGTCATTTCAAAAAGGTTTAAATACTCGAGAAATCTAGTCATAAATTACGGAAAATTAGCGACAAAACATGTTAACAACGAACATAAGAGGCTTTCATTCGTTTAGATGAAATTAACATGTTAGCACATCAATACAATCTTTAAAGGTAAAGTTTATTCGTTCGAAAAAATCTTATCGTTGAAAGAAATCAAAGGTTGTGACAGAGAGAGAGTGAGGGGTAAAACACAATAGCACCATTCATGCAAATTATGGTTCAGATCAATAAAGATATGATAGAGTATCAAATAAAATTTCGCTTTCACTTCACTGGGAAACGGTTGTTTGAACATGTGAGGGGTCCTGCGCGGAAAATTACAGTGTCGTAGGGTTACGGTATCGTAGGGTTACGGTATCGTAGGGTTACGGTATCGTAGGGTTACGGTATCGTAAGGTTACGGTATCGATCGGTTACGGTATCGTAGGGTTACGGTATCGTAGGGTTACTGTATCGTAGGGTAACGGTATCGTAGGGTTACGGTATCGCAAGGTTACGGTATCGATCGGTTATCACAACATCTCCTTGCTGTCTGTACTGGCGGCCTTCTCGTACACAATCTCCTCTTTATAGCTGCTCTCGTAGGTCTCGTGGACGCCGCGTCTCGACCCGTCCGATCCCTGATCCGAACCGTACACCACGGTTCCGCCTCCGACACCGTTACCGTATCCGGCTCCGGCTCCGCCCCTACCGTACCCTCCCCTGCCGTCGTAGTCCCGTCTGATGTCCACCGCGTGCACCCTGTCTCCATCGTAGCCGTTGCCATTGCGACCGTAGCCGTAACCGTATCCGTTGCCGTCACGACCGTATCCGTCGTTTCGGTATCCCGATCGGTAATAGTCGGGCGTACTGTAGTTCTCGGATTCGTGGACGAGCAGGGCTCGGTCGCCGGAGGCGGAGCCGGCGCCCTGCTTCGACTCCTTCGACAGCGACGCGTACGCTGCGTTTGAAGCAACTGTAATCAATGATCATGCAAGTTAGCGGTATCTCAAGGGGTTACGGTATCAATGGGTTGTCTTATTTTTGTAGTAAAAATTAAGGCTTAGCACATTTGTCAACGAAAAGGGAACATGCGAGGATGTTGGGTTGGTTTGGGTTGACTTACCACGCTGGCATCAAAACATGAGGAGGATAGTTCAGCTTGTCAAGTCAACCCGGGTTAGGTAAAAAAAATCAATAAATCAATAAATGATCCGGAACTCACGCTTCTTGGGCTTTTGCTTCCTGCGCTTGGCACAGAGATAGGCGATGGTTCCCAGGATCGCTAGGAGAAGGAGTAGAGCGAGTATGATGAAAAGGGCCATCAACCTGAAAAACTTGAGCTCGTTTCTGGATTGCTACACAAAATTATTCATAAAATACGGTTTATATCTTATAATTTGAACTTAATGTGAATGCAAAGCTATATTTGAACAACATAATCTATTCATTTAGTGAATACTGTGGGAATAATACTCTGTATTATCTACTATTGTACTCTGAAATACTCACGCAACATTTGCTTTTTTTCGCCCACAAATGATTGAAAAGGGTCTTCATTTTGAAAAATCCAACCACATTACTTTTTTAATACAGAAAAAAATCTGTTAAAAAAACCCTTTTGAATTGGTTCTGGCATCTCAAACTGACCACAGAGGAATGATAGCAGCTTGTGGAGTGCAGCAGACGCGTCCGCAGCACTCGAGGGAAGCGTCGCATCTGTAAGTTCAAACGTTTAAATATAATAATTATATATTATCGGGGATGGGGAATATCTGAATATATTTTAACAAAAAGGACGATTAGAGATCAAGAGGGTGGAGATCGTTCTTTTTATTGTAATAATTTTTGTTATGTTTCACAAGTTATTTATTTGATGCAAAGCAATATCTTTAGTCGGTGATTTCTTCTTACCGAATGCAGAAAAGCCTATAATATAGATATCAAAGTTTTAGATCACACCTTTTCAAATGTACATTACAGTATTCGGAAGACGCACGAACTTTCCTTGCGTTTGATCAAAATGTGTGAAAAGATGAATATTGCATCGTTACATATGCCTTACGTGCGTACGCCGTAACCTCCTCCGCCGCGTCTCCGTCGTTAAGGCGGAGGTTAAGGCGTAGGCACGTCAGGCAAATGTAACGATGCATAACGAAAAAAAAGAGGAGACTTCTTATCATTTGCCTTAGCGAATATTGCAGACCACATATGCCATCGCAATGCAAGCAATCACCTGAACTCGTATCGCTCATTGCGTCCCTGGACCTCGCCCTCCTCGAAGATGCACTGAATGAACTGCTTGCCGTGGCCCTCGTACAGGATGCCCCGACTCTCGCCTTGCAAGGCGATCTCCATCCTGCAATTATTCTGGGTTATCTCGGTACCAGTATCGGTACTGATTGGATATGGGCTGGAATCATGATAGCGAGGGGTACCGTTTAGGAAGCGAATAATATAAGAAATTTCACCGCTAATCGATATACATACGGATATGATGTATACAAAGGAAATATGTAGGCGTACATATATGTACCTAGAATGGTATCAGAAGGATGGTCATTTAAATTTGTATGGTAGCTTTGGAGGAGTTTTGGTAAAGCGCGTGATGTAAACACAAATCGATCGTACATGTTTAAGAGAGCAGTAATTGGCACAAAGAGTGTTACTGACAAGAACAGAAAGTGTCTAAGCAAGTAAAGGTGGAATGAGTGAGTGATAGAAACAATCGATGTTGTGATGTGCGGAGCGGAAGTGATGACATGCGGTGAACTGAGCGCATTGCCAGCGGGGCCGACAGTGTGCTTGTATCACCATCACTATACTATACGGCGTGCATAGGTGCAGTACAATATTATCAATAGGAATTTATTGCAATTTTTTGTTTTTTTTTTGTTTTTTTTTTGTATACCCGCATTTAACAACATACGTTCACACATTTTCACACACAATCATTTGACATGAATGACTCTTGCCCGTGAGATGTAAGAAGCTTTTGTTATTTATTTATTTATTTATTTATTTACAGTGGTGGCCAGAAGGATATCATATTTTGGTTTTTTGAGCATAACTTTTCTTGTAGTTATCCGATCACCTTGAAATTTTTATATAGTGTGCTCAAAGATGTTTCACAATGTATACCGAGGTATCGGGCCGGTTTTTCAATTTCGACGGCTTCCAGGCTACAGTATCCCAAAATGACCACATGCCTCATTTTGAGTACTTGAAGTTGCGACGTATTTTCGTTCTTTTAAACAATTTTTTCACCGTTTAAAAAGTACTTACGCATGTTACTATAGTCATTCATCGATACTGTTTACAATTATTAGATATTAATATTCATATCGTAGGCATATTGAGAATTTCAAAACTACCAAGTTTTTTTCATCATTTTTGCTTGTTTCTTGTGATTTTTTAAATGTTTATTTCTTGTATTTATGTTTTTATACTACGGTAATACCGAAAGGTGTACGATATCTCTTCTCTGATATATTGCGCGTGAGGTTTGAATGGTCTGAAGCAATCCGAACCTGCTCACCAGTTTGGTGTAATACAGAGAACGATCTTCCGTTTCATCAAAAAAAGTTCCCAAATCTGTCAAAAACCGTTAACCCTCACTGACTGGTGTTTCACCAATGACCTAGGACCTTGATGACAGGAATATCATCAGAATATCGCGAGAGTACCCGCGGGCGAACTCCACAATCAACTAGCAAGAAATGGCACTGTACGGTGCCACTCCTCCTTCGACTCGCACCATCCGTAGACAACACCTACATGCTGGTTTTAACTGTAGAGTTGTTAGTACGAAGCCCATCATCTCTCCTAAGAACAGATGGAATCGTCTGAACTAGGCAAAGGCTCATTTCAAAAGGACAGTCGCAGACTAGCGAAAGGTCGTCTGTTCGGACGAGTCCACGTTCAATCTCTTGGGCTCGGACGACCGGGTTGATGTCCGTAGACCAGACGGGACTTGAGATGATGTTCAGAAGCTTGCTCACAAGGTGAATCACGGTGGTAAAAGCGTCATGGTGCACAGGAACTCGGACTACTTCTACTGCAGCGAATCAATTGAATCATGATTGCAACGGCTATCGTGCGCTCCCCCTCGCAGCACGTCGTAGGATCAGTCAGAATCATGGAAACTAAGTACTACATTAATATTTGTTTAGTTAATCTTTTTTAATAATCGATTTGAACCTGAATTGTTGCCCAGACATCACCCACGTGAGCTATCCACTTTGTCAGTGATTTAATCAATTATTTTGATAGTTAGAATTTTGAATATTGTTGATAAATTAGTTTAATTGATTTTTTAAAATATATTCGTTAAAAACAGCGAAGATAAATGCATAGATACGTTTAAAAATAAGGGAAGAAGTAGCTTCCTCAAAATGAGTCATATGGTCATTTTGGGATACTGTAGCCTAGAAGCCGTTGAAATTGAAAAACCGGCCCCAAGCCTCGGTATACATTGTGAAACATGTTTGAGCACACTATATATAAATTTCAAGGTGATCGGTTAACTACAAGAAAGCTTATGCTCGATAAACCAAGATATGATATCCTTCTGGCCACCACTGTATTTATTTATTCCATCAAATTTAATAATAAAAGGTGATATGTACAGGATCAGAAGAGGGATAGATGGATTTCCGTCGCATAAGGCGATTTCGGTTTTGGCTCGGTGGCAGTTTTTAAAGGATGGTGACGAATACGAGAATCTTTAATCATGAGCTTGGAGGGGGGGGGGGAAGATTTGATTACCCTTGATTTGATTTGAGATTTTTTTAGAGATTTTTATAGATGTTATTGTGCTATCCCATCAAGCAATTCGAAACTGAAGAACAACCACAGTCTTCTCTTCATTTTAACAACCAAAACGGCCGCATTACATATCTAAAAAATCTCTAAAAATTTTCGTACTATTGCATTTGTCTGAATTTCAAAGAAAAATGGCGTACAATAGAATACTGTGCAACAAATAAAGAGAGAAAAATGACTGGCAATGAGGCAGATCGGTTGTGTTTCAGTCAAAACTTAAACAGATAATAAGAACAAACAAAGTTGATTTCGTGAGGACTTTTCTGATAAAAAACAATAATATGGTGTTAAAAAGTTTCGAAAAGCGATGAACCAAAATTGAGAGTTTTCCGTGATTGTCTTCGCTTTTCGCTTATTTTGAACAGAGGATATCGCACAACATGTATTAAGTATGTATTAAGTGGTTAAGAAGCGCTCTTGAGCATGAACTGGGATTTTGTTTTCGCTAAGATATTAAAATGAGATAAAAACTCTTGGGAGGATTCCAGAAATGTATCAAAAATAGTTCGAATACGTTTTGATCTAGACACAGTTCATAAACCATCGAAAGAATCAATCAATACTGTTCAATACTAATCAATAATTATCGATAGAAATAAAATATTCATTTCTAATCAACAACTGATGATCAAGCAATCTCAAATAATCGATATTCTGTAGTCTATTAACATGAAATAAGCGATAATCAATAATCAATGACAAAATAATCTCAAATAAGCGATAATCAATCGATAATCTCGTGAAAAGTGCGTAGGTTTGTGTGTGTATGCTAGTGAGAGAAAAGGATAAGAAGTAGAAGAATCGCTGAATAGACAATGCTCCCCCACTACTCAAACATACTTCTTTGCTCCAAGCCGCGCTGTAACAATTCTCCCTAACACTTATGACTTAACCGTAAGTACGGTTAAGTAAGGTTAAGTTCCAGGATCAATGTCTTAGTATTTAAGCTTAACTTAGACTATGTTCAATACCTAGGGCGCTAAGGAAGGTCGTTCTAAATCGCAAACAATGATTCCTTGTGGGGTGTGGTCGCGCAATTGATTACTCCCCATCTCGAGTTACGGGAAAAATAACGAGGTGTACTACTATAGAAGTAGAGGTAGAGGTAGAGGTAAAGGTAGAGGTAGAGGTATAGGTATAGGTAGAGGTAGAGGTAGAGGCAGAGGTAGAGGCAGAGGTAGAGGTCGAGCAAGTGAGAAATATTGGTAATTGTGTATCAAAGTGATAGCAATACACCCAATCAACATTCTTTCTCACAAATGTCCCAAACCGGTAATGTCTATGTTAGAGGTTAGAAACACCGAGATTGAGAGCTGTCTAAGAAGAATGGAAAAGGTAGAATGGGTAGAGGTAGAGGTTGAGGTTGAGGCAGAGGTAGAGGTAGAGGTAGAGACAGAGGCAGAGGAAGAAGTAAGAGATAGAGGAAGAGGTAGAGGTAGAGGTAGAGGTAGAGGTAGAGGTAGAGGGGGAGGTAGAGGTAGAGGTAGAGGTAGAGGTAGAGGAAGAGGTAGAGGTAGAGGTAGAGGTAGAGGTAGAGGTAGAGGTAGAGGTAGAGGTAGAGGTAGAGGTAGAGGTAGAGAGTGATAAAGGAAGACATGGGGGTAATGAGGCAAAACGAGTGAAATGGTACGCTTCTCTAATGGGTTTTCGCGTGCGCGAGAAGATGAATTACTATACTATTAAAGTAATCAATCAAAAAAGCTAAGACTTTCAAAGAAACACCCTAGCTTCCTGAGCATGTTACCAGACTTCGTCTACATTTATAACGCACAAAATGGAATCAATCATTAGTTTTTTTTTATTTATTTAAAGAAATATGAAATTATTAGAATCAATTATCAATAATAATTATTGTTAAAAACCGATTATCAAAATTAGCTAACAATAGGCAAGGCTACCACTTGATCTGGAATCTCCGCGATCAAAAAATACCGGAGTATTAGAGCATTTAACTGAACTATACTCCGCAGGGTCAAAGCGTATACTGAAAAATATCGACAATAGCTGCTGATCACAAGAAGATCATGGAAGAATTACCAAAGAAGGGCTATATTTTATGACACTCTAGAGTTTGGGGCAACACCTCGATAAACTATGTTAATAATACCAATCATGCTATTGACGACATACCTCATACAACCTTGTTAACACATTAAATCACAAAGGATCTCTAATGGCAGTGGCGTTTCTTCATCCTTCTCACTCTAAACTTTTCCAATCGTCGTTTCAATTAACAGATCAAAAACAGGATATTGCCGATATCTTTCAAGATAATGCTATAGTATTAAACAACACGATTGAAATATTAGGGAAAATTAATGTTTGTGTTGATTGATTTATATACACAGAAGCTCCAAAATACATTCAGCTCCTTCTCTCCCTACGGACCCTCTCTCCTTACCTCGTTTCGCCAAATTTTCGCTTGTTGTCACATTCAATCAATAAATAACTAAATGATTGTCAGGCTCCAAGATGAGTCTGACGACTTTTCGGAAATGAAAAAAAAACATAATAGAAAACTCTTTATCGCATCATCGTGTCTTTGGCTGGGTTTTTGATCACTACCTTTTTACTATATCGACCGCTAATGCGCACAGGCTCAAATGAAGGGACTGCGAAGCTCAATTCAACGGCCCACACTGTATTCACTATATTTGCCAGTGTGGCCACGAGAGTGGATAAATTTTTTTTTTGGATAAAATTTGGACATCTTCTAGATAATGATGAGAGAAAAAAGACCAATCATTTTATTATAATGTAAGAACCGGCAAAGCCAAAAGTATGCGCAATGAAATGGCCCGAAAATGGACAGATACCATTGAATATTCGGGGGAATTACTAAATATATGACACAACAAGAGTTCTTGTACTGACATGAGCAATGAAGATGGGGGGAGGGGGGGGGGAGTCAAGAAAGGAGAATTTCTCCCAAATAAACTGACAAATAAGGGGTAAGTGGGGATTTGTGGATTGAGCACCCCGGCAATCGGAAAGAAGGAGAGGTAGAGGGAGAAATAAGAAGAAGTAGATGGAGAAATAAGGAGAGGTAGAGGGAGTTACAAGAAATGGAGAATATGACGAGGTAGAGATCGGGGAGAGAGAATAAGCAGAGGTAGAAATAAGGAGAGGTAGAGGGAGAAATAAGGAGAGGTAGAGAAATGAAAATGTGATAGTGAATGGTTTAGCGTAGAAAGTGAATGGAAGAATAGGCGCACGCGTAAAATCAGTAAACCCACATTAGAATATCCGGATGAAAGATATTCTAGAGAGGTTTGAGAGATCAAAAGAGGATTATCGAAAATGTCAAGAAAAGAGGACAGCGATAATGAGAGTAGGGAAACCCTGAGGCTTGCTACCAAAATGGATTGATGTAAGCTTCTTGGAAACTCCTAGCTGGCATAACACGAGATGTAAAAGCGATGAGCCAAATGATTTGTTGCAAAAAAAACAACACATTGGAAGGTATTTAAGCCGTTAAAGGGAGCGTAACCTCACTCAATGGTCTCTTCGACGCGCAATGCTCTCTCGTTGTTAGAGAACAGAAAAATAGTGTGCGCAAAGAAGACCATTGAGTGAGGTACCGCTCCCTTTAAATTAACACCCCGACCAAATTTGAAACTCTACGTTCTCGCTATGCTATCCCGTTTTCGCTGTGTTCGAGAGAGCATTGCAAGATCAAAGAGTTTCAGGTTAACTCCAGGGTGTATCCATTGCAAATCGAATAAATTAAGCGCAAAATGTGCGACGACAGGGGAAACCTTGACAAGGCGGTTCGAGATCATTTCGATACCTACATAGGTAGGCGTTACCCCCTTCACTTCACTCATTCTTTCCCCCCTTTCACTGCCCCTCCTACGATCATTCAATAAGTGAATGGAGAAGGGAGTGGCACAATGCGAGTGGAGGAGAAGGGGGTTAATGAATCATTATTTATAGAACGATTATTGATTGGTTTTAATCAATAAGTCAAGGATTCATCGAGAGACAGCTACGATAGGAACGGGGAAAAGTTAAAAGATAATTTAATTTATCTACGCAAGAGCAACAAGGCATATGGCAATGTTAGAATAAAGATCACGATATAACATATTGATTCAACAGGAAAAAAAGGTACGCGGAAAAGTTCTGAAGCACGTAGGGGGGACACTTGCTCAATGCATCGATATCTTGACAGGAACTCATGTTTCCGACGATTCTCACATACTTCTGTCTACAATAGCGATCATAACGATCATGATCATGATGCAAATCGATAGAAATAACGCAGAAAATGATGAAGTTATCAAGAAAAAGTGGGAAGATGGTGGTAGTTCTCTCTTCTGCTCCAGCAAATCGATGATTTCTCCCCATCTCATCTCAGTTAGTTCACTTCTTGAGCTCCTTCCCTCTCCCTCTCCCTCGCTCTACCCTCTCCCCCGCCCTCTCCCTCTCCCTCTCCCCTCCTCCAGGATCCCCAATCCCTTCTCTCACACCGTAAGTCTCTTTTGCATGCTCTACCACCAATCTCGATGATGACAGATAGTGTGTAAATACGAGAGTGCCACACGGTAAGAGAGGCTAGAGACAGGAGTAATTGAGAGAGTTTGGACGGTTAGAGAATAGTTAGAGAGTATGGTGAACTGAGAGAGTAAAGAAAACGAAGGAGGAGATGAAGAAAAGACAGTGTGCTTGTCTACCGGTCGGAACTCCCACACCCCTCTCCCTCTTCTTCTCCCTCTCTATCTCTCTACCGCTCTCTGTTCCTCCCTCTCCCTCTTCCTCTCTCTCGCCCTCTCCTTCTCTCTCCTCTCTCTCTCCTCTCTCCCTCTCCCTCTCTCTCTCCTCTCTCCCTCAATCTCCCACACCCCTCTCTCCTCTCTCCCTCTCCCTCTCTCTCTCCTCTCTCCCTCTCCCTCTCTCTCTCCTCTCTCCCTCAATCTCCCACACCCCTCTCTCCCTCTCCCTCTCCCTCTCCCTCTCCCTCTCCCTCTCCCTCTCCCTCTCCCTCTCCCTCTCCCTCTCCCTCTCCCTCTCCCTCTCCCTCTCCCTCTCCCTCTCCCTCTCCCTCTCCCTCTCCCTCTCCCTCTCCCTCTCCCTCTCCCTCTCCCTCTCCCTCTCCCTCTCCCTCTCCCTCTCCCTCTCCCTCTCCCTCTCCTCTCCCTCTCCTCTCCCTCTCCCTCTCCCTCTCCCTCTCCCTCTCCCTCTCCCTCTCCCTCTCCCTCTCCCTCTCCCTCTCCCTCTCCCTCTCCCTCTCCCTCTCCCTCTCCCTCTCCCTCTCCCTCTCCCTCTCCCTCTCCCTCTCCCTCTCCCTCTCCCTCTCCCTCTCCCTCTCCCTCTCCCTCTCCCTCTCCCTCTCCCTCTCCCTCTCCCTCTCCCTCTCCCTCTCCCTCTCCCTCTCCCTCTCCCTCTCCCTCTCCCTCTCCCTCTCCCTCTCCCTCTCCCTCTCCCTCTCCCTCTCCCTCTCCCTCTCCCTCTCCCTCTCCCTCTCCCTCTCCCTCTCCCTCTCCCTCTCTCTCTCCTCTCTCCCTCAATCTCCCACACCCCTCTCTTCCTCTCCCTCTCCCTCTTCCTCTCCCTCTCCCTACCACCATGCTCCCTTCTCTCCCCTCTCTACCTCTCCCTCTCCCACTTCCATACCTTTACGCGGGGACTGCACAATACATTCCACATTTCGTGCTGATAATCGAATTAGTGCTTGCCGACCGATGATTACAAGAGCGCGGCGGGGGATGAGTGGTAGGGTGGCGAAAATGATTCCCTAATAAAATAAAATAAAATAAATAATATGAATTTATGTACAAGTATAGCATGCTTTTCACTGAAGACGGTTTCGTAATAAACATCGAAAACATACTCAAATCATGTACTCAATTGTCACCTCAAATGCCAGGACAACATTTAGACAATACCTTTGTAAGAAATAAATGAACAAAGAAAGCAATAAAAAATATGAAAAAAGTTGGTGGTTGCTGGTACGGTACAAACAGAGAAAAGAGATGTAATTCACAGCATATTTATTTTTTTTTATTTATAACACATTTATCAAGAGTTGGCATAGACAAGGGCTCTGATGAGCATGGAATTCCAATTCTTGCACTTAGCTTTGCTTAGAAAGTTGCATCCAACAGTCTTCCGAAAGAGGTCGCTCCATCTTGTGGGGGGGGGGTCTCCCTTTTCTTCTCCTGCATCGAGGAAACCATTCGATCACTGATCGGCTCCACTTCGGGCACTCATCATTAGCGAGTTTGTGCACCCAGAACCACTTCCTCTTCAGCGCCGTACGAACGAAATCCTGAACAAGAGTCAAGCCCCGCAACCGCTCATTAGAGACACGATCGAGCACAGTGCAGCCTACCATCCAACGCTCCATTTTTCTTTGAGCCACGGCTAATTGAGCATATAAGACCTGTGAAGTGTTGTATTTAACACTTTTTGAGGAATTTTAAAGATGGAGACCCATGAGTTTTTTCGTAATAAGACTGTTTGCATAGTATGATAAAGATTCATCACACGAATCGAAAGACATATCTGATATTGATTCCCGATATGTTTAAAGCTCACTATGAGCATTGAAAGTACAACTTTCAAGGCATGTAGAGAGTGCTCATCAAATTTGCATACTTTCTCTCTCATTTTCTCATTATCCCTTTCGCCAATTACCATATAATATAAACATTAGCCAGCATGCTTATCGTGGCGGGAGTCAGTCATGCCAACTCATGGGTCCCCTTCTTTAACACATAAAATTGTTAAATGTAACACTTTTTTTCTTCGAAAGCAAGACATCGGAGAGACCATTGTATTCGAGAGAGTTTGTATGTTGAGCGGTCGTTCTTGGGTCGAGTTTGTACTTGATGTGTTATGATAACGATTTGTTATGATTGATTACGAAATAAACTGTTACGATCCAATCGAAAATAAATGTTTTTACATACACGTTGAGCATGTATTTGATTAGATTTGAATTTCTTAATGAAATATTCGTCAAAATTGCACTTGATTCAAATCAGATTAGTTCTCGTTAATTATATTTAAAAAAAATTTCAAAAAAAATTTCATGTAGACAGGATAAATTATTATTATTATTATTATTATTATTATTAATTATATTATCTGTGAAACAATGCAGTAAAGACACGTATATAAGCAGTATAATGTGATAGTCAGTCATTCATACCTTTCTCCATCCAAACAAGCGGTCGGTAAGTGTCTTCTCTCATCCTCATTTCTATATCTCCCATTACTCTTTACGAAGCTTGACAAGAGCTTACCGTTACAAGCTTATGCGGAGACCAAAACTGCTCCGCCTACGCTAGCGACGACACGTTTGTTAAAGATGGAGACCCACGAGTTTTTTCGTAATAAGACTGTTCGGATAGAATGATAGAGATTCACCACACGAATCGAAAGACATATCTGATATTGATTCCCGATATGCTTAAAGCTCACTATGAGCATTGAAAGTACAACTTTCAAGGCATGTAGAGAGTGCTCATCGAATTTGCATACTTTCTCTCTCATTTTCTCATTATCCCTTACGCCAATTACCATATAATATAAACAATAGCCAGCATGCTTATCGTGGCGGGAGTCAGTCATGCCAACTCATGGGTCCCCTTCTTTAACAAACATTTCACCAGGCTTCATGTATATATGTGTATACTCAATATGTCATTTTCAGATATGTCATTGTCATCTGAGCCAACTGAACTGTCTTTCCCCGCAATCGGAGGAACAACCAATCTGAAACTTATCTCATCTGCAGGCTCCAAGATGGCATTCAAGGTTGATCTTTGATCTTTAATCATCTGATTATTGATTCTTTCAGGTAAAGACCTCGAATAATGAGTGTTACCGTGTCAATCCCGTTTATGGATTCATTGATCCTAATGGATCCACTTCAATCGAGATAATAAGAATGATTGGCCCTCCTAAAGATGTAAGAGTTTTTGTCTAGACTGATCTTTGATCCATGAATATGATGATCTTTTGACCTATGATCTTTTGCAGGACAAAGCGGTCATCCAATGGTCGTTGGTTCCAATGAAGGAGAGTGATCCGAAGGCTGCATTTGCGGATCATTTTGAACAGGGATTCGTAACTGTCCCACTGAAAGCTGTGGTGAATGGAGAAGAAAAAGTGACAGTGGAAGCACCAAAAGAGTGAATTCTTCCATTGAAGCAAGGGAAAAATACACCATCCCTTGCATAAAACGATAAATATGGTGCCAAACGATACTCTCACAGTTTTCGATACTACCGCGAACTACCACGGATGCAGACTATGTTGTAGAGATCCGCAAACGTGCGGTCGTTCAGAAATGATTTATCACTAATTAATGAATGAGAAATCGCGCGCATGGTATTAATATGATAATTAAAAAATGATTCGTGCAATGTCGCGCAGTCGACTCATTCTCATTTATTTCCATTGAATTTGCGGTTAAAAGCAACCGATATAAAGCATGAAAATGACTTGAAAAATGCGCGATTTTGAACGAAATTAAGAGTCAAAATCGCGCAGATTGACTTTTCATAATTTTAACGTCGAACATTGGTTGGCCGGTCGTGCAATTGCACGAATGCGGATCTCCTCTACTATGTAGTACCTATATCGTATACAAAGAAACTTATATTTGCACCTAATATTCAATTCATTTAATGCATTACACATTTCAAATTTGATTTAAAAAAACAAATAAAATAAATGTAAAACATTGCACGTTTTAGTGATTTAGTGGTGTTGGGTTGGATTACTAAAAGCAGAACATCTTCTCACGTTGAAGTAACATCTTCTTTATGACTAATTCTATTGAGTTCATTTCAAATCCATTGTGAGAGATCATAAGATATACAATAGATATAGAGAAATAAAGAATGAGATGGAATAGCTATATAAAAGCCTTCAATCTATCATTCATATCATCAATTGGTCTGCTCCATAATGTCTTCAAGCTCAAGTCTTCTTCTTTTCATTTCCTTTACTTTCTTCGCTCTTTCATCGGCTGATTATCCTCTTTACATCGATGAACTTGAACAATTAGTTCATGGTGAAGATCGATATTTATTGGATCGATTAGATGATCAAGATTGGACTCCACGACGTGAACTTAAGGAAAAGTTTGATGTTATTCTGGCTAGACAGTCGCCTGATCTACAAGTGAGCATTTATTGATTGATTCGATTGATTAATTATTATTTATTAATTTCAGAATGTCTACCGTACTCTTGTAAAGGCAAAAGAATCCGCACGAGAAGCTGTTGTTGCACGTTCTTTATCAAGAGCTGAAAGAGATGGAAATGGAGATTTGTACAAGGAAGTCCTTTTGGTTAAAGCTGATCTTTCACTATCTGAAAAGGAATCTGAGAGAAAGATCAAGCATATTAGAAGAAGAATGGGATACGGTAGCTCTTCTTCTGAAGGATACTAATTCAATAATGCGTCATCTACGTCTGCCAATTTGTCTCATTCTTCTTTCTTGTTTATTTTTCATATCAGTATTGTAGTTCAGATTATTTGATATTTTAACCATTTTCTTTTGCTTACTCCTATTTCTTCATCTAGAGAAAATATATTTCATTAGTTTTGCTTGGAGTTTGTATTTTTGTTGTAATCAAACAATTTTAGTCCTTAAAGGTAGCATAACCTCTCTCAATGATCTCTTCATTGCGCACACTATTTCTCTGTTCACTAACAACGAGAGAGCGAACAACGTTGAAGAGACCATTGGCAAAGGTGTCAGCCCCTTTAAACATCACGACAATGCATCACTTTTTATTTGAAAAAAAAAAAAAAAACGAAACACCACTTTTTTATTGTCATATCCACTGACAATGAGCGATCCTAGTCGTAGCTACGGTACACATTTTCCCAGTTTTCACTTCTTTCCGAGTGTGTGAAGTTCACGTACCACAGTGCTCTTGCTGACCCCTAGTGTCATTACTATATCATTGATATCGGGATACGGATCAGCCCTTGCTCCTGGAGCAGTCGATTGAAATCCTGAATCATAGGCCGACCGGGTTGGTCTTCATCTTCGACGGAAATGACCCTCTTTCGTTGTTACATGAGTGTCCTGTGAGGGGAACACCGCTGCTATTTTGGATGTCGAGGCGTTTGAAGGCAGAGAGGAAGAAGAACAGAATAACCTCACGATCACGCTCCCACTCGCAGTACGCTTGTAGGAGACGTTTCCTAATGCGGTGTGACATTTTTAATACGTGTATACGCCGTAACCCCCGCCGTAACGACGGAGACGCGGAGAAGGGGATTACGGCGTATATTATACTGTTATACTTAATCGTGCTAGTTGATACGGCTTTGATACTATACCGTTTCTTCTTCGGTATATTGAATATTGATATCCGGTACACTTGAATAATTGATGCTTGAATGATTGATGCGAGATGGTGGTCCATACCAACGGCGGAATTGAAGAACGCTCATCCCTTCATCTAGTGTGATCACTAGATATGAATAAAGTATTAGTACAATTGAATTTTGACATTGAATCAACTTTATCAGCTTTAATGGGTGTTTCGTAGCTGGGTTGCCATGAGGTTTCTCCATTCCGAACGATTGTACCTCGCCACTTGCAAGAATTGTGGTCCAGCTGACTTCACGAAATCATCCCTCAATCTCTTAACTGGGCGACCTCGCTTCCTCTTGCAACTGGGGGTCCAATTGAGCACATGAGCACAATTGAATAAAGTAATAAAATAAAACAATAAAAACTGCGGAAAAACAATTGGTGGTTTGTGGTGAGGATTACGGTATTCATCATGTGTGATAAAAACGATTTTCTCCTTTGTGTGCATCGCTTTGTTTACGAAATAAACTCTGTTACACTCTAATTGAAAATATTCTGATTCTGTTACATGTGGATTGATTTGATTAGATTTGAATTTATAAGTGGGATTTTCATCAAAATTGCTAATTGAATTAATCATCGCTAATCAGATTTGTATTTTTTAATTATATTATATCTGAAATAATGCAATAAAGACATGTATATAAGCAGTATAATGCGATAGTCAGTCATTCATACATTTCTTCGTCTAGACAAGCGGTCGGTAAGTGTCTTCTCTCGTATCCACTTCAATATCTCGCTTTAATCTTTAATATGTCCATGAAGCCTGCCAAACCGTTTACCGACAAAAGTGACGCCACAAGCACTGGCGGAGGCGGTTGCCAAATCTCCGCAGCGTACACTTGTGACGTCACGTTTGCGGGTAAACGGTTCGCCACGCTTCATGACAAACAATCATATGTCATTGTCAGTTATGTCATTGTCAATTGTCAAACTAAACTGTTATTTTCAGATATGTCATTGTCATCTGAGCCAACTGAACTGTCTTTCCCCGCAATCGGAGGAACAACCAATCTGAAACTTATCTCATCTGCAGGCTCCAAGATGGCATTCAAGGTTGATCTTTGATCTCTGATCTTCTGATTATTGATTCTTTCAGGTAAAGACCTCGAACAATGAGTGTTACCGTGTCAATCCCGTTTATGGATTCATTGATCCCAGTGGATCAACTTCTATCGAGATAATCAGAATGATTGGTCCTCCTAAAGATGTTAGATTGATCTAGCAATGTGATGATATTTGATCTTTGATCTTCTGCAGGACAAAGCCGTCATTCAATGGTCGTTGGTTCCAATGAAGGAGAGTGATCCAAAGGCTCCATTTGCGGATCATTTTGAACAAGGATTCGTAACTGTCCCACTGAAATCTGTGGTGAATGGAGAAGAAAAAGTAGCAGTGGAAGCACCAAAAGAGTGAATTACTCCATTGAAGCCAGGGAAAAATACACCATCCCTTGTTTAAAACGATAAATATGGTGCCAAACGATACTCTCAAAGTTTTCGATACTACCGCGAACTACCACGGATGCAGACTATGTTGTAGAGATCCGCAAACGTGCGGTCGTTCAGAAATGATTTATCACTAATTAATGAATGAGAAATCGCGCGCATGGTATTAAGAGAGCCTGTCGGAGAGAACTAACATATGAGAGGAAATAGCGAAAAATAAATATTTCTGTTTGATGTGAAATAAAATAGTGCACTACCAGGCGACCTCAGCTGTACATATGAGAAAGTTTGATTTTGTGTCTGAAGGTTACTGTAGGTAAAAATGTTCGGTAGGTCAAAAACATAATTTCGGCTCCCAAGCATCCGATCGACTCGGGAGTGGTACCAATCGATTCCTCGTCCGAATACAAGCAACTTTTGCATAGACCACTTTTTAATCAGGACTTCGAAGAAGCGAGTTATTATGAAAATCAACTTTTGAACATTGATTACTATACGACACTTCTCTAGAAGTAAAAAATTAAATTTACTTAAATCGTTCTACATTTAATAGCCAACCTTATATTAAAATATGGAGACGAAAAAAAGGTGGGAAATTTGGACACGATAGCAAAATACGTTTGCAACTCGTAAAAAACTCACTTCACGATCGTTTTTTGATGTGCGTTTCATACTGTAGATGACTTCTTTTTCACGGCTCTCCGGTCCACCTTATTGATTTGAATTATTTTGTTTTATATGATATTTTACTTAAATTTTTAAAAAAACACGCGATAGGGAAAAGAAATGTTAAAACAAAATAAATTGAGCTCTAATAAATCAAGTAATAGAGCCGAGTATAGAGCCGTGGCTAAGACAGTATGACAATGCACCAGAAGATTATCACCATGGATCTGCAAATCTTCATGACAATGATGAACGTCCTCTCAATTGCCACCGATGTAAGGTCAGTTCTATTCGATCACACCATTGTGAAGATTAGAGTAGATTAGAGCAGATCTTTGTGATGTTCTTATGAAGGAGAAGGAGGAAGATGACTGGGCAGTCGATAAGCTGGATAGATGCTGACAACTCACGAGATATGATTCGCACCTTGGAGAACACTAATGGCGACCTAGGTGACCCCAGTCAGATGAATAAAGTTGTTCTAATATAATGTAATGTAAAATGTCGAATTTTGCTATTGTGTCCAAAACTTATATTAAAATATGCAGACAAAATAGAGGGATATTTAGGCACGATAGCACAATACGACAGCAACTCGTAAAAAACTCACTTCGTGTTAATCTTCTGGTACATTGTCATACTGTCTTAGTCACGGCTGTACCCGGCTCCATTACTTGATATATTAGAGCTCAATTTATTTTGTTTTAACATGCCTTTTCCCTATCGCGTGCTTTTTTTTAAAATTTAAGTAAAAAATCGTATAAAACAAAATAATTCAAACCAATAAGGTGGACCGGATATAGATCCGTGAAAAAGAAGTCATTTACAGTATGAAACGCACAACAACAAGCGATCGTGAAGTGAGTTTTTTACGAGTTGCAAACGTATTTTGCTATCGTGTCCAAATTTCCCACCCTTTTTTCGTCTCCATATTTTAATATAAGGTTGGCTATTAAATGTAGAATGATTTAAGCAAATTTATTTTTTTACTTCTAGAGAAGTGTCGTATAGTAATCAATGTTCAAAAGTTGATTTTCATAATAACTCGCTTCTTCGAAGTCCTGATTAAAAAGTGGCCTATGCAAAAGTTTCTTGTATTCGGACGAGGAATCGATTGGTACCACTCCCGAGTCGATCGGATGCTTGGGAGCCGAAATTATGTATTTGACCTACCGAACATTTTCACCTACAGTAACCTTCAGACACAAAATCAAACTTTCTCATATGTACACCTGAGGTCGCCTGGTAGTGCACTATTTTATTTCACATCAAACAGAAATATTTATTTTTCGCTATTTCCGCACCCCCGGTCAGAATGTCAATTCTCTCAGACATGCTCTCTTAATATGATAATTAAAAAATGATTCGTGAAATGTCGCGCAGTCGACTCATTCTCATTTATTTCCATTGAATATGCGGTTAAAAGCAACCGATATAAAGCCTGAAAATGACTTGAAAAATGCGCGATTTTGAACGAAATTAAGAGTCAAAATCGCGCAGATTGACTTTTCATAATTTTAACGTCGAACATTGGTTGGCCGGTCGTGCAATTGCACGAATGCGGATCTCTACTACGTAGTACCTATATCGTATACAAAGAAACCTATATTTGCACCTAATATTCAATTCATTTAATACATTACACATTTCAAATTAGATTAAAAAACAAATAAAATAAATGAAAAACATTGCACGTTTTAGTGATTTAGTGGTGTGTCCCAGTGGGTTGGATTACTAAAAGCAGAACACCCCATCTTCTCGCGTTGAAGTAACATCTTCTTTATGACTAATTCTATTGAGTTCGTTACAAATCCATTGTGAGAGATCATAAGATATAGAATAGATTCAGAGAAATAAAGAATGATATGGAATAGCTATATAAAAGCCTTCAATCTATCATTCATATCATCAATTGATCTACTCCATAATGCCTTCAATCTCAATTCTTCTTCTTTTCATTTCATTTACTTTCTTCGCTATTTCATCGGCTGATTATCCTCTTTATATCGATGAACTTGAACAATTAGTTCATGGTGAAGATCGATATTTATTGGATCGATTAGATGATCAAGATTGGACTCCACGACGTGAACTTAAGGAAACGTTTGATTTTATTCTGGCTAGACAGTCGCCTGATCTACAAGTGAGCATTTATTGATTTACTCGATTTATTCATAATTATCGATTGATTTCAGAATGTCTACCGTACTCTTGTAAAGGCAAAAGAATCCGCACGAGAAGCTGTTGTTGCACGTTCTTTATCAAGAGCTGAAAGAGAAGGAAATGGAAATTTGTATAAGGAAGTCCTTTTGGTTAAAGCTGATCTATCACTATCTGAAAAAGAATCTGAAAAAAAAATCAAACATATTAGAAGAAGAATGGGATACGGTAGCTCTTCTTCTGAAGGATACTAATTCAATAATGCGTCATCTACGTATGCCAATTTCTCTCATTCTTCTTTCTTGTTTATTTGTCATATCAGTATTGTGTCATGGATCTCCAAATCTTCGTGACAACAATGAAAGTCTCAATTGCCGATGGAAGGTCAGTTCAATTCGATGACAACATTGTGAAGATTAGAGCAGAAACCGATGATCTTTGTGGAGTTCGTATGAAGGATAAAGAGGAAGACGACTGGACAGTCGATAAGCTGGACAGATGCGGGCAACTCACGAGATACGATTCGCTCATTGGAGAACCCTAATGGCGACCCAGCTAACCCATATTAGCTGAATAAAGTTGTTATAATGTAATGTAAATGTAATCAGTATTGTGGTTCAGATTATTTGATATTTTAATCATTTTCTTTTGCTTACTCCTATTTCTTCATCTAGAGAAAATAAATTTCATTATTTTTGCTTGGAATTCGTATTTTTGTTGTAATCAAACAATTTTAGTCCTTAAAGGGAGCATAACCTCTCTCAATGGTCTCTTCATTGCGCACACCATTTGTCTGTTCACTAACACCGAGAGAGCGAACAACGTTGAAGAGACCATTGGCAAAGGTGTCAGCCCCTTTAAACATCACGACAATGCATACAGACCAAACACCACTTTTTTATTGTCATAACCACTGTCAATGAGCGATCCTAGTCGTAGCTACGGTACACATCTTCCCAGTTTTCACTTCTTTCCGAGAGTGTGAAGTTCACGTACCACAGTGCTCTTGCTGACCCCTAGTGTCATTACAATTTCATTGGTATCGGGACACGGATCAGCCCTAGCTCTTGGAGCAGTCGATTGAAATCCTGAATCATAGGCCGACCGGGTTGGTCTTCATCTTCGACGGAAATGACCCTCTTTCGTTGTTACATGAGTGTCCTGTACACCTCTACTAGGCCATGTTGGATGTCGAGGCGTTTGAAGGCAGAGAGGAAGAGGAACAGAATGACGTCACGATCCCCGTCCCACTCACACACCCGCAGTAAGCTTGTAGGAGACGTTTCCTAATGCGGTGTGACAATTTTAATACGTGCGTACGCCGTAACCCCCGCCGTAACGGCGGAGACGCGGCGAAGGGGGTTACGGCGTATATTATACTGTTATACTTAATCGTGCTAGTTGATACGGTTTTGATACTATACCGTTTCTTCTTCGGTATATTGAATATTGATATCCGGTACACTTGAATAATTGATGCTTGATTGATTGATGCGAGAAGGTGGTCCATACCAACGGCGGAATTGAAGAACGCTCATCCCTTCATCTAGTGTGATCACTAGATATGAATAAAGTATTAGTACAATTGAATAAAGTAATAAAATAAAACAATAAAAACTGCGGAAAAACAATTGGTGGTTGGTGGTGAGGATTACGGTATTCATGATGTGTGATAAAAACGATTTTCTCCTTTGTGTGCATCGCTTTGTTTACGAAATAAACTCTGTTACACTCTAATTGAAAATATTCTGATTCTGTTACATGTGGATTGATTTGATTAGATTTGAATTTATAAGTGAGATTTTCATCAAAATTGCTAATTGAATTAATCGTGCTAATCAGATTTGTTTTTTTAAAAAATTATATTATATCCGAAATAATGCAATAAAGAAACGTATGTATATAAGCAGTATAATGTGATAGTCATTCATTCATACCTTTATCCATCCAGACAAGCGGTCGGTAAGTGTCTTCTCTCATTTTCACTTCTACATCTCGGTTTAATCTTTAGCATGTCCACGATGCCTGCCAAACCGTTTACCAACAAGCGTGATGTTCAAAGCATGTGCGGGGGCGTTTGCCAAATCACCGCCGCCTACACTTGTGACGTCACGTTTGCTGGCAAACGGTTCGCCACGCATCATGCATATGTCATCACAATGATATGACATTATCAGATATGTCATTGACATCTGAACCAACTGAACTGTCGTTCCCCGCAATCGGAGGAACAACCAATCTGAAACTTATCTCATCTGCAGGCTCCAAGATGGCATTCAAGGTTGATCATTGATCTTTGATCTTCTGATTATTGATTATTTTCAGGTAAAGACCTCGAACAATGAGTGTTGCCGTGTCAATCCAGTTTATGGATTTATTGATCCCAATGGATCAACTTCTCTCGAGATAATCAGAATGATTGGTCCTCCTAAAGATGTAAGGATTGATCTTTGATCTTTGGTCCATGAACATGATGATCTTTGATCTTTAATCTTTTGCAGGACAAAGCCGTCATCCAATGGTCATTGGTTCCCATGAAGGAGAGTGATCCAAAGGCTCCATTTGCGGATCATTTTGAACAGGGATTCGTTACTGTCCCACTGAAAGCTGTGGTGAATGGAGAAGAAAAAGTGGCAGTGGAAGCACCAAAAGAGTGAATTACTCCATTGAAGCCAGGGAGAAATACACCATCCCTTGTATAAAACAATAAATATGGTGCCAAACGATACTCTCACAGTTTTCGATACTACCGCGAACTACCACGGATGCAGACTATGTTGTAGAGATCCGCAAACGTGCGGTCGTTCAGAAATGATTTATCACTAATTAATGAATGAGAAATCGCGCGCATGGTATTAATATGATAATTAAAAAAATGATTCGTGCAATGTCGCGCAGTCGACTCATTCTCATTTATTTCCATTGAATTTGCCGTTAAAGCAACCGATATAAAGCCTGAAAATGACTTGAAAAATGCGCGATTTTGAACGAAATTAAGAGTCAAAATCGCGCAGATTGACTTTTCATAATTTTAACGTCGAACATTGGTTGGCCGGTCGTGCAATTGCACGATTGCGGATCTCTACTATGTAGTACCTATATCGTATACAAAGAAACTTATATTTGCACCTAATATTCAATTCATTTAATGCATTACACATTTCAAATTTGATTTAAAAAAACAAATAAAATAAATGTAAAACATTGCACGTTTTAGTGATTTAGTGGTGTTGGGTTGGATTACTAAAAGCGGAACACCCCATCTTCTCACGTTGAAGTAAAATCTTCTATATGACTAATTCTATTGAGATCTTTACAAATCCATTGTGAGAGATCATAAGATATAGAATAGATTCAGAGAAATAAAGAATGATATGGAATAGCTATATAAAAGCCTTCAATCTATCATCCATAATGCCTTCAATCTCAATTCTTCTTCTTTTCATTTCATTTACTTTCTTCACTATTTCATCGGCTGATTATCCTCTTTATATCGATGAACTTGAACAATTAGTTCATGGTGAAGATCGATATTTATTGGATCGATTAGATGATCAAGATTGGACTCCACGACGTGAACTTAAGGAAAAATTTGATGTTATTCTGGCTAGACAGTCGCCTGATCTACAAGTGAGCATTTATTGATTTACTCGATTTATTCATAATTATCGATTGATTTCAGAATGTCTACCGCACTCTAGTAAAGGCAAAAGAATCAGCTCGTGAAGCAATTGTAGCACGTTCTTTATCAAGAGCTGAAAGAGAAGGAAATGGAGATTTGTATTAGGAAGTCCTTTTGGTTAAAGCTGATCTATCACTATCTGAAAAGGAATCTGACAGAAAAATCAAACATATTAGAAGAAGAATGGGATACGGTAGCTCTTCTTCTGAAGGATACTAATTCAATAATGCGTCATCTACGTCTGCCAATTTCTCTCATTCTTCTTTCTTGTTTATTTGTCATATCAGTATTGTGGTTCAGATTATTTGATATTTTAATCATTTTCTTTTACTTTCTCCTATTTCTTCATCTAGAGAAAATAAATTTCATTATTTTTTGCTTGGAATTCGTATTTTTGTTGTAATCAAACAATATTAGTCCTTAAAGGGAGCATAACCTCTCTCAATGGTCTCTTCATTGCGCACACCATTTCTCTGTTCACTAACACCGAGAGAGCGAACATCGTTGAAGAGACCATTGGCAAAGGTGTCAGCCCCTTTAAACATCACGACAATGCATACAAACCAAACACCACTTTTTTATTGTCATATCCACTGACAATGAGCTATCCTAGTCGTAGCTACGGTACACATCTTCCCAGTTTTCACTTCTTTCCGAGAGTGTGAAGTTCACGTACCACAGTGCTCTTGCTGACCCCTAGTGTCATTACAATTTCATTGGTATCGGGACACGGATCAGCCCTAGCTCTTGGAGCAGTCGATTGAAATCCTGAATCATAGGCCGACCGGGTTGGTCTTCATCTTCGACGGAAATGACCCTCTTTCGTTATTACATGAGTGTCCTGTACACCTCTACTAGGCCATGTCGGATGTCGAGGCGTTTGAAGGCAGAGAGGAAGAGGAACAGAATGACGTCACGATCCCCGTCCCACTCACACACCCGCAGTACGCTTGTAGGAGACGTTTCCTAATGCGGTGTGACATTTTTAATACGTGTGTACGCCGTAACCCCCGCCGTAACGACGGAGACGCGGCGAAGGGGATGTATATTATACTGTTATACTTAATCGTGCTAGTTGATACGGTTTTGATGCTATACCGTTTCTTCTTCGGTATATTGAATATTGATATCCGGTACACTTGAATAATTGATGCTTGATTGATTGATGCGAGAAGGTGGTCCATACCAACGGCGGGATTGAAGAACGCTCATCCCTTCATCTAGTGTGATCACTTGATATGAATAAAGTATTAGTACAATTGAATAAAGTAATAAAATAAAAAAATAAAAACTGCGGAAAAACAATTGGTGGTTGGTGGTGAGGATTACGGTATTCATGATGTGTGATAAAAACGATTTTCTCCTTTGTGTGCATCGCTTGTTTACGAAATAAACTCTGTTACACTCTAATTGAAAATATTCTGATTCTGTTACATGTGGATTGATTTGATTAGATTTGAATTTATAAGTGGGATTTTCATCAAAATTGCTAATTGAATTAATCGTCCCTAATCAGATTTGTATTTTTTAATTATATTATATCTGAAATAATGCAATAAAGACATGTATATAAGCAGTATAATGTGATATTCATTCATTCATACCATTCTCCATCCAGACAAGCGGTCGGTAAGTGTCTTCTCTCAGTTTGACTTTTATATGTTCCATTAATCTTTAGTAGGTCCCTGAAGCCTGCCAAACCGTTTACCGACAAAAGTGACGCCACAAGCACTGGCGGAGGCGGTTGCCAAATCTCCGCAGCGTACACTTGTGACGTCACGTTTGCGGGTAAACGGTTCGCCACGCTTCATGACAAACAATCATATGTCATTATCAGATATGCCATTGTCATTTGTCAAACTAAACTGTCATTTTCAGATATGTCATTGTCATCTGAACCAACTGAACTGTCGTTCCCCGCAATCGGAGGAACAACCAATCTGAAACTTATCTCATCTGCAGGCTCCAAGATGGCATTCAAGGTTGATCTTTGATCTTTGATCTTCTGATTATTCATTCTTTCAGGTAAAGACCTCGAACAACGAGTGTTACCGTGTCAATCCCGTGTATGGATTCATTGATCCTAATGGATCCACTTCAATCGAGATAATAAGAATGATTGGACCTCCTAAAGATGTAAGGATTGATCTTTGATCTCTGGTCCATGAACATGATGATCTTTGATCTTTAATCTTTTGCAGGACAAAGCCGTCATCCAATGGTCATTGGTTCCCATGAAGGAGAGTGATCCAAAGGCTCCATTTGCGGATCATTTTGAACAGGGATTCGTAACTGTCCCACTGAAAGCTGTGGTGAATGGAGAAGAAAAAGTGGCAGTGGAAGCTCCAAAAGAGTGAATTATTCCATTGAAACAAGTGATGCGAGCTCCATCACTTGTATAAAACGATAAACATGATCCCAAACAATACTCACAGTTTTCGAGCATTTTTCTATATCGAACTTTCACAGATTACGTCTACGTATAGATTCAATATTTCAAATTAAATCATTTATTCATGTACCATAAGAGTATGGTGTTGGGTTCTTCTTATCACGTTAACAGGGTCAGGAAGGCTAGTCTTCTTATGCCATAGTATTCGGTCAAGCGTGTGTTATTCCATCTGCTTGAGTTACGTGAAGTCCTTGATCATGTCCGCCCATCTCAATTGATAATTGAAAAATTATGCGTGCAAAGTCGCGGAATCGACTCATTCTCATGTATTTCCATTGAATTAGCGGTTAAAAACAATCGATATAATGCTTGAAAATTATGACCAAATGTACGGCATTGCACGGAATTATGAGTCAAAATCGCGCTGAATGACTTTTCATTATTTTAATATCGAACAATACCGAACCGGTCGTTCAAATGCACGTTTGCGGTTCTCTATCCCATTTCTTAGCTTATTGATAGCTTAGGTAACAAGCAGGCCTATCTCAATTTCTAGTCTTTCATAGAACTGTATTTATTTGTGAGAAATACACGTCAAGTGCAGGTGATATTTGGCGTAATTTCGAGGATTAGAAACGTTTGCGGAACACTCCAATTATATTCAGCATTGCCTTGCTTTACCTAATCAATAAATCAGTCTACCGTATACCCCTATTGTGTCCTAAAACGCTTATCGATCGTTCGTATATTGATTTGCCACTTTAATAAAAGTACGAATTATAAATTTATTCTCTCTAGGTGACGAAATAGGAGAAAGTAAAAGACAGTGATTAAAATTTCAAATTAGTTGAAACGACAAATAAACAAGGAACAAGAATGAGGCACACGTTGATAATGCAACGTTGAATTAGTATCCTTCAGAAGAAGAGCTACCGTATCCCATTCTTCTTCTAATATGTTTGATCTTTCTCTCAGATTCCTTTTCAGATAGTGAAAGATCAGCTTTAACCAAAAGGACTTCCTTATACAAATGCCCATTTCCTTCTCTTTCAGCTCTTGATAAAGAACGTGCAACAACAGCTTCTCGTGCAGATTCTTTTGCCTTTACAAGAGAACGGTAGACATTCTGAAATCAATCAATAATAATTAATCATTCAAATCATTCGATAAATGCTCACTTGTAGATCAGGCGACTGTCTGGCCAGAATAACATCAAACTTTTCCTTAAGTTCACGTCGTGGAGTCCAATCTTGATCATCTAATCGATCCAATAAATATCGATCTTCACCATGAACTAATTGTTCAAGTTCATCGATATAAAGAGGATAATCAGCCGTTGAAAGAGTGAAGAAGGTAAAGGAAATGATGAGAAGAAGAGTTGGGATTGAAGACATCATGAAGTAGATCAATTGATGATCTGAATGATAGATTGAAGGCTTTTATATAGCTATTCCATCTCATACTGTATTTCTCTAAATCTATTGTAAATCTTATGATCTCTCACAATGGATTTGTAATGAACTCAATAGGATTAGTCATAACGACACAAGCTACTTCAACGTTAAAGACGTGGTCACTTCTACTTTTACTAATCGAACCCAATGGGTCGCACTGATAAATCATTACAACATGTTTTGTTCCATATTGATCTTATCTGATATATCTACTTAATCTATTAAATTAATTGAAATATAGGTTTGCATAGGAAGTATATAGACAAAATCTGTGATTGTTCGATGCTAAAAAATGACTTTGTTGCGAAATACTGCGAGAGTATCGTTTGGCACCATATTTATCGTTTTATACAGGGGATGGTGTATTTATCCCCTGTTTCAGCGAAAGAATTCATTCTTTTGGTGCTTCCACTGCCACTTTTTCTTCTCCATTCACTACAGCTTTCAGTGGGACAGTTACGAATCCCTGTTCAAAATGATCCGCAAATGGAGCCTTTGGATCACTCTCCTTCATTGGAACCAATGACCATTGGATGACCGCTTTGTCCTGCAAAAGATCAAAGATCAAACATCATATTAATGGATCGAAGATCAATCTCTTACATCTTTAGGAGGACCAATCATTCTGATTATCTCGATAGAAGTGGATCCATTGGGATCAATAAATCCATACACGGGATTGACACGGTAACACTCGTTGTTCGAGGTCTTTACCTGAAAGAATCAATAATCAGAAGATCAAAGATCAAAGATCAACCTTGAATGCCATCTTGGAGCCTGCAGATGAGATAAGTTTCAAATTGGTTGCTCCTCCGATTGCGGGGAAAGACAGTTCGGTTGGATCTGATGACAATGACATATCTGAAAATGACATATTGGGCGTGACATTTGGCGTGTATGAAGCATGGCCAGCAAATGTAGCCGGAGAAGTTTTGGCCCCCGCCTATGCTTGTAACGGTAAACTGTTTGCCAAGTTTCATGGACGTACTAAGGATTAAAGCGAGATGTAGAAGTGAGAATGAGAGAAGACAATGAGAAAAGACACTTACCGACCGCCAATCTAGATGAAGAAATGTATGAATGACTGAATATCACATTATACTGCTTATATACTTCTCTTTTTACATGATTTCAGATATAATTTGATTAACTAGAGCTCGCTTAATTCAATCATGTGCAATTTTCATGAATATTTCATTAAGAAATTAAAATCTAATCACATCAATGCACAACGAGTATGTAATAGAATCAGAATATTTTCAGTTAGAGGGTAACAGAGTTTATTTCATAAACAAAGCGAAGCACACAACGGAGAAAATCGTTTTCATGGACCTCCCCCCAGTACCTCACCACCAACAAACAACTGATTTTTGCTTTCTTTTTTTTTTGTTTTGTAACTGATGATCCAGTTTTCTTACAAGAGGAGGTACTTCAGTTAGCCAAAAATCAGTTCGCGATTCCTGACGATTACGGTAGCCCAATACCGTTCACTACTACTTATAACAACGATACAACCTTTGTTGCCATAGGCCATCTCCCAACCGATTTATAACTCGTTGCCGAAATGATCACTCCCCCTTCGTAGTGCTCGATGCTGATTTTGGTCACAAACCACCTCGAACAATTATTTCGTGTGCAGAATCAACTCCCCCAGGTAGTGTAGTGGTCCAGATGACCGCTTATCATTTCGAAAGTAATGAAATCAATTTCCTTGCGCCCATTTACGCTTTTCCGTCTCCCCAACATCATCTTTCAAGTTAATGATATCATGAATCCGCTCAACGAAAATTGGTTCGTCCTGTACAGTCTCGATACAACGAAGTTGCTGTGAGAGCCGACCACAAAAGCAATATTCGAGGCACAAGAATTTCATAGTAGTCTTATTGCTAGATCGAATTATCACTCGCCTTGCAGTTATCTCCCGCATGATTTCGTCCTTTGAATAATGGACCTACCTTTGCCTTTTCTTTTACTGTATATACATAGTCGTATGTCGTTGTATTATGATCACTTATGGTAGTATATGATTGTTTGATAACATTGTTGATTGCCGTGGATTTTGGGTTAACGGGAGGAAAAAGTGGTGAATTGCTAGATTGCTCAGTGAAAATACTGATATAACTGGCATGAAACATAACTGGATTCAGTCAAAGGTAAACCCCGAGCTAATTTTGAAACTCTCCGCTTTGGCTACACTCTCTCGCTCTCTTTGTTTTAGAATGAGAATTGCCAGAGATGAGAGCAAAATTTGCTGGCGAGATGCCATTAAGAAGACTCTCATAAGAAATTTCATGTATTGTGTTCTAAAAATTACATGTTACAACGAAAAATATTTATAGATGCAAATAGTCAACATAAACAACTATATACGATTATTGATTAATTTTGATCAATAAGAACCGGTTGCCATATTGATAGGTAGAGTGTGTGAGTGAGTGGTAGGGAATATTCGTTGAGATGTACACAGCTGAGGGGCACCCGAAATGGCTCATGGGTTACGGTAGGGACGGAAAGGAACCGTAGGAGTACGGTAAGAACGAGAAAGGTACGGTGACATGATGGGTACGGTGGATGGAGGTTACGGTTGTGATAAATAACTATCAATCAGCCAAAGCCAAATTCATTCCGTAGGATAGGGGTACGGTAAGTCTATGAAGGGTACGGTAAGACCATGAGGAGTACGGTAAGACTACGATGTCGATAGTCAAATAGATGAAGTGAAATTCACAATGAAAGCGGCAACGGGGGTCAGGCAAATCACAATTATTATCGTTTATCATTCCATTATTATGTATGTTTTGCGTTGAAAGTGACTAGTTTAGGGACCTACCAGCTATGTTAATCCGATTTACAAAAAAATACATTTTATTAATATTTAGTCCTAGTTGATATGTTACTGAGATCGTGGGAAAGTGGGCGGAGCTTAAAAGTCTACATAGATCCTACAACGTCTGTCAGGGAGCACCGACGGAGATCAAACTACAAAGATCAGAGGCCAAAGATTAAAGATCAAAGATCAAATATCACCTAAGCAGAGAGGCTATCGATAGGAATGCTAGTGGTAGTATGGCCAGCGATGAGGGTGAAGAAGTGTTGCAGAGGTCGGAGTCACAGATGCACTCGATCTCAGTGACTATGCCCGCGACTGCTGAAAAACGATTTTATTTAAATTTTAATTTTAATTTAAATTTTAAATTCAATTTTTATTTCTATTTAGTTTCTGGATAGATAGCTTTTGTGAGCTTTTGTTCAACTGTCATCGATTGGTAAAATGCACTATTGACCGTATAAAATACACTTGTTTATTTGGTACGAGAGTAACCATCCGCAGCCACAATGAATATGTTTAGAGAGAAAGTCGAAGCGAGATAGTTCGTAGATCAGAGAGAGCGCCCCTTTTGTACACGAGTAACACTGCGGCGCGCAGAGGCGCTCATTTGCGCTCATCATTTATTTCTGCGGGTACTGAGTACTTTTCGATTCTCAAAGTCTTAATCATGAGTTTCCGTTATGAAAAGCTGTTTTAATGACTAAAAAAACAGAAACAAAATTTCTATTAATGAGAAAAAACAATTAAAAGGCAAATCACACTAGTCCGAAGTGATGGGTACTGTAAATTTCGAAAAATGTCTTACGGCGATGGTGCGATCGATTCGTGCTATTACAGTATACCTTTCCAGTAAATAATTACCCATCGTTTTCGGACCAGTGTGATTTGTCTTTTAATTGTTTTTTCTCATTAATACAAATTTTGTTTCTGTTTTTTTAGTCATGAAAACAACTTTTCATAACGGAAACTCATGATTAAGACTTTGAGAATCGAAAAGTATTCAGTACCCGCAGAAATAAATGATGAGCGCAAATGAGCGCCTCTGCGCGCCGCAGTGTTACTCGTGTACAAAAGGAGATCGGGCTGTACTGTATATCGTACTTTTTTCCATTCTATTATTTATGAAATACTCAAGGCTCAACAATTACATTTAAAATATAATTTCAACAAAATACTATTCATGAAACCTATCGTAAACTACACGATTTTCACACTTGAACTTCAGACAATATCAAATTTTAAAAAAAGAACAAGCAAATCAATAAATCTATTGTAAGGTACCTGGTAAGCTCTCTTCGGTTGTCGTGCAGCCCAGATCAACGATTCGATTGAGGGCTCCAAGATGGCATTCTGCAGGCTCCAAGATGGCATTCAAGGTTGATCTTTGATCTTTGATCTTCTGATTATTGATTCTTTCGGGTAAAGACCTCGAACAATGAGTTTTACCGTGTCAATCCCGTTTATGGATTCATTGATCCCAATGGATCAACTTCTATCGAGATAATCAGAATGATTGGCCCTCCTAAAGATGTATGATCTTTGACCTAGCAATATGATGATCTTTGATCTTTGATCTTTTGCAGGATAAAGCCGTCATTCAATGGTCATTGGTTCCAATGAAGGAGAGTGATCCAAAGGCTCCATTTGCGGATCATTTTGAACAGGGATTCGTAACTGTCCCACTGAAAGCTGTGGTGAATGGAGAAGAAAAAGTGGCAGTGGAAGCATCAAAAGAGTCCATTGAAACAAGTGATGCGAGCACCATCACTTGTATAAAACGATAAACATGATGCCAAACAATACTCTCACAGTTTTCGAGCATTTTCTATATCGAACTTTCATTTACTATGTATAGATTAGATGGATTCAATATTTCAAATGAAATCATTTACTCATGTACTATAAGAAAGATATACGGTGTTGGGTTCTTCTTATCACGTTAAACGGGGTTAGGTAAATGTAGTCTTCTTTTACCACAGTCCAGTGTGTGTCATTCCGTCTGCTCGAGTTCCATGAAGTCTTTCTTCATCATGTCCGCCCATCTCAATTTCGGTCTTCCTCTTGGTCTCCTTCCTTGTGGAACGTACTGCATCATCCTTCTGCATATATGGTCTCTATTAGGGATCCGCAAACGTGCAATCGTTCAGAAATGATTTCTCGCTAATTTACAGTGGTGGCCAGAAGGATATCATATTTTGCTTTTTTTAAGCATAACTTGTCTTGTAGTTATCCGATCATCTTGATATATAGTGTGCTCAAGCATGTTTCACAATGTATACCGTGGCATGGAGTCGGTTTTTCAATTTGGACGGCTTCCAGGCTACAGTATCCCAAAATGACCACATGCCTCATTTTGAGTACTTGAAGTTGCGACGTATTTTCGTTGTTTCAAACAATTGCTACTATAGTCATTCATCGATACTGTTCACATTTATTAGATATTAATATTCATATCGTAGGCATATTGTGAATTTCATAAGTACCAACTTTTTTCATCATTTTTGCTTGTTTCTTGTGATTTTTTAAATGTATATTTATTGTATTTTTGTTTTTATACTACGGTAATACCGAAAGGTGTACGACATTTCTTCCCTGATATCTTGCGCGTGAGGTTTGAGTGGTCTGAAGCAATCCGAACCTGTTCACCAGTTTGGTGTAATCCAGGGAACGATCTCCTGTGTCATCAAAAAGGTTCCCAAATCTGCCAAAAACCGTTAACCCTCAAAGACTGGTGTTTCTCCTATGACCTAGGACCTTGATGACAGGAATATCATCAGAATATCGCGAGAGTACCCGCGGGCGAACTCCACAATCAACTAGCAAGAAATGGCACTGTACGGTGCCACTCCTCCTTCGACTCGCACCATCCGTAGACAACACCTACATGCTGGTTTTAACTGTAGAGTTGTTAGTACGAAGCCCATCATCTCTCCTAAGAACAGATGGAATCGTCTGAACTAGGCAAAGGCTCATTTCAAAAGGACAGTCGCAGACTAGCGAAAGGTCGTCTGTTCGGACGAGTCCACGTTCAATCTCTTGGGCTCGGACGACCGGGTTGATGTCCGTAGACCAGACGGGACTTGAGATGATGTTCAGAAGCTTGCTCACAAGGTGAATCACGGTGGTAAAAGCGTCATGGTGCACAGGAACTCGGACTACTTCTACTGCAGCGAATCAATTGAATCATGATTGCAACGGCTATCGTGCGCTCCCCCTCGCAGCACGTCGTAGGATCAGTCAGAATCATGGAAACTAAGTACTACATTAATATTTGTTTAGTTAATCTTTTTTAATAATCGATTTGAACCTGAATTGTTGCCCAGACATCACCCACGTGAGCTATCCATTTTGTCTGTGATTTAATCAATTATTTTGATTGTTAACATGTTGAATAATGTTAATAAATTTGTTTAATTGATTTTTCAAAATATATTCGCGATAAAACCCCGAAATAATGCATAAATACGTTTAAAAATTAGAGGAGAAGTAACTTCCTCAAAATGAGCCATACTGTCATTTTGGGATACTCTAGCCTGAAAGCCGTTAAAATTGAAAAAACCGACTCCATGCCTCGGTATACATTGTGAAACATGCTTGAGCACACTATATAAAAATTTCAAGATGATCGGATAACTACAAGACAAGTTATGCTTAAAAAAAGCAAAATATGATATCCTTCTGGCCACCACTGTATGAATGGGAAAGCGCGCTCACGATATTACTATGATAATTAAAAAATTATGCGTGCAAAGTCGCGCAGTCGACTCCTTCTCATTTATTTCCATTAGATTAGCGGTTAAAAACAACCGATATAATGCTTGAAAATGATGACCAAATGGACAACATTGCATTGCACAATCGCTCTGAATGGCTTTCATCATTTTAATATCGAAGAATACCGAAACGGTCGTTCAAATGCACGTTTGCGGATCTCTTGTCTCTATCTCATTTCATAGCTTAGCTTAGGCAACAAGGTATATCTCAATTTCTAGTCTTTCATAGAACTCTATTTATTTGTGAGAAATACACCGTCAAGAGCGGGTGATATTTGGCGTAATTTCGAAGATTCGAAACGTATTGCGGAACACTCCAATTTTCGAAAATTCGCTCCTCTGCCTGTACAACCAAGCATTAGTAATAATTGTGGGAGAGTTTTGCTTGCAGTACAAGGTTTAGAGTAGAGAAGGCTTCTTCTCTATTCTGTTCATTTTCCTTCGTTCTTTCATTTGCTTCCCCCAAGTGAAGATAACAGAGAAGAACGACAGATCACAAAAAGTAGACGGCTAGGAATAAAGTAGTCGTTGTGAGCCCGCAATCCCCCACCGCTCCCTCACAAGGGAAGTGTAAGAAATATCTTTTTGACCTATGGATGGGAGCATTTTTCCTCGATAGCTATAGGCAATATAAGGCCGGAACCAAAAAATCAGAACCTGGCATGCACTTTCCGATTTTATATAAATAATTTGCAGTTAATTTTTCGCACCCCGCACACCGCACCCCGTCGGTGTGCGTTATTCCGCACCCCGGGGTGCAATATATCGCACACAAATATAAGTAAATTTATTTTTAGATAATTCTTTATTTTCTGGAGTTGGTGATTACTCTATTCGCGTTGATAGAAGGTTAAATTCCAATAGCATCATAATCAAACCACAGCCAATCTTTTTATTCACATGTTACACTCTATGCATCAAATTTGGCCTCAAACTCTAGATCGTTATTCTTTTCTCACTTAGCTCTGTAATTTTTTCAACGCAAACTGAAATGGAAAGTTTAAAAAGTTACTACAATATTCTCATAACAACAGAAATGACATAACAAAAACAAGAACCAATAACAAACAAGTCTGTTTAGGAACGTCAATTCACCTAGATGGTATATAATGTATGTCCCTCCACATCAGTTATTGAAACGTCCACGCTTCGAATATTACAATAATAAGATTAGAGGCAACGACGATTATTGGGATGAATGAAACTGCAAGCATTAATATTAGCCGATATAGGAAGTTAATCATTGTCACGAAATAGCTAACTCTCCACCTCCCTTTCAAGATTCCCACCTCTCCACCTGTATTACATTTATTCTTTATTTCCATCATAACAAATGAGAGAGATGATTAGTATAGGGTGATGGGGGTCAGTCCCATTTTCGTTATCAGATGATGGTAAAAATAACCATAGGACGATTAGGCTAGAGTTAAACTCCAATACGACCAGAAGTGAAAGGAGCATTGAGATGACTCTGGAAATATATACCGTTGACTCGCAAATCAATAATGACTATTCGACATCATACAATAATCACTTACTAATCAATAATGACCACTCGATATTCTATCATAATCACTTACTAATCAATAATCAATAACGCATAATGCTTATGGTAACGGCCTCGATCGTCTCCAATTCAATGGTAAGATTGATATTGGAGTAGTTCGTTCAGTGGGAGACAGTTGTAGATATCGCCTAGAATCGAGTACCGTAATCCTCCCGTCAAGCCACAGTATTCCTTTAGTCATGATCATGAGAAAAGAATTATGCATCAAGGACAATACTACCATCTAGCAATATTTTCGTTAGCACATGAAATAACAATCGATCATATAGAAAACGTTGATTAATTAATGGTGTATTTTTCAAAAGTAAATGGGGTTTCTACATACTATTTGCTGTCTATGTGGTAAATATTTAATATGATGTGAAATTTAAAGAACGTCGACAATACTTATTTACATTATGAAAATAAATTAATCATAAAGGAAGAATATACTTAAAGTACTAGAATTGTATGGCATTACTGATTACTACAAGTAGTATAGTCAATATGTTTGCCCAGAATTTAGTTGAATCTAAAGCGTTATCTTGCTGGTCACACAAGTATCTTTCTAAAAGCTACCGTAACTCATTAGCCCCGAAGAATACCTTATCCATGCAATCCTTTAAACTACCGTAACCTTCAAACCACTATCATACCGTCTGAGGTGACTGCGATCAAATGAATAGGAGTCACGATGATGGATACGCTAGACGTATATGGAGTAACGGAGGTTACGGAGGATACGGTAGATGTATGTGGACTACGGCAAGATACGGTAGATGTATGTGAACTACGAATGGATACGGTAGACGTATATGGAGTACGACAGGACACGGTAAATTTATGTGAAGTACGGCAGGATATGGTAGACGCATATGGAGTACGGATGGATACGGTAGATAAATTCCCTCCCAATTATACCGTTAAAGTTTCTCGAATCCGTACCTGAAACCCTTCCCATTGAAAACTGCCACCGTGCCAAAACCGAAATCGCCTTGTGCGACGGAAATCCATCTATCCCTTTTCCCTTAGATCACCCTATTATTATATATATATATATTTGATGGTATAAAGAATAATAATAATAATATGTGGAGTACGGTAGGGAGTAAGAGTACGGTATAATCGAGCAACTCCTGATAGGGGTCAACGATCGGTGAGCAAAGTTCAAAGATCAATGACCAACACACTCACCAAGTGCTCTCCTTGATTATAACCGCCATGTGCTTGATTTTCCGCTTGCACTGATACATAAGCCTACCGTCTTTGTATACAACTATAGTGGTCATCGTATATGGTCGTCAAAAGCAATGATAAGAGATCAAAGATCAAAGATTCTTTAGTCAATTACAATGAGAGCTATGTGTTTGCAAAATATATGAAAATGATTGATCACGGATAATAATATTATCACAAGAGAAAAACAGTAATTCCATGAAAAATTTTTGAAAAAAAATTCGGGTAATAAAAACCGCGAACTTTGCCCATCGATCTTTGATCCCTATCAGGAGTCGCTCCATTATACCGTACTCTTACTCACTTCCGTACTCCATATACGTCTACCGTATCCATTCGTAGTTCACATACATCATACTAATGCGAGCACTGCGGACTAAAAAGCCTGAAATTCTCCTCAAAGCGTTCTCGATCTATATTCGCCCCATCCTTGAAAGTGCTTCAACAGTCTTTAATCCCTATCAGAAAAAGGATATTAAAACCCTCGAAAAAGTCCAGAATTACTTTACCAGAAGAGTATTCGCACGTTGCTACAGTTATACATGGGAGAATATGCCTAGAGCAGCCGAGCGAAATACTAAACTTAAACTAGAAACGCTCGAAAAACGTAGACTAAATATAGACGTTAGAACTTCCCTTAAACTTCTCAGAGGCAAATTCAAAATTTCAAACAAGAAATCCCATTATTTCAATACCTATACAACCAGAAACGGAATAAATTTCAATAATCCCGGGTCACGGTTCCAATATAGGCATAACAGTTTCTTCGCTAGGGCGGCACGTTTACTATCACTACCCGAAAATAGGATCGACTTCTCGATCCCAGACTGATCTATCTTTCCATTGTACCGATTTATTTAACTCCTGTATCACTATCAGCTACTGTCGTCCCCACTTGAATCAATGTTTGATCTCACGCATCATTCCATAATATTGTGTTACTTTCTCTTCACCTCTCTGTTTATCGTTAAAGATAAATAAATAATTATTATTATTATATTATTATCTACCGTATCTAGCCGTAGTCCACATACATCTACCGTATCCTCCGTAACCTCCGTTACTCCATATACGTCTAGCGTATCCATCATCGTGACTCCTATTCATTTGATCGCAGTCACCTCAGACGGTATGATAGTGGTTTGAAGGTTACGGTAGTTTAAAGGACTGCATGGATAAGGTATTCTTCGGGGCTAATGAGTTACGGTAGCTTTTAGAAAGATACTTGAAAGTATATTCTTCCTTTATGATTAATTTATTTTCATAATGTAAATAAGTATTGTCGACGTTCTTTAAATTTCACATCATATTAAATATTTACCACATAGACAGCAAATAGTATGTAGAAACCCCATTTACTTTTGAAAAATACACCATTAATTAATCAACGTTTTCTATATGATCGATTGTTATTTCATGTGCTAACGAAAATATTGCTAGATGGTAGTATTGTCCTTGATGCATAATTCTTTTCTCATGATCATGACTAAAGGAATACTGTGGCTTGACGGGAGGATTACGGTACTCGATTCTAGGCGATATCTACAACTGTCTCCCACTGAACGAACTACTCCAATATCAATCTTACCATTGAATTGGAGACGATCGAGGCCGTTACCATAAGCATTATGCGTTATTGATTATTGATTAGTAAGTGATTATGATAGAATATCGAGTGGTCATTATTGATTAGTAAGTGATTATTGTATGATGTCGAATAGTCATTATTGATTTGCGAGTCAACGGTATATATTTCCAGAGTCATCTCAATGCTCCTTTCACTTCTGGTCGTATTGGAGTTTAACTCTAGCCTAATCGTCCTATGGTTATTTTTACCATCATCTGATAACGAAAATGGGACTGACCCCCATCACCCTATACTAATCATCTCTCTCATTTGTTATGATGGAAATAAAGAATAAATGTAATACAGGTGGAGAGGTGGGAATCTTGAAAGGGAGGTGGAGAGTTAGCTATTTCGTGACAATGATTAACTTTCTATATCGGCTAATATTAATGCTTGCAGTTTCATTCATCCCAATAATCGTCGTTGCCTCTAATCTTATTATTGTAATATTCGAAGCGTGGACGTTTCAATAACTGATGTGGAGGGACATACATTATATACCATCTAGGTGAATTGACGTTCCTAAACAGACTTGTTTGTTATTGGTTCTTGTTTTTGTTATGTCATTTCTGTTGTTATGAGAATATTGTAGTAACTTTTTAAACTTTCCATTTCAGTTTGCGTTGAAAAAATTACAGAGCTAAGTGAGAAAAGAATAACGATCTAGAGTTTGAGGCCAAATTTGATGCATAGAGTGTAACATGTGAATAAAAAGATTGGCTGTGGTTTGATTATGATGCTATTGGAATTTAACCTTCTATCAACGCGAATAGAGTAATCACCAACTCCAGAAAATAAAGAATTATCTAAAAATAAATTTACTTATATTTGTGTGCGATATATTGCACCCCGGGGTGCGGAATAACGCACACAGACGGGGTGCGGGGTGCGGTGTGCGGGGTGCGAAATATTTATTGCCGAACATGGCGGCGTGGTGTAGTGGTAATGTGTTCTCCTCTTGATCACTATATGGGTGGTTCGAATACACCTATGGAGATTTTTCTTTTGCTGATTTTTAAACGCTTTGGACTTGTAATTTTAGATCAGAAAAAAAAATTAAAATCTTTTTCACAGTTTTTATGTAACTGTTGAACTTGAATTTTATCATTTATTGTAATCGGCTATTCAATCAAATTTGGAGCGTTTCAAAAATAATCTCACTAATTAATTGTCCCGTGTAAAGGAAGAGTAGATTAGAAAATTTGGTCAAACATTGTATGCACAAGTTATCAAAATGTTATTCTTCCGTAGCCGCTTGGTGCAGATGAACTCTCCCAAAATTAAACGATCACTATGCTAGTAAACGACATGTTGCTTTATTTTTTGCATTCCTAAATGATAAAATACAAGTGCAACAGCTACATAAAAAAACTGTGGAAAAGATTTTAATTTTTTTTCTGATCAAAATTACAAGTCCGAAACGTTTAAAAATCAACAAAAGAAAAATCTCCATAGGTGTATTCGAAACACCCATATAGTGATCAAGAGGCGAACACACTACCACTACACCACGCCGCCATGTTTTTAGTGATCTTTCAAGTGCTCTATCAGGGGGAGTCTTATTTCATCGCCTAAACATGTACAAAATATAATTATTTATATAAAATCGGAAAGTGCATGCCAGGTTCTGATTTTTTGGTTACGACCTTATATTGCCTATAGCTATCGAGGAAAAATACTCCCATCCATAGGTCTAAAAGATATTTCTTACACTTCCCTTGTCAGAGTTTGCATGCCCGCAATGATTTTACACCGCATTGCGGGCCCACAACCCCCGAATAGCCAACTATAGTTTAGAGATTCTATTTTCACGATGAGGAACAAATACTTTTGTCTATTTTAGCATTGCCCTGACGTTCAGGGAACGTTCAGGGGGGTGTACTATATTCAGAATTGTCTTACTTTACCTAATCAATAAATCAGCCTACCGTATACCCCTATTTTGTCCTAAAACGTTTATCGATCGTTCCTATATTGATTTACTACTTTTAAAAAAGTACGAATTATAAATTTATTCTCTCTAGGTGATGAAATACGAGAAAGTAAAAGACAATGATTAAAATTTCAAATAAGCTGAAATTACTAATACGACAAATAAACAAAAAACAAGAATGAGAGAAATTAGCGAAGTTATGCTGCCATATTGAATTAGTATCCTTCAGAAGAGGAGCTACCATAACCCATTCTTCTTCTAATATGTTTGATCTTTCTGTCAGATTCCTTTTCAGATAGCGATAGATCAGCTTTGACCAAAAGCACTTCCTTATACAAATCCCCATTTCCTTCTCTTTCAGCTCTTGATAAAGAACGTGCTACAACTGCTTCACGAGCGGATTCTTTTGCCTTTACTAGAGTGCGATAAACATTCTGAAATCAATCAATAAATCATTCAAATCATTCGACAAATGCTCACTTGTAGATCAGGCGACTGTCTGGCCAGAATAACATCAAACTTTTCCTTAAGTTCGAGTCCAATCCTGATCGTCCAGTCGATCCAGTAAATATCGATCTTCACCATGAACTAATTGTTCAAGTTCATCGATATAAAGAGGATAATCAGCCGATGAAATAGTGAAGAAAGTAAAAGAAACGAAAAGAAGAGTTGTGATTGAAGGCATAATTGAGAAGATCAATTGATGATATGAACGATAGATAGAAGGCTTTTATATATGTAGATATTCCATACTTTATTTCTCTATATCTATTCTATATCTTATGATCTCTCACAATGGATTTGTAATGAACTCAATAGGATTAGTCATAAAGACGAAGTTACTTCAACGGGGTCACTTCGACTTTTAGTAATCGAACCCAATCGTCACACCGATAAATAATTAAAACGTGTAATGTTTCATATTTAGCTAATCGGATATGTACGATGTATTGAATGAATTGATTATACATAGTTTTGTATAGTGTACACAGACAAAATCTGTGATTGTTCGATGTTGTAAAAATATCTTTGGCTACGAAAACTGTGAGAATATCGTTTGGCACCTTATTTATCGTTTTATACAGGGGATGGTGTATTTATCCCCTGTTTCAGTGGAGTAATTCATTCTTTTGGTGCTTCCACTGCCACTTTTTCTTCTCCATTCACTACAGCTTTCAGTGGGACAGTTATGAATCCCTGTTCAAAATGATCCGCAAATGGAGCCTTTGGATCACTCTCCTTCATTGGAACCAATGACCATTGAATGACGGCTTTGTCCTGCAAAAGATGAAAGATCAAAGATCATCACATTGCTAGATCAAAGATCAATCTAACATCTTTAGGAGGGCCAATCATTCTGATTATTTCGATTGAAGTCGATCCATTGGGATCAATGAATCCATAAACGGGATTGACACGGTAACACTCGTTGTTCGAGGTCTTTACCTGAAAGAATGAATAATCAGAAGATCAAAGATCAAAGATCAACCTTGAATGCCATCTTGGAGCCTGCAGATGAGATAAGTTTCAGATTGGTTGTTCCTCCGATTGCGGGGAAAGACAGTTCGGTTGGATCTGATGACAATGACATATCTGAAAATGACATATTGGGCGTGACATTTGGCATGCATGCATCATGGCCAGCAAGTGTAGGCGGAGGAGTTTTGGCCCACGCCTATGCTTGTAACGGTAAACTGTTTGTCAAGTTTCATGGACGCACAAGTATTAAGATGTAGAAGTGAGAATGAGAAAAGACACTTACCGACCGCCAATCTAGATGAAGAAATGTATGAATGACTGAATATCACATTATACTGCTTATATACTTCTCTTACAATTGTTAATTGCATTATTTCAGATATAATATAATAAAAAAGGACAAAAGCGCGATTAATTCAATCAAGTACAATTTTAATGAATATCTCACTTCGTTTTCATAACATATCAAGTACCGTAATCTTTTCTAGAGTTGGCTATTCGGGAGTCGAGGGCCCGCAATGGCTCGTAAAATCATTGCGAGGAAATTCAATTCAAGTGACCAGGTGCCTTTTCAAAAAAAAGCACTATAGTCACTTCCAAGCCAAATCAGATCGTTGTGGCATGCGCATGCATTTATCACGGGTCTCCTGTAAAAGTGTATGAAAATTAGAACCTTTTTCGACAGAAAAAAACATATATATATATAAAAATATATAAAATATAAAATAAAATATATAAAAAATAAATATATATACAGTACTTTAAAATAATTTTGGTCGTGTCTTTGCATGAAACACATTTGCCCTCTATATATTATTATTCAGTGGAACAAGAGGAAGCAAGGAACCATTACATAGAAGAGCAAGTGAGCAAGAAACTGTGTTTGAACTTTGTTTTTTTTAAGTACAAAAAAGGATATTTAAGAGCATTCAACGAAGAAGCATAGACTCAGAGTGGATTAAGAGATTAGAGGTGAAACAGGTGAGAAAGAAAAACAACCATATCGGATCGGAACCGAGGAACCGACGGAACCAATCGGATCGACTCTCGATACCTCATAGTTGAAGAACTCCACGAAGTGCATTGTTTGGAGCTCATCTTGATCACTCTCATATTGGCCCTTATTTTAAGTAGACTATCAATTTAGATATGCCAGAGTAGAAGTGCATCAGTCATTTACAATTAGGTGAACAAGATCTCCTCAATGATTCTGTTTTTTTTTCTCGTTTTTCGATCCTACGTCTCTATCTTGGATTTCCGCTTTATGATTATAAAAACACGAATTATAAACAATAATAATGCAATTTATTTTCTCTCGATGACAAAATACGAGAAAGTAAAAAAATAGTGATTAAAATACCAAAATAAGCCAAATTACTAATTTGAGAAATGGATACAAGAATGAGACTACTTGATGAAGGTTATGCTGCCATATTGAATTAGTATCCTTCAGAAGAAGAGCTACCGTATCCCATTCTTCTTCTAATATGTTTGATCTTTCTGTCAGATTCCTTTTCAGATAGTGAAAGATCAGCTTTAACCAAAAGGACTTCTTTGTACAAATGTCCATTTCCTTCTCTTTCAGCTCTTGATAAAGAACGTGCAACGACACCTTCTCGTGCAGATTCTTTTGCCTTTACAAGAGAACGGTAGACATTCTGAAATCAATCAATAATAATTAATCATTCAAATCAATCGATAAATGCTCACTTGTAGATCAGGCGACTGTCTGGCCAGAATAACATCAAACTTTTCCTTAAGTTCACGACGTGGAGTCCAATCTTGGTCATCCAATCGGTCCAATAAATATCGATCTTCACCATGAACTAATTGTTCAAGTTCATCGATGTAAAGAGGATAATCAGCCGTTGAAAGAGTGAAGAAGGTAAAGGAAATGATGAGAAGAAGTGTTGGGATTGAAGACATCATGAAGTAGATCAATTGATGATCTGAATGATAGATTGAAGGCTTTTATATAGCTATTCCATCTCATACTGTATTTCTCTAAATCTATTGTAAATCTTATGATCTCTCGCAATGGATTTGTAATGAACTCAATAGGATTAGTCATAACGACACAAGCTACTTCAACGTTAAAGACGTGGTCACTTCTACTTTTACTAATCGAACCCAATGGGTCGCACTGATAAATCATTACAACATGTTTTGTTCCATATTGATCTTATCTGATATTTCTACTTAATCTATTAAATTAATTGAAATATAGGTTTGCATAGGAAGTATATAGACAAAATCTGTGATTGTTCGATGCTAAAAAATGACTTTGTTGCGAAATACTGCGAGAGTATCGTTTGGCACCATATTTATCGTTTTATACAGGGGATGGTGTATTTATCCCCTGTTTCAGTAGAAGAATTCATTCTTTTGGTGCATCCGCGTCCACTTTTTCTTCTCCATTTACCACAGCTTTCAGTGGGACAGTTATGAATCCTTGTTCAAATCGATCCGCAAATGGAGCCTTCGGATCACTCTCCTTCATTGGAACCAATGACCATTGGATGACCGCTTTATCCTGCAAAAGATCAAAGATCATCGAATTGATGGATCAAAGATCAAAGATCAATCCTTACATCTTTAGGAGGGCCAATCATTCTGATTATCTCGATAGAAGTGGATCCATTGGGATCAATGAATCCATAAACGGGATTGACACGGAAACACTCATTATTCGAGGTCTTTACCTGAAAGAATCAATAATCAGATGATTAAAGATCAAAGATCAACCTTGAATGCCATCTTGGAGCCTGCTGATGAGATAAGTTTCAGATTGGTTGTTCCTCCGACTGCGGGGAATGACAGTTCAGTTGGTTCAGATGTCAATGACATATCTGAAAATGACAGTTTAGTTTGACAAATGACAATGACATATCTGAAAATGACATATTTGGCATGACATTTGGGATGTATACATGAAGCGTGGGGAAATGCTTGCCAAGAAACGTGTAGGCAAGTGTATTCGGAGAAGTTTTGGCCTCCGCCTATGCTTGCAACGCAAAACTTTTGTCAAGCTTCATGGACATACTAACGAGTGGTATAGAAATGAAGACGAGAGAAGACACTTACCGACCGCTTATCTGGATGTAGAATGGTATGAATGAAAAACTATCACATTATACTGCTTATATACTAGTCTTTATTGCATTATTTCGGACATAATTTAATTATAAAGGAGAAATCTGATTAGCACGATTGATTCAATCAAGTGCAATTTTGATGAATATGTCATTAAGATATGCAAATCTAATTAATTCAGGATATTTTTATTGTTTTTCCGCTGAAGCTCTTACAAGAACAGGACATCAAGTCAGTCTTTTGCGATGACATGACAAGAATCAGTTTTCGGTGCTGATTACGAATTCGTTTTCAGAAGTTGCACATTCGATAGTAGCTTCGAGAAAATCGATATTCAACTTTGTGTAATTTTCTGCACAAACCATCTTCAACTGTCTCCAGGATCAACTCACGAGTGTAGTGGATCAGTACATGTATCCATGAACGTTGGCACACGTGACGTCACAAGCGTAGGCGGAGTCGTTTGCCAGAGATCCTCTCCCTACGCTTGTGACGTCACGCTGGCAGGCAAACCGTTTGCCAACGCTCATGGATACCGTCTCAGATGTTCGCTTATCGTTTTGAAAGTTATGAGGTCAATTCCATAGCTGTCAAATTTCCAATCTAATCAATGATGGTTCGATGATCGAGAAGAGTGATAAAGTGTTTGAATTTAAATTTAAAAAGTAATCTACCATAATCATCCCATTCAAGTTCAAGTCTTCATTCACCATCTCGTATTCCCATTTATGCTTTTTCGCCTCACCAGCATATACCATAGGTTATCATAGACTACTCTCAAATTATCGTGCCTAGAACATGGCATTTTGTCCGGTTCTCATAGAAACTGCTGCAGCAGCATCCGTCAACTTGTTGTTACTGATAACACCGATCCGCTCATTGATATAATGCGTATATTCTCGTTCTGCATATTCACGATAAAAAGGAGTTTCTAAGAGAACCGGCCAAAATGCCATGTTCTAGGCACGATAATTTGAGAGTAGTCTTAGATAGAATTATCACTGTGTTTTGAGTAACGGGATTAACCTTCACCCTCACCTTTTACCTTATATCGTCGTGTATCGATGGATTATGATCACCTAAGGTATGTGATTGAATGATAACATGGCTGTTGTTGCTAAAAATTCCATGGATTTTGGGTTGTAGAAAGATATCAATCCAGAATTGCTTGAATGTTCAGTGAAAATACTGACATATCTGACATGAAACATAACTCATTGTCAATTCAGGCAAGCAGCGTCTCACAGGAAAATATATTATATTTTAATACAAATATATATTAAAATAAATATATTCTTTATTGTTAAAATTACATGTTACAATTGGCACGGCAAAAATATTTATATCCAAATAGTCAACATTAACAATTACATACGATTATTGATTAATTTTGATCAATAATAACCGGTTGCGATATTGATAGATTGAGTGTGTGAGTGAGAGTGGTAGGGAATATTCGTTGAGATGTACACAGCTGAGAGACACCCGGAATGGCTCATGGGTTACGGTAGGGACGGAAAGGTACGGTTACATGACGGGTACGGTGGATGGAGGTTACGGTTGTGACAAACAATCATATTTTTGTTGGAAACATTATTGAAAGCTACAATACAATAATTATAGCCAGATACTGTAGGGTATGGGGTACAGTAAGGCTATGAAGAGTACGGTAAGACCATGAGGGGCACGGTAAGACTACGGTGCACGACGATTAAGAGAGATGATCGTTAAGACTCGACCACCCCCGGACACGTGCGCTAGCAATGGGAACTGGGGGTCCATACTTGGGTGTTAGGAGTGTCACCGGCCCTTATTACACAAAACAGGAAAAATTTCCTGTTTGTGCCCTCAGGCCATTAGAAAAATTAATTTAAATGCAAAAATGTTTAAAAATCATAATTTCTCAAATTGTTGAGATAAATTCCAAATATCATTTGCGATGCGTCTAGGGTGCACAGAGCTTGCTAATTCACTATTAGCATCGTATGTGCGTTGATTCCTAAACCAATTTTTTTACTTAATTTTTTTGTTTTTTCGGACTAATTATCGCTTGTTGTAGATTGCTGCAAAGATTTCCGACCAGGTATTGTAGCCTAAGCAATTCTGCATTGATTTCACTTAAAACCGGGTTCTTCCCGTTAGACCATCTTGCCGAAATTTTCGCTCGAATTTCCGTCATCGATGGTTTTCCCGAATAAATGTATTTTCCAAACGTATTTTCCAAACGTTTGGTGCGGAATTGTGGTCTACACAAAGTTTCGAGGTGAGACCAGTCAAATGACACAAGAAGTCCATCACTTGGATCGATTTGAAAATTTCGATTTTCATGACCCAGGGGTCATGGTCGAAAATTTCAAAATTTCTCAAGTTTGAAATGTTTTCATTTCTGTTTCTTCTTGTGAAGTACTAATGATGTGAATAATATTCAGCCAATGCTCAATGGCTGATCTATCCTTTCAACCATTTTTTTTGAAAATTTCCATTCTGATTGCGTGCGAAAAATCAGAATTGTGTTTGAATCAGTTTCCAACTTCCTTTCTGTAACATGCTGTCATAGTACTTTGCAATGTACATAATCAATATGAAAATATTTAATTTTCGAAAATTCATATTTTTTTGTCATGACCCCGGGGTCATGGAAATCGATTTTTCGAAAGTGAACCGAATACCGGGATTTCAGTTCTGCTATGTTTACTCATCATGAAACTTTATATTATCATTGCCATTTGCTCATTGTCGCAGCATTCGAGTCGACAAACTGCAATATTTCAAAAATTTACCGTGAAAGTATTCTCTCAAATTTAACTTTCTGAATTTTCGAAAATAAATAATTTTCATATTGATTATGTACATTGTAAAGTACTATTACAGAATGTTACAGAAATCAAGTTGGAAACTGATTCAAACACAATTATGATTTTTGACACGCAATCAGAAAGAAAATTTTCGAAAAAAATGGTTGAGAGGAGAGATCAGCCATTGAGCATTGGCTGAATATTATTCACATCATTAGTACTTCACAAGAAGAAACAGAAATGAAAACATTTCAAACTTGAGAAATTTTGAAATTTTCGACCATGACCCCGGGGTCATGAAAATCGAAATTTTCAAATTAATCCAAGTGATGGGCTTCCTGTGTCATTTGACTGGTCTCACCTCGAAACTTTGTGTAGATCACAATTCCGCACCAATTGTTTGGAAAATACGTTTGGAAAATACATTTGTTCGGGAAAACCATCGATGACGGAAATTCGAGCGAAAATTTCGGCAAGATGGTCTAACGGGATGAACCCGGTTTTAAGTGAAATCAATGCAGAATTGCTTAGGCTACAATACCTGGTCGGAAATCTTTGCAGCAATCTACAACAAGCGATAATTTGTCCGAAAAAACAAAAATTTTAAGTCAAAAAATTGGTTTAGGAATCAACGCACATTCGATGCTAATAGTGAATTAGCAAGCTCTGTGCACCCTAGACGCATCGCAAATGATATTTGGAATTTATCTCAACAATTTGAGAAATTATGATTTTTAATCGTTTTTGCACTTAAATTAATTTTTCTAATAGCCTGAGGGCACAAACAGGAAATTTCTCCTGTTTTGTGTAATAAGGGCCGGTGACACTCCTAACACCCAAGTATGGACCCCCAGTTCCCATTGCTAGCGCACGTGTCCGGGGGTGGTCTAATATGATCGAGTCTTAGGGAACATGCCTCTTAACAAATAAATGAAGTGAAATTCACATGAAAGCAGTAACGGGGTCAGGCAAATCACAATTATTATCGTTTATCATTCCATTATTATGTATGTTATGCGTTGAAAGTGACTAGTTTTGGGACCTACCAGCTATATTAATCCGATTTACAAAAAAAACACATTTTGTATATTGAGTCCTAGTTGATATGTTACTGAGATCGTGGGAAAGTGGGCGGAGCTTAAAAGTCTACATAGATCCTACAACGTCAGTCAGAGAGCACCGACGGAGATCAAACTACAAAGATCAGGGACCAAAGATCAAAGATCACCTAAGCAGGTAAGCTATCGATAGGAATGCGAGTGGTAGCATGGCTAGTGATGAGGGTGAAGACGTGTTGCAGAGGTCGGAGTCACAGATGCACTCGATCTCAGTGACTATGCCCGCGACTGCTGAAAAACGATTTTATTTAAATTTAAATTTAAATTTAAATCTTTATTTCTATTTAGTTTCTGGATAGAAAGCTTTTGTGAGCTTTTGTTCAACTGTCATTGATTGGTAAACTACACTATTGACCTTATAAAATACACTTGTTTATTTGGTACGAGAGCAGCCAACCGCAGCCACAATGAATTTCTATGTTTATAGAGAAAGTCGACGCGAGATAGTACGTAGATCAGAGAGAGCGCGAAGAGGAAATGGAGGGAAAGGAGGTTTGATCGATGGAATATTTCTGCGTTTAGCAGCAGTAGCAAGCCAATTATGCAAGTGCGTTTTATACGGACAATAACAAGGAATAATTTCCAAGATTGAAAGTCTAACAATAAGTTATCATTCTATTGCATATATGGTACTTTTTTCCATTCTATTATTTATGAAAAACTCAAGGCTAAACAATTATATTTAAAATATATTTTTAACGAAATACAATTCATGAAACCTATCGTAAACTACACGATTTTCGTACTTCGACTTCAGACGAAAATCTTTTAAATAAAAATGTAAAACAAGAAAATCAACGATAAATCTATTGCAAGGTACCTGGTAAGCTCTCTTCGGTTGTCGTGCAGCCCAGATCGACGATTCGATTGAAACAGCCCGTTTTGATCTGCCGATCTTTCTCGCCTGAATATGATTTGATTATCATACTTTATAAGCTACTGCACTAGACGAGATTGCTTTTGCCAATTGTCCATTGGAAATATGCCAAAAGTTTTTACAAAAGGATTTTATCGATATGCATTAAGTATGTATTCAAAACTGACAGCTTCTCTTTCTCTCTTAGTTAGAAATCATTGTCTCATGTTCCGTTCACAAGGATATTCTCATATTTCATCAAACATCAAATGTTGAAACAAATCAAATCATTTATTTTCCTCATATATCTAATCATGTATGAGAAAGAAAGGGATGGCATCGGTTTATGGATGATGGTACGAAATTTAAAAAAATAACATACCCGATATTTTCAGCTCGTGACGGTAGCATTGGGCGCCCCAGCATGTCTGCTTACAGCCCGGCTGACTCGACGGACACGAGTAACATTTGACGAGATCTGCAAAGGTCAAAGATTAAAGATCAAAGATTAAAGATCAGAGATTAAAGATTAGAGATCAAAGATTAGGGATTAAAGATCAAAGATTAACACGTAAATATGATATATCGAAGATCATAGTAGAATTTTTTGAGCCCGCAAGAGCACGGAGTCATAATGGAATGCACAGAACATCGACCGAAATCACATTTGCTTTAGATTCAAAACTTACTTATTTTAATTGAAACAGTATGCAAACGTTTCTTATTAAATAAAACATTTTTAATAAGAATTAATTTAGCTTAAAAAACTAGAATAAACCTAACAAAACTGTATACATGACAGGTAGCCTGCCACTTTACCTGAAATCTCGTGCCCATATTATTGAGTTACCTAGTTCCCTTTAAATTCATTACATTAGGGGGGTCATTCCAAACGTATTCCCGTCTTTCGATAAGATCTTTTGGAATTGAGGAGTGGAAAACAACATTGATGAGCCATCATTGTATTACTGTATCTATCCCATAAACACAATACTCAGAGGCAAATATCTCTCATTCCGTAACCAATGGCTATTAGTCATTGACTAATGGAAATGTTATTTTGATTGCCATCCCGAAATAGCGAGAAACCCTTTGCAACATCGTTGTGTCATGATTCATGATAAATTCGTGGAATTTTGCAGCATGTTATTGCTACGACAAAACGTTTTCAGAAGCTGTGATAATCATGTTTCTAACATGTAAGGTAATGTAAGGTAAGCCAGATATTCAATACATGTAATTCGTTCGTCAATCAGTCAATAAAGCGAGCCATCCCGTCTCTCACATTGTCAGCCACTTGATAACGTCTCAAATAGCGTGGGATTATTTTTGCATTATTGATAACGATTGATAGCCGGTTATCTATGACGCGTGATTGGGGGCGGAGCATCGTTTCATGATCTTTGAACATCGTTCGACCGAAACAACACGAAGAACAATATTTATTGATAGATTACTAACATTGAATCTCGCCTCTACTAATGACTACTTTTGATTCAATATCTAATTTCATGAGTACATTTGCATGTTTAACTATGTTTATATTTTAATTTACAAGTCTACTATTACCGTTACTAACTTAATCGTTGATAAAATACGAGAAAGACTAGGAAGTGAAATGACCTTGACAAAAGACTAAACGGGAGAAGAGAAAAAATAGAGAAGCGGAACGAGAGTTTTGGTCTCTGCGTAAGAAGGAATCATTAATTGAATAGATCTCAATGATTTACAAGCGAGTTCAAGAAGGCATTTTTGAGAGATAAACCACAGAGACTGTAGAAGATCAAGGATAGAAGAAATCACAGAAGCATTACTAAAGAAAGGAAATCAGCTTTAATCACACTCTATTCACAACGATTTTGACAAAGAGGTTCAACCTGAGCTAATTTTACTCTCCGCCTGGCGAGGCTCTCTCGTAGGCAAAGTGTGAGAGAATATTGCCAGAGTGGAGAGTTTCAATTTAGTAAACTGTAAACCGCAGGTAGAAATGAACACAGAAGGAACAAGGATCGCAGACAACAGAAAATTCAAATCACCAACCTCTGGTCGCATTTTCGCTTGCATTTCGTGGGGCCGCCCGTAACAGAGGTATGACTGACACCATGAGGAGAACCAGTAATTTCATCTGAATTAATTGCAATAATTTTTTTGTATTTAAATATGTGTTTAAATCGCAGTACAATGAAGTGAAGCTTTTAAATTAGCGAAAGCATTCAATATAATAAATTTGTGCTCGACAACAAGAGGACGAGGAGAGGAGGAAAAGTATTATCAGAAAAGATTTACTTTATTGAGATCTAAACAGATCATCAGAGGAATCAGAAGAGTATGATACACAGGGAAAGAATGACATTTGTGGCACAAAATTAGAAGAATTGAGTGTTCTATGCTGAGAAAAAATCAAAATGATATGTCGGAAGGGGTTCCAGTGAACGAGAGTAGAGAGAGAATGAAGAAATTGAGAGAGCACAGATAACGAAAATCGGGGTGCGCACGAGAGATCTACTGCTAGCTAGCTGATAAAACGGTTAACTGCTCGATGAAGGGCAGGCAAGAACCGCAGTAGGATAGGTCAATCAAAGAGCATGCATAGAGGTGAAAAAGGTAAAGATACATCCCGTTATTCAAGGCACACGAAGACCTATGAATAGAGGAGAATATAATAATAATATAATAGAATACTAAAAGAATATAATAATAAAAGTATGAACAAGGATAATATTCATAAGCGAAGGGTAGTAGGGATTATACGGAAAGAGAGAATCAAGGGGGCAGTTGCGCAAGGGATCGCTTATCGATTAATGATCAACGGTACGAGAGCGATATAATAAGAGGGAGATAAGGAGAGGGAGAGATAGGAGTGGCAAGAGAGGGAGAGGGAGAGGGAGAGGGAGAGGGAGAGGGAGAGGGAGGACGATATAGGTAGAGGGAGTGGGAGAGAGAGGGAGAGGGAGAGGGAGGGATAAGAGTGGCAGGAGAGGGAGGGAGAGGTAGATGGAGAGGGAGAGGGAGAGGTAGATGGAGAGGGAGAGGGAGAGGGAGAGGGAGAGGGAGAGGGAGAGGGAGAGGGAGAGGGAGAGGGAGAGGGAGAGGGAGAGGGAGAGGGAGAGGGAGAGGGAGAGGGAGAGGGAGAGGGAGAGGGAGAGGGAGAGGGAGAGGGAGAGGGAGAGGGAGAGGGAGAGGGAGAGGGAGAGGGAGAGGGAGAGGGAGAGGGAGAGGGAGAGGGAGAGGGAGAGGGAGAGGGAGAGGGAGAGGGAGAGGGAGAGGGAGAGGGAGAGGGAGAGGGAGAGGGAGAGGGAGAGGGAGAGGGAGAGGGAGAGGGAGAGGGAGAGGGAGAGGGAGAGGGAGAGGGAGAGGGTGAGATATGAGTGGGAAGATAGATAGGGAAAAGAAGAGGGAGAGAGGGAGAAAGAGGGGGAGGTAGAGAGAGAGAGAGATAAGAGTAGCAGGGAGAGGTAGAGTGGTCAATTATATTTACGAATATTACGAGAGTACGAAGAACTTTGTGTGCAAATAGATTAGCGCTATGAATGGTTCACAGTATTCTGGTTCAAGCCATTTTGTTTCCATAGCCAGACAAGCGAAAGACGATTGTATTTGAGAGAGTTTCTATGTTGAGCGGTCGTTTTGGCTTTCACAGTCTATAGAACATTGTGGGTTGTGAAAGTAAGCGGAACTCAAGCTGACCGCATATACAGTGCCGTAGTGCCCAATTAAAGGGAGCGTTACCTCTCTCAATGGTCTCTTCATTGCGCACACTATTTCTCTGTTCTCTAACAACGAGAGAGCGTAGAGCGCTGAAGAGACCGTTGACAAAGGTTTCGGTCCCTTTAAACGGAGCGTAACCTCTCTCAATGATCTCTTCGACGCTCAATACTCTCTCGTTGTTAGAGAACAGAGAAATAGTGTGCGCAATGAAGAGACCATTGAGTGAGGTCACTCTCCCTTTAAAGACACACCCCGAGCTAATTTGCAACTCTCCGCTATGACAATGTTCTGTCTTAGATAAAGAAAGAGCGTTGCCAGAGAGGAGTGTTCCAAAGTTGCGCATAGTTTCCAATTCAACAAGAAATAATAGAGGAGAATATCAGTAAGAAAAATACAACATCATTGACCTATCATATCCGTCACATTCCCAAACAGTTGAATCAAAGGCAAACATATAAACGGATGGAACCGTTCAATCCGTTTATAGTGAATGAGCAATGTGGTGAAAAAACTAGCAAAAGA